>JAIFZK010000008.1:5297500-5670000 GCA_027481765.1 Tenualosa thibaudeaui
TATCTGCATATGTGTACTATGTATAGTGTGTGGTATGTTGTTCCTAGCAGTTGTGTGTTAAAAACCCTAGAAGAATAAGTCTGGCTGAACTTACAAGTGGTAAACCAATCTTGTGCATACAGTACTGTACATTTCACAATACATTGTGTGTGTGTGTGGTGTGTGTGTGTGTGTGTGTCTCTTTGTTTTGGTCTTTTCTCTGTCCATCCAGTCTGACTGTGATGAGCATCTGAGCATCTCTTTCATGTGAAGGAGAGAAGAGATTCCTCTTTGTCACACAACCTTACCACACAAGACACACACACACACAAACTTTCCACACATGCACACAAGACACACACACACACACACACAAACTTTCCACACATGCACGCAAGACACACACATACACGCACACACCTGCATAACTTCTCTATCTCTGGCTAATAAGGCTCCTGTTGCCCCACGTGTGAGTGAACACTTTTGTTTCTTTCCTCTTGTCCTCTCATTCACCTGCAACAGTCATTCTAGCAGAGAGAGAGAGAGAGAGAGAGAGAGAGAGAGAGCATATGATAGAGGAAAGGAGAGAGAGAGAGATAACATATGATAGAGGAAATGAGAGAGAGAGAGGGAGCGAGAGAGAAAGAGAAATAAAGAGGGAATTAGACAGAGAGAGCGAGACAGAAAATGAGGAGGCACAGAGAGAAAGAGGGAGTGAGAAAGAGATTAAAGATGAGAGAAAGAGAGAGAAAGAGAAAAAAAGTGAATGACAAAGAGAGCACTACTGTATGAAGTAAGAGAATAGAAGTCTGTGCTGTCAGTGGAATGAAAAGCCTCATTGAGGAAAATCAAACAGATGAGGCAAACCCAACCACAGCAGGAGAGTGTGCAGCAATGAACTATGAACACACACACACACACACACACACACACACACACAAGCATTTGCACACACACGTACACACACACACACACACACACACACACACACACTAATATACACATGCACATATACACTCACTTACACACACATGTCCACGCAAGCACACACGCACACGCACACACTAATATACACATGCACATATACACTCACTTACACACACATGCTCACGCAAGCACACACACACAAACGCACACGCACACACTAATATACACATGCACATATACACTCACTTACACACACATGCTCACGCAAGCACACACACACACACACACACACACACACACACACACACACAACAGATAGAGGGAGGGAGAGGCAGCAAGAGAGGGAATAGGAAAGATGATGGGATAGAGTGGAGAGGAGAGAGATGGATAGATAGAGGGAGGGAGAGAAATGGAGGGAGGGGGAAAAGAGACAAGAGTAAGAAATCTGAGTGAGAGACAGAGAGAGAGAGAGAATCAGACAGAGAGGGAGGGAAGGAGGGAGGGAGGGAGAGAGGGGGAGGGAAGAAGAGAAAGAGCGAACTATAAAGTGAGTACGAGAGAGCGTGAGCAAGAGAAAGCAAGAGCGTGAGTGAGAGAGAGAGAGAGCGAGGGAGTGAGAGAGAGAGAGTGAGAGAGTGAAAGAGAGAGAGAGCGAGAGAGAGAAGAGAAAGAGAGAAAAAGAGGGAGAGCTACAGAAGGAGAAGTGAGGCAGAAAGTAAAGCTCAGACACAGAGAGACTCAGGAAAGCTTCTGCCGCAGAAGCGTCAGACACTAGAAACAAAGAGAGAGAGAGAGCGAGGGATAGAGACTGGCACCAGGAAACCAAGAGAAAGTGAGAGATAGAGAAAGATGGAGGAAAGGATAGATAGGGAACGATAGTCAAGCAGAGCCAGTGGGAAAACAACCAGAAGGATATAATAGAAGGAGAAAGCGAGAGAGAGATAATGAGTGAATAACAATAGGAAGAGAGAGGTAAAGAGAGAGAGAGTGAACAGTGAAAAACAGAGAGAGAAAGAGTTGCAGGGAGACAGAAGAGAGAAAGACACAGATATATAGACATTGAGTGACAGAACAGAAAAAGACAGACAGACAGAGAGAGAGAGAGAAACAGAGACACTAAGACTTTGGGGCAAGACTTGATGCTCTGTCTCTGGGCCTTTCTGAGTATGTGGGGTTGCTGTGACGAGGGTTGCGGGGTGTTTGGGGGTGTCGGCGTCGCTGGGCGCCGAGGCTCATGGGAGTAGGTGCTGATGAGAGTCGGGTGTCGTGGCAACAGCGGCGCTGGGTCGTCGTCATGGTGCATGCGACGCTCGGCTGAGGACCATGGTGGTTCCGCTCATCCTGAAGTTGCTTGACGTGCTTCTCCGTACTAAACTGGAACCAGAGGCAGAACCCTTCTCGGGTTCTGGGGAACCGCTGACCCGCACGCACACACACGCTCACATGCCTGAAGAGCCTGACAACACACGGCGCTGGTGCCGCTGGGACAGCAGCAACCCGCGGCTCGCCGTCGAGGGGAGAGAGGTGCGTGTATTTGTGTGTGTGTGTGTGTGTGTGTAGTACCACGTACAGTACATTTATGCTTACGCTGAAGCACTGTGCAGAGTGATCAGGTTTACAAGTGTGTGTGTGTGTTTATGTGTGTGGTTTTGTGTCTGTGTCTGTGTCTGTGTGTGCTTGTGTGTGGTTTTGTGTCTGTGTCTGCGTGTGTGTGTGTGTGTGTATGTGTGTGTGTGTGTATGTGTGTGATGTTTAAATCCATCTGTCCTGTAGTGTGTGTGTGTGTGTGTGTGTGTGTGTGTGTGTGTGTGTGTGTGTGTGTGTGTGTGTGTGTGTGTGTGTGTGTGTGTGTGTGTGTGTGTGTGTGTGTGTGTGTGTTGTTTGGCTCTGTCATGTCTGAGTGTTTGTTGAATGTTTGTTGTTGAGAGATGGGGTACATGCTGTAACATCAGTGAGATGCTCTTGTGAGTTATAATAGCATGGCCACTGGACCGCACTGACACTATAACACACACACACACACACACTCACACTCACATGCAAATACACACACATGCTGGTCAATAAACATACACATACACCGGACAATACTGGTTAGATACAAGACACACAGTATGGCTTGCTTTCTGCGTTAATCACGTAAGCTTGGACTGCCTACAGGATGTAAAAGCTCAAATAGGCATAATGTGTGTGTGTGTGTGTGCTCACAGATACGGTGCATGAATGCTTACACTGGAATACTGTAGATAAGAAAAGTACAAGTTGTTTGTGTGTGTGTGTGTGTGTGTGTGTGTGTGTGTGTGCTGTGGTAAGATCCCTGTGATGCCTACCTTTCACAGTCCTGACCTATTGTGTGTTTGTAATGTTGAAATCCATCTCACTCCTACCTTTCTAAGTCCTGTAGTGTGTGTGTATACGTGTGTGTATGCGTATGTGTGTGTGTGTGTGTGTGTGTGTGTGTGTGTGTGTGATGTTTAAATCAATCTCACCTTCTACCTTTGTGAGTCCTGTAGTGTGTGTGTGTGTGTATGGGTGTGTGTGTGTGTGTGTGTGTGTGTGTGTGTGTGTGTGTGTGTATGCGTGTGTCTGTGTGTGTGATGTTTAGATCTATCTCACTCCTATCTCTCTGAGTCCTCTAGAGATTGGCTTACCGAAGTACCTTCTAAAGCAGCCGTAGGCAGATAGGCAGGTACTACAGACCAGTGTGCCGTTACAGAACTACCCAAACACACATCCCCATCACCACTGAGCACAGGGCACAGAGCACCCACACCAGGTACACACACCTGGATGAGCTCTGAACACCAGGTACACACACCTGGATGAGCTCCGCTCCACTGTCTAGATCAGATATGTGCACCTGGATGAGCAGAGTTCTGTTCACCTCTGGCTGGGACTGTGCAGTGAGCATAGCATGGCTGCACAATTTTGTTTGCAGTTAACATTATCTCTCTCAGTTATGCAGAGTGCGTTTGTGTGTATGTGTTTGTGAATTGCTGTCCAAGAGTCTGGTGACCTGGGTTCAATTACCAGTCAACTTGTATTACATTGCTCAATGAAAGGATCTGCTATATATTCATTTTTCTGGCTTGTGGATCTGTTATGGTCAGCTTGATGAGAAAAGTCTGTAGTACATTTCAAGAGAGTCTAGGGCTGCACTATGCCCTCAGTCCATTCTGATGGAATATGGTCATGTGAAGGTCACATAATCTCATGTGATATTTCCACAGGCAATCCTGTATTGTTTTCAAATGTAGTTTTGTAATTCTGGTAAAAACCACTACTACTATCTGAGGTGGCTAGCTGGCCAGCTAGTATGTTAGCAGGGGCTTTTTCATGTGCCAGAGGGCCTGTTGATGGCATGTGCCTGCACATGGCATGCATGTTTCAGGGATCCCAGGCTAGTAAGACATGTTGGCCTTATAAGATTGACGCTGACATCAGCTACATAAACTCAAAATCTCTGTCTCAATATTTATGTCTCTGGCCTTCTCAGGTTTCTCTCTCTCTCTCAATTTCCATCTCTCTCTGTCTTTTGTGTCTTTTAATCTCAGGCTAACTCTCTTGGTTTCTCTAACTCTCTTTGTCCTCCTCCATATCTTTCTTATTTCTCTGCCTCTTTCTGGCCCTAAAAAGGGGACATTATGTTTGTGACATAATTTGTCCTGCTGTTCCCTCCTGCCTCTCGCCTGAGGTGGCACACAGCTAAGACTGCCCACTGTGCCAACACTACCCTCACACACACCACACACACACACACAGAAAAGATGCTCCTCAAACAAAAGGGCACCATTGTCATGCACCTCTGCATTTGCAGCCGGGAGCGATTGTCCCCTCCAAAGAGACTGGGTTCTGTTTCTGTTCTTGTTCTATAGTTTTTGTGTTTCAGCTCACATACCATTCAGCGTTTAGTTTATCTTCAGTTCTTTATTTATTTAAGGTTCTTTCTTGTGTTCTAGTTCTTTGTATAGATATGGCACACAGTTATGTGTGTATTAGGGAAGTAGAGGCAAGTAATAATGTATGCATGTAGTCCTCCCTATGTGAGCCGTCCTGATAGATTAAATATTTCATTCCATGGAGATGTATCTGAGAGGACGATGTGATGGGATATGTCCCTGTGGAGTTGCTGTCATGGTTGTGTGTGTGTGTGTGTGTGTGTGTGTGTTTGTGTGTGTGCTTGTGTGTGTAAGAGAAAGAGAGTGTGGACCCCTCAGACCACGGTGGCTGACAAGGTCAGTCAGAGCTCATGTGTGCACAGTGAGGGGAAGCAAAGAGGCTTAGTAACATTTGCAATGGTAGAGGGGGACTACCATAGATATTAATGTAGGGGGGCTACAGCATTAAGATATCAGCCCTGAAAGCCTTCATCTCTGACACCGCTGCAGCTGATGGTGAGCGCTAGGAGATAAGCACCAAGACCAAAAGCAGAGAGAGAGAGGGAGAGAGAGAGGGAGATAGAGAGAGAGGGAGATAGAGAGAGGGAGGGAGAGAGAGAGGGAGATAGAGAGAGGGAGGGAGAGAGAGAGGGAGAGAGAGGGAGGGAGAGAGAGAGGGAGATAGAGAGAGGGAGGGAGAGAGAGAGGGAGGGAGAGAGAGAGGGAGATAGAGAGAGGGAGGGAGAGAGAGAGGGAGATAGAGAGAGGGAGGGAGAGAGAGAGGGAGATAGAGAGAGGGAGGGAGAGAGAGAGGGAGAGCAGTGGAGGGGATATGGGAGAGTGAGATGAATGAGGGAGAAAGTGAGAGAGAGAGAAATAGGGGGAGAGAAAGACAAACAGAGAGAAAATGAGAGGTGGAAAGAGAAGGAAGAAGAAGAGAGAGAGAGAGAGAGGTAGAATAAAGGTAAGAGAGAGTGAGAAGGAGAGGGCGACCAAGTGAGACAATGAAAGGTTCAGAGCGAGGGATGAGGTAGAGGGCAGGTGTGTGTGCTGCTTGTTCTCTCCCGCTCTCTTTCTGGTCCTCTCTTAGTCTTTCCACTGGGGCTTTTTGCCTGTGGCCCGAGTACGTGTACAGGGAGTGTGTGTGTCACAACACATTCCAGTCAGCCAGACGCGTCTTTTAAAGCTACAAAATGGGTCTTTGAGGAAATCGCTGAGGCATGCATTCGCACTGTTGCACCATGCAAAAATATACCCTTACCCTCTTCATGTTAGATGAATGTTCTTTAGGGAAGGTTACACTGCATGCAGTGATAGTCATGTAGGCATACGCTCTAGACACAATAATAAATAAAAAACTAAAACCCTACCTGAATCTTATCTGGAAGCCACAAAAGATACCCAGGGATGTAATAATTTATTTGACAGGAGCATCCTTCATTACCTGCAGAATGCAATCAGAGTGCATATTTATAGGTACAGCTTGACAGAGCAACTGAAAAGGCATTAATTGTCTCCCCTTCATGTTAATAAAATCAGGTTCTATTCACAGCCCTCCTGAAACATTCATGACTCAAAAAGGTAACTATTTTATATATATATATATATATATATATATATATATATATATATATATATATATATATATATATATATATATATATATAGTGTTATTATTATTCATTTTGCTCTTCAAACTTTCAAAATTATGTTTCAAAAGCACAAATTTCAATGAATGAAAAAAATGCACTAACTGATATCCAGTATGTTACCCAGGCTAGTGAGATGCCATGTTTCGCTTCGCTTGTGTGTGAGTGATGAGAGGCCAGGCCAGAAAGGAAATGAGCAGATTCAATTACTTGTGATAAAAGTGTCACTTCACTTCCTATGGCAGGACTGCCCCACAAAATGAAACCTCAAGACATAACACATCAGTGCTAGGAACAGATAGGTCCCATGTAACAGCTGCTGAAAAAGTGCTGAAAAATGAATTGTGAAATTGGACTTAAAGGAGAAATCTGGTGTGAATAACTCCATAGCCCTGTTGTTCTACCGAGTTCTATCAACAGGAAAGAGAACAAGAAAATTTTATACAACATAAAACGAGTAGTGAATCAGCAGCTAGCACTAACTGAATGGGGCACAAAAACTCATTTTTAGATTAATTTCGCAAGCCCCATTCAGTTAATGTTCTAATAATAATGTATACAATGTTCTAGTACTTTTACCTACAGACAGCATTCAGTGACCTCAAACAGCTCGGTTATGGTTTGAATCACAACAAATTTCTCCTGTAAAAATGGCCCATCAAAGGGACTGGTAAGGTTGTGACATCCTACACTGATATTTCTGAAGTTTCTGCACATGATGTATGTGGAGGGTTCGCAGCTATTGAGTGAATTAGTCATCATTCTTTAAAGACTAATTACTCCTTCATGGAGAGACAGGTGAACAGGGAACAGTTGGTGGGCTGTACACTCCTTTAGTCCTGCTATGTTGTCACAGAAAAGACTCATTGTATTTCCAGTGCCAACACTATGCTGCTTCCTTGAATGATTTGTGATACAAAACCACTGAACTGGCTAATAGGGTGCTGGACAGCAAGAACTGCTATTCTTTCTGTGTTCCTAAGCATTATGTCTGACCTGTATCTTGACTTGATAAAGACAGACAGTATTGATGAATAAGGATTTTGACCTTAGGGTTCATGTCTAAGTCACCTTCATGTCACCTTAAGTTTTCAAAATGTCTAAACCTAATTAAAACCACATATTATACATGGTAGGTGACCCACTCAGTCTTCCCAGATAGGAGGATCACTATTATACCTTCTCTCAACTCTCAAATTGTCATATTTCCATTGCGGTGGGTGCATTATGCCTTCCAAGTCCTTGCAGGTCATCTGGAGAGCCAAAATAGGAGCCCCTCTGTGTGTGTGTGTGTGTGTGTGTGTGTGTGTGTGTGTGTGTGTGTGTGTGTGTGTGTGTGTGTGTGTGTGTGTGTGTTTGTCCCTGGTGTCTGGTGTAAATAGAATGTGCTTAGTCATCTCTCTGTCAGTCTGATCTATACTGTCTACTATCAAGACCACAGATGTACAACAGACACAACTGCAGCCAGACAGTGTGTTTGTCTGAAGAGCTCTTCTAGCTAACCTCTGCATCCTTCTTGGTACAACATGTGCGTCTATTTAAAGCCTGGCCAATTATTTCCACCCCTGTTGGTGCTAATAAGATCCGTTACTGCTTGTCTATCAATAGCTGTTGCTAACTCACACTTTCCCCTTCCAGTAAAGCAAGGGACAGAGAGGTCAGCGTAGGCTTATTGGTTTGGTGAGCTAATTGGCTAACACTAGATTTATTTACAGACGTCAAGGCCTGCCAAGGAACACACTTAGTCCCTGCCAAAGGAAAGCTTCGTTTACAACCCTGTACAACAACCCGTGTACAACAAATTTTACAATGTCAGCTGCCTAGTCAGATACTGTTTTATTCATCGTTTAGAAACAAAAATACTTTGTCTTACGTACTAAAATGCTGTAAGATACTGTCTAAAATACCGATTCTCCCCTCTACAGATCCTCTTGGCAGTTTCAAGTAGCACTGTCAGCTTGCTTCAAATGAGTGTGCAGCCCGCTCCCTCATGGCTTGAACTTGATTCAATGTGGCAAGCTTACACTCGCATTCAGGCTGCTGTTTTTGCACTAGTACATAAACAAACAAACAAACAAACTGTGGAAAATCATAACTCCACAGGCTGAAGCTGACCCATAAAATAGAATTGTGCCAGACCTATGCCAGAAACCATCAAAAATCACCTATATTCAAATACAAGCTACAATCAGTCCAGTTCACTCCATTTAATTCAATTCATTTCAGTTCAATTCACATACAAACTACATTTCTTTCAATTCAGTTCTCATACAAGCTACATTCCATTCCATCCCATTCAATTGCCTTCTATTTAATTCAGTTCAATTCAGTTCACTACAGTTCAGTTCTGTTCATGCCATTCCAATTTGGTTCACTTCAGTTCAGTTTCATTTGTATAGCTGCATTAATTATGAATATGTCTCCAGGTACTCTGCTGAGCCCAGCTTGAGCTTGATCTGGCAAGAGCAAAGCACTAAGGCTTAAGAAAAAAAGACTCCTTTGCAGGAGGAGTTGTCTTGTCACTCCTTCAGAAGGAGACAATCATGTCACTACCTTTTTAAATGTTGAGACTTTGTACTTGCAGTGTTCACAGGACAGACAGTCCATTTGTAATTGGATGAAAGTTGTTGGAAGATAAATAATTCAGTAAGCCAAGGGGAAATTTGTGGGAAAACATTTTTCCTTTCAGACTGGTTGCACAAGGCACCCACATGAAATACATTCCCATGTTCGTTTCCCCCTTTTGTGAATAATGCATTTGTTAGATTTTGCTTGCATTTGATTTCTAAAAATAAGCCCTTTTCCAAGAGCCCTGATCCTTGCAACTTTGGAAATTATTAAAAGTTTTCATCCGTAGATGGGGAAGTAGCTCGGAAAGGAGATTATAACTCTGAGCTGGGAGCTCTCCGTAAGGCGATGAAGTTGAATTCTCGTCAGTCATCTCAGCCCAATCTGTCCGAGACCTGAGTTTGAGTGCGTGTGTGTGTGTGTCTGTGTGTATTTGTGTCTGTGTGTGTGTGAGAGAGAGAGAAAGAGAGAGAGGGTGTGTATCTTTGTGTGTGTATGTGTGTTTGTGCATGTGTGTGTGTGTGTGTTTGTGTGTGTGAAAACTAAGTATCTACAGAAGATTACTCTTCAGCCGGCTCAGAGGAATATGTTCTTTTGTCAGCCATAATAGAACCATCTGCATTGTGCAAGAAAAGGTCAGAGGGATGAAGAGTAAAGTCAGATGTGCTGACTTGTCCCGCCGATAAAGACTAAAGTCACATGTGCGCCGAAGGGAAAGCTGTCTTTATCTTCCACCTCCTCTCTGTATCTAAAAAACATGGAAGATAAGCTTTCTGTTTATTGAGGCTGTTGCTCTATTTATTTATTTACTTATTTACGTGTTTGTTTATTTATCTGTTCATCTCACAGATGCCATCCATTGTGAGCATTAGTGTTTGATTTTCAGCATCCACTGTGTTCTACAGAAATGACTCCAAATTTGGGTATGTGGTTCCAGTACCAGGGGCTACAGATGGAAATTGGTTTGACTAAATCTGGCTCCTCTGCACTTATATTTATCACCCTGACTTAAAGGAGACATAGAATGGAAAAGCATTTCTGCATTTGCTTTGATGAATTAGGAGAGGTTGTGCATGGCCAAACAGCTACAGTATCATGAACATGAGGCATGGTTGTCCCCTCCTTCATATGAAAATCTTAAACTTAGAAATAACCTCTAAAACATGGGAGAATTAGAACAAATCCTACATGTGATGTCAAATAGCACAAAGTAATTGTAGACAAAGAGGGCACCATTTAGCCAAAATGACCATTTCAATACACAGCCTAAATATAAGGCAATACTCTATTCATCCATTCCATGTCCCCTTTAATGAATAAATTTGTGAGATTCACTTCTGTCTTCTCTGTAGTGTAACCTACATTCTTGCTAAGCAGAACCACAGGGCTTGCATTATTCAACAGATATCAACTCCAAAACCCCTGAAATAAGCCCTACTCATGGCCTTGTTAATATTGACAGCTGAGAGGCCTACCTCAAGCCTTTGTTTACTATAGAGATTGGGGTGCTTGAAATTTTTATGCCTTCATAGTTCCTCCTCCACCACCACCACCATCTCTGCTCAACCATCTCCCAAGTTGGAGGCTTGGCACTCGAGCTCACAGTGTTCATCAGCACCCTAGAGACTCATGAAATATTAAAGCTGTAGATGCAGAATCTTATGAGAGGCATTAAAAAAACAAAAACGGCAAAGCAGGTGATTATTTTGCCCATTTAGGTCAGAGTCACTTGAGCCTTATGAGAGGCAATAGCGGGGGAAGCAACCAGAGAACGCTGCTGTGAAAACGGCTTAGCACATTTCATTTAAGCACAGCTGAGAAAGGAAGCACAGCATATTTAGACACAGGGGGCAGATGGGGTGAGGTATTGGAAATAGTCAGAGGTGGAAGATAATTCTGTTCCATTTCACACTGCTATCCGTGCAAGCACTCTCTTGATGTGTGTATTTTTTCTACCGAAAGGCAAACAGTATATTCCCTGTCCAGGAGTGCACCTGTATATTGTAAGCATAATCAAGGTGTTGACAGCCATTATATAGTTTTATGTTTATATAGATGTTTATACAGCCATTATATAGTTTGATGTATCTTGTAGTCTTTCTCTGTGTGTAATCACATATGGAGGTTAATTACTTTAATGGATAATGGCTAAATGCACACAACACACACACAGACACACACACAAAGCCCATTTATGGCAATTAGTGCCACTTCAAGTGAAATGCCCTTGGGGGACGACAAAGAAACCCCAAAGAAACTGCAGTAACCTCTGTGCTTTGACTTTGCCGTTGGGCAGTGGCAGTGCAGACAAGAAACAGGACTGAACTTGCATTAATCAGGAACTGTCTAATCAGAACCAAAAAGACCCCTCAGACTCATATTGTTACAGCAGGGTAATAACAACAAAGAAGTTGTGATTGACTTTACATACCCATACATTATGATCAATAGTTACTGGATATGATGATAAATAGACTGTCTTTATTGCAGTCCATGTAGTAATAAAAGAATATTTTTTGTTGCCTTTCATTGTAATTTTTCATCCTATTGATTTTCTCCATCCACAATAACCACATCCACATTATCTAATTTTCTAGACAATAATCAGAGCATGATGTATTACCAGCTTGAGTGGATGTGTGTGGGGGTGTGCTTTAAGTGTGTCTGGTGTTTGTAGACATGTGGTGTTAGCTGTGTGTGTCTTCTGTTTGTGTGTGTGTGTGTGTGTGTGTGTGTGTGTGTGTGGTGTTTGTAAAGAGATTCACAGTGTCCTATGTCCATCTGGCGCAAGCCTGGCCCAGAGACCCTGCAGCGCATACGAGCATCGGTGAAGGCATAGCACTGACCCCCCACCCCACCGCCTCACTAACACACACACACACACACACACACACACACACACACACACACACACACACACACACACACACATAGACAGGCTCTCTGCTCC
Source organism: Tenualosa thibaudeaui (assembly GCA_027481765.1). NCBI lineage: Eukaryota > Metazoa > Chordata > Actinopteri > Clupeiformes > Clupeidae > Tenualosa > Tenualosa thibaudeaui. The sequence continues at coordinate 5,309,452 of JAIFZK010000008.1, forward strand.
AGGCTCCCATAACACCAGCTGACAGAGGTGAGCTCCTGGCACAAGACAAGATGCCAAGGCTGCTACATCCCTCCAGGACTTTAGCTACATATTTGTGGCACTCTCTCTCTCTCTCTCTCTCTCTCTCTCTCTCTCTCCCTCGATCACTCTGTCTCTTGTTCATGTTCCCTCTCATTGTTGAATTGTTGATTCTTGTCCTCTCTTCTTGTTAGTTTTTTTCCCTTGATTTCTCCTGAACATGTGTGTGTGTGTGTGTGTGTGTTTATGTGTATGTGTGTGCGTGTGTGTGTGTGTGTCACCAAATGGCCTAGTTCTTCAGGGCTAAGGCTACACAAGCAATCTGAAGTGGCAGCCATTTCACTTTCCACGATCAAGCACCACTCAACAGTAACATCTCCTGTGTAGATGACTTTCAGCACAACAATTTAACAGGCATAATATACCATATATGTTGAGGATTCACATGGTTGTCTTGATTACGTACTCTCAATTGACAGACAAACTGAATGAAAGCAGACAGACACACACATAAACACACCCACTCAAACACACACACACACACACACACACACACACACACACAGACAGACACACACACACATACTGATATACATGTGTATATATGGCTCATAGGCTTCTGTGGACCTGTCACATCTGAGCATCATGCGTGAACAGACTAGCTTGTGCATGGCCTTGCCTTCTCCATCCCTGCCATCCCTGTGTCTCCTGCCTGCGGTGGGCAGAGGCCAAACCAGCTGTCCCTCAGTTGCACCCCACCCCCAGGTGCCCCCAGGCATCTCTGGTCACGCCAACAGGGGACCTGTTAATTAGTTACTATTTTCAAACCTGAGCAGTCAATCACACAGTGGTGCTGACGGCCATATTGGATCTTGGATGAGCAGTGGGAAAAGTGAGAAATAGAAATGTGTGTGCATACGTGTGTGTGTGCGTTGGCGTATGTGTGTATGTGTGTGTGTGTGTGTGTGTGTGTGTGTGTGAGAGAGAGAGAGAGAGAGAGAGAGATGAACAGTTGGCACTGAGTTATGAGTTATAAGCCTGTTATAAAATGACCTGATGGAAACACCTGTGCTAAAATTGCAAGCAGGAGAACTTGGCCACAGCTTAACCTCTGTCTACCGATAGCTGTGAAGAGACCAGAGACGATTGCTGATCTAGTGATATACTGTAATTTCCTGAACATTAACTGAGATTTGTACTGTATGTTGAGTTTGCAGAATGTCTTCATCTGTGAGGTGAATACACAGGAATGGACTATAAATCAAAATGCATTTATTTATTTTCTTTATTCTTCTTGATTAAAGTTTTGTTTTATTTTTGAAAGAGTGAAAAAAATCTCACTGTGCTGTGGTTTACACATTTTGCGGTCAATGCTCTGGAAATTACTAGAAGCTTATGAGGTAGCACATGAGCTCAAGGAAGATGCATAGCTGTTAGACAACTCAGTCATGCACAACACAGAGCATGGATCAGGTCATGTGACCAAATGAGAATCACATGACTCAGTTCCCATGGCACTGAAGTTGGCGATTAGTGTAACTTTGGGGACAGCTGCTCAGGTCGAAGTTTTTATCTGCCACCTCCCTCAAAGCAATTTCCAGTGCAAAGTAAACCAATTAGTGTCAGCTTAAAAACCACACACACACACACACACAGACACGCACACAGCCTGCCCAAATAGTGGTAAGCTTCTCTTGAGACTCTGCCAGAACACTCATTTGTCTTCTTCCTGCATAATTGTTTTTTTTTTTTCAAGATTTTAGCATCCCTGCACACAAGCTCTTGCCAAATTAATCAAAACTGTGTAAGATGGAGGCCCCCCAAAATGAGCAATGGCTTCTAATAAGCAGCTGGACGCCATGTACCGACACTTCATTACGACAGTGGACAACCAAGGACCATACACTCCCAGTGAGAAAATGGCAGGCGCAAGATCCTTTGTTCTGTACCAGTGATGGTAAAATCCAAAGGCACAGCTTGCCTCTGTTACAGTCTCATTACTGAGCCTTTGCCTTTGACACCCAACTTTCCTCGAGCTCTGAGGTGTTCTGCTGCACAAGCCGACTGAAGGAGTAATCATAAGTGAGGTTTCCTGTATTCCCTTTCACAGAGTGTGCTTTACATTTGGCAGCACTGAAGGTGCCTTAAAGGAAATGGACAGTGAAGATCAGCCGTGACCCTCCGTTGTTGTTCTACACTTCTCCAAAGCACCAAAGCTCCAAAGCCGGCACCTTATGTCTGTGTTAATAAGTACCAGCCATAGACGTTTCATTTAAATTTAATTTTAAATCTTCTCTCTCTCTCTCCCTCTGTGTGTGTGTGTGTGTGTGTGTGTGTGTGTACATGTGTGAGAGAGACAGAATTTCCCTGGAAGTCCATAACCTTCAGCATAGCTCTTAATGTCTTCTCTAAGCAGGAGAGCATAATGCCTTGCTACCTTCTTGGGGACAACTTTATTTCTCAGGCAAAGGATCCAGGGAGGGAGGATGAATCACTGTGTTGTTGAGGAAACACAGCAGTGTGGCGTATTAAGTATGAGCGCTGGGTGCTTTAACTCTGAGTGTCTCTCGGGGGAGAAAAAGAACCACCACTGTGTTGAATATTTCAGTGAGCCACAGCCCTTTGACAGCGAGATCGAGAGCTGCAGTTGGTTTAATGAGTTTTGGCCTTGCTCTGCCACCAAACATCCACAGAGATGACAGAGCGAGTGAACAGGCAAGCGAGCGGACAAGCAAGTGGGCAGGCAGGCGGGAAGGCGGGTGGGAAAGCGGGTATCTGACTGTTCATTTTCTCATCTCATACCCAGCTCTTTTCCCTCAAAGCTCTATGCTTGCTGGCAAGTTGTGGCACACAAGCGATGGAGAGACCAGAGAACCTAAACAGCCAACGAATGGGATCTATACTCTCCATTGATCCATTGGGGGGGGGGGGGGGTGTTGCTCATCCTTTGGTTTCCATGACTGACAAGCTCCAGATTAGAGGAACCTGTGTGTTTTACTTCAAATGGCTCCAGGATATTGAAGGTTACCAGAGTCTGGGAAGACAAAAGGGGAATGTCGCAAGCCAGAGCCAAATCTCATCAGTGATCCATACCTATTAGGCTCACCCTGTTTTGTGCCCTTGTCCAGCCTTTTTGATGAATCCATTTGAAAACAGAGCTGAGCACAGGTGGGCAATGTCATAACCTCCCTGGTTGAAAAAATCAATGGTTGAATGTGATTTGGAAGCTACCAAATCAAGGCACATTCTCAATCATTCAGTTTACCGTCATTTAAAAAAAAAAAAAATTCATTCAACTGCCAGGCCAACATTTAGAAATTATATTTATGGGTAATGTCCTTAGGCTCCTGAGCCTAATTTCTATGATTATGCCCCCATTGATTTTGCCATTTAGAAATGCTTGGCTCTTTGTAAGGTATTTAAACTGCAGCAGTGGACATAATTGAATAAACTTTGGTATACTAAGAGCACGTATACTCTGTCAATAGACAAAAACTCCATATTGACCATTTGCTGATGATATTTTTCTATGTCTATCTTTGTGCAGTGGTGTTTGTGTGTGTATGTATGTGTGTGTGTGTGTGTGTGTGTATAGTCTTGTGGGTATTTAGCAAATCCATTTGTGCTCTCACTTTGGTCTAAAAATAACCCCAGCCTTTTCCCTTAGGGGGGGACTCACCAGAGGTGCTGTGCAGAAGTGCTATTGGTGGTGTGTATGGGTGTGTGTGTGTGTGTGTGTGGGGGGGTCTTCGTCATCACCACACAACCCTCCAGCATATGCACACTCACACACACACACACACACGCATGCACACACACACAGATGCTCAACTCACTCACTCCCACCCATAACAAGCTTGTGCCTGTGTGTCTGAGCATAGTGGGGGGGGGGGGGGGGTTAGGGGCTTGTTGCATAGCCACAGATGAAAGAGATGCAGAGGTATATTTACCATCCGGGCTACGGGTAGAACCAGAGGCCTAGACAAGGTCAATATATATGACGAGACAGAGAGAGAGAGAGAGAGAGAGAGAGAGAGAGTGTGTGTGTGTGTGTGTGTGTGTGTGTGTGTGTGTGTGTGTGTGTGTGTGTGTGTGTGTGTGAAAGAAAGAGGGCGGAAAAGATGGAAAAATAGACCATGAGGCCAGAGAGACAGAGAAGAAAAGAGGAAATAAACAAGAAAGATAGAGGGAGGTCTGACAGAGTGAGAGAGAAGTAAGGACATTCTGTCTGATTTGACTATACTTTCTGGGGCTCTGATTTGTTTCGGCTATGATGCTGTATTGGGTGCAAAAAGGCTGGGCTTTTAGGGAGGGCAAATTGAGTGGGCTATATGGAACACTGACTTTAATCTTGGATATTTGGGGTAGCAGTCTAGCGGACGCGCTCCGCTGTCTGGTTCATTAGTAAGTGGTTTGCTTTGATGTGGAGGCCATTCACACAGTGCATGAGGACAAGGTCTCACACAAGGGGGAACAGTGGGAAAGTTTGGTGAATGACCCTCTATACCTCAGCACCCCAGTGCAGAATGATTATGTCTGATGATGATGTGCAGAGTGTTGACAAATTTGCTCACAATATTTGGCATCAACATTCTTTTTACTCATGACACCGAAGTCATAATATCTGGGAGGTCTTATACAGTGACTCTCATGTATGTTGGTGCCTTGGTCTTAAAAGGCTGCCTACTCTGAAGATATTTTACAGTCTGTACCATTTGGTCTTTTTTTGGATGAAATAAGCACCCTTTCCAGTGACTGGTGACGAGTTGAATGTCCCAATAGGTGGCGTTTTTATACACACATGAAATGACACCTCCATAGATTTATTGACATGTTGTGAAACTGGGCTTAAATGTCAGACTCCCCCACAGTGCTTTGACAAAATGGGGATTCCAGAGATATCCGTGATCTGTTTCGATCTCTTACTTTTAGCCTTCTCCTTTCAAATCCCTTCCAGTTTTTGAGGGTGAAGTATAGAATCGATCTGTCCATGTGGTGTATAGTGCCTGGATGAGGTAAAGTTAAAATTAAAGTAAAGATGGTATTTAGCAGATGCTTTTATCTCATAGCAAAACTCATAGCGTGAGTTTTGGGGATTGCACCCAATTTCTGTCTGATTTGATGGTGTTAGTGTGGCATGGTTTCCTCTATGGCTCTAACCTCCCTTGCTCTAAGTGATTTTGTGCTCAGTCTCTGGTCTTAAAGCATAAACCCCAATAACCCCCATACCCTTCTTACACACACACACACACACACACACACACACACACACACACACACACATACACACACACAGCCTGACTGAGGCTGTTTTCTGTTGCCGTTTTACCCCAGCTCCCCCTCTCTCTCCTGGGGACACTCCTGCACAGATGAATGCTGGAGGAGTCGCCTCATCACTCCCTGTTGACCAGTCTTGACCTTTGTGATTTGTGTGTTTATGTATTGTGTGTCAGTGTGTGTGTGTGTGTATGTGTTTGAGTGTTGTAGCATCTGTGCGGGTAAGATTGTGCTTAACTTTCATTGCTTGTTTGTGTGTGTGTGTGTGTGTGTGTGTGTGTGTGTGTGTGTGTGTGTGTGTGTGTGTGTGTGTGTGTGTGTGTTTGTGTGAGTGTGTGTGTGCACATGCCTTTTATGAGTGCCAGACAGGCAATCAGTTTCTTTGTAATGTTAAAATACTCTTGGAGATGCTCTTGCAGAACTCGCATGATTGTGAGAAATAGCCCATAAATCAGACTTTATTGTTCAAGGTGCTTGGGGTCCATTTTAAATTAATTAGAAATTTTCCTATCTTGCGTTGCTCTAAATGAGAGGCTTTGTAATTATGAAGCTGACAACCATTATTGTCAAGTGTGCTTTAGCTTCTAAACAATATTGGCTAGGGCAACTGCACTGTTCCCTTGTGGTTATGTTGTCAGTCAAAGTTAGCTACCCACTCAGACCTTGAGTGAGGCCACTTTGTTCTTGAGATAAAACCTTCTCATGAGTCATTGTGTGGCTCTCAAAGTCTCTGTGGCTGCGTTAATGCCTGTTTATTCACCTGCGTCTGGAGCAGCATTCTGCTCTGTTACCTGTTACCAAACCTCCTGCTCCACACTCACTCAATGTCTGTGAATGCAGCAGCGTTCTGTATGTGTCTGCTTCCGATTTCAACATCTTCTCATTCACATTCTGCAGAGAGGCCACACAAGCAGAGCTATGAGAAGCTACTTGAAATCGTCCTCAGTTAAATGCTCTGACATCGGGCATGGAATGGGCAGGACTGTGTCCAATCCTCCCCATCCAATCATACTGAGCTCTCCGTAGCTGACAAGTGAGTAACAGGGCACTGAATCTGTTACACTCTGATTTCTCTATCAAGATGGATATGTCCAACAGCATTGCGCATTCATGCATGGGAGGTCAGAAGCAAGGGGATCATTCCTATTTGACTAGAAAAAATGTTTGGGAGGTTTTAATTTCCCTCTTTTGACTCACCTGTCACATTGACTCACCTGTTCGCCTCTGCGCCCTGCAAGTGCAGAAGTACCTGTAGTGTTTTTGCTCAGGCCAGCAGACAGGGCTTCAGCAGCAGCAGGTGGTGCTCGGAGCAGAGCACCTGTCGGCCTCAGGAGAAATGCATGAGTGCACGTTTATCACAGGTAGGGTAAACTCACCTGCCCCCCAATGCAGGAGAGCAGAAAGAATGGCCCCATTTCACACAGCAGGGCTGGGGCTGGGGGTGCTACTGTCGCCAGGTACACACACACACACACACACACATACTTCTGCTGGCTAAGGCATCTGTAAGGAAGAAACACAGGTGCAAATACACTGGCAAGATATGGAAATAAAATCCTTTCTTATTCTTCGCAGGTATCAACTAATATATACTCACAAATATAAAAAAATTGCCCTGTAATAGAGACTGTGTGTTTTTTGAATGGGTGTTATAATCTAGAAGTGTTATGCCAGATAGAAGATAGAGCTTCTCTGCTTGTGTTTTTAATAGGTTATCCAACTATAGCACCCTATTTATGTAAAAGAGGTCATTCACCTGTTTCATGGTTGCCAAAAAGTGACCAACAATCCCCACCTACCAACACATACACACACACACACAAACACACACGTATTACAGTAATGCTCAGTGATGGAATGCAAATGTGCCGCAAGGTGTTTTTTGACCTAACAGCCAGTGAGCAGTTTGCTTTTGTAAGCCACCTCTATAGGACAGAGTAGTATCAAGTCATGCAGCTACACAAGGAAACTACAGGGTTTGGTTGAAGAAGGCAGTTAATCCAATGCTTCAGATGGTTTGTGTTTGTGTATGTGTGTGAGAGAGAGAAAGAACAAAAGAGAGAAAGTGTGTATGTGTGTGTGTGTGTGTGTGTGTGTGTTTGTGCATCTATATGTGCAAGTAAATGCAGGCACACCTGGGTTACAGTGTCAGGAGTGATTTCAGAGGGCAGCTGGCAGGCTGTGCCACAGCTGTGCCCATGGACAGAGCAACAAAGATGCCCATAGGGCCTCAGGGTGAGACTGTGCCCCACCCACCCCCCACACACACACCCCCCATGCCCACACCCACCGCCATCCCCATGAAAACACCCCCTACCCTTCTGTCTGCAGAAGCATCTTGTGCTAATTGATGCGTTTTTAATTGCCTGTAATGCAGCCCTGGGGGAGGCTGACATGATGGGTTGCAGCTCTTTACTCCTCTTGATGTCTCATTCATATCTGGGCCTCAGGCCTCCACCACACCACCACTGAGCCATGCAAACCCAGACCGCCTGTGCTTGCCTTGTGTCTCACCGAACCGAGTTTTCCAATAAAATATATAATACTATTGGCTCTAGTTTCTATTACGATGGTCTGCTCTACTTGTGTAAAGCACATTGGGCCTTATTCACCAATATCTGCCTAAGAATTTTCTTAAATTTGTTGCTAAGGTTCAGTTCAAAAACCCATACTGGTCAACAGAAATCTTCTTGAAAACTGCGTAAGTGGGTTTTAAGAACAAATTTATTAGCAAGAATGGTTGGCGAATGAGGCCCATTGAATCTACCTTGAGTATGAAATGTGTTATATAAATAAATTGCCTTGCATTGCCTTGCCTCGCCTCAAAACTAGCCAAAGCCAGAGAAGTCCTGGGCATCCTTAAGAAGAAGTTATTTTGTGTTCAAAGGCTTGGATAATGGCAAAGGCTTGTATGTTGGAAACTATGATTATCTTACAGTGCAGTAAATAAAGATTTAGAGTTGAAAAATCACCCTTTGGTTAACATCGGCAGGCTGCTGTTGGCAAGCATTTGTTTACAGCAGTTTCTTTTATTTTGCTTGAGAAAAAGCATGGGGTAGTTTTAGTTTCATTTTAGTTCCTCTAATTTGTTCATTTTGCATTAATTAATTTAATTAATCTAGCGGAAAAGTTGAATTGTGCATTCTGGTGATGTTTGTTTCCATGTCCTCATTATGCACAAAAAACAAAACAACACTTATTTGGTGATGTGACTTTTTGTGTGAGTCAACACGAATTATTGCAGATAAGGGTTTTTAAAGTCCTCTGTGTGTGTGTGTCTGTGTGTGTGTGTATGTTTGTGTGTATATGTGCATGCTTAACTTTCATGCATATGCATGTTTATTTGCTGCTTTGTGTGTATGTGTGTGTGTGTGCGTGTGCGCACATATCTGCAGGCTATGCTTTGGTGCAGATGGAGAAGAGTCCTCAGTCAATCTGTTGCCTGTATGGAACACTGGCCCCCAGACTTAGAGCACAAATATGGCTCCTGTTGTTGCCTTTGTAGACTTCTTAGAGCACAAACATGACTCCTGTCCTTGCTTGCGCTGACTACTTAGAGCACAAACATAACACATGACTCCTGTCTTGCTTTCATTGTCTACTTAGAGTACAACTATCACTACAGTCTCTGTCGACGTAGGCTATTTAGAGCACAAACATGTCTCCTATCCTTGTCTTTGTAGACTACTTAGAACACAAACATGACCAAAATACTCCAAAGTCTTCGTCAACTGCTGTATGCGCGTGGTCTTTATAGAGACCTGTCCATAGGTGTGCAGTCTTGGTAGGCTACTGTGTGCGGTCTTCACAGGAGATGACGTCTATTCTGTTCCCAGAGGATTAAGAGGGCTGGTTTAAGATAAGGACTCAGGAGAAACAATCAGTCAGGCTGCCTGATGATCACGGTTTTCTTATTATCCTGGATTTGGCTGAAACCTAATTCTTGGAAAATGAGCAAAACCAGCAATCTAGTACAGGTCCCACATTATGGTCCCTTAATCCATATACCTGTCTTTATTAATATGGCAAAGCCTTCTCAGCCCCATAAAAGTGTGTTGTGTCTATCAAAAGGAGAGGAGTCACTACCTATCAAGTGTCCAGCAGTTTAGTGTAAATCTGGTGGTAAATCATTCTCAGTGTTATAGAAAATCTGAAAATATATTCATCACATCCCACAATATAAATAAAAGAGCTTTACAGCTAACACCCTGTACTGTGTTCCATGTGATGTTGTTACCTCCACTTGTGGACTAGTGGTATTGCAAATATTGTAGTGATCTTATATTTTATGGTATTTTGTAAATATTATAGCAGCTTCCTGATTCAGATGTCAGCGGCTTCCAGATTCCAGAGCATTTTATAGTGAATAATGGTGAATAGTGAACCGTAAATATAGCAAATATCAAACCAGCTGCAAATGGTAACTGAACGGGGCAAGAAAACTGAAAGTGAGTTTCTGTGCCCCATTCAGTTAGCATTAGCTCCCAGTTCATTATTTGGTCTATGTTGTACCAAATTTTTCCTGATGACAGCACTCAGACACTTCAAACAGCTGGGCTGTAGGTTGAAACACTCTACAATATCCCTTTAAAGCAACACCATGCAGTTGTATTGTGTGGATTCACACTCATTCTGATGCTACACCAACTTAGAACAGAGAATGAAGTTTCTGGCGTTGATGGTGTGTGCTCTGCATTCTTGATGTTGCAAAGATGTAACACTGTTGATCAGGTAGGATCTTTGCATTGAATTGAATATTGAATATTGAATATTGACGTCAAGGGGCACAGTCTACATATCTGTTCTTCTGCAGCGTTGCTTTAACTCCTTTGTTTCAAGCGTACTAGCACAGCAGTTTATTGTGAACTACTTTGCTAAATCACCAATAGCAATGTAATAACCTGCTTAATTTTATATAACAATGTAATAAAGAAGCAACTGGATGTGTCAGTCACTGAGAAGAATGAAGTTAAAAAACTATGGACACTGGTACAACACAATAAATTAGGTAAAATTAAAGCTAATCAGACTATTCTTTCTCTCTTCTTTCTCTTGTCCCTCTATTTCTGTGCCTCTGCAGGTGCTGTCGCTAGGTGCCGACGTGCTTCCAGAGTACAAGCTCCAGGCCCCCCGCATCCACAAGTGGACAGTCCTCCACTACAGCCCCTTCAAGGCTGTCTGGGATTGGTTGATCCTGCTGCTCGTCATCTACACGGCCATCGTCACACCCTACTCGGCCGCCTTCCTGCTCAACGACCAGGAGGACCAGAAGAACCAATCATGTGGCTACTCCTGCAGTCCACTCAACGTGGTGGACCTCATAGTGGACATTATGTTCATCATTGACATCCTCATTAACTTCCGCACCACCTACGTCAACGCCAATGATGAGGTGGTCAGCCACCCTGTCAAGATCGCCGTCCACTACTTCAAGGGCTGGTTCCTCATTGACATGGTGGCTGCCATCCCCTTTGACCTGCTCATTTACCGCAATGGAGAAGAGGTAAGACGTGGAGCTCAACAAGCTTCTCCAGTTTTTTTATGGAAAAATGGCAGATTTTTAAAATATTCCCAGGTGTTGGGGGTTCCGTGGCATAGCTGGCTGGACCATAAACAGGCACCCATTGAGTCCGCAGTTATTTTACTAATCCCACCCACCTCTCTACTCACTTCCTGTTTCTCGGTCTTATCTCAAAAAGCCAAAGCAAAATACCTTAAAGGCACACCAGGCTACTTGATAGGCATTTACACTGTTTTTAGGTTAATGTGCCAGCTTCATAGCCACTTTGATGGTTAAATGGCTCATTATAGGATGAGTGGAGGCTCTCTGTGGAGGCTAGGAATAACTAGAGGGGCCTAAGTTACACCACTTGCAGTTTCTCATCACTGAGTCGCTGTAAAATGACACCGAAACTGAAAGAAGCTGAAATCATGTTTATTGCCTTGTCAGTCAAAATAACAATTATCATCGCTTGCTGCTGAATTTCTTTTGCAAACAAATCTGCATGTATAGAATTTACGGGCTCCATAGGTTAAAAAAATCACAGGCTCCTTTAAGAAATACCTAAATAAAATCCCAGGTGTCCAGTGCATTTTTATCTTCATTTTATTTATAAGATCTCAAAAAGGGCCTTTGTCAAAGTTACACATCAAACATTTCCTCTCCATAGAGAGCAGATGAATGGAGCGGATGAGGACAAGAATAACTAATAAGCCAGTTCACACAACTGTCTCTTCCTAGAAAATGTGAATTTGTGTAACTGAGAACCTCAGAGAAACAGCACCGTGCAGTGTGCATCAGGCATGTAGTGGACGTTGCAGCAGATCATTGTATTTCTCACCATGTTAATATTAGGTGTTCATTTACAGCATTGCATTAACAGACTGTTTCTCCACTACACCTCTGGTGTGCATGCTGTAAGCAGCTTATAGGTTTCAAAAATCAAGCTACACATTCTCCCCATAGACACAGACTTGTCAGAGAGGGAAGTACTTCAGCAGCTGAAGTATTTTAAGCTAAAGCTTGTCTTCTTGTCTTCACTTCACTGTGTGTCTGTGTGTGTGTGTGTGTGTGTGTGTGTGTGAGTGTGTGTGTGACTCTCCTTATTTGTCAGGTTGGCGGCTGTACTAATTGTCTCCTTATTTATTTGTTTTGTGGCGGGGGGCAGGGATGTGGGGCATCCTGAGACAAGTGAAATCGCTAGGAATGAGTACATTAATCTGACAGCCCTGAGACGAATGGAGAAACAGTTCACAGCCTGCAGTATATCACCCCCCCACCAGCACATACACACACACACACACACACACTGGAAAGCCCATACATAGAGGATCAACAAACATACTTACAAAGCAAGGAGCTGAAAACACTTCTTGTTAGTCTCTTGTTTCTCCCTCAAGTGAGTTGAATTCAGTTCAGTTTCAGATATTGACTTTGATGAAACAGCACTGCTGAATTGCCAAAGCAGAACAATATATAAGACAGAGACTGATCTACAGGATAACAAATCAAACAATGTGTCTGTAGCCATCTCATACATATCTATCTCCACATATCCATCTCTTTCACATTCACAGAATATTTTTAAAATTATTTTCTATTTCTATGTATTTACTTTTTTTTTTTACAGTTTTTTTTTTTTTTGGGGGGGGGGGGGATTTTCGTCTCCAATCTGACAAAAATCAGCAGGAAAAAGAGCAGGAGAGTGAAAGATGAGTAAGGGATGGAAAACAATATAATCGCACACAGGACTAGTGTGCTTCTGTGACCCCCATCTGATCCCCTTCTGTGACCCCCATACTGTGCTTCTGTGACCCCCATCCCCCCAATACTCACAGAATATTCCATTCTTTACAGACCATCAATAACCCTTTACTCTCTCTGTCTGCAGACCACAACCCTGATTGGGCTGCTGAAGACAGCCCGCCTGCTGCGACTGGTGCGTGTGGCACGTAAGCTGGACCGCTACTCGGAGTACGGCGCCGCCGTGCTGTTCCTGCTCATGTGCACGTTTGCACTGATCGCCCATTGGCTGGCCTGCATCTGGTACGCCATCGGCAGCGTGGAGCGCGGCGGCTCCATCGGCTGGCTGCATACCCTGGGAGACCAGCTGGGCAAGCCCTACAACAGCTCCATCATGGGCTCCGGTCCTTCCATCAAGGACAAGTACGTGACGGCACTCTACTTCACATTCAGCAGCCTCACCAGTGTGGGCTTCGGCAACGTCTCGCCCAACACCAACTCCGAGAAGATCTTCTCCATCTGTGTCATGCTCATTGGATGTAAGTTAGATACATGCACACACACACAAACACACACACACACACACACACACACACACACACACACACACACACACACTAAAGTCTTGTCCAGTACCAACTACCAAATAGATCTCCTCCATATGCCTTGATCACATTGGATGGTAAGGTGGTGCGCACACGCACACGCACACACACACACACACGTCTTGCCCAACAAAAACTCTGAGAAGATTTTCTTCATCTGTGTCATGCACATCAGATTTGCTACATGCACACACCAAATTGGTACATGCACATACACACACACACACACACACACACACACATACACACAAGCAAGTTTCACACAACAACAACTTTGAAAATATCTATTCCATGCTAAGTGAACAGAAGTTTTGTCAGAAACTGACTTTTTTCAAAGCAAATCGTTCATTTGAAAGTACAGAGGACCCTGAAGGCCTTATATTTTACTCAGCTATGTTGCTCCTTATAAATTTAGTTCATTCCTAAGCATCAAAGTTTTCTCTATACTTGATTCTGGCCACACTGTAGAGAAAGATAATGATCTGCTCTTTTGTAGCCTAATACACATAGATTCAGCTTATTCATCACCTAACTATCATTTACTTTAACCAATATGTAGTCAGAATATAAATTTTTACTTTAGTAAGCTCTCTATTAGTTGGCCTATGCAATATCCTGTCAGGGTATTTGTGCTTATCAAACTTCCTGTGAAGCAAAGCAATTTCCTTTCTTCTCAGACTCATCTGTCAAAATGATTTGACCACCGTAAGAACTGAGGGTCAGAGATAACAAAGCCAGTATCAGATCTAAGTTCCAAGCTACCCAAATGAATCACAGACAGCTCTAAATTGCTTGGGAATAAGCCGAAAAGCTGTGTCAGTATTTGTTTGTTTGTTTGTTTGTTTGTTTCTTGTGCTAGTTATGGGTATCTCTTGTATCTCTGCTATGGAGATGGATTTTGAGGGGGAAAAGTGAATGCACTTTTAGGGTATGCCTTTAAATGCAGACACACATGCACGCACGCATGCACACACACACACGGACACACACACGGACACACACACACACGCACGCACACACACACACACACACACACACACACAGACAGACAGACAGACAGACAGAGAAGTAACTGACTTAGTTGTTCTCCATCCATCAAAAGTGGGCAGCAGTAGCTCTCTGAGAGACTAATCATGGAGTGAGTCCAGCAAACGGCTAATGATGCACAGTGCTCCATGGCTCCAAGCTGCCTCTTCATTGGCTGTCTGCTCTATCACTGATGAGGATAAATGGATCTGATTGGACAGACAGAGAAAGCTGTATCCATCATGCCTGTCAGCCATTGCTTCTTGGAGAGACAGCAGATGCATTTAACTTCACTAAGAAACTCAGGCTGAAACTCAAAGTGAACTTCAATATGTTTCCTACATTTGAACAGCCATTAGTTTAGTGTGGCCCCTCAAGGCTTGAGTGGTAACCTGTTTATGATACATTTGAGATGATAAAATTAGGAAGAGTCTAGTATCTGTGTCTGTTCTCTCTCTCTCTCTCTCTTTCTCTCTCTCTCCAGACACTCCTCACGTTCTCCAGAAAGCTTTTAGAACTCAGCTGTCACTATTGATTTGGATGAAAAATGAATTTTTTTGCCAATCTCATGCCCATCTGCTTTGAGTGGACGTCTTTGATGTAAACACCAAATATTGAAGATTGTGTCTAACTCTTTTTTCTGAGGCAGGAGAAACTCCTTGATCTCCCTACGACTCCATTTTCTTTTTTTCCATTTTACTTTATATCTCTGTAACTTTTCTTTTCTGCTGCGTCATTTTCTTTTTTTTTTTCTTTTACATAGTCATAAGAAACTCAAACAAACTTGATGCATTTCTGTCTCACAGCTCTGATGTATGCCAGCATCTTTGGGAACGTCTCGGCCATCATCCAGAGGCTGTACTCAGGCACGGCACGCTATCACACCCAGATGCTGAGGGTCCGCGAGTTCATCCGCTTCCACCAGATCCCCAATCCACTGCGCCAGAGGCTGGAGGAATACTTTCAGCATGCCTGGTCCTACACCAATGGCATTGACATGAATGCGGTGAGAAGTACACACTCACACACACACACACACATACGTGAGGCTGGAGGAGTATTTCCAGTACGCCTGGTCATACACCAGTGGTATGGATAAGAGATGTAAAAACACACTCACAAAAACACACAAACACACACGTGAGGCTGGATGAGTACTTCCAGTACGCCTAGTAATACACCAGTTGTATGAATGAGAGATGTAAACACACAGACACACACACACACACACACACAAACATAAGCTGTTAAAACTACTGTCAATACAACATGGATTAAAAAAAAAGAAGTGCCAATTCTAACAATATGCTTTGGCTGGCATAGAGTGTTTATATAGCATTATGATACTGGGCCCATGTCAGTGAGTCTCTGCATAAAGATCTGAGATCCACTAAACAAGTGAGTCATCCACGTACCAACATCTCTCTTTTCCCTCAGCTCAAGCCTAGAGACACTGACATGACACATCTATTTACCCCATCTCTCTCTCATTCTCTCTCTCTCTCTCTCGTGCTCTTGCTCTCTCCCCCTGTCGTTCTCTCTCTCTCTCTCTCACTGCCTCACTTGTCTGCTGCTGTCAATGCAAACACGACTGCATGTGTGAGTGTGTGAGTGCACACATTTGTATGTCTGTGTGTGTGTGTCTTTGTGTGTATGTGTGTGTGTGCGTGTGTGTGTGTGTCACATCATTGTCTCAGTACACTATGGTTTTAGGTGGATGGATGAAACTGAATGGAGGAAGAGGTGGAGGAGGAGATGATGTGGTCAGCTGTTGCTCTGTACTTTTCCTCATTATAGCCCTAGTTAGTTATTTTGCTCTGCTTAAAATTCACTGGAGCATGTGGAATTGGGAGGAGACACAGGCCCACCACTGCCAGACCAAATCAGAGCGGGGGACTATGATTGCATTTAAAACATTCTGCCAGTACAATTTCTGTAAATTTTGCATCTTTTTACAGACAATTCTTTCAGTCTTTTCAATGAAAGTTGCTTTTTAACAAAAAAAAGAAAGAAAAAAGGAGCATTGCATTGAAGGAGTGAAGGAATTGTCTAAAAAATTACAGGAATTGAAATGGTAGAACATTTCTGGTGCATTTTTCTTCTTCCTTAAGTTTTTTTGGTGTTACTGTTGTTGTGGATGTCTGTTTCAGTGTGTGTGACATTCTGCGTTCTGCTGTCGTGTTTATTCAACGGGTGGGGGAGAGGTTCAGATTGTCACTGAAGCATCAATTGTTAAGTTTATTTAGGCTGAGGGTTAACAATGACCTCCTTTCATGCAAGGTGCCAAAAGCATTTTCAGTGGCCACTGTTTTAAAGTAAATATTGTATTATCACAGACGTTAAAGAAGGAAGAAGGTAACTCTTTGCTGGAGCCCTCCATCATCAGGCTAATGTAACCATGAGGCATGTCATATCAAGACAGGTGCCTGTCCATACACTAGTTATCATAGCAGAGTCCAGGAATTAAACATCATCATTACTAGCATTCATTGTTTGCAAATTTATTTACCGACAGTTTTGGCAACTGAGTAGCAAGTTGTTGAGGCCCATGAAGTTACAAGGGTGCAAGTCATCAGGAATTGTGCCACAGTTCAATCATGAAACAGGTTGTCTAATATCTGTAAATTGATAATTATATGCACCACCTTCAAAGACGAGGATTTCAGGCACAAAATCTTTCCTTGCTTTTAGCAATGCATGTCAGCTTAGTGACGTGAGAGAAACCGTTGCCTGTGAATTTAAAAGACCTATCATGACTCAGATTAGGCTATTAACATGACTCATAGTACTGGGCTCAGACTGTTATGATAATATTGAGTATGGATTGGTCATAACATGCTTTGGACATTGTTACACTCGCCTTACAATGGAGGTTTCAAGAGAAAGTGTCACCAGGAAAAATAGGAAGCACATCTTCACATACAGTCATCACATGAGTGTATGCCATCATTGTATTTCAGTGACCAAGCTAACCTGATATAGAGTCACTGCATGATAGCATTAGCGATAAGACGCTAGCCCTCGCTTGTTCCTTCAGTTTATCCTATCCTGTTGGCTAGCTTTCCTGGCTCATCCTCAAATCCCAAAACCCTTTTAATGATCAAAGTGCTGAAATTCATTACAGCCAGCAGTTTACATAGATGTCAAGGTTCCTCAATCTTTTTTTCTTCCAAACCTATTGTATTTTTGGACAGATTGGTCCTCCCTAGTTTGAATGAACTACATAAATGTGAACATCCACATTGAAAAGACTTGGAGAGGATTATGCTAAGGCCAACATTTCAAAATCATAAAAGCAGATTGAATTAATTTCAGACGCTTAAATAATAGTAAATATACTAATGTGTTAATATAACATATAACACTGTGTTAAAAATCACAGTCCATATGAATATGAAAAAATTGAAATCTAAAATGTACTAAACTAAATGTAAACGTACAATCTGAATCGATCCAGGTGTCCTTTGGGGATCTTTCCACTGCTAATCTCCAGCTATCTGCTAACTGCTGTCCCCTATCTCTTCTCCTGCAAATAATGAAATAAACTGCACATAAATCAAGATGCAGCTAAATACTGTATCAGTCCTGACTTACAGAGGCTATAATGCATCTTTGTTTACTGTTAATCTATGCTAATTTAAAAGGATCTAGCATTTCTAACTCGATCATAATTAGACACATAACTAGCAGTTTGAGTGTGAAGTTCAAGACATTTTTTTTCCAGTTATATTTGACCCCAGGTCTCTTTCTGGTGGATGTTTACATTTGATGTTTTTAGGGATATTCCGATACCCTCGACAAGAACAAATGGAATACTGAGTCTGTGGTCCCAGACACAACAGTTGAGGCAAGAAGATTGAAGACTCTTGAGACATATTTGTTTGTTGTTTGTGAACGATTGCATTTATTTTTTTAAGAGGCATAAATATAGTCAACAAGTGTTCTCCAACTCACTCATAACCTGCATTTTCTTCCCCGGCTGATCTCCGGTTCGGACTCTTCAGGTTCTAAAGGGGTTCCCTGAGTGTCTGCAGGCTGATATCTGTCTGCACTTGAACCGGACTCTGCTTCAGAACTGCAAGGCCTTCAAAGGCTCCACCAAAGGCTGCCTGCGTGCTCTGGCCATGAAGTTTAAGACCACCCATGCGCCACCAGGGGACACGCTCGTCCACGCAGGAGACGTCCTGACTGCTATCTATTTCATCTCACGCGGCTCCATAGAGATACTGCGTGGCGACGTGGTGGTAGCCATCTTAGGTAGGGTATACATCTGCATGTGGATGTGCTTGTCTGTGTGTGTGTGTGTGTGTGTGTGTGTGTGTGTGTGTGTGTGTGCACCAGCCTAAACTGTGTACACAGGCACTCATCCAACCCACACCAGAGAAACATTTTAATTAATGTCCAGCTCAATGTTTTTTACATACACTTTTGTTCATAATGTCATAAGGCTATTTACATCTCTAGAAATCCCCCCGAAGGCAGGGTTATAGTTCAGAGCCTGTTCAAATAATTCTCTGATTGGAAATTAGAAATGCAGAACCCAGATGGGTAGTGTGAGCTATTAATATTCTAAATAGATGTTCAATAAAAAGGTTCATTCAGAGAATTCATGACATGCCTGCCTGGAAATGTTGTGCAAAGCCAAACATGTTGTTCCTGGCACAATACTGCCACCTTGGGGCTTAACCTATGCAATGCACCCTTATATGAGATATTTGGATCAGTCATAACTACTCAGACCATACTTTAACCAATCACACTTAGGTGTATTACATTGTCTATTGTCTATTTTGTTTTTCACTGCTCACAGGGAAGAATGACATCTTTGGGGAGCCCATAAACCTGTATGCACGTCCAGGTAAGTCCAATGCGGACGTGAGGGCACTGACCTACTGCGACCTGCACAAAATCCTAAGGGAGGACGTCCTGGAGGTGCTGGACATGTACCCCGAGTTCTCTGACCACTTCTGGAGCAACCTGGAGATCACCTTCAACCTCAGAGATGTGAGTCTGACACACCTGCATACTTGTGCATGCACACACACACACACACACACACTCACAAACAGAGTACAATACATATTCACATACAAACACACACAGAATAAAACACATATTCAGTACATAATTTATATACAGTACACACAGACACACAGATACACACAAACAAACTTGGAGATCACCTCACTGCTGTTAAGTGTGTAAACAAATGCTCACCATGTGGCATTTCCTGTCCCAGACCAACATGATCCCAGGCTCCCCCAGCAGTGATGACTCTGACTGTGTGGGATTCAACCGACTGCGCAGACGCAAGCTCTCCTTCCGCAGACGCACCGAAAAAGGTACAATTACCAGGCAAATCACTTCTGATACAATCATAATTATGAAGTGTCTTTTTTATTCAACTCACTGTTAATTTCCAAGGTTAATAGTCCAAGGTAAAAACAAGAGTTGTTCAATTATCAAAACAACCTCAAACGGTATCTCCAACACTTGGTTTTAGAAGTTCTTTTAATGAATTGAATAATCAGTGGTATTAAAGTAAATCATTGGTGTGGATCTTTGCATCCCTCATCCTTAATGGCACTTTTTGAGTGGTAGTTCACTGTTAGTGTGTAAATACCACCTTGTGACGCTGTGAATACTAGGATAAAAAAGTAGGAAATGATGATGATGATGATTATTATTATTATTTTTATTATTATTGTTGTTGTATTATTTTATTTACACTTTGAGTGTTCTTTAACATGTTTTGTGTTTGCTTAACATGCACAATGTTTCAAGGTTGTTTACTGTTTCCAGCGTGTTTGCCACTAATTGACCTAGATAAAAGCACAGCTGACAGAACGAAAACATCTCAGGTAATCCTGATTGGCTGATGTGCCATTCCGCAGATGATGCTGATGCAGGAGAGATCAAGAAGAACCAAAAGCCAACTCGCAGGAATAGGAGGAAGGCTGCCAGCTGCCAGGGGGAGGGGCTTAAACCTGACTGGGAGGAGCATCGGAGCTCTGTCTCCTCCCACTCCAGTGGAGATGAGGGGGAGGAGTCTCTCCATCCTGGACAAGAACCTCCTCTTCCTTTATTGGAACTCGCCCAGCCTCAGGCCACACCCAACAACAACTATGACACACCTGAAATGGATGGAGACCCAAAAACAGGAAACACCTGCAATGCACTCTCAGGTACACACTAACATACACACACATTCTCTCTTTCTCTCTCTCAGGTAAGACTGATCTACCACTGAACACACAACTACACACACACACAGATACACACACACACACACACACACACAAGAAACACCTGCAGTGCTCTTTCTCTCTCTCTCTCTCTCTCTCAGGTAAGACTGATCTCTATCATCAACACACAACCACACATGTACACACACATGCACACAGATGCACACACAAACACTTTTGTCTGTCTCCTTAACACATCTAAGACACACTGTGAACGACTGTCTCTATCTCCCACTCTTTTAACCTCCTCTGTCTCCTCTTCCTTTAACTGGTTAACCCTTTAATAGATGATTGTAAACAGCTGGAAACTTTGCCAATACGATGTGGTTAACGCCCCTTTGCAGGGTAAAAAAGTAGAAGCACGCTGTTAATTTTAAGAGGAATGAGAGGTAGCAGCAGTCAGTATTCAAAGATCTTTGCTTTAACCATCTCACTTCGTCTCTCTTCCTCATCTCTTTCTCATCAGGTGCCTTCTCAGGTGTGTCCAACATCTTCAGTTTCTGGGGGGAGAGTCGGGGGTCTCATCAGTACCAGGAGCTTCCTCGGAGCAGCCTGCCGTCCCCCCCACCCCTCAACACCCCCATGCACAGCATCAGCCGACGCCAGCGCTCAGAGGTGGAGAGCCGTCTGGACCTGCTGCAGAAACAGCTCAACAGGTTACACACACACACACACAGTTACAAACACTTACACACGCACACACACACACACACACAGTCATAAACACTCACACACGCTCAACACGCACATTCTGCTTGAAACAGACACCTGTAGCTTCACATCAATAGGCTAGGCTAGTTTTCATCTATATAACCTGGATAGGATGGTTAATGAACACTACAACATTTAAGTACAAACAAACAAACAAACAAATAAACAAAATAAATAAATAAATAAATAAACAGTAATATATTGACACATGCACACAAAGGGTTAATGAAACAACCACAACATCTAATCTGAAATCAACGTGTGTGTGTTTGTGTGTGTGTGTTTAGGTTAGAGACGCGCATGTCGACAGACATTGGCGCAATCATGCAGCTCCTCCAGAGGCAGATGGCCCTGGTGCCTCCGGCCTACAGCAGCATCACCTCCCCCCCCCAGGGCTCCAGTTACCCCAGCAACACAGAGAGACTCATTCAGCCCGTCACACCACTAGAGTCAGAGACACTAGCCTCACTCTCACAGGTGAGTACACACACACATACACACACACACACACACACACACTGCCCCAGCATCACAGAGAGACTCATTCAGCCTGTCACACCAGCAGAGTCAGAGACACTAGCCTCACTCTCACAGGTGAGCACACCTACACACACACACATGCACACAGACACACAGACACATACACACACAGACACACACACACTGCCCTAGCAACACAGAGAGACTCCTTCAGCCCGTCACACCACTAGAGTCAGAGACAATAACCTCACTCTCACAGGTGAGTACACACATGCATACACACACAGTGCGTGCACACACACACACACACGCACACACACACACACTGCCCCAGCAACACAGGGAAACTCATTCAACCTGAGACTCCTTCAGCCCATCACACAGCTAGAGTCAGAGACAATAACCTCACTCTCACAGACACACATGCACACACACACAGCCTCACTCTCACAGGTGAGTACACACACACACACACACTGCCCCAGCAACACAGAGAGACTCATCCAGCCTGTCACACCACTAGAGTCAGAGGCACTAGCCTCACTCTCACAAGTGAGTACACACACACACACACACACACACACACACACTGCCCCAGCAACACAGAGAGACTCATTCAGCCCGTCACACCACTAGAGTCAGAGACAATAACCTCACTCTCACAGGCGAGTACACACACACACACACACACTGCCCCAGCAACACAGAGAGACTCATTCAGCCCGTCACACCACTAGAGTCAGAGACACTAGCCTCCCTCTCAGGTGAGTACACACACACACACACACACACACACACACACACACACACACTGCCCCAGCAACACAGAGAGACTCATTCAGCCCGTCACACCACTAGAGTCAGAGACACTAGCCTCACTCTCACAGGTGAGTACACACACACACACACACACACTGCCCCAGCAACACAGAGAGACTCATTCAGCCCGTCACACCACTAGAGTCAGAGACACTAGCCTCACTCTCACAGGTGAGTACACACACACACAGACACACACACTGCCCCAGCAACACAGAGAGACTCATTCAGCCTGTCACACCAGCAGAGTCAGAGACACTAGCCTCACTCTCACAGGTGAGCACACCTACACACACACACATGCACACAGACACATACACACACAGACACACACACACTGCCCCAGCAACACAGAGAGACTCCTTCAGCCCGTCACACCACTAGAGTCAGAGACAATAACCTCACTCTCACAGGTGAGTACACACATGCATACACACACAGTGCGTGCACACACACACACACACACACACACACACACACACACACACACTGCCCCAGCAACACAGGGAAACTCATTCAACCTGAGACTCCTTCAGCCCATCACACAGCTAGAGTCAGAGACAATAACCTCACTCTCACAGACACACATGCAAACACACACAGACACACACACACACACACACTCAGACACTAGTCCAGCTTGTCGTGCTAAAGCAAGAGATTCTAGAGACAAACATACATGCACACACACATGCACACACACACGCACACGCACATGCACACACACTGGCCCACCCAGGAAGAGATCTGTCCAGTCTGCCACACTGCCTAAGCCATCACAGGCACTGTTTCTAGAGTTTGAAGTGTATTTCTGTGTTTTGTCGTTGATGCAGATCTTGGACCCGCAGGACTTTGAGGAGTTCCCCGCTGCCGATGCCGCTACCACGGCCACCCCTGCCACAACTAAGTCCTCTGAGTCCCTGAGGAGCATGTCAGAGTTTCAGCCCTGCAGAAGCACCCTGCTGCTCACCCCCACCGAGCCCTCTCCTCCTCCTCTTCCTTCAGCCCCACTCGGGGGCTCTCTGGCTGGGCTCAACCTGCCCCGACCCATGGAGCTTCCCCTGGGCCTGGCGCTGGAGCTGAGGAACCCCCTCTCCCGGGCCCAGGCCCAGGCACCCCTGCTGGACCCTGAGAGCCAGAGGAGGCTGTCCCTGCCTGAGCCACAGACCCCCCTGGACTCACGGACACCGCAGAGGCACAGCTCTGACCCCGGGAGCTAGGGGGGCTAGGAAACAAGGGGAGAAAAAGGAAGAGGAAAGAGGAAAGCAGGGGATGAAGGGATAGAAGGAAAGAGTGAGAGGAGGAGAAAGAGGAGGAGGAGGAGGGGAGGGGGTTATTTAATAACAAGAGTCTCACTTCCTCTCGCTCTCTCTCTCGCTCTCTCTCTCACCCTCACTCTTTCACTTTCTTCTTCTTCTCTGGCTTTCCTTCCCTCTCTCCCCTTCATCTTCTCTCCCTCTCTCTTTCACTATCTTTTATCTCTCTTTTTCCCTCGTGACTCTCTTCCTGTGACTTTATCAATGAAGGAAAAGTAGATGAAAAGTTGGAAAGAAAAAGAAAAAAAATTGTGGAGACAGACACACGATGCTCCCTCCTTCAATGCACGCTCGGTGAACACATCACAGTCTCCCTCCAAAGCATCAGAGACGGGGCTACAGACAGCCCCCAGCTGCAGTTTCTGGGCTGCTGACTTGTATCTAAAACCTTACTGAAGAAAAGAAAAAACAAAAACATCTCGAGAATGGAGAAGGAGAGACACACGGCTATACCACCAATACCTTTCAGAGAGAGAGAGAGAGAGAGAAGGAGGAGAGAAAAGAACGATATCTAGGCACAGAACTGCTTCTCTCTTCAAACGTCCCTTTACTGCTGTGTATCCAGTATTGGATTACCACAAGAAAATAATAATAATAATAATATGAGTAGCCATTTTTTTGTCTTGCACTTCAATTTTTCAAATTATTCTATATAGTTACTCTATATTAATGTCCGCAGCGCTTCCGAACCTGGTTGGGACTGTAGTGTTAGCTGGCCTAACAACAACACAACAAAAACAACTGGTGTCCTGTCCTAGTTTTGTTCTGTTTTGTCATTGGCCCAGTGGCGGAGCTCCATGCTTCAAGAGCACACTGGATTGGCTCACTTGCACCAGAGGGGGCAGGTCTTCTGATGTTTAAAAGCCATTCAACATATCAACTTCATGTGAGTTAACTTGTGTAGATAGGCAGAGAACAAAGTTAGTCAACAATATGCAAGACAGAAAGTGCTTGAGATCAAAGTTGTGTATTTCTTTAGGTCTGCTTCTTGATCCAGCAATATTCCGAAGTGAAAAAAAACACACTGAGATTACACAGCCATGTGTTTCTAAACAAAGCCAATTTATTTTCAAAATTATGAAATGGATATATGATTAAGAGAACTGTTCCCCACAAGGTCTCCCTTGTTTGTCCAGTTTTGCGGAAACAGGTTAAGGGAACATTCCATCAGCGAATCAGTCATTTTTAGTAGTCTTTCAGCATTGATTCCTTTACTGTCTATCATAATCCAGCCATGAAATCCATGCTTTCAATCACAAGGAAAAGATCAACTGACATTTAGTTTGCGCTGGAACACCTCTTAACAGTTGCCTACATACCTGCAGTAAATTTGAAACCGACTACTGCAAGTGTACAAATATGTAAAGCATCCTATATTTCAGTCCATTTCAGTTTGTTCCACTTTGCTTACCTCCATTTGCACAAAGACAGCAATGCAGTGATGGGGCCTGCACTAAAGGTTCAGTATCACACTGTTGGTTTGTTTGAGCCGAGAGATTATTTATTTATTAATTAGGAGTAGAGCATTGTATGATGATGATAATTATTATTATTATTATTATTATTATTTTGTAGGTTTCACAGAGTTGTATTTTTCATTTTGCAGAGATCTATCATTATTATTTGTAAATGAACTGGTTGACTGGTGGCGGCCATTTGTGTGCTAACATTGCATCCTCTTCTTATCCCATCTCTTAAGATTTTATTTGTTTATTGTTGTTTATTTTGAATAGCTTTGGTACATTTTCATTATGTATGTACAGAACAGACTCCTCCAGTAACAGCAGGACTTGCACATCAAAATATATTATTATTATTATTATACACATTTGTTTGTTCATTATCATGCGTGTTTTGGTTACTGTACAGTATATCTTAGTCTGATTATTAGACTGTTTGAAATTTTAATATATTTATCTATTTTATGAAGACTCGTGCATGTAAACTGTAATTGCCGCACATGCAAAATGTCTCCTGTGTATCATCTTTTACTCATCAGGCCACAAGTCACCTATAATAGAACACAGCTTCAATTACAGAGGAACACTGGAGCCAGAGAATAGAACGTTCCACTGCTTAATCTACTTATACTGAGGCAGGAGGCGATCTTTTTTTTTTTTTTTTTTTTTTTTTTTGTTTTGTTTTGTTTTCTGATGTCTAAAAGTGTCAGAGTGCTCTGAGTGGTCATTAGTCATGTAATCTATGGTTTTGATGATTTATGTTTAAAAGCTGGTCTTGTTTTTAAAAGGCGCACTTTGAAGTACAGCCCAAGCAGTGGCCACTCAAACTGCGGCTGGTTCCTGTTTGACTCTGGCCGAACTTGACTCTTAGCTAGGTTTGGGTTGACGCTAGGATGATCCAGGTCCAGCCACTGTCATGGGAGGCTGAGTTGTTATCTCAACTCGACTATTTGGTTCTAGTACCATATGGTTCATCTGCAACTGTACGGTTCAGTTCCTGTGTGTGTGTGTGTGTGTGTGTGTGTGTGTGTGTGTGTGTGTGTGTGTGTGTGTGTGTGTGTGTGAAAAAGGATGGTGTGTTATATGGTGAAGATTTGAGTGTTATGATTTAGAAATATGAAGAATGCAGCTCCTGAGGAGATTGAAAGGTCTGCTTGCTTACCTTGTGGGGACTCTCAATTCAGAGATGGTCTTCCATGGACACAGCTGCCATTCATTTGTTTCATTTTTTTCCTTAAATAGACTTCTTGAGATTCTCAGCCAGAACATGGCCCTGTGAATTGTATTAAATTATACAACATTCACTGAAACTAATACTTCTGCATAGAACAGCATATCAAGTGATGCTTATCTCTCTTAAAAAAAATAAAATAAATAAATAAATAAATAATAGAACGTTTAAAATAGTGATCTGACAGGTCTCATTAGCTTTACTTGATGTGACTGAATCCCAGTCTTGGAAGTAATGTGCTTTGTTCATTAGGAATGACAAGATCTAGTGCATCTAATGCAGAATGCTTATTCACTGTTAGCTGATGTCGGACTACCTAGTCTTTGTATTTCTCTGTACTCACACGGCCACTCAATGTTGTTATTGTGCTCTATGGTCAGGTAAAGTAGTGACCATCATTTTAAAAAGTCTCTGTCTGAAATGTAGTCCCCACGCCCAGCCTTGTGCTGTGGTCCTCTTCAATCAGCCCTTCAAACAACACTATTGGTGTAAAACGAATGGTGTAAAAACTTTTTGAACTGCATAGAGCATATCCTATATTATGGGTCTACAAGGAGCTACCAGTGGCTTATCACCTGCTTGAAAGTAACTCTTGACAGGGTCAAAGGAAATGTAAATAAGTCTCATAACACAGTTACAAAAGGAATGCAAATTCAAACATCCTGCACTGTCTGGTACAAAATGATCCTAGTGTTACTGCTCTCTGATGAGAGTTGATATTAGTTATGCAGACCAGATTTTACCAGCTATTACTGTGGAAAATAAACAAACCAGTTAAGGTCAGACAATAATTTTCTTCCCACAAATTTAGAAGACACTTGATGAGTGTCTGCACTGTAAATGAGTAAGATGGTCAAATATGTTTTTCTCCAGGACTATCAATCATACCGATAGTAATACAGAGTAGCTCTTGGCCACATTGTTTTTGTTGAAGTAGTTTTCGGAGTCAAAAAAGTATTGCTGAGGGGCGTGGGGACACTGTCTCACTGATATTGAGCAGCTAGGCTTCTTCTGGAGAACCAGAAAAATCATCCGTGGGTGACTGACTGCCCAAAAAGTTGCTCTTTGTACCATCACCTTCGGGTGGGTTTAGTGGGATCAGAGTGGCCCATGGCAGCAGTAGGGATCTGGGTCAGCTGTAGTAGGACTAGTAATATTGTTTTAGTGGACTTTCAGAACACAATGGCTGAATCTCAGTGTTACCCTAAACCCAAAGCACTGAACCCTCAAAGACATTAGTGACATGAATCTTTTTCATGATTGGCTGATTAATGCCTATAAAGTCTGTAAGGGTTCAGGGTTTGGGATTATGGCGGACATTGGCATTCATCCTGGGATGCCAGGGGAAGCTCTGTGTCCGTCAGTGAAAGCAGTGCCTATGAAGATGCCTTGACTTGCATGGTCTGGCACTGGAAAGCCCATGCAATCACTGTCATGTGTCCTTCATCTGGTCTGTTTTTGTCATTTGTGTTTGTGTTCTCATCACATCAAGTCTCATGTGTGTACATACTGTTTAGCAGTGCTGATTTCCTTTCATTTGTTTGTTTGTTTGTTTGTTTTATCCACTTTTGTCCTTGTACATACCTTGTAAAGAAATCCAATTTTTGGCCCACTTATAGCCAGCACTATGCAGAAAATGTCATTTCTTTGGCATGCTTTGAAATGCAGAAAAAAATACTGTAGAAGAAAAAAGGTATGTTTTAATAAACTATAATAATCATGTGAATAGCTACTATGTTAATAACATTGTTAATAAATTATGAAGATGAAGATGAAGATGACGATAATGAAGATTGTGCACATTTTATTTGCATGCTGCACTGAGGTTCTTTGAGCAATGAAATGACAGACAAACCGAGGCAGCTCATTGGCTGCTGAACAGAGATGACAGACAAACCGAGGCAGCTCATTGGCTGCTGAACAGAGAATGTGTAGACTGATGCACTGTATTTTCAGGTCACCTAGCAACAGCTTCCTGTGAGCCCTTCAGACAACAGGAAAAAAACTGGCAAAGGTTTTGAGTCAAAAAAACTACTGTTGTTAACACATATGTAGGCTGCTCAGACCACACTTTTTTGGGGGAAGGGGGGTTGGTTTATTTATGGCCTAAAGCTGAAATGTTGGCGTGAATTCATGTTATCACACCCTTCATATCAGACACTACCACAAGCTTGAGAAGAAAACCCCAGGTCTTGATTGTGTGATAGCATTCTAAATGACTGACTTTATAAAACTGAAAAATATTTCTTTCAATAAACCTCTTTGAAAACATTTTATGGTGTTTTTTCTGCTTATGTGGGTTGGGAGAAGAGATCCTACTTATTTGGAGCTTCAAAACATAAGTGCTCTTTCTACAGACTAGCCAGATTACCTCATCTGTCAAAGCATAAGGAAACAATGGGAATTTTCTATTAAGTGATAGTTTGGGGTAATTCCAGTCATAGCCCTGATGTAGCTTCCCAAAGAAGAATGAAAGAATGGTCTATTTATATTATATTATGCATTTAGCAGATGCTTTTATCCAAATCAACTTACATCAATTGTTCAGGACCAGTCTCCCCTAGAAAAAATGTGGGTTTAGGATAAGTGCCTTGCTCAAGGGCACAACAGTAGAAGCTGGGATTTGAATCTTTCTAGGCTCCTCCTTCCTTAATCGCTACGCTACCACCGGCCCAGTTTTCTACACCATGGACCAATAGCGAACACCCAGCTTACACTAACTGAATGGCATCATAAGCTCACTTTCACTTTCATTACCCACTGCACTAGACAGTTAGCATTAGCTGAATGCTTTTTGACTATTGGGTCTATGTTGTTTTAAATTCTCTCATTCCCATTCTTACCGACAGCACTCAGCAAGCTTGTAGAATAGGGCTACCAGTAGATCACCACCTGCTTGACAGTGTCAAAGGAAATGTAAATAAATCTCATAACATAGTCTCAAAAGTTACTAAACATCTTAAAATCTCAAGGAATTCAAATTCAAACATCCTGCACTGTCTGGTACAAAATGATGGTAGTTTTACTGCTCAACTTACATTTGTCAACTATCAATTTTCCAGGTCTTTCCATAGTTGTTTTAAATTCTTTCATTCTCCTTCCTACCGACAGCACTCAACAAGCTTGTAGAACAGGGCTATAGATGGAATTACTCTGAACTATCACTTTAAGTTGCTTACCTGAATTTAATGTATTGACCTTTAAATTTGCCACCGCATCTGAAAATAGTCTCTCCATGTCTTCAGGTCAAGTATTGCAGTCCAAGTTCCTTTACCACGCCAGAATGAGAGTATAGTTCCATGTCATATCCGCCTAGAAAATTGCCATGTTTCATTTTCCTGTTGGTTTTAGTGCACTTTGTAACTACAGAAGAGTTTTAAAGAGGAAAAATACCAGAATTTCAAGTCACTTTTGAGCAAGATGCTTACGGTTGAAGTGCTAATGGTCTATTTATATATAGAGTTGATGATCTGTGCTAGGTTGGAGCTAAAAGTGCTACTGACAGACTGAGAGGATGGTTGGATGAACTGGAAAAAGGTAAATCTCAGTGGAAAATGAGTAAATTTCCCTAAAAAGAATTGGTTAACACTAAAAGTGTAATAGGCCTATAAGTCTAAACATTTAAGTAAGAATAGAGGTCCATTTGGCAAAAATACTATTAATGATAAACTATTGATGATACTATGATAATAAAACTAGATCAGTGACTGTCAAACTGGGGTACCAGCACCCCTGGGGATACTTGGATCAGTTCTAGGGGGTACGCAAAATAAATCTGTGAATGGGTTCTCAGTTCTCTCTGATAAAGTGGGTATTAGGACAAAGAACAAATGATTAAATTTTAGAGGTGATCCGGAACACTGTCTGTAATTTGTATTGGGTCAGTGACCCTTGGCGGAGGTCTGTGCTCTCCGAGTGCTTTTCTAGTTTATTTATTTATTATATTATTATATTATATTATTATATGTTATTATTATTTATTTTACTTATTTTATTTATTTTTTTGTTAAATGTAGGCTCAACATATGCTCACAAAGGTGATGAAATCAATGGCACGGATGACCAATTCCATGTCCTAAGCTAACCTAATGTCCTAGATTCGTGTGGACTCCGTCTATTGCTATGGCAAGGAATGCAATTATCATATTGAAACTTTAGAGAAAAACAAGCTCATACAACACATGAAAGGAAAAGATATTTGTGGTTGATATAGCTTGCCTATAAATTCTTAACCTACCTCGACGGAGATGGCAAGGGGATGACGCAAACAGGCCTGACCTCAACGCAACGAATGGGCTGTGAGGAAGTCTCCATAAACCAGAACAGCAGCCAACCGTTAGATGGCGGCATTGCATCGTTGTAGTGTAACAGGCCAATAGACATCTAATTACGGAATTATGAAGTCATGCATTTGGGCTGGGCAATTTCAATGAGATAATCTTCCTTTCATATAACTTAACCACATCTCATATTCTTGACGAAAAGAACGAGACGTAGGCTTATTAATGAGTAATTATAAATCATAAATCACCATAAATAAAATTCTACTTTCATGGGGAACTAAAGCAAGTCTGTAAGAAGAGATCAATTTTATGAACAGAGGACACAGCAGTCATCGGCTGAGCTCCTAGCTGGTTAACCAATAGGTTTGTATAGCAAGTATCTGTTCACTTATCGACTATCATTCCTAGAATTAAACACATTCGTTCCTGTAAAGACATTCTGACGTTTTAGACAGGCAACGTGACATTCTTGCTCCTACTGTCAAGCGGTAGCTCACTGACTTCATATCCTCTCAACTGAAGGGTGGCCAGTTTCAACCAGTGAACTTCACAACGATTGGGTCGTAACTGTCCCGTAAAAGGAGTTAAACGTATTCATTGTACGTTACAGTTGTCTGTCAAAAGTGCACAAATTGTGCAGCCTGCGCCCGTTCCTGCAAGCTGCCAGCAAGGCGTTTTCAAATCTGAAGAAGAGATAGGAGATAAGGGCTGTCAAGATCGTTTCTTCTTCATTATGATTGGTCAAGATACCTGTCATATTTTATCTAAGAGTTTTGATTGGATGAAACCTGAAAGGCGGTAATGTTAGCCTGCGGTCACTGAGAAGTGCAGTCGGGAGGGCGGATCATCGCGAAGGCAACGACACTACTGTACGCCCGAGAAACTGTCAAAAAATAGTCAACAAAGGGTGAGTGTTGTCAAAATAAACATTGTCTGTCCTTGGGAGAGTTATTAAACTAACTTGGAATCGGTTGCATCAAGTTTCTATAGCGAGCTGTTTGGGAAAACAGTGAGGTACGAGGATTTTGGATGAATCGTGTGCTCACTTGGTTCACATCAAAGCGATAGTGCTTGGTGAAGTCGCAGTCACACATCGAGACGCAGCGCAGGAGCCACCGCTGTTCGCAAAGTTATGCAGGCATTTTGCGACCACATTGTGGATGAAGTGTCTCAAAAGACGTCATTTTGGATTGGCATTTTGTCTTGTTGGGGTGCAGCAGCAGGGAGTTTTCTTTTTCGTCTGGCCTTAATTGTTGTAGCTAGATATTTCTATCGTGCCATGTAAGCGTAATTCTTCTGGCTGCAGGAGGACAAGAATTTCAGGCCCTCCTGAAATTATTAATAGAGCATAAACTTTGTCAAACGTGTCAGTGGTTTTATTTCCTTCTGTAGTCATGCACTCGCAGCGGTTTGCATGGTACTTACCCATACTTTTCACTTTTTGAGTTTTTGCCATTGCATTCCAATGGCAGCTGACAACTGGGAAGGCCTGCTGGTGACAAGCAGAGTAGGAGACTGGGTAATTACCCTAGCTTGGCCTGCCATGTGTTTCAAAGTCCAGGCTTGCTGACGTGACCTACAACCTGGGCTGTGCTTGGAATGAATGCTTACCCCCCCCCCCCCCCCCCATTTCCTCACTGGTGTCTGTATCATGTGTTGTACTTCCTGGGTTATTCCTGAATTTCCTGCCGAGGCTTCCAACATGTGTTGCTAGCTTCTACCGCTCCTAGTTCCTCTTAGGAGTTAACAGAGCTTGGTGATTTATTGATGAGCAAATCGGTCTAGAACCGGGGAGGAGTGCAGTGCACAGTGTGGATTATGTGTCATATTGCTCTCTGTCCGCAGATCCAGCAGGATTACAGCGCAATCCTGCTCAGATTACTGCACTCAGGAATCAGAGGTGGGTCTCATGGGGTAGTTGTGAGGCGGAGTAAATTTGGGCAGGGTGTTTCGGTGCAGTAGGCACTTTTACATTTTGCCTGGATCACGTCTAACCCTAACCCTAAACCTAAACCCTAACCATATCTCAACCCTCTTGCACCTAACCTTAGTTATGCCGAGATGCTTTTCACTAGTTCACCCAATCAGATTGCTTGATATTGAGTACTGGGTATAAGGGTGTTTGGCCTGGTAGCTAGCCGTGGTCCTAGGATACCAACAACGGATATCATGTGCGAGTGGATAAGGGGGAATGACCTTAGTTCTACTAGTAAAATGAAGGAGAGGGGGGGTGAGGAGGGAAGCTTTGAAACACCGGGGTGTGTGATGTAGTGGGCAGGTAAGGAAGGTCAAATCTCCTACAAAGGGAAGTAGACAATAACAATACAGTGAAGGCTGTAGTCAGTGTGTTGTATCTGCACTCGGCATGTGACTTGTGCCAACATTTTTTTGCATTTCTTTAGGTTGAACATTGCCTGAGTCTTACGCGTAGAGTGAAGTGAAGAAACTGTGTGCGAAGAGGTGTGTGTGTTTGTGTGTGGTAGAGTTCTGTTTATCTTGCTGGGCATTCAGCTTGAGAAAGTGAGGATACATATGACAAGAAAATCACAGAGGATGTTAGATATGAACAATATGCCCTGTATCCATCATAAATGGCCCTCTGTGAGTGTTGCAGTGTGACCTTGGTTTGGTGAAATGCCAAGGCCTACACCCTTTTCCTCTGGCTTTGGTCAGTCAGGTTTTAACACCACATTTTACTAACCTTCAACAGTAATGCTCACTTTTAGTCTAATACCCTGAATCTGGAACAGCCTCCTCTTTTTTGACATTTCTGCCTTTTATATTCGTTTTAGTGTCTATTACATTTGTGAGTAATTGATTAAAGAATTAAGTGATGGAACAGGAGAGATATTTATTAACTAAATTGCTTTTGTCTCTGTGATATCCTTTCACTGTTTGGTGTTCCATAAACAAAGCAGTTTGTTTCTGTCTCTGGACAGAGATAGAATCAGAAATTTCCTCATAGACTTGGCAGAACCTCACTATCTGTGTTTTCTGTCATTAGTTGTGTTTGCTGTTGTTGTTATTGTTTCTCTAAGAGGGATCTAGAAATAGCCCTACATAGTGAATACTTACCAAGCAGGAAGTGAGTATCTGAAAGCTTAAAAAGCAACCATGTGAGGAAGACACAATAAAAATGTGCTTTATGAAGGAATGCTTTCCAGCATTCTGGAGTCTGTGCTTTGGAATGCTGAGAGGAGGGGAGGGCAGCCTTATTCACTCAGCAATGGTTTTGATACTTTTGCATCAAAGGTCAGACATGTCATTTATGAGCTTTGTGGCTTTCCTAACGTCATTAATCACATATCTTTTATCTCTCTCTCTCTCTCTCTCTGGGCTCGTTAAAGAATTGTAGTGTCATGAATGAAACTAGACCTATTATTATATTGCATTATAAGAGCAGGAAGTTTTGAAAAGAAACACTAGGCCTAGTT
The DNA here is from genome assembly GCA_027481765.1 of Tenualosa thibaudeaui. NCBI lineage: Eukaryota > Metazoa > Chordata > Actinopteri > Clupeiformes > Clupeidae > Tenualosa > Tenualosa thibaudeaui. The sequence goes on from JAIFZK010000008.1 coordinate 5,343,600, forward strand.
GTTCTTGATCACAGAATTATACTAGGCTGCAGGGACTCATAATACAGTTCACAGCTTCTAAAAGCAGGCTTGGATCATTACACAACCAGCGAGGCCTGTTTATAGAAAACATTATATCACAGATTATGCTGACTAACGCTGGCTAAAGTGCTTGAATGCGAATATGACAGAGCCATGCAGAGTGGTGAGACTGAGCAGGGCGGATGAATGATTGAATGAAATGCATCACTGACCAGGCAGCGTGTGTCTGTTGTCATGGAGACAGACTGGTCTTTAGGATGAGGAGGAATCAGCCAATGGGACTGGGACTAAGCAGACTTTCCCAGACACACACGCACAAACACACACATAATTTGACGGAAGCATCCACTCCATTCGATGTGTGGGGTAGAGTGGTGTGGTGTTAATCTGGTCTGAGCTGCATCTTTTAGCGATGCCGGCTGATGTTCCCGGGGGTTTCCTGGACACTGGCGTTGAGGGGACATCTGGAAGGCGGTGGAGAGGAGGATAATCCCCCATGATGCCCCCTCACTGGCCACGCCATGGCAACCAGCCCTGGGTCAGCTGTTGGCAGACAGATGCTGAGGACCAGGAGCCGTGTGTGGCAGGGATAGCTTTTAGGCAGAGAACAGGAAATTGAAATCAATTGTCCTTCATTTTCAGTGTTTATGTCTTTGTGTCATTGTGTCGTTGTGTCTTTGTTTGTGTATGTGTGTGTGTCCTGTGTGTGTGTGTGTGAGAGAGAGAGAGAGAGAGCCTCTGGGTCTGTGTGGGCGTTAATATTTGTTTGTCCACATGTGAATGAGCCCACAGTATTTGTTTATGGTCACCACACCCTAGCTACCACCCCCCCACACTCTCTTTGAAGGAGTCTATTTCTGTCCTTGACCCTAGACTGTGTGTGTGTGAGAGAGAGAGAGAGAGTGAGATGACCTGATGGAACATACAGCTTAGGGAGAACAAGAGGCAGCGTGCCAGGGAAGTGTGTGTATGTGTTGCTACAGTCGACAGACTGCAGAGTGCACAGGGAGGGAGGGGGAAGAGTGTGTGTGTATCTGTGTGTGTGTGTGTGTGTGTTTGTCGGAGTGTCACTGTGGATTCTGCTGAATCACTGCAGAGTCACCTCTGCAGGCACGCGCTGTGACCTCATCAAATGGGGACCAGGTCAATCACTGATCTCCTCTGTCATGGATAGCATTGATTAGCCATAATGCAATTATGTGAGTCCGGAGCATGCTCCAATCTGCTGCCTCAGGATCTATGATCTAATGATCTGAAATTTTGAAGACAGAAACGCTCTAAACAGGATCTTTATTATTTTAACTTATATGTATTCAGTCCTATATACATGCTATATTAAATGTAATTCATAACTTTTATTGTTTAATAATAGGCCTGTATTTATAGTGGAAGTTCATATGTAAGTATAAATATTTAATATATATTTAAATATATAAATATCAACTCTGAGCTAATTGTGCAATGGTGGAACTAGCATAACATAGTTTGACATTTTGAATCCTCTTGTAGGTGACTTGTGGGTGGTGGTAGAGTAGTGGATAAGGAACCTGGCTAGCATGCTAGTAGCCTGGTAATTGTGGGTTTGAATCCTGGCTGCCACCGTTGTGCAGTTGCTTTAGGGGAGATTGGCGCTGAACTAATTGATAGTTGACAAATGTAAGTTGCTTTGGATAAAAGCGTCTGCTAAATGCATAAATGACTTTGCCAAAACAAATGCCATTAGTGGTTTTAGGATAATTATTAGCCATGATGGACTTGACTGAGGCCCAAGTAAGATCACTTTCTGACACAAAGTCCAGTTCATTGGTTCATATCTCCAGCTCTGTACATAGAAACATGGTTTGAAATCATTTGCAGTAGTTGTCTTCTGTATGTCAGGACTGTGGAAGTGAGTGCTGGCAGAGGGACAGTATAAATAATGTACTCAGTTTAAAGGAATTATTCCAGATTTAAACTCAATGGAGCTGACCCAAAACTATTCCCAGTCTGTCTCTGAGGTTCCTTATTCACTACATTATCCTTAGTGCTTTGTCTCAGTGACATGCAAAAAGATAGCTACCCCACCATGCAAAAAGTCTTGAAGTAAGCTATGCTACCATGCTAAAATCTTGAAGAAAGCTACCATGTGAAAATCTGGAAGCATTCACTTGTGCATGAATTGCATCATAACTTTATAACAAAGATCCTTGATTACTAAGCTTCAGTGCTCTCTGCTACTAGCATTGTCATAGCCTGCATTATGACATAGTAGTCTGGATTGCCTCTGAATGAAAGTAAAAGTGAACAAAAGTGAGGCAAAGGTGCTTAGGTGCAAAGGTGCTTAACATGTTTGTGATCGGTTTCAGGAGGACAGTTGGAAAAGTATTTCCTATTGTCTAAGTTAAGGTGTTTGAGAGCGTGGCAGAAGTGTGAAAAGCAGTCAACATAGCAAAAGTTGGCTGTGGTGAAGATCTTAAAATACATCTGGCTTTGTTTCCTCTGTTGTATTTGCTCACCCAGTAACCTCAGAGGCGTTATTCTTGTGGTTTCTTCTACAAGAAAAATGTTGACTAAGAGGCCTGTGCATTAGAGGGGGGTCCCTAACGTTTGCACTGTAGTGACACATTTTGATCAAGTTTTTCACTATATCTGTATTCATATCATGCAGTAGGCTATCTGGTTAACATCTGGGATGTATGTGATGCAGTTGTGCCGTGAGTGGGATTAATATAAAGTCTTGTCCATTACCAGTGAAAGTGTATTCATACCAAGCACAGGACACATTAGTGGGACATCTTTAGAGTTTAGGCCTAAAACTTGTTCTGCTGTTATTATCAGTCATTGGTAAATTGACTGCATTTTATATACCACTTTTCTACTCCTACTCCAACTCCTTAGAGGCAGTCTGCTACACTTTTTTAAGTTTTTCATCTAACTAAAAACACATATGCACCCAATATTAACTCTGGCCATGTGTTAACCATTTATTAAACATTATAATGAAGCAGAATCAAATCTGAATGTAATGAGAAAGTAGACTGAAGAGAAAAGAATTGCATACCCAATAGCTCTTCCCCATGTATTAGGCCTAACTTCATAGCTGAGGATAATTGGCAAAATCAGTGTGCCCATCCAAAACCACCTGTCTTAAATGGGTACAGTTATGAGCCAAGTCTGGTTATGAAGTAAAGTGTGTGCATTTCTTGTTGATTTGAATGTATTTCAGAGAACGTAGAGATCAGTCACCGGTGTAGCTTTTTCCCTCAAAGTCACTGAAAAACAATTGTGCTAGTATTTCTGTCAGCAATAACAATACTTTGAATTGCCACCCACAGGTGGATTGCTGGGTGTTAATCAGACATGTTAACTGTAACTTCAGCAGCATGGCATGGCTCTGGGTTGAACTCCACAGATACAGTGCTACCTGAGGCAGAGGCTCCTCTGGCTGTGCCGTAGCGGCTCGGAGATTTGCATGACAAGAAGGGAAATCTGAAGGGGGCATCAGCATCTGCCTGGCCAGGGACAAGGAACTGGGTGTCTGTCCAGCCGCCGTAATCCCTCGTTTTCTCTCTCTCTCACTCTCTCTCTCCCTCACTCTCTCTCTCTGGACAGCAATATGTGCTGTTGTGTCTGAGGGCTTTTAAATGCCACTCTCCAGCCCCACAGCTCTCATCTGCTGGGATGAGCATTTGATGGCTGCTAGGCATCTCTCCTGTGAACGGATGAAGAGAGAGAGAGAAAGTAAGAGCGAGGAATAATACAGGTTTAATAGAGTCCTCAAATTAGAACCAACCATGAAAATGTGTGGTGAAGATCATGAATGATTTACTAGTGTGCTGGGCTGGTGAATTTGCCCATTTATATGTCAATGGCCCCACACAATCCACTCATCTGCTGGCTGGGATGGGCACTGATGGGCAGAATTTAAGGCTGCCATCTCTCCTCCAGATGGACAAAGAGGGAAAGAGAATGTGTGTGTTAGTGTGTGTGTGAGAGAGATGGTAGATATCAGACACACCAGAATGATTTATTAGTGAGTGCCTTGTGTATTTGACCTGTCATAAGCATTAGTCATATTCTCTGTTTCAGAGAAGAGCGATTTTTATGTCTTTTACTTGCCTTATCTATTTTTGTTGTGTGTTTTGCAATTCATACGAATTGCTATGGTGAGATCTATGGTAAAGTTGCCTAATCCATCTACCCTTCCATCCTTTCACCTGTCTATTCATCCATCCATCTATCTCAGCATCTCCTCTGGTCTCCATTCAGAGTGAAGTGTGTGTGTGTAGTGGGGGAAGGAAGGAGAGATGGCTAGAAGAGAAACTATGGTGCCATTAGCGCTTGAATGGATGGAGAGAGGAGAGACGGAGAAGAGTGCAAAAGAGAGAGAGCACAGAGAAGGGTCAGCAGAGGAGAGAAGGAGCTGCAATGGTCTGGAGAACAATAGTGAAAGAAGAAGAAGAAGAAGAAATGGTTTAGGTACTTGAGCTAATACTGTCGTGGTTAAGAGGAACTACTGAAAAGGCTCTCTGGCAGCAAGTCTGAGAAGAAACAGTATGATAGAGAACAGTGAAAAGAGTTCTCTAGAGATTTGAGAACAGTAGAACAGTTAAAAAGATTCTCTGGCTAGATATCTGCAAACAGTAGAACAGTGTAAAGTGTTCTCTGGCTGGAGATCTGAGAACACTAGAACCGTTAAAAAAAGGTTCTGTGGCTGAAGATCTGAGAGCAACGGCTGAGTAAAAAAAGGTTCCCTGGCAGAGAGTGCGATAGGAGGAGGGAGGCTGAGTGTTAAGAGTAGCCAGGCAGGGAGGGACTGTAGGATTGAGAAAAAAGGCAGCGGTTCCATAATTTCAATTGCAGGCCAGGCTGCTTGTTGCATAAGTGTCCCCCAGAAGGGCATTACTGGCTGATATTCCATATTCCCCACGTAATAAAAGATGATCCGTTGATATCTACTCCTTCTCTCTCTCTCTCTCTTTCGCTCACTCACTCACTCACACACTCCTTCAGTTAGCTACTGCGTCAGGCCCCAGTCTGTGTAGCTTTTATGGTGTTTGTGTTTGTTCCTCAAGCAGTCGCAGTATGTGTGTGTGTGTGTGTGTGTGTGTGTGTGTGTGTCTGTGTGTCTGCACACTGCAATCTGGTTAGCTTTCCTGCGCAACAAAGGGACACAGTTCAGTTCACTTCCTAGACCTGGCAAACCCAACAGAATGAACAACTGCTCTTGTCAGTGTGGCTGCTGATGAAATGCGTAGGGGTAAAAGGCAAGGAATGTGTGTGTGTGTGCGTGTGTGTGTGCGCCAGTTTAATGTGAGCTATAGAGAGTGTTCTATAGTTCCAGTGGTTCTCTGATGTCCTATAGTGTGCTCTCCAGTGTGGCTGTGTGTGTGTGTGCAGATGACACTAAGAAGCCTGCAGTGGGTTGGTTGCCTAGGTTCTTCCTGCCCAACTGTAGAGCAGACGGACCTGTCAGACAAGAGACAGGGAGAGACTCGAGAGACGCAATCACTTGGGAATGGGAGTGTGTGTGTGTCTGTTTGTGTGAGTGTGTTTGTGTGCTTAAGAGAGTGTGTGTGTGTTTATGTGTGCTTGTGTGTAGGTCTGTGTCGTTGAGAGTGGATGTGTGTGTGTGGGGGGATTTTAGTGTGTGAGGGGATTTTAGAGTCCTGTGAATCTGACACAAGGATCTGTGTGTGTCTGTAATAGGACACAGCAAGAGCTGAATTACTTAGAAATGTTCCTGTAACTTCATTAGACTGACACACACACACACACACATACACACACACACACACACATGCACACACAGATAGAGAGAGACTCTTCCACTATGCCTAAAACACAGTGTCTCTGTGTTCCTAATGCAGCGGGGTTAAGTTGTAGACGGCCGTAGTCAGATATCTGCAGTGTCAGCTCACAGGGTACCCCTCACCCCCACCCCCATCCCCACCCCTCCCCCTATCTCACTATTACGCAGCAGTTGGATGTGTGTCAAGCTTTTGAGGCCCCCAACGGATTTGGCGGCACTGGTGACAGAGTGGAATTGATCAATGCAAGGAGAGGGAGAGGAAACACAGCGAAGCTTATTTCTCTCACACACACACACACACACACACACACAAAGAGAAACTCTCTCTCTCTCTCTCGTTCGCTCGCTCGCTATCTCTCTCACACATACAGGCGTATCATGAAAACACTCAGTACAGAGAGAGACAACACACACACACATGCACATACACATATAGAACAGGTTGTTCTGTAGCCCTGTGCATGGGTCTTAGCTGTGTTAGATAGAGGCTAGCCTCATATGCTAAGTGTAACATACATACTTTCCTCAGGCACCACTCACACCTGCAGGCCAAGAGCAGCACCTCTGTGAGAATTACATTTTGTCATGTGTTACACACACACACACACACACACACAGAGCACACACCCATTATGACACTACACTAATCCAAGCTGTTCTATGTTCTAGCCCTAAGCCTTTTCCATTCCCCTGTTCCAAAAAACGGTTACACTAGAGAGGGTAAAAGCTGAGCAAGAGGCACAAACGTTTGCTAAGTTCCGTGTTCTATTTTTGCAAGGGCGGGGGGGGGGGGATCCCCCTTTATGCAGACCAGAGTGAAACCCTCATACACTGATACAGAAGATCATTGAAAAGTTTATATTGTGACATTATGTGACACTCCCACTAATGCAGACCAGAACTATTCACATCTGCTCCCATTGTAACGTATTATGTTGCTCTATCTTGGTCACTATTCAGTGATCTTTGATTACGGTTAAATCTGAATCTGCCGTAGGCTGTCAGTCTGGGGAAGATTCACTTTTTAGATAGACTGAATATATCATTAATAACGCAAACTGCAAATCAGTTTAGCATGGACAACATGCGCATAAAGCATAAAGTTGAAACAGAATACTTTTGTGCTTTGTTCTCTGCTACACACTCAGCTTTGGCTCTTGACTTTATATGCAGGTTTTTGCGTTCAATCAAGTGTGTGGTTGTGTTTTTCTGGAGTTGTTTTTGTTCCACTTTATTCAACTATCTTAAAGACTCACTTTTCACAAGTTAAAGACAGAACATGATGTTTATTTTAGCTTTGGATTGCTGTCTAAGGTTTGGTTGTTTTCTGTGGAAAACCTTCCCCCCTTGCTTCATTCATTCATTCATTCAGTTATTCATTCAATGGTTCATCCATTAATTTATACATTTTTGAAAAGGCATCAGGCTTAACTCTCATGTGAGTTCCTCCATTTCCGAGTTTCCATCTTTCATGCTTTCTCAGAGAGGCAACACAAAACCTTTGATTATGCAAACAGAAAAACCAGTTTGAGCCCCTCTCTCACAGCCAGAGTGTTGCCGTAGTGTGTATCTGATAACATAAGTGAGGAAAAAATAGTCACTGAGAGAAAGACAGAAAGAAAGACAGGAGAGAAAGAGAGAGAGAGGGAGAGAGAGATAGAGGGAGAGAGAGCATGATGAGCAGAACTTCAGGGAAACCACCGGTCTTCCTTCTGGAAAGAAAACAATCCTTTTTTTCTCAGGTTATTGTTTGAAACCCGACCTGTGTGGGTGTTGTTGTGTTAGCGTAAGAGAATGTCAGGAGCACTGCCACCTCCTGGCTCTGGATCCAGCTCTTCTGCCATCCGTGTCATCCTGCCTCTCGTTTCTTCTCACAGAAAACTCCACTGGCTGTTGTGAGCATTGTGATCCTATAACGATGGTGTGACAGTGAGTCTGGCCGATCTGGTCTGCCTGCATGAGACTGGTTTTGAAAAGGAACTTCAATTCCATTGCATTGCCAACATTTGAGGAAGGTAGAGCCACATACAGTTTGAAATGTTACTCTCTACGAAACAAATGAATGGGAGTGTTTTGGTTTGTGGGTCACTTGTTGTTTTGTTTTGTTTGTTTGTTTGTTTGTTTTTTCTTTGATTCTACAAGGGACCACTACTCTCTCTGTTTATGGTGCCTTTAGGGACAGGTCTCTAATGTACAATGTTTTGCAAACTGCTGGGCAGTTGCCTTCTTCAAATGTCATAAGGTATTATTAAATCTGAACAGATCAAAGTGTCAGAAACACACAGAGCACAGCACACAGCTCTATCTCTCTGGTTAACTGTTACTCAACATGTTCCTCAAATGTGGCACTTAAATTGCATGTTATCAGTATACTGGTGGGAGCTGATAAAATAGCACATTGTCTTTGTCTCTGTGGACTCTTTTCCATATCATAGATGATGAATGACAGTGAATGTCAATGTAGCTGTTTTGTGTAGATGTGTTGCTCCCAGACAGAGGCTACCTTCAGAGGGAGGTAAACTCGTGCTTCAGAAATGGAAAATGCTACCACATATTGTAGACTATGTACTCCTATGTAGACTTTGTATTCCTTGCTTTTTTAAACCAACTGAAATGAATTGGCGAAACTGATCAGCCAGGAAGAAGCTAATTCATGCAAACTCCTGTGTTAATTAAAAAGTGTTCTACTCTGTGAAGTTGGAGATCTCCACCTCTGCTGTTATTGTGTACCTGGTTCATATCAGGATTCCATTTGTGTGGGATGAAGTTGATTCTTGCCGATAAGAGGCATGGCCTGTTCCTCAAACTGGCATGAATTGACTTTATCATTGAGTCATGCCAATGAAGCCTTTGTGGCTCTAGGGCTTAGGGCTTGTAGAGGACATTGGGGTTCACTCTCTGACGATTTTCCTTACTCTTTGAAGTTGGCCTTCTCCACCTCTGGCTTTGCTTTGAACACAGGGCTCTCTACTGTGCGAGTCAAAAGCGCCGGAGCAGGACAGAAACTTCATAAGTTCTGCCATCCCCCGGGGCCCAGCCTGTACTATGGCTGCCAGCACCTCTGCACCCTTTTTCCCACCTTTTTGTCCCTCACAAGAGCACCAGTCACACAGGCTGGACGCCCCCTCCACACACTCACACAAACCACACCACACTACACACACACACATACACACAAGCTGACAGCAGCAGCAGCTTACGTAAACTGTGGTCTTTCATCAGGTGTGTTTGCCTTGGCCCGAGGCACAGGTATGACTTTCACATGTTGGTCTGTGTGATTTGGGAATGTCAACATGATGTCTTGTTTCAGCGTTTGCTTTGCCTAGTTTCAAGCAAAGGCGTTAGAACTGGAGGACACACACAGGGAGTGTGTGAGAAGAGTGTGTGAAACATTCCTCAGGCTGTGTGTGTATGTGTTTGCTGTTCGAATGTTTGCTTGTCTGTGTTTTACGTTGGTCTCTGTGCATACCAGCGTAAATCAGGATGCCAGTATAATTGCACATAGACACGCTTTTGTAACTGTACGTGGGGTGAGCAGAGAGTGCTGGTGCTGTAGTAAAGGCAAGGCAGGATTTATTTATGTAGCGCATTTCATACACAGGGCAGCTCAATGTGCTTTACAAAAAGGTGTTAAAAACAAAATCTGGAGCCATGAGAACAAAAAGAGTATCATTAAATACGAAGAATATTGCCAAGAGTAAAAAGCACTAAAATTGAGGAATAAAAAGATGAGGTAAAAGGTAAATAAAGTTTAGAGGAGAAATTGGATAGATTAGGTAGATAGATAGATTAAGACGATATTCAAAAAACAAAACAACAGGTAAGCCTAATAATATATATATATATATATATATATATATATATATATATATATATATATATATATTGTTTGCCACCCAGAAGTATAAAATGCCTTCAAAATACAGTATAGGCTAGTCATATTAATATTTTTATTAATTTTCTGTATGTATTCATTTCCTGGTAGTTCTATGTGTTTTTAGGGTACAGTGCAAAACATGGAGAACATTAAGACAGAACTCTGTCTCTCAACAAGACTGAATCCAGGCAGAGTCCAGTGTCCCACGCTGAGGTCTGGGGTGGGGAGCCGGGGGCCTTGAGGAGGCAGGAATGCCAGACCAGTTGGACTCCTCAATTACACAAGTACAGCTGCAGGTTAACCCCCCAGTCTGATGGTTAAGCCCACATTAACCAGGCCTATGTGTTTACAAGCTCAACAAGTGGGGCAGTTTGAGTTGAGCCTGTGACTATTTTTGATGACTGACTTATGAAGTGCTGTATTAATGAAACATGCACAGTACATATTGTAAACAAACACTTTCCTCAGTTATCCCAAGGTGCCATGTTTGTATCATTTTCAAAACGAAACAGTAGATAAAACAAGTGTCAGAGTCTTAAGTGTCAGAAACTTTAGCCTTACTCTGATAGCTATCATCTGCTCAGAGGTCTCTAGAGTCCATTATTTCAGTGAATAAGCCTGGCAAGTTACAAAAACACACAGAGCTTGAAAGTGAGCATTTCTGACCGGTAAGAGTAAGCTTTGTGTAAACTGATTGTCCCTTGTTCTGTGTGTATATTTGGCACCCAGCTATCACTGGGAGATGGGCCTAAATGCTTGTGCTGATTTGGAGGCTGTATAAAGGCCATTTTATTTGTTGCGATTCACACTAGCTGCCCTCTGGCGCTATGTGGCCTAGTTCCCTGATCCTCGAATGACAACCCAACCTGAATAAAAAAGTTGAAAAGTTAAAAGTTGACTGGTATTTAGCAGATACTTTTTGTCAAAGAGACACAGATTTACAATGAGGGGCTTGAGAGGAGTCGACCGATCAACGCCAACATAACCCTCAAAAAAATGTTGTGAGCAATTTGCTTATTTAATTTTATGACTTTTTACTGTCATTTAGTCTATTTTTATCCCTTATGTTTTTTGTTTTTTTTTTTACTTTTTATTACTGACTGTTCATTGCTTTTGTTTTCGTATAGCATACCAAGCTAATGTTCCATGAAATGTGCTTTATAGACACATTTGCCCTGCCTTGCCTTGCTTCGCCTTTCTCCACCCCAGAGCCCAGTTTAACTTGGTGACCATCATCACCAGAGCTGACCTCTGTTGGTCCTCAGTTTTCTAGGCATCTCCGTGTGTGTGTGTGTGTGTGTAGAGCAGGCAGTGTGTGAGGGGACATAACGTAAGCCTCTTGAGCAGCGAGGAGTTTGTGTCTCTGAGTCACCTCTGAGTCAACACCCTAATCCTGTCCCACTGTCACACCGCGGAATCCCCGGCATGCCTGCTATGGCATGGGCCTTTCCCCTCACAGGAACTAATACAAACTCACTCTCCAGGCTCGTCAAGGCAACACTAGGCCCAGGACTCTCTCAGTGCTTCTTTCAAAAAAGAAAAGAGTCAGTCAGTCAGTCTTTCACTTTCATTTTTTATTATTATTATTATTGTACTTTATTTCACACATAGAGAGGCTCAAAACACATAACTTTGTTACTTTAGCTATTCAGACACACTTTTCTGACAGAAAATGTTTCTGTCATCCCAGACGATACAGAGTTACATGATTTCCTTAATGATTTTTTTTCCTGTCTTCTTGGCTTCTGGTGCCAGTCAGGAGCACCTGTTTGGATACGTCTCTGTGGCGTGGCGTCGTGTCGTGTGTGAACAGGCCTCAGTGGAGGAAAAAAAAAAAGCTGTTTGAAAAAGCTGGTCATCAGCTGTCTGAGTGTATCATTGAAAAAGAATACAGAACTAAGAGCCAGCAGGGAAGTTAAACTCAAGTCGAGTGGAGTTGAAAGGAGTCGAGTGAGCTGCATGCGGCTGATCGAACTCCTTCCATACGATTACAGAGGGAAACTGAGAGTGCAATACTCCAGCTGTGTAGAGACATGATAGTAGTGTAGCTTTGTACCGACTCCATGACTGGCACCACACATGCACACACACACACACACACACACACACACACACACAAGCCTAATAACTGGGCTTTTCACTGTTCTTCAGCAGACTTTAGACTAATGTTAAGCTGAAAATATGAAGATGGGGATGTCTGAAATTGAAAGCATACTTAGTGCACACTTAGTCATACTATGCAGTACAGGCCAGGATCAAAGGCCTTTCTCTGGCAACTTTTACTCAGTTAGCTTTAATGTCCGTTTTCCAACAATGACCATCACTTTACTGCTTTCACCACATTTACTTAAGTACAGTGAAATTCTACAAATTGAGTTAATTTTATTCATGTTTTATTTGTTTACTATTTTTGTTTTTATTTGTTTGCAAGTAGAAGTTTATGGTCAGAGATTGTGTGTTTTCCAGCCAAGATGGGCACAGAGATACCAGTGACCTCATCAAAGATGGACGGGTGGAGCAGGCCATGTGACCTGTCCAAATTACAGGGCTGACGAGTGTGTGTGTGTGGGTGCGTGTGTGTGTGCGCCAAATAAAGCGTGTGGAGCAGGGCACGAGCTGGTCTTTGACCACACGCTGGCAACGCTCTCTGGGCGGTTTGAGGCAGGATGAAGGACCAAAAGTGCTGCTTTTGCCTTCGTTTGAAAAAAAAACCAAAACAAAACAAAAAAAAAAACAGGCAGATGGGTTTTGCAGAGAACGACATCAGCTCCCCAAAAAAGGTCTCCCTGGCACTCCAAGCATTTCTTCACACTAACCATAGGTTGTCATAGTTTCTGTGTTAAGCGCCATTTTGGGCCTCTATGTTTTGTTCCATCCTGTTCAACACCTGCTAGTCTGCTTATACTTGTGGAGTTCACTCTGATTTGTAAGTGTGTGTGTGCGTGCGTGCATATACATTTGTGTGTTTGACACAAATTACAGCTCATTAATGCCATTCTTGATGCTTTTCAAGCATTTTCCCTTGTCTGTTGTTTTCATTGCTTGGTCAGGAGTGGAAGAAATGATAGTCAAGATTGTGAGTGTAAGTTGAGACATAAATACCCCTAAACCCTCCTGAAGCTTTCCTCCAATGCAGCTCTTAAGAGTCCTCTCTCTCTATCAATCACTCTCTCTCTGTCACTCTCTCTTTATTCGTTCACTCTCTTCCTAGTTCTTGCTCTTTGTGCTCTTGCTCACACACACTCTGACACACTCTCTCACTTACACACACACACAAAAACTTTCATTCACTGACACTCCCCAGAGGATTGGGAGTTCTAGTGTTGGATTAAACATTATTGTGCAACATTTGGATTGCAAACGAGGTGGAGGATGCAGCCACGGCATGGCAAGACATGATTTGGGCATGGGGCTAGGCACAGGCTTACACATTGGCTTAGCCCAGACACTGGCATGACAAGGGGATGTGCTTGAGCATGGGCATGCTACAAGCTCTCCAGCTCTCTTTGCACATCTGCTGGGCCTCTCTGTCACGGAGGGGTTGTAGTTGTACCAATATACACTGCACCATGAGGCACAGATAGAAGAGACTAAAATCTAATTTGAATGGCATTGGGGGGAAAAAAAGCCTCAGCCTTGATCAAGCACACAGCACTGAAGGCTCAGGTGGCAGCCTAGACTTGACTGAAACTGCAAAAGCAAACCTAAAACAAACCTAAACCAAAAACAAACCCTAGCTCTGGACATGATGAAGGCTTTTGATTACTACTGTCACTCCATGCAATGTGTGGAGCCTGTCTGACCGCAGTGCTACAGACTCCCTCCGGATGAATCCTGAGTCCTTCCACCGTCTGTTCTGCTGTCACTGTGGATCTCTCTCCATATTGGCGTCTGAGTTAGGGCTGCGCTGTAGACACATTTGACCTGTGGGCTTTGCATGTTTGCTCTGCTGTCATCGCACCACTGTATTTTGGCACCTGTTGGCTGGCGCAGGTCGGGAGTTATGGCTCTTCCCCCTGGCATCCTGCCCAGCCCCAACCGTGTCCTCACCACAGCGTGGACGCCCATAAGGAAGTGCAGTGACAGTGCAGAACAGTGCAGCCTCTGCTGTCCCCTGATACAACACTTGATTTAGTCCTACACACACACACACACACACATATACACACACACACACACACGCACGCAAAACTTCTCTGTGTGGAATGGGTGGAGTCTTTCTAAACACGGGGTCCTGCAAACTAGTCTAGACATCTTTCCCTATCTTTATCTCAGTCTCTCTCTCTCTCTCTCTCTCTCTCTCTGTTTCTCTTTCTTTCTCTCCATTTATCTCTCACTCTCACTGTCTCTCTATCTATCACTCTGTCTCTGTTTCTCTCTCTCACTCTCTCTCTGTCTCTCCATCTCTCTCTCTCTCTGTCTCTGCCTCTCCATCTATCTCTGTCTGTCCTTCTCTCTCTCTGTCCTCTGTCTATCTCTGTCTCTGTTTCTCCATTTATCTGTCTCTGTCTCTCTCTCTCACTTTCTCTGTGTCTCTCTCTTTCTCTTCTTTCTCTCTAGTATGAAAGCCCTTCCTGAAGTCTTGAACTTTCTTTGCCTTTTGATAATGGTCTGCTTAACAAAAAGGTCAAAAACAATTAGCTGAGACAGAATCCTATTCCTTTTTTGGACACACCGCTGCAAAGATGTTTATGACCTAAAGATCAAACGGGCTTCCCTCTGTTGATGTTTGTACCTGAGTATAAGTACAAATGAATCAAAATGAAGCTTCTCCAGAGTTTAGTACATGTGATGCAAGGTTTGGGTGTGTTGGGTGTAGCTAGGATCCTGCATACTTTCAGAAGTGAGAGACACACCTACATGTTGTGTGCCTGAGCGTGTGTGTGTGTGTGCTTGTGTATGTGTATGGTATTCAATCACTGTATGTATTTACACAGGATTACCGTGTGTACACTTCCAAGCTTCTGCACACAACCCACATTTTCTCTGGTGTTGGGAGCACCCACCAGCAGATTTGTGTGCGCGTGTGTTTGTATGTGTGTGTGTGTGTGTGTGTGTGTGTTTGTGTGCGCGTGTGTTTGTATGTGTGTGTGTGTGTGTGTGTGTTGTATGTGTGTGTGCATGTATGTGAGTTTGTTTGTACACACAAGAAGACTAGAGTTAAGAGGCTTACCTCAGTGAATGGCCTTGCCGCTGCCAGAGCATGGACACACACACACAATAACTAATAAGAACTCGGTGTCTCCCAGTAGTGAGCCTCCTCCACAGGAGGCCTTCACATCAGGCTGCATAAGCCACATGACATCCAGCCAGTCCTGTCCTGTTGTCAGTCCTTCCTTGGTTCAAACCAGTGGCTACGCTAAAATATTTAAATACCTCAACTATGTGTTTCCCCTCTATCTTCACATTTGTGTTATTTCTCATGTGTTCTGTCATAGAGTCTAGACAATGCCGCCTGTGTCCGCAGAGGCTGCTAAAATTGATTAACGCAGACACTATAAATTGTTTACACGAATAAACAAACAAACAGCAATAATGTAAGCAGGTCATATCATTGACCCTGTGCCTTGTGTGTGTGGATATTCCTCCACTGACACTGCTTGTACCTGTTGACCCTAAGAGGATCAGCTCCTCAAAGGCGAATGAAACGGCACACTGCGTGCATTGTGATGACCAGATTAGATCAGCTCAGCTTGATCATCTCCACATGTATTTTGGCCTTTGACATGCAAGTCAAGCTTCTTTTAATCAGAGGGCATGCTGAGATAGGGCGCATACGTGTGTGTGTGTGTCTGTGTGTGTGTGTGTGTGTGTGTGTGTGTGTGTGTGTTTGTGTGTGTGTGTGCGCGCGTGTGTTTGTGTGTCGGGTAGTTTGATCACAACTTCATGTCTATTGCTTTTGCAGCAAAATAGGCCTGAATCAGCACAGATGAAGGAATTAAAGATAATGGATGAAATGAAAGAGATGGAAACATCAGTACTATATCCACACATCAGCTATGGCTACGATTTTGTTTTTACGAGTTTTGGTCCGTTTTTAGACTATAGTGAGAAAAATTAGATTATGGTGGGTCACTATAGTCTAGACAATTTATGCAAGCGCTGTGGAAGCAATATAGTATAATAAAGGGCAGCCTTTTCCCTTGTGCAATCAGTTTAATGGCAGAATAGCACAGATATTTTAATATTAGTCAGGGCTTTACACTCTCACACACTTGCTGTTTCCAAAATGGCATACTGGTCAATGCTGCATATGACAAGAACTGGAAGGTGCATTTTAAATCAAGAGAATGTGTGCTCGTTTGACAATTGTGTACACACTTTAAGTCATTTACTGAAATTATGATTGCAAGAATTATGTTCAAGACTTAGAACAACAGAAAGACTCATTGACCATGGTCTGAAAAACACGCAGGTATTGATAAAAGGAACTGATAATGTCAGAAGGATACAATCTCAGTAAATTGACACATTCTATTCTCTTATACTCAATTCCCCCTTCTTGATTCCCAAGCCTACACAGGGTGTGTCTGTACCGTCACAGCGCATCTTTTGGTATTGTGGGTCCGTCTGTGTAGTTAGTCCTGTGGAACTCTGGTGTCTCTGGGGTCCATCCTCTGTTTGTGCCAGTTTTCACTTTAGTTTGTCTCCCTTGGTTCCCAGGTTTCTTCCCAGGTGTGTGTGTGCGTGTCCATGTGTCTCTGTATTTGTGTGAGTGAGTGTGTGTGTATGTGTGTGTTTGTGTGTGTTATGAATCATTAGTAATGTGAAGTGCGCCATGTACAGTGTTGTGCCATGTCTGCTCTCCTCTCAGAGGCCTCTCTCCCACACAACCACTTTGTGGGCTTCACTACCGCTTTCTGGTTCAGGCTATGGCAGCGTCATGGGTTTATAGAGGGGGCACGCACACCCACACACACACACACACACACACACACACACACACACACACACACACACACACACACACACATACCTTCTCTTTGCTTACACCTTCTTTTTGCTCACACACACCTTCTCTTTGCTCACTTATAAGCACTACCGCTTTCTGGTTCAGGCTATGGCAGCGTCATGGGTTTATAGGGGGCACACACACACACACACACACACACACACACACACACACACACACACACACACAGAGCCACTATTGCCCCACTCCCAGAATCATGGGTTTGTAGGGCGGGCTTATGGGTAGTGTAGTTCCTCCTCCCACCTCCCGTCTCCCACACACCATTCTCTTTGCACTGCAGACAGGCAGGAAAGGAGGCGGTGTGAATTGGTGTGCTGCTTCAGAGGTGACTGAAAGGTTTCTCTGACAGAGAGAGAGAGAGAGGAAGGGAGAGGTGGTGTGAGAGAGAGAGAGAAGAGTGCTTCTGTTGCATGTGTGGGAACTTGCTCTCAGGCTGGAATGCCTCAGCCCTCCCTCTTACCACAAATGGTTGATCATTGATCAGGTTCTCCAGCTGCTTTGTCCAAAGGCTGGTTAGACAGGTGGCTGCTTTGAGGGACTGTGTTCAAAGTTACAGCTTCATATTATGAAATGTGTCTGTTGTCACAAATGAGTATGCAAATATGTGATTATTTGTGATGTGATGATTACAGCTGATTACAAGTTGTTGAGTATAATGTTAGTAGTATTATGATGTGATGATCACAAAGGATAGTTTCCTCCTGGAAACAATATGTTGTGGAGTAGTGTTGTTTGTGTTTATTCAGAGGTTAAAATGTGTCATCTGAATCGAGAGACTGCAAGTGCGCACAAGTATTCATTCAGCCATACTCAGCCATGCTTTATGCTTCATGCATATGACATAAGGGCAGCTCAGACAGGCTGGGCTGTACTGGGGCATTTCTCCATGACCACCCTTGTCCTTTACCTCCCCCTCCTCATGTCTCACTCTCTCTCTCTCACTCTGTCTCTCTCTCTTTCTCTCCCTCCGTCTCCTGCTTACTCAGAACATTCTGTCCTGTGCCCGGGTCTCTTCAGCACCTTTCTCCTGTCGTACACCTGTCTGGCCACCAGAGGGAGCTCTTCTGTTTCATTTAGATTCAAACCCGCCAGCACAGCAGAGCACAGAGAAAACTGTGTAAACCCAGATAACCACATCAGGAGAGAGGAAGAGAGGGGGAGGCCAAGGCTGCTCTTTGGCCTCTTAATCGATGGTGAAATGACGGGCCAAATGTCTGCTGTGGCTGTCTGGCATTAGTGTCTGTGCCCAAGACTTAGCTTGGCATGAGGCTCATTCACCACACAGCTTCTGTCTGCCGATGGGCAAAGATGGCACAGACACAGACACAGTGAGAGAGAGACGCAGTGCACTAGTGACAGACTTGCAGGGGAGACCTCACCTGTGTGTATGTGTCTGTGTGTGTGTGTGTCTGTGTGTGTGCGTCTGTGTCTGTGTGTGCGTGTGCATGTTTGCGTGTGTGTGTGTGTGTGTGTGTGTGTGTGTGGAACACAGAGACACTCTCAGACACAGACAAACACACTGTCACAGACACACACACAATGCATCTGTTTGAAATATGTGTGTGTGTGTGTGTGTGTGTGTGTGTGTGTGTGTGTGTGTGTGTGTCTGTCTGTCTGTGTGTGTGAGAGAGACTGTAAGCTTGAATATGATGAGCATACAAATCAGTAGCATACAAGCATGAAAGGTGTATGTGTGTGTGTGTGTGTATGTGTGCGCGTCAGGACGTCCCTGTGTATGCATGCCCCTGTGTGCCCATCCCTAATCCCAGTTGATGCCCGATTGGCATGCAATCCTAATCTCTCAGATTGTGGAAGTCCTTGGGGGGAGGGAGGGAGCGAGGGAGGCACAGAGGAAGGAAGTAAAGAAAGAGGGATGGCAGATTAGAAATTGGGGATGAGAGAGAGAGAGAGCAGGCAGCAGGAACACATAAATTAACAAATTAATCTGTTTATCAAACTGCATGGTTCCCATCCGGTGTGAGTGACTCACAAGGTGATATCAGTGTTGCATTTGTTGGTTATCACGGTCATTGATCAAAAGCTCGTGGTGTTGGCCAGTCTGAAAGGAATGAGCAGCATTTATGATCAGGGGGTTATGATTTCAGCTGCGTGCTGTTTTGGAAATGGTTTAGCTTTCAATTTCTGTTTGCTGATTGGATGATCGGAAGCAGTGTCATTGGGGAAACTGAAACCTTGGGAGAGTCCCCTCAGTATGCAATATTGAGCACTAGGCCGGCTACATGAAAGGCTGTGAAAGGTGAAATACGGTCTAAAGCCCAGGCACTGCTGGTATTATTGTAGGAAGAGTTTACTGCACCGTGTGGAGCAGAGATGTTTCTCACTCTGTTCTCAAGTAGAGATAAGGCACACACAGATGTGTCTGAGTGAGAAACATGCACACATAGATGTGTCTGAGTGAGAAACATGCACACACTGATGTGTTTGAGTGAGAAACATGCACACACAGATGTGTCTGAGTGAGAAACATGCACACACAGATGTGTCTGAGTGAGAAACATGCACACACAGATGTGTCTGAGTGAGCTTCTCTCTCACTTTGTCTTAGTCTTTCTCTCTGACCAAGTTCTGGCTACTGCAACGTCATCTTAGCCTTCTCTGAGGCAGCATCAATGAATGTAGATCAAAACTGTTTTTGATTGGTTCCCTATCTTATGCAAATTAAATGAAGGGTGTGTTTTCCTAGGCTATCTGTGTGTGTGTGTTTGTGTGTGTGTGTGTGTATGTGTGTGTGTGTGATAGCCCAGTTCTGCTGCGATGTGGAACAGTACTTGAGGTTTTGGGTACATTTGCTTCTGACCCCAATCAGCCCAGCTATGGGAATGACAAATGTGCTCCACACTGCCTCCCTGTGGTGCTCTGTGGAACAGCATAGATTTCACAAGGCGACAGCAGGTTGTGGGATGTCTTGGCAGGGTGTTGGGGGATCTGTGCATTAGACAAGCCAATAATTTTTTCTCTTTAACCAAATGGAGCAGGGAGAAATGCTGAAATGATAAGTTGGCATGACGATGTGTTTGTGGGGGTGCATTTATGGCACAAGTTCAAATACTGCATCCATTTGCTCTACACAATTACTCTTATAGGGTATCTGTGTGTGTGTGTGTGTGTGTGGAGGGGGGGGGGTTGTCTGAGTTTGTGTGTGTGCATGTGTATGTGTGTGGGCGGTGTCTGTGAGTATGTGTGTGTGTGTAAGAGAGAGTGCACAAGTTCAAACATCAGCTTCATTTTCAGTTCAGTTTCATGCCATTATTGCAGCTTTGTGAATGTGCATGTGAGGGAGAGAGCTAGCACTAGCATTTTTCTGATTACATGTACCAGTGATGTACATAAGATCCGTAGTGTGAGCATAGGCATGAAACACAAGTGGCAGACAAACAGTAATGATTAGTCGATTTGATCACTCAACCCCACATTACAAGTCTGTGTCACTTTGCATATAAAAAAAAGATCTGTAAACCATTACCTCTGACTCCTGACCCTTTGCTGACCTTTGACCTTTGACTTTGTACCGTGTGTCCTTTCTCCTAGCAGACACTCAGAATGGCAGACTTGAGTCTGAGCGATGCTCTGACTGACAGTGTGCCTCAGTCTGGCCCAGAGAATCTGGTGGAGCGCGACTTTGTGGCTCAGCTGGAGGCTGAGCCCTTTGACGACCAGGTGGGCGAGACCGTGGGCAAGACTGACTTCATCCCCCTGCTGGATGACGACGATGCCAAGCAGAAAGGTAAGGTAGCCGACCGAAGGAGCAAACGGACACAAAGACAGGTGAATTTATGGTCCAGGTGACAAGTGTTGCTTGACAAAAACTTGATTTTTGTTGCGGAATACTGCCTAGAAGTACTGCACTAGTGACAATATGTTGAATAGAATGTCCTCACTGAAAGCAACTTAAACTCCTGTTTGTTCTGTAACTTAAACTCCTGGTGATGTTGAGTGCTCGTAGGAGTAGAAAAGCGCTATATAAATGCAGTCAATAAGTCTGAGTAGGCAGCAATGCCTTTTCAATACTTTTGACATGACCAGCTATGTGACACATATTTTGTCTGCTTCTTTATATTTTGTCAAGCAAGACTTAAACGCATAAATAAATTATAAAATACATTAGACAGGCTGGAAAACAGACAGACATAAAGACATAGACACAGGCATGGAAGGCAGCAGATTTGTGTCCTCGGATGAGATCAGATGAGTCTGCTGTACCCAAGGCCAAAATTACAATTTCTGTTGATTCATATTTGGGTCTTTGAGCAAATGAGATCAAAGGGTCGGTCAGCCCTGGCTGGGCTTGGCTGTTAAATAATAATGCACTTTGATCTCAAGTAGGTATCCCTTGGTCCGATTAGCACTAATGACAGAGGGAATTGATCAGATGATTTTCGTGATTCATCTAGGTGACGCCTGTGGTGAAACATTACCCCAAGAATTTGCAAAAGATTTGTACAATAGCCTCTTTCTGCACGAGTATCCTCTCTGTTGGAAATTGATTTGATAGTGTGTGGAGGTTTGGTCCTGTGTCTATATCTGTGTGTGTGAGAGAGACTTAAAAAGAGATCCTTGTGAAAATGACTTTCTCCCAGTAACACAAAGGAGGAGACACTATGTTGAGCTTAGGAGAACCTAATGAAATAGCCTCTTCTTCTTCTAATCTAATTTGTGTGTCATCTTATAGGAATGATCTCATAAGTCTTAACATACACATACTAACGCTGTGGACGTCTGAAATGTAGACTGTGCAGTCACTGAGTGACTTACATGTTTTATGGTATAGACTCAGGTCACGTTGTGAGCTTAGTGGTACACTAAGAGCTGCTATTCTGCATGAACTCATGTGTAGAGATTAATCACATAAAGAGGAATTAAAAATCCCTTCCTTACCTTTTTACCTCCAGGAGGAGATTATGCTACTGTAAATGCTCTGATGGTCAACTTGCCCACATTTTTTGGAGCAGTGTGTGTGTGTATGTCTGTGTTTGTGTTTGTGTGTTTGTGTGTGTGTGTGTTGTGGATTTCATGTGAGGATAGTCAGTGCAATATTCCCACTGGGGAAAGAAAGCTAAAAATGTACCGACTGATACCAGAGCAGATTTAAACGATGTTGGTTGGTTGTTCACCAGAATATTAATGGTGTATGGACTTGCGTGAATTACTGTTAAGACTTAGATGGTATCAGTCTGAGTGGGTTCTGGTGCCCTTCAAGTTGATGAGTATCAAAGTAACTCATGCTTAAGTGGTGTGTGTGTGTGTGTGTGTGTGTGTGTGTGTGTGTGTGTGTGAAAGCAGATGCAGAACCAGGTTTGGAGAATGGGGAGGAGGGCCATGATGCCCAAAATTCTGGTAAGAGGCATCCCAGAATTCCCTCTGTTTGGATACGCTGTTGTTTTGCGCTCCGTCACACATTTATCTCATTTCCTTTTATTTTGGTTCTTATTCTTTTGTTGCGTTTAGTTCCATTATCCATTTTGCCTGTGTGTGTGTGTGTGGGTGTGTGTGTGTGTATGTATGTTTGTGAGGATGTGTGTGTGTGTGTGTTGAGTATGCATTGTGGTTATAATGCATACCTTAGGCCTCTCCTAAGCTGCAGATGAGGCAGCCATGTCCACATGTGGTCTTTTTGAGAATGAATCGTGATTACATAAGTGTACTTCAGCATTCATTCTGCTAGAGTGTGTTGTGTTCCCACAACGTCCTTCATCTGCCATGCTACCCAGCCCAGCTCTATGCATGGAAACCCAGTAAATAATGAGTACTGAATGGAAAAGTGTTCCCTGCATTACCTTAACCACTTAAGAGTAGTGAAATATATTATTGGCTGTTGCCTAGTTTACTCTTCAGACAACAGTTTAGACCAAATTAAAACTTTTCTCCATGTGTAAGGGGGGACCTGCATACCTCGTCATCTGCATCACAACATAAAGGCCATGATGTGATGAATTAATATTGACCATGTCTAAAAAAGGATTTACTATACAGCTGTCTGTAGCAGCTACTCTGAATTCTTCTATACAATATCAGAAACTTACATCCACTGCATAGCAGTTGGATGTGGAGGCGTTGCTTGTCTTCAATAACTTATAATGGCACAAATATAATATAGCTGACTGATAGGGAGACAGACGGATAGATAGACGGACAGATAGCTAGTTAGAAAGGCAGGGAAGTATAGGCAAACAGACAGACAAATTAGAGACAGACTAAACAGCTAAACAAACAGGCCAATATGCTGGCAGACAAAGAGTTAGGCAGACCAATGACAAACAGGACGAGTGGTCAGCTTGCTGATAGACAGACAGACAGATGCTGTCATTAGTGGTAGAACCTGTTACTCCCTGGAGAAACAAAAGAGAGAAGCGGAACTAAGGGGGTGGGGGGTGGGGGGGGGGATGGGGACGGGAGAGACAGAGCAGCACCTGTGACGTAGACTCTGTTGGACTATGCTATCGTTGAGATTTGTGTCCTCAGTACAGAGAGACTTGGAGAGAAAAGGAGGAAGGGAGGGAGAGAGAGAGAGAGAGGGGGCAATCGGTTTAGAGAACGAGAGAGAATTGGATAGACTTCTCTATCACCTCTGGCATCTGGAGACTGTCTGATTTGGTGTGTGTGTGTGTGTGTGAGAGAGAGAGAGAGAGAGAGAGAATGGGAAGGAGGGAGAGAGAGAGAGAACTGGATAGACTTCTATATCACCTCTGGCATGTGGAGACTGTCTGTTGCAGTCTGGCTTGGAAATGGAGCGAGAAGGGGATACTGCGAGTCTGTGTTTGTGTGTGTGTGAGAGAGAGTGAGAGTTAGTTTGTGAGTGTGTAGGTGTTTGAGAGAGCAAGAGAGAGAGAGAGATTCTGTGTGTGTTTTAGAGGAAAATGAGAGGATGGAAGAGAATCTTAACGAGGGAGAAAGAGAGATAGAGCCAGACGGACTGTGACGGACAATGAATGACCCATGCCCTCCTCAGACAGCATGTGTGTGTGTGTGTGTGTGTGAGAAAGAGAGAGACTAGATGAGAGAAATGGTGAAAAAGCTAGACAGACGACTGAGGCTCTGACCTGTGCCCTCCCCAGATTGTGCATTTGTGTGAGTGTGTGCGAGTGTGTGCGTGTGTTTGTGTCTCTGCGTTGTCTGAGTGTCTGGGGCATAGTAGTCCCTCTCTATGGGGTTTCACAATTTTTTCCTCTTCTCTTCCATTCCACTCATCTCTCCTCTCCTCTGCCCTTCTCTCCTCCTATCCTCCCCTCTTCTCTCTTCTCCTCCTGTACCCATCTCTCCTCCTATCCTCTTGTCTCATCTCCTTCCCTCTCCTCCCCTCCCCTTTCCTCTCCTCCCCTCTCCTCTCTTCCCCTCTTCTCTCTTCCCCTCTTCTCTTCTCCTTTCCTCTACTCTGTGAAATAAATCCAGAACAAACTGTTTCTTTCTCTCCTCTCTTCTTCACTCCTCTCCTTTCCTCCCC
Organism: Tenualosa thibaudeaui; assembly: GCA_027481765.1. Lineage (NCBI taxonomy): Eukaryota > Metazoa > Chordata > Actinopteri > Clupeiformes > Clupeidae > Tenualosa > Tenualosa thibaudeaui. The sequence goes on from JAIFZK010000008.1 coordinate 5,367,721, forward strand.
TCCTCCTCCTCCTCCTCTCCCCTCCTCACTCGGAGTGCTCTGTCTGTGAAATGAGCGCTGATCAAACTGCGTCACCTACTGCCGATCATTACTCTCTTACATCACAGCCAGCAGCTCCTATTCACAAAAACGTCATCATCTAATGACAGAAAGATAATGGGAAATACATCTGATGTGTGTGTGTATGTGTGTAAGTGAAAGTGTCCTCGTAATGATCTCAGTCCTTCATATTCTTCATATTTGTTATCTGATTTGAAGATGCTCGCCTGTATTCATTTTGGCATCTGTTTGTTTGCTTAGTCATTTATGCACAGACACAGGTGTGTGTGTATGTGTGTGTGTGTGTGTGTGTCATCATCATCTCTCCCCTATCTGACCCTTTCACTGTTAGGAGAGGAGCACTGATAGATATGCTCAGACATCACACAAGACACACACACACACACAGACATGCCTACACACACACTCATATGAACACAAACTCACACATGCAAAGACTCCTGACTCCTCAGAGGTGGAAGCATCAGACGGGGTGAGTCAGGAGACTCCATGATGCCCGCTGTGTGCCCTCTCTGTGCCCGCTCTGTGCCAACGTGGCACGACTCCCTCTACCCATGTGATGTTATCGGAACGACTTCTCTGCTTGCTTGGGTTGGCATGACTGTCTGCATGTGGCACTGTGGGGTCATAGCCTGGCAGACCTGGGAGGAAGTGGTAAGCAGTGCTCGATAGCGGCACCTAGGAAGTACCTCAGACAGATCTCATTGCCACAGATGGAAAAGTCTGGCCTTATAGAGTTACAGTCCTACCTCCTGTATGCGTTGGTCCTCTCTGTGCAGTTTTTAACAGTGTACAGTATGTCGCTGATCTAAGCGGGACTGACTGGTGCCTTGTGTGACTTCCTGGACTTTACCGCCCTAATTCTGCAGTCACCTGCTGCCGACCCACATTCTCACACTCCGTTCCCGTTAAACTTAATTACTTATGATGGATTTCAGACCAAGCACAAAGAGGCTAACTCATCAGTTTGAACAGCACACAAACACACACAGACACACACACACACACACAATCTTCTTGAGGGGCCACCATTGTGCACACTGCTCTGATAGCTTCGAGAAAGCTCTGGAACCTTCTCCTCACTTTCCTCCTCCTGCTGGTCGGTCGGCGCTGGTTCCATTAATCATCGTTACGAACCAGTGGGCCTCACTGGGCCTCAGCGGGTCCCTCGGTACCGTGTGGCGTTTATAAGTAGTAACTGGGTCAGAATTGAGAGCACACTTTAAGTAAGTACAGCCAGTCAGTGTAGTGAGGGAGGAGCTTAGATTAGACATTGTGTGTGTGTGTGTGTGTGGTTGTGTGTGAGAGAAAGTAAGTGTCTGTGTGTGTGTGTGTGTGTGTGTGTGAGAGAGAGAGAGAAAGAGAGAGAGAGAATGTGTGTGTGTTTGTGTGTGTGAGAGAGAGGGAGAGAGAGAAAGAGAGAGTAATAGAGTGTGTGTGTGAGAGAGAGAGAGAGAGAGCCTGTGTGCATGTGTGTGTGTGTGTGTGTGTGTGTGTGTGTGTGTGTGTGGAGAAGAGACAGGAACATGGATGAGACACAGCCACCAGACCCTGGGCTCACCAGCCGGCCATGCCTGAGAGAGGCGGGACATGAGGGGTTGGGAGGGGCGGGGCATGCTTGCAGGGGTGGGGTTACTGGGTCTCCAGGACTGTTTACCTTGCACAGGGGGATTGCATGTGGGGGGCAGCTTAGCATGCAGAATGGGCTGGGTTGCATGGCTTGCTGGGGTGTGTTTGCGAGCTAGCCTTGGCCTGCTGGGGTGTGTGTTTGTGTGTGTGTGTGTGAGTATTTTTAAGTTAGCCTTGGCTTGCTGGGATGTGTGTTTGTGTGTGCGTGTGTCTGTGAACTAGCCTTGGCTTGCCAAGGTGTGTGTGTGTATGTGTGTGTGTGTGTGTGTGTGTGTGTGTGTGTGTTTGTGTTTCTGTATGTGTTTGTGAGCTAGCCTTGACCTGCTAGGTTGAGTGTTAACAGTCTTGACAATAGTTCTTATGCTGTGAATTTGATCTAACAGGCTTTTTTTGTCTCCTCTCCTTTCAACCCCAAACCTAACCATTCTCAACCTTGCTTTGACTTCTCATTTCGATTCTGTTTTCGGTTAATTTATTCCATACTATCCCATACCGTGCCTTTTATTTTTCTTCTATCGGTCATTCTTTGTCTCTTCATTCTCATTTCTTCCAATCTCTCACCACTCTTGTGTTTCCTGTCTTTCATATCCAAACTGATATGTGTGCCCACACAAATCCATTCACTTCTTTTTTGTTCATTCTTTCATGTTCTGATCACAACACCCCCCTCCCCCCCACCCAACCTTCCACCCCCACCCCCCACCTCTTCCCCCCTTTTGCCCCAATGCTGCTTCCTTCACCAGAGGATTAACAGTGTGACGACTCGCAGTGATCAGACTGTCCTGCTTCAGCCCTGCTACCATTAACACACACACACACATTCACATTTACTGCTACTTGTGGGACTACTCAGCGATCAAATTCTTCTGCTTCGGCTTATGCTGCCCTCTATCATTACCACACACACACACACACACACACACACACACACCTTCAACTGCTGTCATGAGCCTGGCCGTAGTATGCTTACTGTGTTTGCTGCGGGCTTTCAGTCATTCAAAAGCACAACTTTGCAGTAGCATGCAGTAAGACAAGCATACTGTCCTCACCATGGTCTGTTACCTGCTATCAAATCATCAGACAGTTTCCCTAACTATAACAATTTAAAGTGTTTCTGTAATGAAAAAAGGCTACACACACACACGCACATACCCAAATACACAGAGACTGTGGCAAACATCAGACGTTATGTCTCACACCTTGGGAACATCATTGAGGCCAAATATTCCCATGCATCAGTGGGCAAATATTATCATTAAGACCCCTGACATTTAAGCTGTCTAGCTTTATTTGCACCTTCAAATATTCACACCCATACACACGCACACACACACACACACAAACACTTACATATTCATATAGTCATAAGCAGACAGGCAACATAATGCCTTCTTAAAATGTATGAATAGAAACTCACTACACACACATAAAGTACATATTTACAAACACACACACACTCATGACCACAACCATACACATGCATGTGCATGCACACACAGAAGCACGCACACACACACACATGCATACAGACTCTCTCTCACTCACTCTCTCTCTCTGTCTTATACACACACACACATGCACACATAAGTGTGATGCACCAGACATAGCCATTGCGGGGTGTGCCTCATGGAGACAGAGACTGAATGAGGGCAACTCGGGGAAAGCAACGGTTCAGGGACAGAGCTGATCTGTCTGTTCCATCATACACACACACACACACACACACACACACACACACACGCACATGCACACACACACACGGCTGTCACCCCGTCCTCATCTGATTTACCCGCTGGCTCCTCAGTTCATACACCCGCCATCTAATCACACTGTGCACTCAGCCATGCTGCAGTCTACAAACACACACACACACACACAAACACACACACACACACACACACACACAAACACACACACACGCACAAACACACACACACACACACACGCAAACACACACGCACACACGCAAACACACACAAACACACACACACACACACACACACACACACACACACACACACACACACACACACACACACACACACTAATGGTCTCACATACAATTGTGTGTCGCATTTGTTGCCCCCTCTCTTTTTTATCTCTTTCTATCTTTTATCTCAGTCTGTCTCTCTGGCTCTTTTACTCACATTGTTGATTTTTTACACACACACACACATGCACACACACACACATGCACACGCACACATTCACACAAATAAACCCGTCTAGTTCTCTATTCATATGGGGCATCACATGACTTGTGGGGACCAGGGGGTTTATGGGGACAGCAGTCCCCCTGACCACTACCACACACACACACACACATACACACACCAATGTACCCCACACCCCTATCAGAAAAATCCAGAATCTCTCTCTTTATCTCTCTCTCTCTCTCTCTTTCAGAATGCATGCGCGCGCACACACACACACACACACACACACACACACACACACACACAAGCACACTGACAGTACCACTGCCAGCTTGTGTGCCCATCCTTCCCTTCAGCTCCCTGTCTCTAACACTTTTATATAATCTCCATCACCACCGCCGCCACCACCGGCAGCAGCAGTAGCAACAGCAACGTCAGCGCCACCTCTGCCTCCTCTAGCGCCTCCTGTCGAACCCCCCCACCCTCCACACACACACACCCACCCAAACACCCCCACTAGGCCTAACTCCTGCCACCCTCCCCCCCACCCCCCACCTCTCTCAACTGCTTTATTCCTTACTGCGTCACACTGGACTTTCTAACATGGTGGATGTTCCCCTTTAACTGTCTGCCCTTTTTCTTCAGGTGTCAACATTTCATATTACAGTGTCCCTTGTTATATTGTAATTATACTGTTCAGTATAGTCACACACGTTTATTACCTGCATGTAGTGGAACAGAGATGCTTTTTCTTTTACTGCCTGTCTTAATCATATAATTTAGCTGTTAATCTTATGAACAAGCCTAATGATATACTGTACAAGGCTGTATTTAATCACTCACTCAAAATACCACTGTATTTACTGCTGTAGTTATGGTATTTCACTGTAATATGAAGAGTGGCTTTTAATTCTCAGCATTTTATTTGTAAAAGCTGTGATTCGGTGTCAGGACAGTACAATCCAATGTAGAATGTGTATGTGGTAACAAACGACCGATACATCAACAGATTAATCAATTAAACAGACACTAAATGACACAGACGTGTGTTAAGTGAGAATCATGAGAGAAAGATTCCTTTTACTACAACCACTTAGGGCCTCCTCAGAGTCTTAACTGCAGTAGTGAACACATCACTCAACCCTCAACTAACTCTAGTGTTTGTCCTTCTCGTGTCAGGTGGTATTATGCCCTCACAGAGGGACAGCCACTGGGATATTTTTAATATGACTTGCTTGGCCTAGTTTGTCTTTCACCTTGTTTCTCACATAGCAGCTTCTGTGGTAGAAGGTAACATTTACGTAGATGAAAAAAATAGCAGTTTAATGCTGACTGTGTGACTGTGGGCAGGTTTGATCAGCCTATATATCAAAGGCAGTCACTGTTATTTCACTCTTGCACTATGGTATTTCTCTTAGTATAAAAGGTTTCAAAACTAATCAAAGCAATTGTTATGATTACTAACCAAAGCATTATTATATGCAAATTAGGTTTTTGTAGACTGTTGTAGGTTTTGTTATTTATTACACATCGGCTAGCATTAGAGGTGTTGTGTTTGTCAGTATTTAGTTGTTTTAGTAAAGGGTATAAGTCAAAATGCACTTTCTAGATCAGCCTTTATAAATAGTCGTTTTTGATGTCACACCACTGTAGAGAACTGACTGACCTTATATGCTGCACTGTTGCTTTTAAATGTGAAATGCATCTTTTTTTAAGACCTTTTCTTGTGTTATCTCTCACTAGGCTAATAAACTGTTTTAAAGAAGAACCTGAAATTGTCCTTCAGTTCAGTTTTTTTAGGGGGCTTTATTTTAGTCACCCATTTTAGTCACCCATTTTTGTTCTCTCTCTCTCTCTCTCTCTCTGTGTCCCTCTGTGTTCTGAAATCCAGTTTCTATTTTTGAAAGCAAGCAGACATTTTGACTCCATTTGGTCTCTATTGACGGAGCATGGCAGGAGATGGAATTGCCCCTTTGAAAAGGCGCACATTCACCTGCCATAAAAGCCCAGCCAAGGCTGCGGTGTAAATTGCATGTTGCTCTTGAAGCCTCAGCTCCATCTGATTGTGAGTCAGAGAGGATGTAACCGCAGCCGCTCAAAAAGATCTTTTCCTCTAAAAAAAAGAGTTGAAAGGCTCTTTTTGAAATTTCAAATGGTCTGAAATCGCTTAAAATAGTAGTATCACTCATATACCATGCTCTTCCCACTTGTTACTCTTCTGAAGACTGAAGTTTATTAAGCATTTTATAATAAATGTTTTTACACACTCATTGTATGTAGCGTCTGCGTACATACTAATATGTTCTATGCAACAAAGGTGTTTGTGAGTGTAAACTGTGAGCTGTATGTGTTCAGAGTCTTTATCAAGATTGATAGAATGAGGCCTTAGACGATGATAAATCACACACACAAACACACACAATATTTAAACGGTGCTTGTGTCTAAATCCAGTGTCTCCCCGTGTCCTCCCCCCCTCAGTGAGGATGAGGTGATGCTATGGATGCTCTACTTCCAGGAGGCGTAAGGGAGGCTCGCTGCAGCTCTGCCCAGACCCAGGCCTCCCTCTCTGGGGGAGTTTTATGTGGGTCAGCCTGGCCTACTTCTGCCCACTCTAAGCGGCAGAAGAGCTGGAACTGGCCAAGTTCCGAGCAGATATGCTTAATCTGCAGACGGACAGAAAGAGTTTGTGTCTGTGTGTGAGTGTGCATGTGTGTGTGTGTCCTCTTCGTCTTAATCTCCTCCTCTCTCTGCCTCAGGTCTCCTCCCCTGCTAGTGTTTTACCCTCTAGGATGGGGAGTTTAGACTCTAAATTAATCTCATTCTTTTTCGTCTTTTCCACTTTCCCATCATCCCCTACTTTACTCCATCCCCCTCTATCCTCTCCTCCTTTTTCACTTCTTTTTCACTCTACCTTTTTCCTCCTTTCTCTCATGTCCTCTTCACCTTTTCTTCTTCTCTTCCACTCCTGTCCCCTCTTTCGCTCTTCTCTCTCCTCTTTTTCTGCTCCCTTTCTCCATTTTCTTCTTTTTATTTTCTCCACTGTCTCCCTTTCACTTCTTCCTTTCTCTGTCTCTTTCTCATTCTTTCTTTCTCCGCCCTATTAATTTTCTACTACTAACTCTCTGTCTCTCTCTCTCTCTCTCCATATCCTTATCTTTCTATCTATCCTTATCTTTCTCTCCCCCCTTTTATTGTCTCTCCCCTGTCTTATTCTTTTTCTGTATCCTTTCTATTTTCTTTCTGTGTGTGTGTGTGTGTGTGTGTGTGTGTGTGTGTGTGTGTGTGTGTGTGTGTGTGTGTGTGTGCGTTCTGTCTATTCTGGGTGAGATATTTAAGGTGGTGGTGTTCCTGTGGGTTTCTGTGCTGCCAGCTGTGTGAATCTTCAGTGATCAATGGTCCCTCTCCTGGGCTGTGACACATCTGTGACAGAGAGAAAATAGACCAAACATACACACACACACACGTGTACACTCACACAGACATGTACACACACATACACACACACACAGACACACACACACACACTGTCCTTGCTACTACAGGCTTTTCTCCCTTTTGTATGAATGTAATAAGAACTCCCATTCTCCCATTCCATAACATATCAGAGGCAAGGTCTATTGGAGACTGGGTAACAGTGTAGGGATCATTCCCACACATGTTCAAGAAGAAGCGAGATGAGATGATTCAAGCTTTGTGTTAGTTTAGATTTAAGGTGATTAAAGCTTCATAGCCAGTAATGTTTGAAATGACTCAAGCTTTTTATTTGTTTATATTTTAGATAATTTAAGCTTTATGTTAGTTTAAATTTGAAGTGAAGCTTTATGTTAGCTTCAATTTGAGATGATTCAAGCTTTATGTTAATTTAGATTTGAGATGATTCAAGCTTTGTATCACTTTATATGTTTGGAAGCACAACATTATATTGCATTTAAAGAGCCACCTGCTTCCCGCTCTTCTGCCAAGGATGTGAGCAGGAATCAGGTGTATGTTGTGGATAAATGATCCTCACTGAAACAGAATGGCATCTTTGGAATGCAGACATTCAGACTTTGGAGGACGCACTGAGGCCATGTCCATTCATAGGGCCACCATTCATTACTGCCTCTGTCTCTCTCTCTCTCTCTCTCTCTCTCTCTCTCTCTCTCTCTCTGTCTGTCTGTCTCAGTCTCTCTCTCACTCTCTCTCGCTATCGCTCTCTCTCCCTCTCTCTCTCTCCAATGAGAGCCTATCAATCATGCACACTCCTCTTACATGCCTTATAGCGACTGCATTCTTAAAAAGATCCATCTCTCTCTCTCTTTCTTTTCCACTCACCCACACCTTTTCTCTTTCTGTTGCTCTGTCTCTGCATCTTTCTGTCTCTTTTTTCTTTCTCTCGCACAATTCTCTCTCTTGCTCTTTCTCCCCCCCTTTTCTCCCCCTCTATCTCTATCTGTTCACTCTATTCAATCTAGTCACACACTCTCTCTCTCTCCACCTCTTCCTCTTTATCTCTATTCCTCTCTTTGCCACTCTCTCCTCAGTATGTCTCTTCTATTTCCATTCAGATCTCCTCACTCGTGCCCTTTGCTGCTTCAGTGGTTGATATGCACATATATACACATATTTCAAGCACACACACACACACATACACACTGTCCTTCAGTGTGTTCCTACTTCTGACATACTTTCTTAGGCGTGTGTGTGTATATATAGAGTTATTCTATGTTGGATGATTCTCTGAAACCCCCCCCCCAAAAAACCCAAAATGAAAAAGCAATTTCTGTATGGAGAATCATTAGAAAATTAGTCAGTCAAAAGTATGTCAGATAATGCAGTTTAAACCTGAGTGTGTGTCTGTTTGTGTGTGCGCGTGTGTGTGTCTGTGTGTGTGTGTGCGTGTGTTTGTGTGTGTGGCTGTGTGTGTGTCTGTGTGTCCAGCCATGCTTGCCTGCTCAATGGCCTTGACAAAGCTGGCCTGACAGCAGCCAAAGCTACAGAGTGTTTGCCACATTTGAAAGGGGAAGGGGGACCTGCAGCTCTTAATGCTCTCTCTTTCACACACGCACACACACACACACACACACACACATGCATACAGACATTGAGACAAACATACACACACATATCTAATCATGCAGAGCACATTTAGCTGCACACACTCATACAGACACACATATACACAAACTCACCAACATGAGTGCATACACACACACACACACACACACGCACGCACACGCTCAAACATACAAATCTGCCTGTAGGGTTCCCCTCCTCTTCTGTTCTCTTCCTGTAGGGTTCCCCTCCTTCTCTGTTCTCTTCCTGTAGGGTTCCCTTCCTTCTCTGTTCTGTTCTCTTCCTGTAGGGTTCCTCTCCTCATCTCCTCTCCTGTTCTCCTCCTGCTCCAGTACCCAGTGGCTCTGCTTTCACCTTGCCTCTGCAGGTGGGCTAACTGTCTCACCCAGTGGCCAGCCACCATGCCTGTCACACACACACACACACACACACACACACACACACACACACACACACACACACACACGACTCCGAGACCAGCAAGAAGTACACCTTCATACTACTCACTGAACAGGTACACACACACACACACACACACACCTCTCTGGTGTCATGTCTTATCTGCCACTGGCCACACTGACTCACCGTCCCACATCAGGGGTGCTTCCACACAGCAATCTCAGACACCTCACAAGACAAGACACAAGTCAGGACCCAGACCAGAGGTGTGTGTATGCAAATGAAGTAGAGGTCCCTCTTGGCTTACACACCAAAAACACTTTGCTTTCAGATATGGTTTCCCTGTTATTGAAAAGCATTCTTTTTTTTTGCCTTGACACATAAATCATCAGGGCTTTCTGAGTTAAAGCCCCAAGGCCTTAGTCATGGCACAGATGGGACAAAAAAGTGAAACCTGTACCACAATAAGCCAACATAATTAGTACTTAAGACTTTCACCAGCTACACAGTGTAAATGGTGAAATCCCCTGTTTGAGCTGCACAGGTAGAGCCAATATTTAATAATCAATAATTTATCACTTTAGAGTTTTCCATCTATGATTGATAGCAGCTGGAATCCTGATATTTAACTATTTGTGTGTGTGTGTGTGTGTTCTTTTTTCTGTATATGATACTGAAATAGGAAGCAAGTGAGAGACAGACCCCATGTAGGTAGAGCATTAGGGCTGGACTGCAGGGAGGTTGACCTCTGGGCTAGTCTCTGGGCTAGTCTATGTGTTCTCTGTGGATATACAGTAGGACTGGGAATGGGCTATTGAAAGGGTGGCCACTGCTTCTGCTGCTGGGAGGAAGCTGGTCATTCCTGTTGACACATACACACACACACACACACACACACACACACACACGAGGGGATGTGTGCACACTGTTACGTATAGATGCAAGCCGACAACCACTAGGGCTGGGTTAAAAAAAACGATTCAGTAATTAATATCGATTCTCGATTTGATTTGATATCGATTCATTATTTTGTGGATCGAGCTTTTGTCTACAGTAACCTGTGTGTTTATTGTAGGCCAATCCACTATTTTCACTATTTTTGCACAAGAAATGTGCAAGTCAGAGACAGGTCAATTGAAACAGGCTGCTCCATTAAAATCAGTGTTAAGGCTGTCCATGTGGCGGTGTGTGGCAGTGTATTGTATCTTAAAAGGCTTTAGTGTAAACCAGCATTTCTCGACTGGGGCGCTGGCAAATAATTTCATTTCCCCGCACTGGGAAGATGCAATAAACTCCTTTGACATGTCTCACTAAAAATCAAAAATGATTTCTCCAGGGTTTTGTTTGCTTGAGTGTAGCAGATGGCAGTGACATGTTAGCCGCCATTCCTGTTGAAGTTTGCATAAATTTACTGCTGTTTCTTCTGGCTTTCTCATCTGTGCTGCCATGCTCACTACCTATCAAACACTACTGGTTGCACCTGTAGGTTTATAAAATTATTTATTCTTTTTTATGTCTTAAAGGGTCCACGTCACCTTAAAGCAAGTAGGCTATGTTGCATACATTTTATTTAGTCACTTTATTACTGTGTTCATTACTGCCATATATGAAAGGTTGAGAAACACTGATGTAAACATAGGCATATTGGCTATGAAATAGTGCTCCACTTACTCATTTCATAACCTGGTTTAGAAATTTGAATGGCTCTAGGATCGATATTGAATTGAATCGAATTGAATTGTGAATCGAATTTTAAGGTGATATTGTGGATCGGAATTGAAACGATTCAGAAAATCTGCATCAGTGCCCAGCCCTAACAACCACCCACTTACTGGAATATGGAGAGAAGTACTGGAGAGAAAATCAGTGTCCTCATTTTTGGTGGGGTTAGGGACAAATATAGACGCCAGACACACACACACACATACACACACATGCACACACACACACACACACAGAAAACAGTGAAGTTTAGAAGGGGTCAGTCAGAGGATATGATAAGTGCAGAGGAGGAAATATGAGGGGAGAGAACAGAGAGAGGAAAGAATGGGGAGGAGAGGAGAGAAACGACAGGATTCCCCTTCTCTCCCCCACTCCCCCTCTCTTCATCTCTCCATCTTTCCTTCTCTCTCTCCTCCCATCTCCCGTCTCCAGTGGTTTTATCAGTCTGGCCCATCTGACTGGACCCATCTCCCTCTCTGTCTGGTTGGCTGTCTTATCCATTATATACTGTATCCAAAATGGATTTCTTGCCAAAGCAGTCATCTGTCTATCTATCTATCTATCTATCTATCTTTGCATCTGTATTCCAATGTGCAAGTTTATTTATTAAAAAATGTCATCATCTGTCTCTCTTTCAGTCTTTTCTGTCTGTCTTCCATCCGTCTGTCTGTCTGCAGTAAACTGTGCTTGTCCACCTTCTCTTGCATGAGTGGCCCTTGACTGAGTCCACTGTCGGTCTCTAGACTAACACTCATCGGAGTGAACCATGAGAGGTTGTCTGCTCTGTCTCTGCACACTCAGACTGGATGAGAGGAGGAGTGTGTGTGTGTGTGTGTGTGTGTCTGTGTGTGTGTGTGTGTGTGGGGGTGGGTAGGGGGGAAGCGGGGTCCAGACTGCAAGCAGCATGACTCTGCACTTTGAGAGCAGACACCCACGTCCATTTTTTAATTTATTTATTTATTCAGGAGGAAGTGTGTTTATTTATTTATTTGTTGTTGTTTAGTGCTGTGTTTATTTCCTTTGCTGCCAAGCGCCTGGAGATGTGAGTGTCCCGCCAGTTGATATCCTACGGTGACCCGGGGTCGAGTCTTTCAGAGCTGGACTTTCATTTCTTTTTTTATTTTTATTTTGCCTTCCTCCATCATCACTTCAGTCCTTCCAGCTTGTTCATTTTCCAGCCATGTTTTCTCTCAGACAGACAGACAGTCTCTCTCTCTCTCCATCTCTCTCTCTCTTTCTTTCTCTCTCTCGTTCTCTCTGTCTCTGTCCATTTTATTCATTCTGGCATATAAACTCTCTCCCTTCATCTTCCTCTCTCACTGGTCTGGTTTTGTCTGTCTCTCTTAGTAAAATACATTCCCAGCTCTCAATACAGTTAGTCTTCTCTCTGTGTTTTGGTCATTGGACTGCAGTGGCAGATTCAATCTGTTGTTCTTAAAATCACAGCAAGGAGTTACTCTGAATGAGCGACAATCTCTGCATTAACTGTAGCTTCTTGTGGATGACTTTATACGTCATAGACACACATGCACAACATGGAACACAAACACAAATGTATGTGCACGATTTTTCTGACTTTAGTCTCCTGAATTGTCCATGCTTCAAGCCCTGGCATATGAGGGATTGTAGCCTTTTCACATAACCTTTTCACACACACACACACACACACACCCACACACACACACATACAAATATACACCCACATACACACACCTCACCCCACTGCACACACGAGGAGGAGGCTGGTTCCTCATTACTGATGTTTGATGTTGTGGGAGTGGTTAGTGTGTCTGTGGGCAGGTTACTGGGGTGAGGCCAAACGAGCACCCAGACATCCGCGCCCCAGACACACTCCAACTGCCCTCTCTGGAGCAGCGATTACTGGCTTAGTGCGCACACATACACACACACACACACACATACATACACTCCTAAAGACAAGAATCTTAGTATGCAGACACAACCATGTGTGACACACATCTATACATGTCTGGATTTTAAGGGAAAGCATATTACAACCTCACTGAGTGATAATGGTAGACTACTGGGGGGGATAATGCAGTCATATGAACGGCCAAAGTGTGTGTGTGTGTGTGTGTGTATATGTGTGTGTGCATTTATGTGTGTGTGTGCGTGCATATGTGTGTGTGTGTGTGCGTGTGTGTGTGTGTGTGTTGGGGGGTGGGGGGGTAGGGGGAGGACTAAAATCTTTAATTTGAAGGAAAAGCAAGACAGCTTTACTAATGCAGGCTGTTGTAACTTGAATGATGTCTATACATACAGAGGCTGAAAGTGTTCAGTCATGCACGCAAATGCCACAGCTCCAAAAATGCAACAAATCTCTGACAATCATCTCAGGGTGAGATTCACTCTGATCCATAATTGGGAAGCCCACTGGACATTCAGCTGAGTCTGTGCTGATAGAGTGCATGATGAGTTTGGGCTCAGGGTGCGCATGAGGGACGGACATGAGGAGGGAAGGTCGCACCCGGTCATTTGGATCAGAGTCACACCACAAGGCACTTGAGGATGGCCCTCTATTATCATAGAGAAGGTCAGTGGCTGCTCAGCATGGCCCGGCTCAGCGGCCATCTTATTGAGGGCGTTTCAGCACCATGGACAAGAGCCCAGACCCTGCAGGAGATGAGGCATATTCCCCATGTTGCCCACACTTACTCAGGCTTATTCAGGCTTTTTCTCCTTCTGATTCGTGCTTACTAAAGCATAACCCCCCATGCTTCCTCAGGCTTATTCTCCATGTTATTCATGCTTATGAAGACTTATTCCTCATGTTATAAATGCTTATGAAAGCCTATTCCTCATGTTATTTATTTTTATTTCATGTTTCTCTAGTACTAAGAGTGATGCAATACATTCTTGCAAGGCCACTGACGGTTTTTTTTCCCCATAGACAATTTGCTTTCTTTTTTATTTTTTAAAATGTATTGTATAATCCTTGCCTTATAATCCTATTCTACATAAAATAAAGGTTACTTCACAGTGCACACTCATTTATTCAGTAATTAGTATATTTGTCAAGTAATTCAATCATTAGAGATAATCCAGATTATTCTGGATTGAAATCAGATTTCCTCTAGAGTAGCCCAGTAAAAAAAAGACCCTCTTGGCTTTCTTTTCTGTGTGTCCTTGTCCAATGGTAAAATCCCACTCAGAGATTGGCAGATCCCATATTTTTATGGCTGGCATCCCTCGCCCACCAAAAGTCCCCCCTCGGTGCGGAGCAACCCACGTCTGGCCCTGGTCTGGGTGTTTTTTGGGTCGCGCGGTGCTGGATCTGCGTGCGCCGCGTCGCTGCGTTTGTGTCTCTGGGTTCCTTCCTGTCCACTCGCCTCAGTGTCACCCGGCCCTGGTGCTCCGAGCGAGCTGGCAAGGGACTGAGTGTGTGTGTGTGTGTGTGTGTGTGTGTGTAGAGGGGGCATTAGGCAGGCAGGGGGGATTTGGAGATTGGGAGACCAGGGCGGGGTGTGTGTGTGTGTGGGGGTGGGGTTGGTTTGAGGCAGGGAGGTGGGAGTGAGGGGGGGACCCTGGGTTGCATCTCTCACTCCCTTTCTGCCACTGCTGAGAAACCACAGTGTGTCAGACACACACAAGGCCTGCGTCAGCTCTGCTCGCCTCCTGATACCAGAACCCGCTCAGAACCGCCAGACCAAAGAGAGAGCTGAGACCCACGGGCCCGAAGCAGCGCTGACTGGCATGTTTTGTGTTTAGTGGATGGCAGCTCTATGGGAGAGTGCTCCGCTCCGGGGGACATACACACGCGTGGGCTGCCTCTCATTGTGAGTGTGTTTCGCTTACGCGGAAAGAGAGAAAGACAGTCGATAGGCCGGCTCTGGGGATGCAGTGTTGTCTGAGAAAGGTGAGTACGCAAGAGAACAAAGCCATGCAGTGTGAAATTGACTCACCTGGAGATGAATTTAACACTGCTCCAATGCCAGTAGGGGGTGGGGGGTGGTATGTTTTTCTCCTGCGGAGGGTGGGTAGGTGTTTTGCTTGTAAAGTGTGCTCAGGAGAACCTCACAGCACAGAAGACAGCAGATGTGTACACTCCAGGCACGCAGACAGACTAGGAACCAATCTAATGTGATGTCTGTTACAGGACCGGTGAGTTCTGCGGTGACACCAGGGGGACTGATTACAGCGTCGCGCCCAGAGCCTCAGGGGGAAGTGAGGCCGTGTTCGGCTGAACAACAGGCCTTCGTTCAAGACTTGCTAACAGGTGAGATCTCTAGATGAGTGAATTAATCAGTGTGTGTGTGTGTGTTTGTTTGTTTAGTGTGTGTGGCTTTGTCAGGTTAAAGTGGATTAGTACTGGGAGTAATTAAAAGCTAAGCTGTGCTATGCTGATGCAGTGCTGCCCATTGCTCATTCTGTGTGTTCCTGCAGTCAGGACATTTAAAGGGGACCAGACACACACTCTGAAGTGAATCAGCTTCACACTCTGCAGTCTAAACAATACAGAAACGACTCTTAAGTTACTTTATCAGGTTGCACTTCAGGCTGTTAAAGGGTTTTCAAGGGGTGATGTTTTTCTAGTCAGTATAACAGGCTGTGAGTCATGATTTCTTCTCTGTGTCCTTTCTTCTCTTTCAATTCTACTCTTTACTTTTCTACTTCTCTCTCTCTCTCTCTCAGGCTCTATGGCTGGTTTCTCAGATCAGTGGGGAGTGCAACTCAACCAGACTCAGATGATGGAGTCCAGTCACACAGGGACCTTCCCAGGTCATTTGTTGAGCATGTTTTATTCCTCAGACACACAGACACAACACAACATGACACAGCACAATACAACACACTACAACACAACACAACACAATATAACAAACAACGCAACAGGACAAAACATAGCCCAACACAATACACAATACATTATGTATGCTGTCAAATGGAATTCATGATGTATGGACTAGTTTACATAGAATAACATACAAATACTGCCCTAGACGTGCTGGTATTTTACACACAGTAGGATATAGCAGTTCAATGCTGTATACCCCGTTGCTCTACAAAATGCTTATTGTTTACTTAAGAGTAATGTCGTATTTACATATATTTTCTGTTACTGAATAGAGAATAAGAGATCTTGATCTTGATGCTCATCCACCAATCTTGACATAATGCACCGTGCAGAATTCTGCAACCTGACCTTGCAGGCCGATAAGTTTATCAACACAGTAAATATTTCTATTAGTTCATGTGTGCAAATGGCACGTTTTCCACTTCTGTCACACTCCTGAGGTGAATTCTGTTCCATGCGTGTTAGTGTGTGGTAGCAACTGAATTAGAGCGTGTCTGAATTAGTCTGTGGTTTGGACTGGCTTAGGCTACCAAGTCCTGCACTGTTGAAGACAATTAGGTTTGGCATCTGGATTCTCTGGATTATTGGGGGAAAATGCACACACACACACATACACACACACACACACACACACACACATAAACACACACACACATGCACATGCACGTGCAAGCACTCCAGCAGATTCATAAGCACACACACAGACATTAGTGTAATCATGATCATATATGTACTGGATATGCTCAAAGACTCAGATATCTTTGCTTCGCACACACACACACATAAAGCCCCAGTGCCCTTCCACAGCAGGGAGTCATTAACCACTAGAGCCTGTCTCCACGACGACACCCAGCCCAGCACACTCTTTTCTGGGAAGGTGTTGCTAGGCAGTTTTCATTCATCTGGGTGTAAGGAGGGGTTGGGGAGGGGGGTGTTAATATGTCTTTATCAAGGGGAAGGTTATCAGATGGACTGATGAATGTGCATTCATTAATGAGTGAAGTTATTAGGTGGACCTTCCTGCCACACCCCGTTCCCTCTCTCCCTGCTCTCTCCCTCTCTTCCTCTCTCTCTCTCTCTCTCTCTCTCTCTCTCTCTTTCTTACTGTTTCTGTCTTCCCATCCAATATGCATCTTATTTATCCTCTCCTCCTGAGCTTGCTGTTTCTTCCTCTCTCTTACCCTCTCTCTCTTCTGTCTCTCTATTTCTCTTTCCCTTTTGTCTCTCTTTCCCTCTTTCTTCCTCACTCTGTGATCCCCAGCACTGTGCCTGTGTAAAGTGCGGCTCGTAAGTCTGAGCATTGAAGGTGACTGGTTGGGCTCAGCGAAGCCATTAAAGCTGGAAATGGCTCTGCGCTCTGGAGTGATGAGTCACTCTCACACTCATGGCTCATCCAGCGTTAGCTATACTGCTCAACCAGATCACTGTCACAACTACCCCCGAGTCTCACAGCGCAACACCTCAACCAGATCACTAACAGAAAACAGTCTCAATATCAGCATACCTCCTCAACCAGTTCACAATCAGAGCAAAGCTAATAGCTCACCTTCTATCAGGGCTGAAAGCTGAACTCCTCAACCTCAGCCAATGTCAGGAATAAGGCTTAGGAAGACAGAAGCAAAGACAGCCTAAGCCTGTGCCTGTCAGCCTTTGCATTATAATACTTTTTCCCCCTCTCTCTCACACACACACACACACACACACATACTCTCTCTCTCTCTTAATACTTAGCATACTATTTATTGGTTATTTATTTATTGATTGATTGATTCATTCATTCATTCATTCATTTGAGGACTGGTATACTGGTATAATGAGATAATAAAAACTTGAATCTTGATAACCTCAGAGTGTCTCAAAGCTCACTCCCTGAACCAGATCACTATTAGAATGCAGTCTGTCTTGGTCCATCAACCCCTTGTCCAAATCACTGTCAGGACTACCTCAGAGTCTAAGCCTAAGTCTAAAGTCTAAGTTCACATCCTCAACCCGATCACCATTCGAATCTCTATCAGATCACCTACTCACCCAGATTACTGCCTCTCTCTCTCGCTCTCTCTCTCCCTCAGGCTCTGCCCAAGGCCTCTGTGTGTCAAATACAATTCATCATATGCGTTTATGGACTAGTTTACCTGGAATAACATGCAAATAATGATCCAGATGTGTTAGTTAGTTAGGTAGTTAGGGAATTGACATATTTACTTCAAATCAATTTTCTGTTGCTGAGTTGAGAATCTTACTGAACCAGTTAATTGGCAGAACCATGCAAGAGCCTCTAATAGATATCTCACCTCCTCACTCAGTTCACTGCTCTTCTGAGGCAGCAGGAGTTATGTGGATCCTCCAGAATGTGTAGAGGGATTGATTGATTTTCTCAGCCATTTTTCTTCACATGCTGTTGCTGTCTCTAGGTCTTTTATGGATCATTTAACTGAAAAATTGTTACACATAACACTAAGACAGAATCAGTTTGAGTTTGAGAGTACTGTTCTGAAATTGTTTGTGTGTGTGTGTGTGTGTGTGTGTTAATTCAGGGTTCTCCCAGCAGTCTGGCGGGTTGGGTATGGATGTGGGGGTGGCGCCGCTGCAAGCGGATCGACCCCCCAGCATTGCAGACCCACAGAAGCCAGCGCCAATGTCGGCAGAACCACAGGTGCCCTCCAAAGACACTGCTGCAACTCCCAAAAATATCATGGACATGTCTGCAGGTAGGCACACAGAAACACACACACACAGACAGAGGGTCAACCCACACACACACACACAATACACACACAAACACGTATTACGTACATTGTACAAACAGAATATTCTGCAAATTAGACAGAGATACCCACACACATGCATTTGCATAATATCATAGACACACATATCCAAAAGATTAACATAATAATTCCATAAACTCACATGCCCACATACATACACACAATGGGCATCTACTGCATGCATTCATGGTCAGAGCTAATGTACGTATGTTTATACATGTATGTATGCATGTTCAATACATATTCAACACACTCTTTCGCATTCACACAGTGCACATACAAACACATGTGGACAGACATGCATATCAATACACAAACATGTAAACTCACACACAACCAGCTATTCAATGATCACAAATCATCATGACCCTGTTGGGATCGGCTGTTCAGTTCTCCTAAAGAGGGGAATTGATCTTTTTGTCTTTATTGGTCATATGTGTATATCACTGTGTGTGTGTGTGTGCGTGCGCTTGTGTATCTGCATATGAGTGTAAGCAGAAATGTGAAGGTCATAAGTCAGTGTGTGTGTGTACAGTAGTGAGTTCATGCACCATCTGTACAGTACAATCATCATGCGGCTCGCTCCGTTAACCCGCTGCTGTGGCAACGATGTTTGAGTTTTCAACTGAGGATTATGGGCTTAATGCAGGAGGACCCCTGCTGAGTCTATCCCCTCTTTAAATCCTAGTCCCAATTTTCCAGGTCAGCTCTGTGCCCATTGCCAGCACCAGGGGGCGCTGTATTAGGCAGCACAAGTCACCAACATGCATTGTCATATGATCAAAGGAAACCAAATTGAGTCCAAGACATAGAGAGTAGAATTGAGCTCATAAGACCTAAATAAAATGGCATAATATGGTAGGATTCTCAGTAGTTGACACTCTTAAGATGGCTGCTGAATGCTTCTATGTTTGGCTGCAATAAGGGAGTTTTCCGGGGCATCTGTCAATAGTAGTTATACTGCGTGGACGCCTACTCTTCCTACCACAGACCAGACCCTGGTAGAGATACCGTAGAGGCCTACACTCCCTGTCTGAGAACCCAAGCAGTACACAAAATAAAGTAATGAAAACCTTGAACAGGACAGTAAAGACTTTTAAATACAGCAGATACACTTTTCCAGTCTCAACAGTCAGAACAGTAATTATGTTTTCTTTTTTTTCTTTTTTTCCAAATTAAGCATAAGCAGATAGGGGTAAATACATTTATCAAAGCTTCAGAGTGGAACAAATAGAATCAGTTAGGCCAGTATTCCCAATGTGTCCACTAAAGTGTCCAGAAAAGTAGATGGATTTCTATATTTGTTTGTTTGTTTTGTTTCTTTTTTTTTCTGTCAACCATTTGGACTGTAAGGACAGCTGAATACAGACAAGTAGCTCATACATAGCTAATAAATTTCTGCTCTTGCCGTTAGCGTTAGCCTAGCGTGTGGCGGAGCATGTACACAGCTCTCAGAGGGTGTTTGACCTTGCCTGGACCTATCGAAGCATAAGACCCCCCTCGCCAGGTGCCCACATGACCCTGGAGGCAAAGCGTTACCCCACTGCTGAGTTTGGGAGAGGACAGGTCACGCATGGCACTGGCTAATGCCCCCATGAGTTCCATGTTCTGCCCAAACACGTTAGCTTCTCAGTTTTGCGAGCTTCGATTGTTGCATCTTGTTCAATCTTGAACTAGCCTTATAAAATAAAGCCTTTAAAAAAACAAAACAAAAAAAACAAAGAGCCCCCCCCCCCCCCTTAATTAACATTGTTGTCACTGCACTGCCTCATTGCGGGATTCATTTAAGTGGTCCTTGTCTCTTGTTATAATATATGGGGGTCATCTCAGCATGCATAAGTCCTTACGTAACTCTGGGTACCTGATCCTGGGTCATTACTCAGGACAGACAGACAGACAGACATGGGATGCTATCTTTTAGTCTCCTTTAGTTTACTCTACATTATGCCTCTAATGCAGTCTCTCAGACCACATCTCTCTCAGGCACTAAACAAGTTTCAAATTCCCTCTGACCGCAAACAACTGGGTCAGACACACACACACGCTGTTGGGTCTGCTTGGTAATCAGTTGGAGTAGAGGCCCTTAGTGTGGGCCTGCTTCCACCTCAGCACAGATAGATGATGCAGGGTAGAGGGCAACCAATCAGAGGCCTCGTTAGCATGTCCACTGAGAAATAACCTAAATTTATGTATGGGCATGTCATGTCATTGGCCCCAAACTCATCTTATAGATATGGTGTGTAAGATTTGCTGTACAATATTCTTTAGTACATGTATATAGGAGCTGTAACTAGCGTGTGTGTGTGTCTGCATGGTTGTATCTGTCATATATGTCTTTGTTTTGTACAGTATGTATGTAAACCAGAAATGTCATAACTGCAGTAATACTGTGATTGTATTCATTCACAATGGCTCACCATTTATCTTCCAGGGGGTAGAATAAGACATAGAATCATTGTTTCTGTGTTGCACCTAACTGTCTGTACTGCCGACACATCAGCATTGCTCTTAGCCTGTGTGCGTCAAGCAGCTAGAAAAGCTCATTCTGATGATAGAAATCATCAGTCCTGTGCATTGACTGTAAAATGAAGCACACAGTTGAACACACACACACACACACACACACAGCCTGGTAACTTGAGTAGTGTGACAGTGTTGTCTCCTCCTGTTGCTGATAAGAATAGCTCCAGGCTGCTGAATCTGGTGTTTTTCCTTTACATGCAGGTTTGCATCCATTAGCATCCATTTGTGTGTCTGTGTATGTGATGGTTTGTGTGTGTGTGTGTGTGCGTGTGATGGTTTGTGTGTGTGTGTGCGTGTGATGGTTTGTCTGTGTGTGTGTGTGTGTGTGTGTGTATATGTGATGGTTTGTGTGTGTGTTTGCGTGTGTACTGTGTGTCTGTGTGTGTGTGTGTGTGTGTATTTGATGGTTTGTATATGTGTGTGTGTGTGTACTGTGTGTGGTATTTAACTCTCTCCCCTCTCCACACACGAGGTGCCCTGGGCGAGTGCTGGCAGGATGAGGCCGGCCTTCCCTCAGAGCTCCCCTTCACGGCCAGCGTCTCCACGGTGATCAGTCGCCATGCCGGCCAGCTGGCCGAGAGCCCCCAGGACACGCCCCCGGACCCCCAGTGGCCGCCTCGTGAGAGCGGCGTAGGGGACGAGCGTGACCCTGATGGCAATGCTTCCGATCGCAAGCAGCAAAAGAAGAAGAAGAAGCGCCGTCCCCGGGACGACTCGTCCGAATACGTAGAGGTCAAAGGTCATGGCGAGCCTCAGACAGAGAACATGCCGCCGTCGCCTGCTGAAAGCGCCCACAAATCTCCTCGCAAGGATGGGGGATGGGAGAGGGAGGAAGGAGGACGCAGCGGAGGAGGTGGAGGGAGAGTAAAGAAGGGTAAGAGTCGGAAGAAGATTCCGGAAGAATGGGCGATTAACGCCGAGCCCTTCATCCCAGCCTCTGCGGCTGCGTCTTCAGTGGCTCAGCTGCAGGAGTTTGGTGAGCTAACAGAAGAGGGCGCCATGCCCGCCTCCCTCACACAGGATCTTCTCTGTCTGACAGCAACCACTCCCTCAGCCCCCTCCATGCCAGCCAATCAGGTTGCAGCGTTCTCGCCAAAGGGCATTGTGACATCATCGCCCATGCCTGAGGGTTCCTTCCCTGTGGGCTTGGAAGATTCGCTCATGGATGCTGATGTTTCCTGCCTCGGAGACCCCAAAGATGCCTCCTTTGCCTCTTTCCCACTTGGCAAGGGCGACCCCCTGGCCGCCTCCCCTCTGGGCAGTACCAACCCCTTCCTGGCTGACAGCGGTGTTTACGACGAGACCATGTTTGCACCGGATCATTCCTTCGGCGGCTCCTCGTCCGCTGCTGCCACAGACGGCTCTGCCAGGGATCCGCTGCTGGCCTTCCAGATGTCCTCGGCTAGTCTTGACACGCCGATGGAGGCGCTGATTTCCGCACCACCATTCACCCCCTCCGGTGCCATCTGGTCCCTCAATGACTCCCAGCACAACAACAGCCACGGAAACCCCTTCGCCATCCCCGGGATGGCCACCCTCGACTTCGACACCTCCGCCCCCATCCCGGTTCCCATGGCAACCTCGCCCAAGGAGAAGACCCCAAAGGGGAGGAAGTCCCGCACCTCATCCTCGTCCTCAACAAAGAGCCCCACATCCCCCGGCGGCGGCACGGCGAGGCTGCCGTCCTCTGCGTCACCGGCATCCTCGCCACCCCAGAACTCTGGTCTGAACCCCGCAGCGCCGCCGTTCTTCCCCAGCTTCGCTGAGCCCCAGGAGCCGCTGGCTGCCCTGCTGCCCGCCCTGTGCCCGCTGGAAGGTTTGTTGTGGAGTGGGGCATGGATCCACTCACTGCATGACCACTTACCATACTCACTGACAGGCTGACCGCCCTACCAATTGACCTGACAGGCCGGGAGACCCCGCTTCACCCCGCCCTCCGTGCCATGCCCCCCTCATGCCATGCCCTGCCAATCATGCCCTGCCAATCATCAGGCTGGCTCGCCAACTGCCAATGGTGGCAGTATTGGTGGTGGCAGTGCTGTTGGCGGGCACTGTCCATCCCTTTCTCTCCCAGTCTTTCTGTCCCAATAGCTAACTCTAATCACCTGTGCCTCTGTCGATGCCCGCCGCGGGCAAGCGGAGGCTGTGCTACCCAGCAGAGCTGGCTGCTGAGTGGCTTGGTGTGGCGTTACCGAGGCGTAGCGTGGCTTGGCTTGCATTGGTTGGGGGCTCTTTGTTCTTGAGAGTGGACTGGTGTTCCTGACGGCATTGGCCATGCCAGCTCAAGCCTGTGCTTCTGAACTGGGCTGTACTGCTCATATAACTAACAACCACACAAGTTTCCTCCCTCTCCACTAACTCACAGTGCAGGTCTGCTGTGCGGTCCAGTGTTTCTCTCCCCTTTGATTATACCTCGCTCCTTTTCCCAGGTTTCTCTCTCTCTCTCTCTCTCTCTCTCTCACCTTCTCTGTCTTTCGCTCTCTTTCCTTCTGTCTCTTTCTTTCTTTTTCTTTCTCTCTCCTCCCTCTCCCCTTTCCCTCCCCCCCCCCCTCTCTCTCTTCTCTGTAAGTTGAAACCACTGTCCACAGAATTTTCAACTGTCCAACACCACACCTGTTTCTATTAACCTCTCCCATCTGTCTCTCTTCCAGAGGTCACCTCTGTCTCACACTGACCTAGCGCTGAGTGGAAGCCCAGTGTTGCATGAGCGCTAACACACACACACAAACACACACTGTGCTGTGATGAACCTGTAATATGTCCTGTAACACTAATCAGTTTCTCTTCTATCTTTTTTCTTTCCCCTCCTGTGTATCTCTTAAACAACACCACGTGACCTGTGGATGACCCCTGTGCCCAATCATTAATAGGTGAGTCAATGTTCTCTTCTTACGACATAATGCACTGGTTTTTGTCTTTGATTTATGACGCCTCATAGTCCTGGAGGACATCATTGGATGGACATGACGACTGTAACAGCCTGCTAATAAAACAGAAAAAAATGCAGAAATTGAACAAGGCTTGAGGTTGTTAAACCCTTGAGCCAAGCATTTAATTGAAGACTTTAGTGTTGCGTTCAATTATAATAGTGCGCTACTCCCTGATGAGGTAAACAGCAGCATGTGAACAAAGTGGGGCAGCAAACTATATAGGACAGGATGTTCCTCCATGTGCACCAATCAGATAGGGATGCTGAAACATGATTGTGCTTTTGGGGAGCAATGAGCTTAATGTCGTCCCTCCCAAAGGGGCCTAACTGGAGCCCATCAGACTCCGGAGAACTACCATGTCTTTATGTCTTCTAGTCGATCCACACACACTCATACACACACACTCACACACACACACACACACACACACACACACACACACACACGGACTCATACACATACACACACAGACACGGACTCATACACATACACATACACATGCACACACACACACAAACACAGCCATACGCACATGCACACACACAAACACCATAACCAATTGTTAAGCCCACTGTTGGAGCACACAGGTTGTCTTTCACACCCTTCAACTGGTGTTGCTCTAAAATAATGCATCCAGTTCGTATGGTAAATCTTTAAAATAGCCTGGCCGTCTGTGTGTGTGTGTGTGTGTGTTTATATGTGTGTGTTTGTGTGTACGTGCGTCATAGTCTTTTGCGATCGGCAGTGAGTCACTCTGTAGAACATGAACGAACGTCATCATTGCTCTACTCCACGCTCTTTCTGACTCCCCAGGAGCTGCCAACTATACTCACATTCACTTTCACTGGAGGCTGGTAGCTAGTGTGCCCAACACACACACACACACACACACCTCCATACCCACTCAACCACCTCTTGTCCCCTTCGGCCTTCTCTGTCGGAGAATCAGTTAAGGCTAGAAGCTATGGTGAAAACTCTGTGAGACTCCTTGATACGACACGCCACATACATACACACACACACACACACAACCACACAACCACACAACTCTCATCTGTTTTGTCCCTCACTGCCTTTTTCCAGTTTGATCTGTTAGAATTCATTACTTTCATCAGACCTGTGTTAGGGGAGGGATCTTGACGAAACTTTCTTCAAGTTCTGCCTTGTCATCCTCAGTGTGTGTGTGTGTGTGTGAGAGAGTGCGTGTAGGACCATGGGGAACAGGTGGTAGCCAGACAGAGGTGTGTGTTTTTATTGCTTGGCTGTCCCCAGTGTGAGCAGCACAGTGGCGAGGAAGAGACAGTCCATCACTCACATCACACTCTTATACCACCAAGTTCCCTCTCTGTGATGGAGTACACACACACACTCACCATCATATACACACACACACACACACACACACACACTCATAACCACCCTACACCAAGCTCACACGCTGTGATGGAGTACACACACACACTCACCCTCATAGACACACACACATACAAACACACCCACACACACAAACACACCAATACTCACACACACACACACTCATAACCACCCCACACCAAGCTCACCCTCGTGTACATACTTCTGTATGCCTGTATATACACATACAAACACACACACAACACACACACACACACACCTACACACACACACAGACCTAACATAGATATAGACCATATTACACTGATTTGTTTGGTAGTCATGTTCACAAAGGCTTTCGGTGACCACCTGACCTGATACACTCTCTCGGGGCAGAGTAGTCAACACAAACACAAACACAAGGACGCCATGATGCACACTTGCATAGCAAAATGTGTGTGTCAAATGTTCTGACTTGACACCACCATGCATGTGCTAACATGGGAGTCAATAGAGGCATTCCATGTGTCCAAGCTGTACTGAAAGTATGTACATTTGTGTATTTGTGTTGACCAAGAATCAGCTCTTACATACACACACACACACATACACACACACACACACACAAACAAACACTGACAGCCTCACAGTTATATCTCCCTGAGGTTCAGAAACACACACACACACATGCACACACACATCAGGATAGTTTTGCTATGCTGTCATGTTCACTTGTGGCAGTGGGTTTGTGGGATTTGAAATATTAATGTGCTCATACTGTTCTGACTGCTATCAACTCCACTACTTCACTGAACCAATTGAACCAACACACACACACACACACACACACATGCACACAAACACTGCTCTACTCTGACAGCTATAAACTTCACTTCTCCACTGAGCTGAATGCCTTACATGCACACACACACACACACACACACACACACACACACACACATAGGACAAATCTGTAAATATCAAGTCATTTAACCATAGATGTGGTTAAACACACATATACACACAAACCAAGCCTACCAATGAGTCTCAGAGAGCTACATATTTGCACCTTTTTAACAATATACACACTCTCCCTCTCTCTCTCTCTCTCTCTCACACACACACACACACACACACACAGTTTGCAGAGAAGTGAGAGGATAGGAGATTTAGGAACAGGGCTTGTTCCAGTAAGCGCTGCCTGATGGGGTGGCATGTGGGGAGCCTTCTGGAATGATCTGAGAGATTAGATACAGGGAACAGTTTCCCTTTACCAAAACACTCATAACTAATGTGTGTGTGTGTGTGTGTGTGTGTGTGTGGCGCAATATTTCTTTCATGCAGCGCAAAACACACTATTCATTTCTGTTGTGTGTGCATGCTTGCATTCGTGTGTGTGTGTGTATATGTCTAGAAATGTGTGTGTGTGTGGGGGGGTGCACAAGCATGTGTGTGTGCACAAGCATGTGTGTGTCTGTGTGTGTGTGTTGGGCGCTTGATACAGATGGCCTCACTATCATTTAGTTTTCCCTGTGGGTGGAGCTGTCACACAGGGTACTACTTACCCCTCAGCTGGAGACAGGACATGGTGTTGGGGTGTGTGTGTGTGTGTATATGTGTGTGTGTGTGTGTGTCTGTATACTAATCTGTTTTTGTCCATGTGTGGAGTTCTATTTGTGCATATGCCTGGTTGCTGGTGTGTCAGTGCTTTCTGAGTGCTTTCTTTTGACTTGTGGAAGTATGTGTGTGTGTATGTGTGTCTGCTTGCTGCTCACTGCTGATAGTTAAATGACTGGGTAAGCAGGATGAAGACCTATGTGTGTGTGTGTATGCATGTGTGTATGTGCGTTTGTGTGTGTGTGTGTGTGTATATGTGTGTGTGTCTGGTGTGTCAGCTTTGTGGTGTGTTAAGCCTCTGGTAGCTGTGCCTTTTTATTCAGGAAAGGTTGAGCTGGAGCAGCTCAGAGCTTCTCTTGAGGACTTATTGATTTTCTCTTTTTTCTCCCACTCTCTCTCTCTCTCTCTCTCAGCTCTCTCTCTCCATCTGTCTCTCTCTCTCTCTCCCTCAGCTCAATGTCACATATGAATGCAGTGATTCTGCTGGGGTTTAATTCTGATGAACATAAACCACAGCTTTCATTAATATTGACCTTTTAATGAAGGATTGCTTTTCCGTGTGCTAAATTGGCCATTAAAACTAAATAAAAGCACCAATCAGTTTCTGTCTATGTGAACCTGTGGCTTATTGAAAGGGATCTTCCTCACAGCCTCACTCAAAAATTATGACTGAGCCCACAGCAATTAGCAATTTACTACATAGACTTTCTCAAAAAAAAAAATTTTTCATGGAGGTGCTGAATTGAGACTATTCTGTCTTTTAGGTTATTTGTTTTGACTGCTACCATTTGTATTTTGAAGTCTGTGGTCTAACTGACTACAGTAATTATAGAATCATAGATAGAACCATTAGATCACCTTTGCTTTGTGGTGAACTCAACTGACCTTAACTCTAGCTACAAGTTAGACATCTTTGTGGATTTTGTGTGTGTGTGTGTGTGTGTGTATGTGTGTGTGTTTCCCTCCCTGGGCTTGGAAAAAGTCGCAAATAGAGTGGCAGTGGGTGGAGTTGCCCCCAGTGGATGCCAGCTTTGGTGGCTAAGCGCTGCCCTTGCTACTGTAGCTACCCGCCACTGGCACGGCTAAGCCAGCGCTAAGGACAGCTACAGTTACTACGGCGACCCTGTCACACGGGCCTGTCCACTTCCCATTACCCTGAGTCACGCTGTTTATTTTCAGCAAACGTGTAAATGTAACTGCAGACCTACCAGTCGCCTATTTCTGCCTGCCTGGGGCACGAGATGGCACCAGCACAGAGAGCTAGAGTGTCAGAGAATAGGGGGGAGTCAGAGAGAGAGAATAGGGGGAGTCAGAGAGAGAGAGACAGAGAGAATAGGGGGAGTCAGAGAGAGAAAGTCAGAGAGAGAGAATAGGGGGGAGTCAGAGAGAGAGAGACAGAGAGCTCATGTTGAGTGGTCTTGCATCAATGTGTTCTGACGGGCCTGGTGAGCCCATGTGGGGTTCCTGTGCCCAGGCTGCTACCACAGGGAGTTTGTGTGTGTGTGTGTGTGTGTTGGGAGAGGGGGGTTGTGATGAGGTAATCACACTGGAAGGGGCAGTAGTGTATCTGAGGACAGCATAGGGCTTTTAAGGTCAAGGGAGAAATAGTGTGTGTGGACGGGTGTGTTTGTCTGTGTTAATCTGTCTTGTTAAGTATGTGTTGCTATCTCTCTCTCTCTACTGATGTGTGAATCTGTGTGTGTGTGTGTGTGTGTGTGTGTGTGTGTGTGTATGTGTTTGCAGAAATGAGCAGTGTCTTTGTGCTCTCCCAAAAGCCCTGTCATTAGTTTTACATAACAGCAATGAGGGAAGGACACGCTCAGCTCTTTCTGAGAGACAGGGTGTGTGTGTGTGTGTGTGTGTGTGTGTGTGTGTGTGTGTGTGTGCACGCATATGTGTTTTTAGGGAGTGTCGACGAGGGTAGGTGAGCGTGTGTGTTTTTCGGAAGTGGGGGTTTGGTGATGAGGGGAGAGGAGGAGACTGTGTCAGTGTGTGTGCCTGTGTACTTATTTTTATCTGTGTGTGTGTGAGATTTTCTGTATGTATTTGTGTATGTCTGTGTGTGTGTTTAGAGAGTGCAAGTCAGGATAGAGGAGTGTGTGTATGTTTGGGAGCGATGTGAGGGGGAGGGAAGACTGTGTGTGTGAGTGTGTGTGTGGTGTCTCTGCTGAACCCCTCTTTAAGGCTGTTTTTGCTGAAATGATGGAGATGATGCTCCTTTGGCAGTACTGAGTGCTCCAGAGCTAATTGCTCATTTAAAGGGCGTCCCGTAGACTACAGCTGTTCCTTTTCCATTCTTACTCTCTCTCCCTCTCTACACCCCACTCTATCTTTGTCTCTTTCTCTCTCTCTCTTTCTCTCTCCCTCTCTACCCCCCACTCTCTATTTGTCTCTCTCCACCCCTCTCTCTCTTTCTCTCTCTTTCTCTCTCCCTCTCTTTCACTTTCTCTCTCTGTCTCTCTCTCTCTCTATCTTTCTATCTCTGTCTTTTTCCCCCTCACTCTCTCCTCTTCCATACCCTCCCCCCCTTCCCTTTTCCTGATGATTACACCCCCCCCCCCCCCTCTTTGCAACAACATTAAAAACACTGTTGTCTGGATTACGTACAGGATTTAGACATAATCATAAGTGTTCATAACTACATACTTATGTTAGGTGTGTGTGTGTGTGTGTGTATATTTTATTAATTTGTTTTATTTATGCATTTGCCTGATGCTTTTATCCAAAATGACTTACATTCATTATTTACTTCAGGATCAGTTTACTCCCTAGAGCAAATTAGGGTACCTTGTTCAAGGGCACAACGGTGAAGGTGTGTGTGTGTGTGTGTGTGTGTGTGTGTGTGTGTGTGTGTGTGTGTGTGTGTGTGCGCGCGTATGTGTACGTGTGTGTGTTTGTGTATGTTACTTGGAGGCTTGATAAAAGTTGTCCAGACTATCCACTGGAACTGGGCTGTTTTGTCTCCTCTGCTCTAGTTGGGTTAATTAAGGAGAGGATGCAGGGCAAGGGGCTTTGTTTACAGGCTGCTCATCAGTGATTGGCTGAATGCCATTGGCTGGCGGCCTTCTGATCAGTGATTGGTTGAGTGTCTGTGACTCTGGTGGTGCTCTGGCGAGTAATTGGTTGAATGTCTCTACCTGTGGTGCTCTAACCAATAATAATTTGAATTTGTATCACAGTCTGTAACAGGGGCAGCCAGTCAGGTGTGAAGTCTCACTCAGCAAATCTATTTATAACTGCAGACATCAGAGGTTTCATGGTTCTCAGGAAGACTCAGATGTTAAAGACATTGGACAGACCAACACTGAGTTTATCAGCTGTTTGAGCACTCATATTAGGGGTTATTCCAAGTAAGCGGTTAAGTGCTAAACTAAAGTGATTTAACCAAGAGGAAGTGGTACCCCTAATAATAAGAGTATATTGCTCACTTTGTTTTGTCAGAGTGGGTTGAATCGGGTTGGTCTTTGGTTTAGTTAAGAGAATAAGGACTCCAGGCTCTTCCTCTAGCAGGTGTACAACCTCCTGCTTAACTTACCCAGGTTTGCCACTTAACAACCTATTTGGAACACCCCCAACCAAGATCAATGTGTGTAGGTGTTAGATTGACTGCATTGTCTATGGGTTAGTTTGGCCACCATCACTGGTTCAGTATTTTGCCCTCATGGAAATTCAAGGTCTGAATTGGAACATAGCATGGCAAAGCTGATGAATGGTCACAATTGGCTGGTGAAAGGTCTCCCATTTTCTTCAAAGAGTTTGTGGTGGTTGAGGAAGTAAGCACAGAGGTCAGAGCCATGGTTTGTCTACTCCAGAGTACTACCCTGGAAGGGCATGGTGGTTGGTGTGATGATGGGGATAGGGCCTGGCTAGTTGCCATGGTGACTAAAGAGCAGTTAATGTTGCCATAGTGACAGGCATGGATGCTGTGAAATAGAGATTATTGGCAATGAATGTTTGCTTTATACAGTGTATGTATATAGTATTTGTCACACACTGTTGGATCTTTTTAAATGTAGAATGTAAGGCATCAGACATTCTCTGTGTTCATAGTTACTTTAACTCCAGTCACAATAAGATTTTAAAAACAAATGCTTTCAATGAAAAAAAAAGCTTTGTTTTAACAGAGCTAATTATAACTGTGCCCTTTTGCATCACACACACTGTGGACGCTGAGTGTGTTCATTATGAATAGTTTTTGGGGTACATGTAAACTGTGTATGACATCAGTGGTACACACCCATCATTGGGAATCATCCAGAAGTGTGTTAAGTGCATCAGTCTCAGTATTAGCATCTTTGATGTGCTATTATGATAACGGAACTCCCTACAGCGTTTTTCCTTAGCGAGCACAAAAATCAAGCGCCTGTTTCCAAATCTGTGGGTGTTGCTTGAGGTGAAGAAAAAGAAGAAGAAGAAAATCAGAAAAAACAATGAAATCAGCTTAGCTCTCAAAGAAACAACCCAATTATTCAAGGCATCACATACTTTAGTGCACCACCAAAACACAACCAGCTTGTCTCCTCCCAGGATGACACTCCGCAGATTAGATTCCTTTTAAAGACTTCAAAGCAGTCTTGTGTTTAAATTTAAAAAGCATTGGAGGCTGAGTAAAAACTGTTTTTTGTCTGCATCCTGCTCACACACACACATACCTGCATATTCAATAAGGTGCTATTGGGCAGGTACAGGACAAAATAATATCCCTGTTCTTCTTGGATCGACTGGTCCATTTCTGCTTTCTGCTCTATTGGAGTTTCTATCATAGTTTACTGTCAGGTGTAGGTTACACTCCCCCACCATCGCAGGCTAGATTGAAACATCATTCACATTCAGTCTCACTATGAAGGGATTACTGGGAGAGTGCAGCTCAGAAGAGCTGTTGCTCTTTGCTGAACACATCAGGCATGTTTATCCTCGAAAGAATTAATGACTTGCTAATTTATCTGTAAAGGTTACAGATATACCTAGGTATACATGTTAGTTTACATTAGCCTACCTGTTTTCTCAACACTGTAGACCACAACAGAGCCTCCTGTCCCCAAAGTATAAGACTGAATCGTATAGTATTGAGCCTGACACAAACACACAGACACACACACAAACACTAACAGTTTCCACCTTCAAAATTTAGACACACACACACACACACACACACACCAACACACACACACACACGCACACCAACACACACACACACACATTGCTATTGAATGATAATGTGAAAGGAATGCAGATTGGAATCTATAACCCTGGTGGGCTTGATGTTATTGATTTGACCACTGAGGAGGACAGTAAGGGACAGAGAGATGTTAAAGGTTGATTGCAGGCGCTTTTGTAGTCTGATTGTAATTACTGCACTTTCACTGATGCACTCTGTGTGTGTGTGTGTGAGAGTGAGTGAGAGAGAGAGAAGAGGAAAAATTATTATTTTAATTAAATTAATATTTAAAGCGCTCTTGACAAAAGAAAGTATAGTTACATAAGTATAATCATTCAGTGTATGTGTGTGTAAGTGTCTATGAGAGAAAAAATGTGCAATGACCCCCCCCCAACACACAAATATCCTGTCCAACCAAACGCACTTCCCTTCTGCCCATCATGACAGGCTGAGCCAATGACAGATGCCACTAGACCAGTGCCAAATCTGGGGCGTGTCCGGCCCGTATCTAGGCCGCATCAGAGCTACTTTCCCATGGAAGGCTACAATTGCTGTACCAAGTTGTCCAATAGCTATTACGTGCCTTTCCACTTGGTGGTTAATGTTAAGCCAACAGTTTGATGCCATTTGGTGGTTAATGTTCCACCAGCTCAATCTCTTCATGCTTCCATCCCCATTAAACTTGCTCACCCCGCTGATCAGCGCTATTCTTATGGGAGACTACTTTTAAGATGCCCCCTGCTGTGTATGTCTTTTACCGCCTGTGTGGAGATGGCAGCCAGCGTTCAGAGACACACTCAGGTTGTTTACTGTTCCCTGATACTGGATCAAGTCAGATTTGCATAAAAACAGATGATTAATGTCATAAAGCGTATTTGAAGTTTATTTTTCTATTGTAGCCTCCTTGTTGATGGGTTGCAAACCGAAATAGAAAAAAGTAGGGGCTTCAGTGTGGATGGAGCATCTATCTGTGTTCCATTAGCAATGGCTGGAGTCCAACACCTTTACTACTCTTCGTCTGTTTCATGTGCTCAGCAGAGGTGCTGATGGTCCTGATAGATTAGATGAATTGCCTACAAATCTGTTTCACCCTCTGTGATCGAGTACCTACTTAAAGATGACAGGACTTGCATTTCTCGGCCACTGTGCTGGAATTCAGCCCTTTAAGATGGATGGATGAAAACCTTGTATAAAGACTTTGAATGTTTTTGATCTTTTAAATTGTTCCATTTTTACCATTTCTCTGCAATGGTTCTGATGCCTAATGGAAGCTGGATGAAGAATCAAACCTTATTGTACATGAGTGTGACCCATCTAAATCAGAGGCATGGTGTCGGCTCTTTAATTATCCAAGACTCCAGTCTTGTTTATGCAAATGCTTTCATATTCATGTTTCTCCTGCCCTCCCATTTGAGCTGCCAGTTTAATTCCCCCACGAGTCCAGCCGAGCCATTTTTGCAGCAGTCTTCTCCTTCGTGGCACCAATTTAGTTACCATAGCGACAGGAGGCTGTTGCTCTGGAGATGTGCAGAAGAGTAAGCAGCTCACTGGGAAACAATGGAAGCTGTAGGGGGGAGCAGGGGAGGGGGTTTGCATGGGGGGTGGGTGGAGGGAGGGGCATTGACTGAGATAAAAATAGAAACACAAAAGGCGGTTGCGTTCGTTCTCCTCTTCTCTCCTTCCCTCCCCTTGATTTATAATTTCTTGTTCTGGCCCTCGGTGAAGGAGCAATTCGTCTTGCCACCTGTGTTCTCGCATCGCCACAGATTGATGATGCCTTCTTTGTTGTTGAGAACCTCTGTCCTCCCTTGAAGAAATACCTGGAGCTATTAAGGGGCAATGGAGCTGTTTAACATCCTCGTTGCTCTTAATAGCAAATCTCAAATTAATAGGGAAGGTCCGTCTCAATAATTCACTGTTTAACTTCTTTTCTGAAATTGCTTTATGATATAATCTTGTGTGTGCCTCAGACTGCCTACAGGGATTTTTGTGGGTTCTACATTTTCTAGTCACTATTTATCATGTTGTGTAGCATACTGCCTGAATTTCCTACGGGATAACTAAAGTTTCTATCTATCAATGTATCTGTCTATCTGTTGATGTCATTGATGTAGCTTTTTGAAGAAGACACGCCCTCTGAAGAAAAGATACACTTGAGTGGCAAGTTTTATATTTATTTTTCACAAATAAAGAGTCAGTGCAAAATTGTTTGATGAATTTGCTGAGTTTAACTCTCTGCCAGGGTTTATTTTGGTTTATTTTTCATCACTAAACTAATTACAGTAAAGAACACAGCAGACCTAGAATACAACATTTTTACCCAGTCTAGATGTTGTAGCTGCTGCTTCTTCTCTGGCTCTTGTCTGGCTTGGACGCAGTCCATTTCTGCTCTAGTGCTGTCTGGAGGAAGCATCTGTCCTGAGTGTGGAGTGAAGTGGAGTTGAGTGGGGTGGAGTGGCGTGGTAGACGTAAGGCACTGTGACGGGCACTGTTGCATAACGGCCTTGTCTTTGGGGGTGTCTGGGGCATTTGGGGGTGAGGTCATTGGCGCGGATGGGCACGGCTGCCCCGTGTCCCCATTCCCGAGCCCTTGGGGTGGCACAGTCCAGGGACATGCCACTGATGTGGCAATGCCACTCTGGTGCCCTCCTCTGCCCCTGTCAGATGGCAGTGGGTTGGCAGCACTGGAAGTGGAAGAGCAACTAAGTAGTCTGAAGCTTGTATTTACTGAAAATAGCTTACAAAGTCTTTCTAATGATATAATGTGTTCTGCAGCAACAGACTACATATTGTACCACTAGTTAGGCAGGAATTGGATTTAATGGTTGTCTGGCTTGTACACTGAGGGTAAGGGGGGTGTAGTGC
This sequence comes from Tenualosa thibaudeaui, assembly GCA_027481765.1. Taxonomy (NCBI): domain Eukaryota; kingdom Metazoa; phylum Chordata; class Actinopteri; order Clupeiformes; family Clupeidae; genus Tenualosa; species Tenualosa thibaudeaui. The sequence continues at coordinate 5,402,770 of JAIFZK010000008.1, forward strand.
AAAATGTAATTATACTGAAATGTTTTGTGCAGTGACTTCATTGTTCTGTGTGTTAATCATTCATTAAAACTGGGCTCATTGGATGTGTGTGTTCGGAAGTGTTTCCTTTTAACCAGAAGCATCTTGTGTGTGTTAGTCTGTGTTCTTCTGCGTCGTATTTTGTGTTGTGTTGTGTTTTGTTTTGTGCAAATTCACCGTGCGTTTGACACACAACTCTTTTGTGCCGCTCAGAGGAGCTTCTCACCCTCTATTGTGTGGACTCCATACCCTAAGCAGCTCAGTCACCTAAATCAGCGCTTACGTAATGCATGCCTGGCTCATTACCCTTCCGCTGTATGGCTGATGACCTCCGCATTTCTTAGGCATGAGCTAGAACCCAGACACTGGTATAGCCACGGTGACCTCCTTATGTAATGCTAGTAGGGTGACAAACAGGCAAGACAGAGGCAGGGAGTGCAGGTGTAGCCCGTCCGGGTGCTGATGAGGGAGTCATGGCAGAACAAGATGCTGACTGTGCATCTGCTGGTTCCCCAGAGTCTGCAGAACCAAAATGGCGGGTTCTACTTCAGTCTGTTGGTGGTCATTCATGTAAAAAAGCTCACACAGAACAGTGGAACACAAAGTGGTTCGAACACAAAGATGTTGCATGAGAATACAGTGGGCTAGTTGTTAGACAGATTCAGACTGCAGTTTTGATGGCTTGGTTGCCTCAACAAGTTTGGCCTTGATTTCTCTGATGTAACCTGAATATGATCTGAGTCACACCTGTGGACAGATTAGGCTCTGAACAGTGCCAGAATCCCCCATTCAGCACTGTCTGGCCTGATTCTGGTTATCCAGCTGCTGTGTCACTGTAGTGGATGGATTATCTTATCCGCTCAGATTTGGCTGTGATGGATCAGTAATGGGAGCACTAATTGCTGAAGTTGTTGGGAGGCTTTAGTTTATCACGTCATACCCAGTTTCTGGGGATGAAGGAGCTTATGGATGTCAGCCCTTAGGGGAATGGGCCTTATGTTATGAGCCTCATATTAGTGCTTCTGTCCCTCTCGTGTCATCTCACACTCTTCTGCTGCTGTCTGTAGACAGAACCACACATCTCTGATTGGCTCATGGACACATCGGTGTTAATTCCCGCCTTTCATTGCTTCTATGGGAGGCCAAATGATATTTGGCAAGTGACAGATTTTTCTCCACTGAACAGAAAGGTTCAGACCTCTGAATATTCCAGAAGATTCCTATTCCCTCATCCCTATTTCATCAAGATAGAAGACACTTTGGTGATTCTTGAAAAACACTGACATATTTTTTCTTGGATATCTCAAATCCCGCAGGTTACACACACACAGGCACACACACACACACACACACACACACACACACACAAAAACAAAGCCCTCTCTTCACTCTAGCATACCTCATTTGGCATGCCTTTCAAGTATGCTCCTTAAGAAGCTCATTTAGATCCAGCTGTGATGATCGGCCTTGTCTATTAAGCCATGTGGTGCATACACACACACACACAGAGAGAGAGAGACTGTGTCTGTGTGAGGTGTCAGGGTTGGGGGTATGCTCTAGCCTATGCTCCATATCCTATATTGTCTTGCAGTCTGTCTGTGCTATAGTGTACAGTGCTGCATGTCACTTCCACAGAATGATGGGATTGGAAGTGACAGGCCAGTACTGCGGCTTTAGAGGGTCGAAGGGTGGGGGGCATCCTCTGGCTCCTCACGCTCTAGACCTGTTCTCTGCCCACGCCTGAGACTCACCCTGCCTGCTGCACTGCTCTTTGTTGATGGCGGTGCTGATGGTGGTGGTGGTGTAGGTGTTGTTTGTTTTTCGTTTGTTGTTGTTGTTGTTATTGTTGTTATTGCTGGAGATGGTGGTGGTGGTGCGCACTTTAGGCATCCTATTAATTTCACATGCAAACACATACATATACAGTATACACATATGGACACAGTCTCACACACAAACAAGCATGAGTCTCACTGGTACACAGAACATCTTACATACTCTCTATCAAAAGAAACACACATTTATTCTCTCTCACACACACACACATACAAGCACACTTACACACACACACATGCACGCATACACACAGCTTGTTTCTGAAGCCAGGGTGAGCTCAGTCTGCCTAACAAAAGCATTAACACAATTAACAAAGCAGCTCTGCCTCACAGACTGGCACCGTGCAACCACTGCCTGATGCCAGGGAACAACTCGACAGCCTGTCTGAGGGAAAGAGAGAGATAGAGAGAGAGAGAGAAGGGGATGGTGAGTGAGGGGAAGAGAGTGGGAAGAGAAAGGTGGAGAAATGAGGTGCAATAAGAGAAATATAGGGAAGGAGAGAGAGAGAGAGATAGAGAGGAAATAGAGAAGAGGAAAGGGGAAGGAAAAAGACAGGAGATGTCAGTGAGAAGATAGAGATGGAGAAATAGGAGAAAGGGAAAGTGAAAGTGAAAAACAGAGTGGGAAAGAGCGGAGGAGAGGAGAAAAAACGAGAAGAGAACATTAGAGAAAAGAACAGAGGGTGTATGTCAATCCCGCAGCCATACGCCTGGGAGGCAGAGACTGAAACAGACGTCTGACTGGATGGAAAGAGGCAGTAGAGAGTAGGCGCGCAGACACACACACACACACACACACACACACACACACATTTAGCGGCTGTTGCCGCTGTTTTGTGCCGCTCTGTACTGCTCTCTGCTGATCCTGTTTCACGGGCACCCATGAAAGCAGGAGACAAAAGAGAAAAAAAAAACCTAAAAATAACCCTAACCCTAAAAATAAACAGCCATGTGGAAATACGACATGAAGACTAACAGAATGGAAACATGGTCACTCATGGAAGCACTCTTGCCATTCAGCTTTCAACAGCAGCAGCAGCCTGTCCCCATGAAAATCTATATAGGCTCTATATAGGCACAGGGCTTAACACCCAGTGAGTTTGCCTGTATGTCGGCTCTGTCTCAACACCAACACCACTGCCAGCACAACACAAGGAGCTGTTGTATTAAGGAGGAGAATAGTTTGGGCTGAGAGAGAGAGAGGGAGAGAGAGATGCGTTTGTGTGTGTGTGTGTGTGTGTGTGTTTGATAGAGTGGTGGAGAGAGAGAGAGAGATTTGTATGTGTATTTGAGAGAGAATGAGAGAGAGAGAGAGAGAGAGAGAGAGAGAGTGGTGGAGAGAGTGTGACCAAACCGGAGATGGGGGAGGTCTTTCTGAGGGAGCTGTGACTCGGCAACAGCAAATGAGCATCCACACTCTGAGTCACATGACTGGAGGTATGGAAAAGACAGAGAGAGAGAGAGAGGGAGCAACAGAGCGTTGATCTGGTAGTGAGGGAGGGAGAGATAGAGAAAGAGAGTGAGAGAGCGAGCACAGTGCTTCCAGCTCTCAGTCTCAAAGCATCTTGGCGATGCGTAGCGTGCAGCGGCTCAGACAGTGAGAGGAGGCGTCTGCACACGCACACACACACGCGCACAAACGCAAGGATCCGCTCTCACACAATCAGCCTCACACAGGAGGCAAAACACACACGCACACACACACACACACACAGAGAGACACAGACACTCACTTGTGTCTTAACAAAAGAAGATCAGACAAAGGCCACGCAGAGGGGCAGGAGAAGAGAACAGACGGGGAGAGAGAGGAGATTGTGTGTGAGTGTGAGACAGGAAGCATCACTAACCCAAAGGGCCACCCAGGAGGGCAGCCATGTCTTCCCTCTCCAACCAGCCTCCAGCGTCTCCCTTCTCGGAGTACAGTGAGCTCTGCAAGGTGCCCCCCATGGCCTCTTCGCCCACCCCACAGAGCTGGGACTGGCAGCATCAGGACCTGGGTGCTCCTAAGAGCCTGTCCGGGGTCCCCCTCACCGGAGGTCTGACGGACGAGGATAAGCTGTGCTTCTTCGAGCCGCCAGGAGGAGGCGGACTGGATGCGGAGCTGAAGGTGCCCGGGGGGCGAGGGATGATCCCGGGAAGCGGGTCGTTCTTGGGCAGCACCGGAGAGAGTCCGGACAGCCCGCTTTCGTCGTCACCCTCGCCAGCCTCACCTGGGAAGTTCCCAGGATCCCTTGCTGGAGTCGGCAATAACGGGGTGGTTCTGCCTGCGGCCAGCGGATCGCCCATCCATCGTCGCGGTGACTATATGTCGCCCAGCCCTCTGAGCCCGGCCAATCCCACGGAATGGAACCCAGCGTTCTCTCCCTCCCTCACTGACCCGAGTCCCAGACTCACACCTGGACAGCAGGTGGCGCCAAACTACTGCGTCATCGGCGTCGTCAACGACAACTACATGGAGGGGGGCGACACAGCCGCAGCGGCGGCCATAGGGGGTCGGCAAGGTGCGGAGGGATCATCAGAGGATGAAGAGGAAGAGGAGGAAGACCTGCAGCCGTGCTTCATGGGTCGCGCTGAGCAGCAGCGCAAGGCCATGCGACGGGCCATGTCCGAGTGCTCGCACCTCGCCGTGCCCGCCAGCCTGCAGCTGCCCGACAAGTATCCTGGCGGAGGCGACCTCGACGAGCTGCCGTCGCCTGGCATGGGGGTTCCTCGGCGTGCCAACCAGGCTTCCATGAGACGCTCCCTCACCGTGGCCGACGACCAGCCGCCCACTCCTCCGCCGACTCTCGGGATGACCGGTGCGGCCCGTGGTGACCTGCGTCAGGAGATGGATGCCAAGTTGCACCTCCCACCCTTTCCCCCACTGCGAGACCTGGCAGGGGGTCCTCTCTCACTCATGGATACGCATCCTGAGGGGGCATTTGTGGACCAGGACGAGGGGGTGCTCCTTCCTGTGCCCCCCACCCCTAAAGCCTTCAACGGGACGGGCGGAAGCCTGGGGGGTGATACCAACCCTTTCACCATGGCAACAGAGGGTAGGTGATGCCATCTGTGATGGCGGTACCAGTGGCGGCAGCAGCCTCTGCTCGCCTGAGAGAGAGAGAGAGAGACGGCTGTGGGACATGGCATCCCTGCATGCCAGGCTGCAGATGGCACAGCCAGTGTGTAGGGGGAAGAAGAGGTGGAGACGCGCAGAGGTCCTCATTTATCTGCCTGGTTGCTAGGCTTGCCAACTGCCTCCGCTTAGAGGAGCCGGCTGGCGCTAGCAGCCGTGGGAAGGTCCCAGCCGTCCCAGAGAGGGGACCAGGCCTCTGAGGGGGTGGAATAGGGACCACGCTAACAGATGACTAAGGATGAAGGGTGACACAGGTGGGGCAGAATCATCCGTGTGTAGGGACTTTGAGAGAGAGGAGGAGTTGCCGACATCAGGAGAGGATCAGTGGTGTTGGTGTGAGCTGAAAGACCGCATGGCTACCTCAATACGGCTATCACAGATGTTTGTGTGTGTGTGTGTGAGGTGACTCAGACTATGGCACTGGGTCAGTGTAGTCTTTCAGAATGGAGAAACAGCTTAAGGCAGCAACAGACTCATGGCATCCTTTTCCTTCTGCTCCTTTTAGTCTCTCACACACTCCTTGTCATCCTCTCTCTATCACTTGTCCACAGAGCCATGCTCCCGCTTGCCTTCATCTCTCTTTCATGCTGTCGTCCTTCTCCATACCTCTCTCTCTCTCTCTCTCTCTCTCTCTCTCTCTCTCTCTCTCTCTCTTGCTCTCTCTATCTCTCGCTCTCTCTCCACACACACACTCTTTCTCCTCATCTTTCTGCCTATCAGTTGTCCACAAAGCCGTGCTTTTGCTTGCCTCCCTCAGACGTCAGTGTGACTTGAGATACATGCAGATTTGCCTCTCACAGAAACCGTGCTGAGTTGAGCCGGCATGGCTGTCCGCGCAGCTCTGGTCACACAGAGAGAAGGCTCCTGTTAGCTAATCAGGGTCGTTGAGACAGAAAGCCTAGCCTAGCGTAGCGCCGTAGCATGCTTAGCATGGTTAATGAGTGCCACTGCTCCACTTCTTGTTCCATTGCTTCAGGGATGCTGTTTTTTTTCCCCTTTGCCGTCGTAGTATTTGCCAAAAATAATGAATGCTAGATTTCTGTTAAAGGGCAAGCGTCCCTCTTTGTTTAAATAGAATTTGTAGCAGAGAAAGGAAAGAAAATGAAGTTATTAACCAACGCATTGAAATGTGATTTGAGAGCCCCATTTGACTCGGTGTATGTGTGTGTGTGTGTGTGTGTGTGCGCTTGTGTGCGTGTGTATGTGTAGTATTTTTGTGTCCAGCATCATTGATGAACAGATTGGTCTGGATTGCAGTTGTGCTGGAGAAAAAAAAATAGGTTGAGGGTGATTGTTTGGCTTCTGTGTGTGTGACGGCGATTGTTTGACCTCTGTGTGTGTGACGGTAATTGTTTGGCTTCCGTGTGTGTTTGTGTGAATGTGTGTCATTAATGATCACTGCTGTTGTGTTTGTGTGAGTGTGTGTTCCCATGGGTTTGTGGTAGGTAATTGTGTCTGTCTGCGTGTGTGTGTGCATGTGCATGTGTGTGTATGAGAGAGAGAGAGGCTATGTCTGTTCCTCCAGACGTGTCTCGCTACTTTGATTGCTGACGAGTCTGAAACAGACCTGCGCCAGATTAGAGCCGGATCCTGGTCATAACTGGGAGATACACTGTCTGGGTCTGAGTCTGTTCATTTGTCTGAAGAAATGGATTGAAGAAGGAAAGAAAGAGATGAGAGGAAGAGGTGGAGGTGGTCTGTGTGTGTATTTTTGTGTGTGCATGTGTGAGAGGGAGAGATGGAGAAGACAAAGAGAAACACATAAAAAATGCTTGAGATGTGCAGTGTGTTTACATACTGTAAGCTTTGGTCCAGTGGATATCAAGTCTGTGTTTTAAATGGTGTTTGCGTGTGTGTGTGTGTGTGTGTGTGTGTGTGTGTGTGTGTGTGTGTGTGTGTGTGTGTGTGTGTGTGTATGTGTGTGTGTGTGTGTGTGTGTTCCCTAAAGGGACACAGAGACCCTGGAGCTCAACACTGATTTAATCAGCACACTCCACTGCTAGTCATAAATGCAGGCTTACACCAGGTCTTCACTGGTGGGCTCTGCTTGGCTGCATGGAGACTTCTAGTAAATCACATAAACCTTTCATAACCTCCCTCATCCACAGGGCCAAAGGGTTATGATCCTATGGGTGCATGTGTGTGTGTGTGCATGTACAAACATACATTTACGTAGGTGTTTGTGCGCATGTGTGTGTCTGGGTGTGGATATGTTGTGTGTGTGTTTATGTTTGTGTCTTTTGTTTGTATGCAGGCGCATGTGTCCATGCATGTCTTTGTTTGTGTACGGGGTAGTGTGTGTTTGTGTGTGTGCATGTGTTTGTGTTTGTGGGTATGGTGTGTTTTTATGAGTGTGTGTGTGTGTGTGTGTGTGTGTGTGTGTGTGTGTGTGTGTGTGTGTGTGTGTGAGAGATGAAATCGATGAACAGAGAAATGAGAGTGGGGAAATAGCATATGTTGTCACTGTAGACTATAAAAGCAGTGTCACAAAATACATAAAATGCATGTCTTGTAGTTCTAGTTCACTCAGAAGAAGCTGAAGACTCTGAAGTGTGTACGTGTGCATGTGTGTATGTGTGTTTGTTTTTTATTGGGGTGCATATCTTGGTACATGTTTGCTCATGTGTTTGGAGGGTATGGTGTGTTTGTGCATGTGTATGTGTTTGTTTGTGTAGGGTGTGTGTGTGTGTCAGAGCAGTCACTCTGATGAGCCTGATGACTCTGGAGTGGCTGCACGATAATGGGTGATGCTAAAGCCTTTCCATGGTCTCTACCACTATCCACTCACTTGGCAGACATGGCAATATGAGCTCCTGCCTTGTGCACTACTCTTTGATGTAGCAATGTGGAATAGCTTTTCTTGTTTTGTGTGTGTGTGTGTGTGTGTGTGTGTGTGTGTGTGCGTCTTGCCCATTGGCATTTGAGGAGCTTAGCACAAAGATGACTAGCTGACAGATTATAGTGAAGAAACACAATGGCTCATATTCCCAGTAATTATCCCGCTGCGTTGCTGTTGGTGCATCTCCATTAGTTTGGATCCGTGTTGCTTTCATCTTCATGAAGGCAGGGAGTGTTGAAGGCCCTTCCAAGGGATTTTACTGTCAAATGTAGGACTGTTTATGTAGATAGGAGGGAGCACCACAACCATTGACTTCTATTTTGAGACTTCATTGTGTTCATTGTGAAAGCTGTCAGGCAAAAGCTGGTCGACGACATGAGCGCTTTGTCTTTCAAAAACTACTGATATTTTTGCAGCTATTAGTGGCTCTCAGAAGACATATATTGAATCATCAGTTATGTGAGCACGCATAACAGCATTAAATGAGAGTAAACTAGCCTACTGCATATACACAAGTCACAAGTTAAAACATTTATTTTTTTCCTGTAAATGACTCGATTAAGTTCTCAAAATCTCACATTTGTGTTAGATTCAGAGCTCCCCAGCTGAAGTGGTATCAGTGCTCATAAGCTCCCTCAGCAACCTCTCACATCCAGCAGCAGAGTGGCGCTCTCTCTCTCTCTTCAGTAGTCTGGACTCACAGATATCATTTGACCTGCACTGCTCTGTGATATGAGCTTGCAGACCTGAAGAAGTGACTGAAACACTACTGAGCCTGTCTTTCAGGTGTCTGTCTAAGCTTTTTCAGCAGGTTCTGTTGGGCTCATTCTCTGACTGTAAACACATTTGCTGCAGTGAGATCTAATTATGATGTATTGTGTTAGCAAGCACAGCTACACAGGCCTTAGGTGCTTGTCAAGGAGATTTATCACCTCAGGCTTTCCTCTTACCGAAGGGCCTCCCTAGGTTGTCTCTAGCAAGATGGTGTAATTTCACATTGTCACATCATCCAGTCCCTTACAAAACATCCTGCATTGAACTGCATTACTTCCTGCAGTATAAGTGCTATATAATAAAGTATTACTACAGTAAATGCAATATTCTGGACATGAAAACTACATTCATACAAAATAATACAAAAATAATGTACTTTAATGCACTTAACTGCAATCCAAAAAAACAAAATCACAGTTTTAATTTTTCAACTGCAGTTTTTTGTCTTATTGTTCATAATGGCTTTGCCCGCACAACAGAAGCAGCAGTGAATCTGTAGCTTGGGAAAACCCATCCTGATCTGTGAGCAATTTAATTGTGTTCTGCAGCTCAGTATGGCCACCAGATCTATTTGCTCTCAATTTCATTTCATTTAGATATTTAGAGATAGGGAACCAATCAAAAATGGGCTTTTAAGACAAATGCGATGGAGGTGGGATTAACACCCAACAACCGAAATCAAGAAACAACCAGCAAAGGCATTTTGATCTACATTCATTGGTGTCAACTTAGAGAAGTGCAAGGTGACAGCTAGGTATCCAGACCAAGGTCAGTCTCAGATTGAGGTAACTGGTTGCGAAAGCCATGCTAGTAAGAGACTGTTGTGTCAGATTCTGTTCATCTGCCCAATTCTTTATCAATTTTCTTATCAATTCCTTACTGTTTAGAAGGCATTCTTCTTTAGAAGGTATTCTTCTTCTTTCAGTATCAGCACATAGGCCTATACTACTAAGGTGCTAATCATTAAGAGTCCAGTGAGGCTAGGACTTTTCCACAGATCCTTTTGTTTATCTATCACACACACACACACACACACACACACACACACACACACACAGGTAGATGTGCTGAAACAGTGGAAAGACCCTTATTCCCGAGCTTGATCAGGTTGCGGCTCAGCCACAAACTACAAACCCACTCCAAAGGCTGTTATTAATTCAGATTCCTGTGCTGTAATTAAGAGATCAGATTTCACCTGATGATGGCGAAAAATCAGCCATCATCACATGGCACTTGCATAGACTCCTGAGTAACCTGGCAACAGCTCAGTGCCTATCGTCTGCCCATCATAGGCTAGTTGTCATGAGAACTGCCAGTTTCACTGATGGTGGTGGCGGTTTTATATTCAAATTATTTCCTAGAGTATCATTTACTTCCTTTTTCCAGCACACACACACACACACACACACACACACACACACACAAATACAGAAACAGGAAAGTAGGAATGTTCTTACTCTACCTACTCTTTGAAATGATCACAACACATATTCTGAATTCTCTCACACAACTTCTGCATGTTAGTGTGTTACTGTTGTTTTTCTGTAGTCGTCAATTTAGCATTGAAAACTGTTCTGTATTGGGAACTAAAATCCAACCTCTGTGTACTTGTGAAAGATTAAGAGGCCTTGTACCCTCCTACTATTGTAAAGAGGTACCTAGAATTCTATCTAAAATGTCCTCCACGCACATGTTCCAGACATTTCACCACTGTCTCCCTTTACTCCCAGTACCTTTGAGCCAAAGCTGTTGTCAGGTGTTCACACAGTGTACATAAATGAAGTAGGTTTGTTTTGTTTGATGTGTTTGGAGTTCTGAGTGCGCTAGTGTTAGCCTAGCGTAGGGCTGCTTCTCTCTCGCTGATGAGCTGGGTCCTCCGTGGGGCTGTTTTCCCTGATTATGTTGATGTCTGAGAGGGAACCACACAGGATAAGAAAGCGGACCTGCAGTCAGGCGGCCTCCTTATTTCAGCTTTCATTTCATATCGTTTTACACCATGGCAGATTCTAGGGTGCACCCAGCACACCATGAGTGTCCCCCTAGCCCTGCTTAGATTTGTTCTCTCTGTGATTTGATGCTCACAATGGGACAGGATGGCATGTTAGGGCTGCATGGGTTAGGAGAAATGGAGTTACATCACTCAAAGATTCCTCAGGTCATGGCAACAGACCAAAGGACAGATGGAAACCAGGACAGTGTGGTGACTGGTACACATCTGTCCATTTTTGATTTTCAGTTCTCCATAACATTACAAGAATACATAATATCATCCCAATTGCATTATATCTCACAAAAAAAATGTGTGGATTCTCAGATAATCTTTAACATGGAGGACTAAAACACGTACTCCATACTAACAGCATATCTCTAAACTAAGTGCATGAATAGCTTCAATTCCAGTATGGCAAATGGCAACCTGTAATGTAGTGAAATACATTACTGTACCATGACCATTAGCATGTGCAGTGAAGCACTTCCTGGTCGATTGGCGCGACTCACTCCATCCATTAGCTAGTGCACTGGTCAGACATATGATAAGCCGTTAGCGTAGCCCTGCTCCAGTACAGCACAAAGGCCTGAGTATTTTCATTGATCTCTTAACAGCACATTGTGCCTGAGGGAGATTGGCATCTCTGGCAGTCATATTTAATCAATGAATATAAGCTGTGATCTGATGCCTTTTATAGGTGCGCTGGGTTAGTTGTGCTCGTCTAGAGGCTTGTAGCGCAGCCCTTGTGTCTCCTTGCTCTGTTGCATGGAAATATGGTACAAAATCAGCCATGAAATGATTAAGTAGGCCTTCTCTAAATGATCCTTGGAGTAAATAAATGGGCCTGTAATTTCTTGATTGCGTCTTTTGTACAGTGCCACACACTCTCATTACAGCATTATGTCCATTATGTCTCTCTTGTCGGCTGTCTGTATGTGTGTGTGTTTGTGTTTGTGTGTGTGTGTGTGTGTGTGTGTGTTTGTGTGTGTGTTTCTAGAGGGCACGAATGGTTGTGTGAAGGAGCCATAAGTACTCATCACCCTCTAGAGCATCTGGTTGAGGGCAGGGAGTCTCCAGATGGCCTGCCCGGTCTATCAGCACTCCAGTGGGACTGGAATAGACCCCGCAGAGCTGGAGAGGGGGCTGTCAATTTGGAAAGTTTGTGTGTGTGTGCGTGTGTGTGTGTGTATGTGTGTTCTTGTATGACTAAAAGTGGGTGTGTTTTGCTCCTTTCTGAGATTCAGGAAGGTGCATTGTAAAGTCTTTTTCTATTAGCATGGTACATCTGCCTCTGACCTGGCTGAGTTTTGGCCCTGGCTTTGGTATGCAACTGGAGGTCACGTGGTCAGAAGCTTTGGATCCGTCTGTCTTGATATGAGAGGGCAGTATGATAAACCCGTTCACCCTTTGCATGTTGTGTGTGTGTGAATCAGTGCCTCTATTAGCATATGCACTGTCCCGGTGTCACCCCGTCCCTGTCATGTGTCAGAGTAATCCCAGGCAACTGTGGGGAGAAGGGCATTTTTTCTCTGACCTACTAAATGCTGTAATCTCTGCAAGGATCGATGATTATTCCTAAACGCCTCTTGTGCAGAAGAACAAGTCTGCATCCTATTCACGGCTCAACTGTTGGCTTCCATTCTCCATCACTGTCATCTCTGGCAGCCTTGGGCCTGATTTCATCCTTGTGCAGGTCAACACCGCCAAATCAATAACAGCCATAATTTGTAAACCTGTGGAAATTGGTGGTGCTGTGTTTGAAAATGGGTACATGTACAGCTTATAGAGTAGTAAAAGCTGCACTCTCAAATATAAATCTTATGATTGTGATTTATTGGGAAGGATGTCAAGACAAACGCTTCGGCCTAAGCCATCTTCAGCGTCTGAGGTACCCGAAGTCTGCATTAACCTTTTTTTGGAGTTGAGCGCACTTTCTTTCAAAATACATGTGCAGCTCAAAAACTAATATTTCCTCTTTTTTTCTCCTCTCTTCTTCTCTGTCCTAACAGACAAGACAGATAAGTCTCAGAAGATGGACGGCTTCCAAACATTGGACGACTTTGACATGTTTGGTAAAGCAGACAAGACAGAGAATAAAGAGCTGAAAGGCAACCTGGAGAAAACAGAGAAGATGGACATGTTTGGAAAGATGGAGAACCTTGACAAAATGGACACCAAGGACGAGAAAGCAGACAAAGTGGGGAAGGTGGAGAAAGACGAACACAAAGAGAAAGACAAAACTGAAGCCGCTGAATCAAAGGCAAAGGCAGACAAACCTGAAACACCTCTGACAGCTGACAAGGCCGAGATGAAAGACCAGCCCGAGAAAGCCAAGGAAGCTGATAAGGTTGAAAAGGTGGATCTAGCAGAAAAGACGAAAGAAACTGACAAGGCAGTGGACGGCAAAGAGGCAGATAAGGTGGGGAAGGTGGAGGAAACTAAAAAAATTGAGGTGAAGCCAGAGAAACAGGAAGTGGAGAAGGTGGACGTGACTCCAAAAACAGATGACAAGAAAGCCGAAAAGGGAGAGAAGGAGGAGGACAAAGTGGAAAAGAAAGAAGAAAAAGTAGAAAATAAGGAAGAAAAGATGGAAAAGAAAGAAGAAAAGATGGAGGTAAAAGAAGAAAAGGTGGAGATAATACAAGAGAAGGTAGAAAAGAAAGAAGAGAAGCCAGAAAATAAAGAAGAAAAAATGGAGAAAAAAGATGAGGTGGTTAAGAAGGAAGAAAAGGTGGAGAAGAAAGAGGGAAAAGTAGAAAAGAAAGAAGAGAAGGAAGAGCACAAAGTGGAGAAAGAGAAAGCCCAAACACCAGCTAAGACGGAAAAGAAGGAGGTGGAGGGGAAGGCGAGTAAGGCAGAGAAGAGCCCCGAGAAAAAACCTGCCAAAGCGGAGAAGACCGACAGCAAAACTGACAAGGCCAAAAAACCTGCAGTAAAACCATCAGCTACCAGCAAGGACCTCAGCAGCCCAGACAAGAAGACCAAGGTAGGTCCATCACACACACACACACACACACACAGACTTACACCCTCCTGAGGCCCAGAGGAAAGAGAACTGCTTACACTGTTCCTTCATTCACCTTCACATACTTTTTATTTAATTTAATTTTATCTTTTATTTAACCAAGAAGGTCCCATTGAGATACAGTATCTCTTCTGCCAGGGAGTCCTGGTCAGGATGGGCAGCATAGCCATGAATATACATAAACATACTCCCAGACATACTCCACAGTCTGAAACTGCACCGTCAATTTGGGTGCCATTTAGCAATCAGGAGAAGCGCTTCACTCTGTCACCAGTGTCATTTAAAAAAAAATTACTCCTGTTAATCAGCTTAGAACCTTTTCCAGCTCAACACAAAAGCTGGGAGTCGCCCCTCCCCCAGGTATTGATGGTTTATGTAAATGCTGGTATTTACCCTCCCTGAGTGGATTGATGGCCCGAGTTCATTATTTAACACTTAATTAATGCTGCTTTGGCTGCTTATATTTTGCTGCTGTTGTCTTTTTGTTGTTGTTGTTGTGCTGTGTGGTTTTGTGTTGCTTTTTGTTGCCTTTACTTTTTGTTCATCTTTTGCTCCTTCCCTCCCTCCTCCCCTCCATCCATCCATCCGTCCGTCCGTCCGGTGTTCTGTCCTGCCATGCAGCCCGTTGCTGGGGCGACCAAACCGGTCGCCACCACCAGGCCTCGGCCGAGCACAGGGGTGTCTGTGACTGCCACGGCCACTGGCGCCCCCAAACGTCCGACTTCCTCCTTCACCACCACCACCACCACCACCACTGCCTCCACCCTCAGTAAAAGAACCCCGGTGCCTAAGGCTCCCACCCCCTCCACAGCCCCCCCAAAGCGGCCCTCGACCGCCACCACCCGACCCCCCACCTCCACCACCTCCTCCACAGCTGCCAGAGAGGTCAAGGCCAAGGTGAGTTCACCCCCCCCCCCCCCTTACCCGGAGTGTTTACCAGGGCGGCGCTGGTGGTTGCATGTCATATCTCCTCTCCGTCTGCTTTCTTTCAGCACAGTTTCCAGGTTGGAATGCATGGTGCAGCATAGATTTATTTATTTATTTATTTAACCTCCTTTGTGTTATAAGCCAAATGTGTGCAAGCATTTTAAGCTGAAAATAGAGACCTGAACCACAGCAAAACTTTCTAATCTCCAGTGTACCTTAGTTGCCTTTTTCTTTCAGTCTCTTTCCTTCTTCCCATTTCGCTCTCTCTCTGCTTTTCTTCTCTTCTTCACTCAGTCTCTATCTCTCCCCCCTTTCTCTTCCCTGCTCTCTCTTTTATCTCTCTCTCTCTCTCTATCTCTCTCTCTCCCCCCTTTCTTTCCCTGTTCTCTCTTTTATCTCTCTCTCCCTATATCTCTCTCTCCATCTCCCAAATCTGTAGAGAAAGTGATAGCCCTGCCTGCCTGTCTCTGTAATCTGCAGAGAGAGTCGTAGTGCGGTGTGGTGCGCTACGGTACGCTACTCCATGCAGCTAAACCTGGCAGGCAGTAAGCTCTCAGTGTACAGGCTGCTGACTGGCAGGTTAGGGGCTTACTCTTCAGGAAGGAGAGAGAGAGAGAGAGAAAGTAGAGAGAAATCTGAAAGGAAATGTAAAGTACACAACGGCATTGGAATAGGGAAATAAAGACATGCATAGAAAGAACTAGGAGGTAGCTGAGGTAGTCAGCAAAATGAGAAAAAGGAAAGGAGACAGAAGAGAGAAGTGTGAGATGAAGGTATAAAAGGAAAACAGAAAAAGAGGTGAGAGACATTAGAAGAAACTGATAGAAGAGGGAAGTAGAAGGAAGAGATGAAAGAAAGAAAGATGCGCCAGAGAGAGAGGGAGTATAAGAGTAAGAAGGGAACAGGATGCAGGAGAGAAGAGAAATGCAGAGATGAGAGAGAGAGCAGACGGGTCTAAACAGACAGGAGTGGAGGAGTCTGGAGGAAGCAGAGACCTGACCCCATTTAGCTAACCCTCAGATTCTTCTATCCCATCAGCCACTGGGGCAGACGTCTATGGTCCCTCTCACTCTCTAGAGTGACTTCAAGCAGGACTGGTGAACTGGGCAATAGAAGAGTGATCAAGGAACACACTGAAGAGTGACAGAAGCTTAGGAGAGAGAAAGAAATGGACAGAGAGAGAGTGAGAGAGACTCTTTTCCGTAGGCGATCAGGCGTCAAAAGACAGTGCTTCTAGAATATAGGTTTCCAGTCTCCCTTACGCCTCATACCTCTCTCACATTACAGTGCCATGGCAACGCCACCCTGTAGCCAGGGGCAACCTGCTCAGAAAGGAAAGAACTGGAAATGGCAGTTAGTTTCATGAGCTGGTGAAGCAGGGGGAAATTTATGATCTCTACCTTTAATGCCATAAGCAAATGTTTGGCACTCAGTGGGAAGAAGCAAATGTTGTTGTGTTTTACATTCATGTAGGAAAACTTCGCTCTGAAACTCAGTAAACTGAACTCCACAAGTGTAACTGTAACCCTCTAAGGAGGCTATTTGATACTTCAAGTGTTAATGAAAGAATTAATCCGTTTAATGAGAGCAATGTGGCCTGAAGATAACTGAGCTGCTACCCCCCTCTAGTGGAAGCTTGTGGTAGTGCCGTAGAAATAAGGAGGACCCTCTGATTCTCTGCTTCATCAGCCAGTAATTCTTAGCGGTAAGCTTCTCAATCGCTTGTCCAGAGAATTGGACATACGTAAGCCAATCAGAGGGCAAAGTTCAAACTGTAATTTTGAAGGCTTACGAAACTGCCGATCCTCTGTGATGGGATCCTAAGTAGTGATTGGTTGGGCTTGAATTTGGGTTGATCCAGGTCAAATCTGGGACCACAAATGAACCTCCCAGTGTTCCTCACGTCTCTAGTCTTCATTCAGTGTCTTTAAAGCAACACTGTGTGACTTTCTGCCACTATTTGACATTTCCTTTTTATCAGTCAATTCATTTTGCTACCATCTCCAAATTAATTAGGATGGCATACAGTCATATGAAGTGTCATTCCCACCAGCTATCAAGGATATGCACTGTGTAGTTCTGGATGGAGGGTAGGAAACCACAAAATAGAAAAAAAGCTTTTACAGCATGACATTGTTGACTGTATTGCCGAACACCAAACAGCAGTTTAGCATGGAATTTGTTTGGAAGGTTTTGTGCCTTTTTTGGTAGCTAATCCGCCAGTTTTCCAATAAATACGCTACTGCGTTGCTTTAAGTGGGTGTGGGATCACAAACTCACACATTCTCCTCTTGGTCTCTATCCAGACCACCACAGAGAAGCGCCCCCCAGTGCCAAAGGCAAGTACTGCCACCCCCTCGGCCCGCCTCACCGCCACTAAGAACGGCACTGCTACTACCACGGCGACCAGCAAACCTACCACGGCAACCCGCACATCACTCACAGCCCGCACCACAACAAGTGCTCCAACTGCACGGCGCTCTGTGGGTGAGTTGGAATCTTCCAGTCTTCTGAGTGGGTTATTTAAGGGAAATCACAGTCATTCAGTTTATTGAGGTATTGCATAGAGGAATTGGTTTAGTCACTGAGTTTAGAGGCTCAACATGCCTGTGATTTAGTCATATGATTGTCTCGAAACTTAGATAAATGACCAGTCTTTTATACATACCTCATACCTCACTGCACATTGTAAAAACCACCTGTGCCTTTCTATTGCACTCAATTCCCCACCTTCTCCATGCACACATAGCCACACACACACACACACACACACACATACACATACACATTCATGCACACGCGCACACACACACACATACACACACACACACACACACACACACATTCATACACACGCGCACACATACACACACACACACACATTCATGCACACGTGCACACACACAGACACATGCGCATGTGTGCACACACACACACACAAATATATAAACTCTATCTTTATGTTTCCCTCCTCAGTGGCAAAGACTGACAGTAAAGCTGGAGAGGAGAAGAAGCCCAGCACACTAAAGAGTTCAGGTTGGGATGCCCCCTCGCCCCTCACCCCTTTCCCTCTTACCCCTCAACCCTCTCACTTCTTTACCCTCACCCCTCACCCCATCACCCCTCTCCCTCCGGCAATAAATATTTCTTAATGCCAGATCAGGAATACCATAAGCCCCTAGTCTGTGACTTGCATAAGCCATGTGCCTGTGGTGAGGGCTCCACAAGGGTGTGCTGCTGAGGGAGTGTGAGCGTGTAGAGAGAGGACGCTACATGCAGCAGACGTGTTCAGAGGGAGATAATCCTCGTCTTTGGTCAGCACATTTTACTTCCTCCCCCAGACGTGTCTCTCAGTCACAATCCAACACCGGCACTGCACAGATAAGTCCATCAGCCCTCCAGTAAGCACTGACTGTATTTCCCTTCAGAGAAGCGATTTCACTGGTGAACGACTCAACTGATCTTAGAAGAAATTTGTTTTTAAAACCCACTCCCAAAGTTTTCATTCAAGATTCTGTCATTCTCCAAGCATTTAAACCTTCAAGCACTCACATGTTTGTTCTATGTTCATAAATTCTGCAGTTGTGAATAGTGAAATTAAATGTGAAATTTGACCTGAAGAACAAAATAATTCTTAGGAAGGTATTGAGTGAGGTCCAGTGGGTGCTTTGGAAAAAAAAAATACATACTTGAGAGGTGGGAGTAAAGCACCATTGTCTGTAAACTGGTCTGAGCCTCATGTTGCTTCAGGATGTAGTGGCAGTTCTAATCAGGTGGACCAGGAGTTTGTGGTTTCTAAAATACCTTTTGGGAGAAGCCTCATAGACAGATGTAGTGCTCCTGATGTGTTTTTTTTTTTTGCTGATGCTGAGTTTGATCTGAGGTAATTTCACAGTTCACTGTTCTTTAGCTCCTATTTCTCCACTATTTGTTTTGGCTGTACCCATTCTTGGCTAAGATGAGGACAGTGGCACTCTTCACTCTTTTAAACCCTTTTTACTCACACACAAAACACACACACACACACACATTTCTCAGTGTTCTCATATTCAGACACTTCTCTGTGGGCCTTCTCTCTCGGCCTCTCACTCGCTCTCTCTCACACACACACACATATACCCCCTCCGTTACCCTCATCTCACTCACTCTTCTGTCGTCAGAATCCAAGACCACCTCCCGGCCCTCGACAAGTGCCAGCACTGGGGCCGCTGCCCGCCCACGCCCCTCCACCACCACCACCAGGACCTCCAGCAGCACCACCCCCTCCTCCTCTGTGCCCGAGAAGAAGCCCCCTGTGCCCCGTGCCCCCCGGGTCGCCACTGCCTCCACCACCAGCGCCGCTGCCAAGACCCGCCCGGCCACCGCACCAACACCTGACGTCCGCAGCGCCCGGTCCAAGATCGGCTCCACGGACAACATGAAGCACCAGCCAGGAGGAGGAAGGGTAAGACACACACACACACACACACATAGGCTTGGGCTGGGGGTAGGGGGCGGGGGGGATGTCATGTGGACGTGAAATGGAAGTGAAATAGAATATACGCAATGAAAACATGAGCTAATCAGTAGTGTTGTCACCGTTATACAGTAAATAGACACTCACTAGTAGTGCATCTCCTATTTATACACCACCAGACCTATCTATTGCACACATCCATAGGATAATGTGCCATAGTAAGCTTGTGACCTGTTTCTCATCCTGAGAAAGCCCCCTTATAAGTAACTGTGTCCCAGCAGCCCCCCGTGAATGTCAGAGTGTGTGTGTGTGTGTGTGTGTGAATGAGATGATGTTGCATGAGGTCATAAATACTGTCCTGCTGACTGTCCTGACCCTGCATTGTTTTGGTAGCTCTCTTCCTCCCCTGTCCTGGGTGATGGGTGGTAGTCCCGTGTGCCACTGACACATGCTTCTCCTACACTGACTACACCTCGGTTTTTGTTGTTTACGATCACCAAGTGCTGTCAGCAGGAGGAAGAACAAGAAAATGTTGTACAACCCAGACCAAATTTGCGAACCGGCAGCTAACACTGACTCATAACGGGAACGGGACAGAGGAAAATGAAACTGAAATTGAGTTTTACTTGCGCTTAAGAGTTAGTGTTGGCTGTCGTTTTGTTAGTCCGTCTACGTTGTACCAAAATTTAGAATTCTTATTCCTACCATTAGCACTTGGTGAGGACTATGAGTTGATTGTCTCCAGACTATTGCTTTAATGCTCAACCAGTAAGTCACAAGCACCCTATTATTATGTGTGCAGGAATACCTGATTACAGTCTTTCTAGTTTCACTGCACTTGTCTTTTAACATCATTCTTCATTCACATTCATAGTGCATCCCTTTCTCATTGCACTCGTTTCCGTATAGATCCATTGTTCACCTCTTCCTTACTCCTCCTTATCACTACTTCTGGCTGAGGTCTTCTCTTTGAGGCTAACACGCATCTATCTGTATGTGTGTGTCTGTTTGAGTGTGAGTGTGTGTGTGTGTGTGTGTGTGTGTGTGTGTGTGTGTCTGTTTTACTGTGGACATCACAAGTAAAAAAAAGGGAGGGGGAGTATAGAGGCTGAATACTCATCTCAAGAGCACAGACAGTTTAAATAAAGCATGTACTACCCATGGACATGTGTAGGACCCTGCTTTAAATGCTTTGTAAATGCATTTGCGAAAGAATGGTCTGAGTCAGATTCAGACATCTACATCTATTCAGACAACTACATCATCCCTTCCAAAATACACGCAGACACAAACAGACCACTCCCCTACCACCCTGAATAAGTTGAAAGAGGAAGTGAATAAGTTGAAGAGGAATGAATATTTTGGTCTCGTGGAAAAGCATGATTGTGACTTGTGACTTCTAGCCACCCCCACCCCTTTTCACACCCCACCCCACACCTGCCCAGCCCCCCAGACCCACCAATCCCCCGTCCACACCCCCCACACACACACCGATTTCTGGGCTGCATTCCACTCCACGTCCTCAGAGTGCTGTATTAATCATGGTTGTGGGGGTGGCTGTCTCCTCAGGTGTCAGCGTCTCAAAGCAAGACCGACTCCAAAGACAAAGTGAGTTCATTCCATTACCTTCAACCTTCCACACCTGCATCCTCCTTGTCCACCTCAACCTCCCCTCTCTCTCTCTCTCTCTATCTCTCTCTCTCATTCTGCCTCTTTTTCTCAGTGTTTCCTGTCTGTCTCTCGCTGTCACTCTTCCTTACACTGTTACATTGTTTATTTGTTCATCGTTTACAGAGTTCACTTCACTTCCTCGTTTCCTTCTTAGTGTCTCTTAGTTTATTTCCACACAGCATCTTTTCCTCATCCTTACAGATTACTACAGAATGCTATCTGTCCATGGTTTGGACAGACTCTCTCTCTCTCTCTCACACACACACACACACACACACACGCTGCCACTGATGGATAGACAGTGTGAAGATAACACTTGAGAACCTCTGACTGCATCCTCCTGTGTTCTGACGCATGACTCCAGTCCAGCTGTCTTTAGCATGACGAGCTGCTTCCTGCCATTTGTTTGGCCCAGTTACTGTACATATGGTCTGACCCGTGCTGACGCCAAGAGAAATGTCGCATAAATGACTCATACATTTATTTTAATATTCACGTATTTCCTAGCATCGACTAGAATGCGTCTGCTAGAGTTTCGCTGCCTGTTTTTTGGGACGTTGCTCTCCCTAGCCAATCACGTTTGTTTGCTGTCCTTACTGAAAGGCATGGCAACCACCTTTGAAATTGAATCTTACTCCAAAGGCCTGTAGTCTAGCCTGCTTGAGCTTTTGAATGGAATCTTGCTCCTAAGGCCTGTAGACTAGCCTGCTCTAGTGCTAGTTAGCGCTAATCTCAAAGCCTTGTAGATGTAGTTGCAGGCCCAGTTGTCAGATGACTCTGGAGCAGCTTTTACCCCGGTTCTGGCCCATGTTCAGCCCAGAACTGCCCCGGTGTCAACTGTAGTCTGGGCAGATTGACCAGAACAGAACAGCCATCAGTGAAGCACGTTGTGGTGTAGAAATTTCTCATTTTGGTCCTGAAATTAAAAATACCCATTGGAAATGAAGGCTTTAACTCAGTTGCCTTACTGGTCTTTCCTGGCTTATTGGTCAGTTACTGAAAAACCTTTCCTCAACAATCATGCATGAGATTATGGGGGTCTCTGCTGTTTGTGGGAGTCCACTGCAGAGAGTGAGATGCTGTGATCCTGCAATGCAGCCCATGGCCACAAGAGGGAGTGGGATTTTTGTTTGGTTTGGTTGCTCTGTTGAGCTCTCTTGGTCTGGCTGTCAACCGAGAGCTTCTGCTTTGAAAAACACCCAGTTACTCTCCAGGCCACAAAATAACCACATCACTACTGATGGCTGTCTCCTAGCTTCTCAACCTGTAGGCTAACACTGCTTTTGTCTAAGTGTCTGTTTGTGTGTGTGTGTGTGTGTGTGTGTGTGTGTGCATGTGTGGTTGATAGCTTTGTGACAGTGTTTGTTTGTCAACCTCAATTTAACCATATAAAACTGTTATTACTGATAACTAACAGCACTGTCTGTGGATTAGTTATTTACTGTGCTATGGGGATAGACTTGGCACTAACAACCAATGTGTATGTTGAGCTCTAGAGTAAAGGCTAGCCTCAGGGTTGTGAGTTTGTCTAAAAACAAGTATAAATGACAATTAATTGTAAACACATTTTAATATACTGTACCTGATGTAGTGGGTATAAACATAGGTGGAGGAATCCATACACATATACATATTTGCATATTTACAAATATAATGATAATAAATAAAACTCTGGACAAACTCAATAACAACACTTATCACTCTTTAATGATAGTAGTTTAGTAACCCTCATGCAATTATATGTAGATGGTATTAGTGTTTACCTGAGTCTCATATAGAGTTGATTAGAGTTTAGAGCCTGATTAGAGCCTGCACCATTAACCTGGTGCAAGTAATGGGATTAATGGGGGCAATCTTAACTAATGAGTCCTTGTACTAATAGTGTTAGTTACTGTTACATGTTGGTTGAATGGCTTGTTGAATGTGCAGCAGTCTGAATGGCCAAATAAAGAAAAGTCTTTTAGATGCTTCTGCTCTCTGTCTCACCCCCTCACAACCCCCCACCCTCATCACTACCCTCCCTTTAACCTGGTGTCCTTTGACCTTTGACCTCCCCACCTACCCCACCACCTCCCTGGCTCCCCCTCTTCATGCCTTCCTTCTCCCCGTTGCCATGGTGCTGTGTTATAGGTTCAGATAGTCTCCAAAAAGGTGGACTACAGCCATGTGACCTCTCGCTTGGGCTCCAAGGACAATATCAAGCATGTCCCTGGGGGAGGGAACGTAAGTACCCGAGCCAAAACCACTCGGAATGCATGCTGTCCATCAAGCCATCGCCACGGAGACCGCTTGGTTGCTAGGCACCTCATCTCGTCGCATCATTTTAAGCCTCCCATCCGATTTCCATTGCGCAGAGGCAATGCAATTTTGACACGTGGTCAACCCTCGATCATTTAAATGTCTACAGTGGTCAATGCATTTAAGTGTTGTTATGGTAGCTCTCACTTTTGAGGTACAGGAGCATTGCATTGACTAGAAAGGAACAGTGAATCGATGATTCTTGGATTGTGCCTTCACACTCTTTATGATGACCATCAGAAGTTCACCAAACATTTACAGCTCTCTGAGTCGCTCTCTGAATGAAGCCCCTTTTGTTGATCTACCTCTAATGACACTTTGCTTAACCAGCTCAATGAGAGTGCCCTCTCATTCTCTGCTTCATCTGAATCTGTGATTTCAAAGCTTTCAAAAAATGCATGAAATCTGCCTGTTTGTGTTTGTGTGTGTGTGCGTGCGTACGTGTGTGTGTGCATGTGGGTATGAGTGTATTAATTGTACCTATTGAGTTATGAATGTCTACATAAATACGATATGCCTGTATTCAGCATCTTTTGCGTGTTTACAGGTCCAGATCCTCAACAAGAAAGTTGATGTGAGTAAGGTGACCTCAAAATGTGGCTCCAAGGACAATATTAAGCACAAGCCAGGTGAGAGGCCACCTTTTGATTGTGTGTGTGTGTGTGTGTATTTGGGGAGGGGGGCATGTGTTTTTGTCAATTTATGTCACTGGTTTGTTTGATTGTTTTGAATAGCACATGTCTCCATTACTGTCTGTGTGTTGTTTTTCTCCCATTGGAAGCAGGAAATGATCACTTCTGTCTTGTAGGTGGCGGAGACGTGAAGATTGAGTCTCACAAGTTGACCTTCAAGGGCCAGCCTAAAATAGGCTCCATGGACAATGTCAAGCACGAGCCTGGTGGAGGCAACGTCAAGGTGAGACATCAGCAGAAAACTCCAGAGGGGGTATTTCAAGGAAGAGATTTAGTGTCAATGCAGGGTAAGCTATTGCATAGTAGATTATAAGAACTGGTAACCATCCTAAAAAAAGAGCCTGGTGGGTTTATTTACACCATATAGCAAAGCAAAGCTAAAATGCTCTTCATTTAGGAGGTGAACCCCTTCCTGTGAGTTAACCTACCCAGATTTGTCTCTAAATCATGCACTTGCAATGCCTCACAGTTGCTACCTGTTCCACCTCTCACCCCCACCACAGTTAAAACAATAAAGTCTTTGAAACTGTCCATACAATCCTGGTTCCAAGTGCTACTAACATCTGGTAAGTACTTGTGGTAGGTTGTGAGTCCTTTGCACTACCAGTTACCACCACAAGATGGCACACCAATGACACCAGTTCAATAGTTCTGTGTTAGAGGGACCACAGGCAGTGCTACTGGACCATATCGAACTGTCGGTGCAGCAGAACCACATTTGGATTCAATTGGATTACAATGTGAAATGCTGCATGTTGTCTTTTCTACACTCTTCAGTACATCACATCAATGCATTTTGTGTGTAATGTAAGCAGTCAGATTCTAGTCAGTCTATGATTCCAGATTAGAGCCTCTTGTAAATAGCGAGGAAACTGCTACTGTGAATTAGCAACAAAAGAACACAGTGAACTAGAACGTCAGCTAAAACGATTCATGTAAATTATTACAGAGACAGCATTTACAAAATATTCAACCAGTTTTGGTTTTGTTTATTAAAGAAGTAAATTATTTTGCCATATCTTTTGTTACTCTCATAATTCTCGACATGTTCAAAGCATTCTGTCTCTTTGATGTGTCATTCTTTGAAGTCTTTCAGAAGCTCTGTTTGTCTGTATGAAAATTGTGATAATTGCCCCTGTCTGTCAAATGGCAGGTTACAACAAAATGTTATTTTGATTCAGCCCCGTATCTCAAACAACAACAAATGTGTTGAATGGTGGGTAATGTGTAAGTCTAAATTACTTGGTGGAGTGAAGATGGCTGGCCCAATGGAAAGCAGAGTGAGAAGGACTGGGGGAAATTCATCCTCTGGTGTGTCCCTGTCCCTGTCCGCTACAATCCTCTCCTCTCTGTCCTACTCTGTGTACTTGTCTCTGATTGGGGAGCCCAGCCAGAGTCTCTGAGTATGGACCATTCACGAAGGCAGAGCAACCTAATTCATCTCTATGGGTGCTCCGAGCCAATCAGCTCTGCCCCTCCTGTAAACATTCTTGAGTGGAGTGGAGTCTTGAGTGGAGGGGCTGCCCATTGTGATGTCACCTGACCCCTCAGCCTATGAGAGCTCATCTTGTTCCAAGACCACTGTCTCCATGGCTGCATCATGCACACACTCGTCTTTTGTATGCTGACATACATCTAGGCACAGAGGCAAAAAAACAAAACAAAAAACAGGCCACTTTAGGTCATTTTAATGTTAGGGAATATTAGGGAGAGCCTTTATAGTCAAAACAGTATTGAAATGTGGCAATCCCAATGCAGACCCTCTCTTCTTCAATTTTACTGTAGTTTGACTCATCAGTAAAGTTCATATGGAGAATATGTCACAGGATTCTCCAACAAGGATGCAGTCTGCTGTGTGTATTAATGTTTCTGAGTGATGTTGTAGACTGCATTAGTTTTTGTCTAACAAACCACCCCAGTGAGTGATGCATGCTTCTAAGCACAGGCAGACATAATAAAGTCTCACCCCCCCTCCCCCCCTACAACATATCAGCGGTGTGTGATCCATTATGAAGCTCAGCTGCTTTTGCTTGTCAATGTTGGAGCACTTTACTTGAACCCCACACTGTGTCAGTATCATTACATTGATGCCAAATATGCACTGCTGAGTACTCCTCTATAATTGGTTATGCCAAGTGTGATTGTGGAGCTTTTCAAGTGCAGTGCTGCCAATGCCTCAGTGGTCTTCATCTGCTTCTTTCTCCTATGATTTCTTTGCTTTCACATTTTTGTCTTGGTTTTGATGGTGGAAATCATTCCCATGTTGAGGAGTTCCTTTACCTAGCATTTGCATTTGTGGGTCACATCAATTTGTAATCAAGTGTGTGTGCACATGTTATGTCATTTGGCTAGATTTTTGTCAGACCAACTTTAGCAACTTCATAGTGATGTTGGTATCATGTTTTAGCCCATAGGGAAGTGTTTTTCTTCAGCGCTGACACCAGCGGTTGTGCTAGACTTGTGGTTATCTGGGTGAAGAATTACCAGACCTTATTATTGGCTTATTTTTGGCTCAATACATTTTATTTGTGACTTTGGTCTGCTTCAAAAGTTCATTTATAGAAAATGTAAACTTTCAACAGAAATTTTACAAAACAAATTTCACACTACAAAATGAACTTTTTTTTTTACAGAAAGGGTCATAATATAATGTTTCTTTGACCTCGTTGTTCTGTTCAGTGGCTCTGCATCTGTGGTTGGCCACCTTTCCATGCACATCCATTCACCATGTTTATTTTTAGTCTTGTGATGTTTTTATCCTTTTCCAGTGTGCTTTCTCTCTCTCACACACACACACACACTCACTCACTCTCATTTCTCATTCCATGCCATCCCCATCCCACTGTTTTGACTGGCTGGCTGCTGTGTGTTTCTAGGCTGAGGGGGCACAGGAGGCAGCTGAGGGCTCAGGGGCTCCCTCTAGTGGTGGCCAGGCTGAGGTGCCAGTGGCCAGCCCTGCCCAGGCCCAGGAGAATGGGCTGCTGAAGGATGGGCCACCCTGCGGGAGCGACGGGCTCCGGGACCCCCAACAGGGCCTGGACTCACGCATCCCTGAAACAAGTAAGTGTGTGTGTGCTAACGCCCCTTGACCTTTGACCCATGACCTAAGGCATGATGGAGCTCTTGACCCTCCTCAGAGGAAGAGCTGGTGACCTCATCCTGGGACTAACGCACAGGGCTGGACTCCATGGAGATGTAGCTTTTGAATTCTAAGGATATTGCCTTTGAATGTCATATCCATGGAAGGATATGTAGAAGTATATGGACATACTAAGTCCAATACTAGTCTACAGATCAGTAGCAGCAAATGATACACTCATTGATGAATCTGAGGTTTGACTTCAAATAATCAGTATAAATCAGGGTATCTAGAATTATACTGGGCCAGGTCATCCAACATCTTTTTAATGTTTTTCCCTAATCAGCCTAATTAACATTAACTCATGTCAGGCTTAGAGAAGGGATACTTCACTGGAGTGGAGTAGCTCAGCCAGTCAGGAAAGAGTTTTGAAAAGGTGTGTGTGTGTGTGTGTGAAACTGAGTGATTTGAACTATACTTTTGAAGGTGAGTATGAATAGGTTTTAGTGGGAATGGTCTCTCACTGAAATACATAACTGTATCCATCCAACTGAAATGTTTAGTTTAGTTTATATACGTACTTATATACACTTGTATGACTTGTACGTACTTATGTATGTACAAGTCATACATCAGCCTTAATTCCAGACACAAATATTTTTAGCAGATATCCCAGCATAAGCACCATGCCAACAGGATTGGCATAAGAATCATGATGGTGGGATGCTACTGTGGCTGAGCAATTTGCTGACAAAAGTATTTTCTTCAATTCATATTCAATGCATATTTTATTGCACATAGATGAATGGATGTGAAATGGTCACAGACTTACAGCAAATTGTTAGAAATTTGGAAAATCTCTGTTTTGATATGTGGTTTGCCATGTTTGAGTAGAGCTCGACAGGCCATTTGTACCTGTGTGCCAGTTTTCTCGCGAACCGTTTTATCACACCAGCTAGTGAGGAGCAATGTTGGGAAGCTCTGATTAGTTTCGCTTGATGTGCGCACGATGTATCTGTGTGACGAGAACTCAGCGAGTTATGCAACATAAAGTAATGTGTGAGACAGCCAATGAACTTGTGTTGGGTGCATAGGTTAATTAGGATATAGTAATGCAAAGCATTTTATTGACAGTAACAGTAATGCTGTTGTAACGAAGCAAACAGTAATTAATTAGATTATTTGTTACTGAAAAAAACAATGCCATTAGTAACCCTGTTTATTTTTACTGCCGTTATTTCCAACACTGTTGTTTTGTGTTATATGTTTACACTTGCAGTAGGTGATGTTTGTTCTGATTGATGTTTTATTTCCCTGACCCCCAAATCGTTTGTTACTTCTTCTTATTTTACAGGCATTTAATTCTGCTTTTTGCTATCCTTCCACCCCTTTCATTTCAATCCCCCATCCACACCAACTTCCCCGTCCCTTTCTTTTTTTCTGTCCTCCCCCTTCCCTCTTTCTCTCTATTTTTCTTCTCTTTCTCTGCCTGTTTTTTCACACCTTCCGATGCAGATTGAGTCTTTCAAGCTCAACTTCCGTGAGAACGCGCGCTCTCGCACGGACCACGGCGCCGACATCATATCCTGGCCAGCCCTGGGTGACAGCCCTGCCCACCGACCCCCCCACCACCATCCTCCCCCCCGCAGCGTCTCACTCCACGACACCCTGGTGGCATCCGCCACGCCCCCCCGCTCCCCCTCCCTTGGCCCCCTCTCCCTCAACACCCCTCAAGAGGGGCATCAGGGCAACGGGGGTGACCTAACCGAACACCACAGGACGTGACTCCTCCACCACCACCACCCACCCGCCCATCCACTTAACATCCATCCAGCATCCATCCCAAACACACATCCCCCCCTACCATCTCACTCTGAGTCCCCATCCACTCCCAAGTCTTCTCATCCCTCTTGTTGTCCAGGTGTCCTCTAACCTTCAGTTCCTTCCTGGTTCACCCTGATTGGCTGGGTTGGTGTTTGGCTGTACATAAATCCTGAGCTTCGGGCGGGGCAAGGGTTTTATTATGAAGGGGGGCGAGGGATGGGGTTCTAAGGCTTCCTGGAGTTTCACTACTTTGCTCGCCTGTATCTCTCCGGTTCTAAACTAAACGACTGTTGTGTTTGGGGTTCCATGTGGCGGGAGGGTTTAACAGTGGAATCTCTCGGTTCCAGTGACGGTTTGTTTTGTGTGTTTGTTTGTTTGCGTGTTTGTTGTATTTTTCTGCTGGGTGACATTGGCAGAGCCCCTGTGTTCCCTCTCCTCCTCAGCCTCTCCCCCCTGCATCAGCGCTCAACAAAGAACTCAACCATCTTCATCCTCACCCTCCTCTTCCTCTGACACCCACTGTCCGCTCCACTGCATCTCACTCGTATATACTCACAGTGCACCATGCCTCGGTCTTATTTACAGTTTAACCTCTGGTAAATGCAGTGTATCCTTCTGGCTGTAGTGGTTTTAAAACAGACAAAAAAAGCAAACAGTGAATTGTGAATCCTGTATCATGTCCAACACTGACTGGTTTTAACACTATCACATATTCTCCACACCACATGCTGTATAGAGTTGCTGGTCTGGCAGTTAGTCCATTAAGCGTCCTTATATTGTGAGTATCCGGGCTGATGTTTGTAGCCCCAGCCCCCCCCCCTCCCCCGCTCAATTTATACACTCTCTGGCTCCCTCTTGTGGAAACCTTGTGTCCAGCCTGTTCAGTATGAGAGCATCAACATTGACAATATATTAGTCTCTTTTAGCAGTTAGAATCTTTAAATCTCTGTGTTTCCGTGATGGTGTGTTTGAGTGATAATTGTTACACTGAGCTTTGTTGTTGTGTTAGTTTCTGTTCTCTTTGGACTTGTTTCTTCTGAGGATCTTTCTGGCTTTGTTTTTTTTTTCTTTTTTGGGGGGTTTTTGGTTTTCTTTCTTCCTTCCTTCTTTCTTCTTTGGTTTTAGTTGGCTTCTCTATATTTTCTCTGTCTCTCTTGCTGTCACTCTGTTTTCCTCATTTTCTTGAAGCAATATGATGTTTGCCTACAAGGATGCACAAATCCTCACAGCTACACACGCACGTTTTCAGACTCGACCTAGACAACATTGGATCCATAGACCCTTCTGGTCCACATCGAGGCACTATTCTGAAACCCAAGATTGAGATAGCATGTCGACAAGAGGTGGATGAAGGCTCAAGTCATGGATCAGTAATTTTTCGTAAGATTTGAGGTCCTGTGTTGGCCTTCTGGCTTTATTGTTTAGCCAGCTTGATGGTTATTTCAACGGTTGATGTGAGTTGAGTCGTTTTATGGTCTGACATGTCTAAATAGTAAGGTACGTGGAAGTGACAGTAAGGGACCGAGGAAGTGTGTGTGCATCTGGATTTCTGAAGGATATTGGAGAGCTATAGTGTACAATATATGTGCCTCCTTGTCTTTCTCCCCTTACAATACCCCAGAGTAAAAACAGACAGGATAAGGGAAAGACGCATAGACTCACAGAATGTTATCCTTCGAAGCTACAAGAACACTTAGTCAACCAATAGGTTTTGTGCTTCAGGAGAATCCTTCTGAACAGTGTACTCGTGACTAGCCGTGCTTGCTATCCTGTCGCTGATGTCTTCTCTCAGAGACGTGTTGTGGTGGTATGGCACAGTTCGTGGACTAGTGTCAGATAAGGGCATGTTGGTGTTTCATCTGTAGTTTTTGAGCGGACTTGTAGATGTGGCTTATTCCTCGAGTAGCACTTTTTTTTCTATTACTGTTGCCTCCGAATAGCCTTTTGTTGACAGATATTGTGCTGTTATTTTTCCCCAAGAAAGCCTACACATACATGCTTCTATTTGGTATTTATCTGATGACTTGCGTTTCTGGGGCTTAGGCTCCCAGTTCTTCTGAATGTTGATAGCCACTCTACTTTTACTGAGGGGAAGCAGATGAGGACGGTGAGCTCAAGTGTGCAGGATTGTGCGTCTATTCATTTCCTCTCTCATAGACAGGCATGGGACAAAACCCACATGGAGAATGGAGCGGCAAACTTTTTTTTTTTTTTTTTTTCTGTATTTCAAAGTTATATAGAAGAATTTCAAGAAGGAATCAGGCACAGGAACAAAAAGAGACATATTTTAGAAGGAATGTCATGGACACATATGCACTGCATGATTTTTCTAACTAAAAAACCTCACAGATATGCTAAGCTATTTTAAGTACTCCATTTTAAGCACCTTAAGGCTTAGCAATGTCATGAACAGCTGGGAGTGAAAGTATCCTGTTAGAACCACTTTTAGTCTGTACTGGTGCCCCACACTTGGGACTACAGTGATAGTCAGTGCAAGGATAATCTGTAGAATTGGCCATGGATAGCTTTGAACTATTTATTCTATTTGAAAGGGTGCCCTGAAGAACCTTCCTTTGTTCATTGTTGTAGCCGAGACATAGCAATACTAATACAGGAAGTTCTGCAAAATACAAAATAATGTGTATTCATGACTTATATCAACAACAAATATCCCTAAAATGAATTATTATTTTCTTCATATATTTTCCATTATAAAATATTATGGTTGTGTACCAGAATGAGTTAGCCTAAAGCATAACAAGCCCAGATGTTAGCAGCTTCTATAGTTTATCTGATCCACATGATGCCCAGCGTTTGCCCAGAATCACGTGGGGTGGGAGAGGGGATTAGTGTCTATGGCCCGCAGGGTCTGTTAGACAAAGGGTCCCTTGGTCAGCCACTTTCTGCCATCCCAGTGGCTTAGGCTACACTATGTTTTGATTATGGTAACCTATTCCCAGTGGCTACAGGCAGCATTTTTCAGACTTATTTTAAGTAATGCCTGTTCTGGCATGCACTATAGTTGCCCCTCACACACTAAGCCAACCATTAGTGATGCTTTAGGCCTGCACATCCCCCTCTGTTATTGCTTAAAATTGTATATAAATATAATGTATTTTAAAGTTTGTAAACCCTTTATCATCTGATACACATGATGCAGTCAATCAGGACATATATGCTAGCAAACTGAAAGCATTTTGATGGTTAAACAGAAGCTTTCTGCAATCCAATGTACCCTTTTGATTTTCCGGAAGTTCTTTTGAATTGTTATAGCTAATGTAATCAATGAAATAAAAGGGCTAAGTGAAAAGAATGTTTTTAAAACAGAACTTTTAAAAGACACCAGACTCCAAAAGGTGTGTCCTGGCCTTAAGAGTGTGTTTTGGTTGTATCGTCAATGGCCAGGAGAGGAGAGGGGGGTACTGGAGTAGTTCCTCAAAGTGGTCAGTCCACCATCCGGTTTCTCTGTAGTGCTTCAGTAAGTTTAATTTTATGAAGGAAAACACTTCATGCCTACCCTGTCCACCTACTCTACTCTGCAACAATAGTCTTAAATGAAAAATAAACTGAAAAGCGCAAGCTCTGTGCCAGCCCTTCTGCCGTCCCTGGATATGATGTATGCTCTGATGAAGTCAGATGTTTAAGGGAAATAGAGGAGTAGCACTGGTTAGCACTGGCTGATTAGAGTGCCCTGGAAACCCTGGGCATCCTGTGGAACAGGAAGTGATTGGGGAGGTCAGACGTTGTTGTCTATTACCCACACAAAGAATGATGCCGCCATTGAGTACAGGGTGGCATCATCTCAAGCTGGCAAACATGTCTTGCCTTAGACAGACTGGAGAGATATACTGCCTCTGCTAACACTCCTGTAAGACTAATAGTAGCTATCAGTTAGGAGAGAGTTACGAGAGCTCCAGATTAACGCCTCTTGTTGGAGCCACCCGTAGACCAGCTTACATGGTTAGCGCACGCCTAGTGTGCAAGCATACTAATAGACCACATCTATAGAGCATGCGAAAACCAGTGGGATGCTGTTAGATAGAATTTGTCATTTGCAGACATTGCCATTTGCAAACCTTTTTGGTCTGTTTTTGTTATTTTTGTTTTGTTTTGTTGTTTTTTTTTTTTTTTTCATTAATTCTGAATTTTATTTTTTGGTTTGAAAGAAGTGTTTATTGTGGTTAATTGTTAACTAGTGATGTGATTATTAAACAATAAATAAAATTTAAAAATGATTAAACAGTGATCATCTCTTTTTACATAGTGATCATAGCTGTTCATTCCAAATGCAATTGGTATGACTTGAAAGATATCTTAAATTTAAGTCTTGAACATGAAGTAAACAAATGACAGGAGATGTGCAGGTGACATTTAAAATGCAGGTAACATTTTATATTAGCACACACAGATCTGCCATTAACAAGCTGCTTATGAACATGCAAATTAATAACATACTAGTCATTTGTTAGTCACTACAAATCACTTATTAATACCTTATTTTGCATGACTTTATTCTACCCATAATAGACTATTAACTCAGAATTTTTCCAATATTAACTCCTAATTACTGTTTATTCATAGATAGTAAGTTAGTTGTTGTGCATGAATTATTATTTTAATATGCTTTGGTTAGTATGGGGCTTATAAGACAGTAGTACAACAGGAGCAGTTGTTCTCCTTCAGTAATACTGAGAAAAGATGGTCTATTTGTAGGAACAAATTACCCAAAGTTATAATCTGGTCCAATTACATCCAAATTACTTTTTTTTTTTTTTTTTTTGATTGAGAATAATTGTTTCTGAGAATAACTGTTCCTGTTGTACTAGCACCTTATAAGCCTCTTACTGAGCAAAGCATATTAATATCATAATTCATATATAACAACTAACGTACTATGAATAGGCTGTAATTAGGAAGTAATACTGGCAAATTTCTTAGTTAATGGTCTACAGAGGCTAGAATAAGTATGCAGAATATGGTATTAATAAGTGATGTGTAATAACTAACAAATGACTAGTACGTTATTAATTTGCATGTTAATAAGCAGCTTGTTAATAATGGATCTGTGTGTGCTTATATAAAGTGTGACAATTTAAAAGCTTGAAAATGCATAATGTGCTGTCTCTCAAAAACACAGCCAAGGGCATGGGTGTCAAACATATATCCCTTTGCATTTCATTCGACGCAGTTGAAAAGCTTGAAAAGAAATTAAATTACGTGGCCTGCTTGAAAATGGCTTTAACGATGCGCACAATAATAATTGCGTTTAGCCTACCCAACACAATACTGATGGTCCTGCATGCATGGTATGTCACGAGTGTACTCAACTATGAGGTGCATCATGGAACTGCTTACCGACAGCAAAGGAATTGGTGAGGAAGTCAGAACAGAGACTATGAGTGAAGGTGATGGCCAAAACACGAGGAAACATACGTTTTTTTTTTTTTCTCAAGTTATGGTTACGTTTGTACATGAGGTATGGCGGCAATCTGAGGAAAAGCATAATGCTCATGTGGCCTGTGATAAAAGTTTGAGTTTGATACCCCAGGCCTAGGGTTTCTATACACAAAACCACAAAGGTAGCAGCTTAAGTGCTTAAGCACTTTGCAAGGTAAGCACCTTGTGTGTGTGTGTGTGTGTGTATGCTTGGAAGTAAGGCCTAATCATTGTGTGTGCATGTCAACTTGGCAGGAGCATCAGAGAGTGGTCAGCATACTGTACCTGCAGTTTGCTTAGCACTTAAGCCTGCCCAAGCATTGTTTTTCAAAGTTTATGCCATATAGCATTTTTTTTTCTTTTTTTAAACATCAATGCCAGTATGTAGATCTAATATTTAACTTTACAATATTGTTGGTGGCCTAAACTGACCTAAAACTAGCCAAGTCACCAGTTGGTAATGTGTCATGATCATGATCAATGACAAATTGAATGAGTTTAATTTTTAGCAAACAGGCAACTGTTTACTTGCAATAAGTGTCTGTTGCTCTCTCTCTTCTGGTTGGCAATATTTCTTTATCAGTGTCTAATCAGCAGGTCATCTGTCAGTGTAACAGGTGTGGCTCTGGTGCAAGTGTCAGCTTTGGATATAGTGAACAGAACCATAAACAAGACTGACAATGCTACAGTCTCCCCGTTTTTTTCAGAGTACTCCACTGCACTGATTTCTCAGAAACCGGGATAAGGGCTTATTCAGGATACTGAATTTGGGAAAAGGTGTTTACATGTGCATATGTCCCAATTGTATCCTGGATACTTAAGTGCATGTAAACATAGTCAATGGTAGCTATCTGGTAATCAAGACCAGAGTCCCAGATGATCACTTGGAGCCTTTGCTGGGTCCTCTAATACAGCATTCTAAAGGTAGTCTGCCAGCCAGTACAAGGCCTCTGCCACTACAATTCTGCAATTCTGGCAAGTAATGAATTCAAAATTGTAAAATGGTGCCACTCAGAAATGTGTGTGATCCTACAAGGATACCTGCATTAAACATACAAGTTCTGATAAATATTTGGTGATCGACAGACAGAAGAGTAAGATGCTGAAACGCCAAAGGTATGAGAACCCAAATACTCCATCAGGCACAGCGGTCACCCTCGCCATTGAGGTCCACTCTCCCAGAGCATCTGACTGAAATGTCATACTGCACCTGTCAATCACCTCATAAAACAGAGGAACTATAGGTGCTTTGGTTAGTGTGTTTCATCATGACAACAATACTTGTAGTCCTGATTTGCAGAAAGTTGTTGAAAACCTTTTATTCGAGGTGGGGATAATACAATTTGTGATTGAGGATTTGTGATATTAAACAAAATTAAATTGTGTTAATATTATTTTCATTATTTTTTTTTTTTCTTTTGGTTTTGTTGTTTTTTTATATAGGTTATATTATATGAAACTGTAATCAGAGACAAAGCTACTACCACCTATTTTTTTATCTTTTGTTGATGAGTGCAATTGGCAATCAGATAATCTAACACAGGTAGGGATGGGAATTCATTGGATTTTATCATTACTGATAAAATGATCGTGTCTGATTATTGGTCAAATTCCTCATGAATTCTCTTATCAAATTCCTTACTTCATTACTTTGGAAAAGGTAGTCCTACACAGGTTTTTGAACATACCTGCCATCATCTCAAAATCTAAATACAGTGTAAACTGTAGGCTTTGTATAGACATGTATGTTAATAACAATTTACATTTAGTAGCTTACATTTGTTTACCCCTTAGCTAGTTCACTGTTGCATGCAAACTTGCTGTTGTACCCCTGGCTACAGTACTACAAGCTTTTAGGTTTGGACCTGTAAAACTGTTAAACGCCTTCAGAGGCACACTGTCTATCCTACTATAGTGCCCATCACAGCTTGTTAGAATAAGGTCAAAGAACTAGAACTACGTTGTCAATTTCAATTTCAGAAAGACCCACTGACCATGGTGCAAGCAGTCTGATTTGTGTAAGTTTTATTCTGGTCATGTTCACTATTTGATTTGCAATTGTCTGATGCATTTTCCTTCTTACAAATGCATGCTAATCATAACATGCCCAAAAGTGGTACTCTGAACCTCAATTTGTAAATTCACATTCAAGTGTAGAAATCCAGTGTAGGGTAGACCGTAATACATTCCTTTCCTTACTTCTTGCTGAATATTCTCAGTAGTTGTGGATTTTACTAAATTAATAGTGTGCATCAAAAGGTCAATGAAAGAATGTACAGAACTGATACTGATGCAAGGTTTGCTAGTATGGTAACTCCTTTCTCTTACCTTTGGTCATTCAGCATGGGATGTTTGGCATACAGCATTTTGTTTGTTTGCCTGTATTTTAGATTTTACATTTAAACTCTGTACTAGCTGCCCAGGATAGGCATGCTGCAATGTCAAAGGCATTTACAAACAATGTTTTCATTACCAACTTTCAAGACTTTCAATATTCATTTTGTAAATACCTAATCTGAATCACTACCACACCACATAGTATAATATAATTTCAACATCTTTATTACATAAAAAAATCTAATTTATTTACATTAAAATGCCAATGCATTTCTGGAATGTGGATCAAAGGAAACCAATGTGTAATGTCAAATACACATATACTATTTGAGGGGGGAAAAGCAGATCCTAAATCATCCCGTCTTCATACAGAGACCCTCCCTTTTTCCTGACCTCTGCCGTACTGTGTTAACATATTTAAAAGAAAAGGCTAAATTGTTATCTCTTAATGCAGAGAGCCCACCATGGACTTTTTCTGACCTCAACAAATGAAAGCTGATAAAAAAACACAGTACAGAAAGTAAAGAGTAAAAGCACATTTACAAAGGACAAGTAGAGAAAAATTATAGCAAATCCCTTGCTAAAAGTTTTTTTTCTCTCTTTTTACAACAAATATCTTTAATTTTACATTGCGTTTGTCAAGTATTAAAAGTGCAAAATCTCTTATATAAACATGTGATTAATGTATAACCTTGCTCTTATACTGTGGAAGCTTTGCCTTCATATTTTACCCCAAATGGAACTAGAATACAACTAGAACAGACGTCAACAGATCAGACTGCCCAGGATGCAAGCCTTTTCATATCAGCGTCATCCTCCACACGCTTCTTTGAGCCTGCAAAAACAGAGAGACAGATGTCACAATGACTACCATGACTGGAGGCTGGACAGACAGACGGGCAGACAGCTGTGGGACTTACGTGTGCGGTGGCTGGACTTTGCCACTGGTAATCCTGTGGGTGCACTGGGCAAGTTGGCCATTCTCTTGGAGCTCTCCTCCATCTCCAGCTCCTCCAACTCAGCCAACAGGTCATCCTAGTTACACACACACACACACACACAATTACTGTCTGAAAAGGAAATACTTATTAGGCTAATGGGCAAACACACCTTTACTGACTGATATATAAGTCATGTAGGTTTACGTAGAGTAAATCTGTGTAACGTCAGAAAACAAATGCAGAATATTTCTGATTTTACCATCAGTTTTCATTTCATCATTTTTTTCAAAGGGTTTATCCCCCTCAAAAAACTGAAAGCTAATGTGATACCTCATCAAACTCCTCTCCAAATGGCCGTGAGATGGCATCACTGATCTCCCTGGCCACATCCTGTTGTTCCTGAATGTCATCCATCAGCGTATCAATCTTGTCTATGTCTCTGTGAAGGTACAAACCCAGATTGTTTTAAATATTGCTCTTTCAGTCTGACACCACTTATTTATTATTAGAAAGAAATTCCTTTGC
This sequence comes from Tenualosa thibaudeaui, assembly GCA_027481765.1. Classification (NCBI taxonomy): domain Eukaryota; kingdom Metazoa; phylum Chordata; class Actinopteri; order Clupeiformes; family Clupeidae; genus Tenualosa; species Tenualosa thibaudeaui. The sequence continues at coordinate 5,440,552 of JAIFZK010000008.1, forward strand.
TTTTAGTGAGTTTGTGTGTGTATGTGTATGTATGTACCCTATGTTAAAAATGCTACAATACCATTGATTGTTGCACTCTGTGAATGAAGGTTTGTAAAATCTAAGCAAAATTTCCTCTATTTTTGTTCTATAGTTATGGCGTCTTCAACTTACATCTTCTGATGGACCTTTTTCATGGCTGTGGCAGCATAGCCCATGTTCTTGAGCACCTCTGTGTTCATGCTGGTGTTTTCCAGGGCTTCCCTCTGGAACTCAATGGTGGAGAGAGTCCCATCGATCTGAGTCAGCTGCTGCTCATAGCGCTTCTTCCTCTTCAGTGCCTGCAGAGCGGCTGGGTAAAGCATTGGCAACCAACCATTAGCATCAGTTAATGTACTTAAATGGGTTAGGTAGTTGTTGATGTATGGTAAATTATTTTTTACTTTATGTAATTTGAAGGACCTCAGCAGTTTAGAGAAGTGCGTGATTCCCTACTATGAATGCCTCATCAATGCGCAAGTAAAGTTAGTCTAAAAAATTGTTAATTTATCCGATTATTGACGGTTTCAGTGATCTGTTTAATCATGTTGCTTTTTGACAACACCCAAAGAATGTGCAAAACAAAAAAACTCATCCGAAGGAGATACAGGCTTTCTTGCAACTGCAGGGCTGGGCCAAATTCGTCTGAGCATTGTGTAGCGACGGCCGCAGCATTCTCACTGAACCAGATATACAGGAAATCGCAGTGTCTTAAAAAATAACAACCCAAGTCATGCCCATTACACGTTATCATATGCAACATGCATTCAGTCACAACCTATTACGATCTGTAAAACTAGGCCTCATAGACATTCTGGTGAAATGAAGGTTGATTACGACCCACGACGTCTTCAGAACACTGCAGCCAACCAAAAGTAGCCAAACGTTAACTTTAATCAACGTCTCCAACCTAACATCCAAGTCGGCTGCGCAAAAATACACGGAAATTACAAATTTAAACATTCCAGTGTTCTGCTGCCACTCTATTATTCAAGTCACTCCAAATGAGAACTTTTGATGATCAAAGCATCTTTACCCCAAGAGAGAAGGCCTTTCTTGGCTACCTTTCAAAGAACACACAAACGTTCGCAATGGAAATACAGCAACTTTAGGCTATGGCAGATGCACGCGTTAGCCATCCCTTTACCTCGCTTATTTCTGGTGCCATTCTTCCTCGCGATAGCAATTTCCTCGTCGATCTTCCTCTCCAAATACTCCTGTTTTTTTGTCAGCATAGCCTCCGTCTCCCGTAATTTCTGAATTGCTTCTCCAGGAGTAGTCTCTCCCTTGGATCGATGTTTAGATCGTGATTTCGAGGAGCTTGATGAGCTAGATCCCCCGAATATTTTTGATATCTTACTCATGATTGTTATTGGTTCGTAATCTTATTTGTAACACTGTTCCACTTTTCTACCTTTCCACCGAATAGGAGGAGGTAACCTGGCCTATCTAAAAAGTTACAATCCCCTGAGACAAATGTTTCGCACATTCAAACTTTTGGGAATTGCGCACTTCCGGTGGGCAGGCAAGGTAAACTACCTGTGCAGGTGTAACACATGACGTCTTCGTAGATGACAGACAGATATACCATATACGCGGGACAAATGTCACTATAGTCAGTGTGCTCACCCCATTAAGTAAAAATATAATAATCTGAGGTCAAACAAAGACCTCTAATAGCAAATGCAAAGTTTTGTAGTGCTGGAAAATCTCAGATTTTGTTTTACCCCCCCACAGAGTGCTGTCGATGTTCCATTCCACCTTTTTTACTCCACCCTGTCACCAGTTTCATTGTTCTGTGTAGTTTGAGAGGGAGGAGGAGTCTATCCGAGTTACATTAAGCCATAACGAAACATGCTCTGATCAGCAAAGACAACCAAGTTTCAGTTAAAGTCATGTTAAACTCAATGTTACAATTGTAAGGTGACATATACAACTTACAATTGTAACATATAGACTATGTTTAAATCTCTTAACCTACTTCTCTGTCATCAGTCATGGACTGTAATACTCAAACATTTTCCTGAAAATAAGGGTGGGTTGAATGCTTTGAATTGCAAAATGGCTTGTTTCATAATTTGAAAGCAAAGAGGAATGTTACTTTATCTCCTTTCTCATTTTGTATTTGTAGCAGCCCACACTGAAAAAAGATCTAGTTTAAATCAGACCTGATATGCTTGAGACATGAATCTGTTACAACCTACAAAGGCAGGTTATGTAATGTGACTGTCATCTCAGAGTCAGCTGTAAAGGCCTTAAGCTTGGTAGGAGTGGCAACAGATTGTTCACATAATGACCAACTAATGCCTCTTGTCAGTGAAAATAGTTTTTACTCTTCCTCTGAGATAGTAAACTAAGTGCAGTATTTTTTAGCATGTAGTCAAAACAGGAAATTAGAAGACATAGCTTCACACTTTGGGAAACACTGCTCAATTTTTTTTTTTTTGTCACCCTAACAACTGCTCAGTTAATCAAGAAAATAGTCAACTATGACCTATGGTTGCAACCCTAATACTTTTATCTGCATGACTTCTTGGCCTTTTGATGTGTTTTTAATTAATTTTGGACGATGAATGCATAGCTAGGTAAATTAAATATTTCTTGTTTGTTTGATGTATTTTTGATTATGTATTTTTATCATACCTGACTGCCTTCTTAATCTTAAACTATGAAAACTTATCTGCTATGCCGTTCTAAAATAAGTCTCTCAGGCTGTCTCTCTCAATCAGCAACAGCAACAGCAACTCAGTGGGAATGCCACAGCCCAAAGGAGGAATTTCCCTGTAGGTGTGAATATAGCATGTCACGCTGTAGTACTGACCTTGCCTTTGATACTCTGAACAACAGGAGACAACTGCTGTGTTGTTTTGCTTTTGCCCTGGCATTTGTTCCTTAAAACTATTTCACGTCACAGGCAGGTTCACTGAGGCAGCAGTAGTTCAGGTTGATATTCTTGAACAAAACCATATGGTAAAGCAACGAGGTGCACCGTCTCCTCTGTGACAGTTTCCTGATATCGATCTTGATTCAATTTAATTTTTAACCAATTACACCTCTGACCTGAAATGGCCAGAATTTGCGTCCACAAACTGGAAATGTCCTATTTGTGCTTTTACGTGCAGCAGCTTTGTGTAAAAATGTTGACTTTTATTTAGTTGAAGTTTATTGTTCACTCATAGGATAACATCTTATTTGACCACTGACACTGAAGACTGAAGACAAAACATGGTACGACTTCACTGTGTCAAACCAACTGTTGTTGTGCAAATCCTTAAAGTGTCATATTATCACTGGCATTCAACACCAAAGACCCTGCTGCTGCTGCTGTGTATTTTTGAGGCCTGCCTTGACCCAATGCATCTCCCTATAACACCACGAGCCTCATAATTGTCAGCAAGTGCCTTACTTAGTCTTAGAGTCTGGGCAGGCTATTCCAAGCTTAGTTGTGTGTGGGCACGAGCACAATTCCCAGCTGTTCCAGGCCCTCGGCCTCTCGGCGTGGACACCAGATCAGGACGACCAGTCTCCGCGCTCTGCACCTTACTCTTCCTGTCAGTTGAGGACAGTAACTAGAGACTCCTGTCATCGTCACAATGCTCTATTCTTAGGCTACTCCCATGTTCCCCTCCATAAGAAAAAACTAGATATGAACTAAGAAGTAAACTTTCCATGTTTTTTAAATTAATTAATTTATTTCATTTAAATTAAAATAACCCAAAAGCACAATTTTAAGGTGTATATGTCATGTATGTTAAATGTTCGATCCATTTACTGAATTACTTTTTTTTTTTTTTTTCATTCAGTGAATGTTGTATGAATGTGTTTGATCTGTTTTTTCACTGTGTATTATGTGTATGCTGCTGGACACCTTAAATAATAAATACAATAAAGTAACTCTACTCTACTCTACTTATAAATCAAACCATTTAATTATTTTAGCTTGCCACTAGGTGGGAGTAGCTGCTTGCAAGAGCAGACAGTACTCAGTAGACAGGCAGGCAGGAATGCAAGCTAGCTTTCTTCAGCCTATCCAGTCACCCATGATGTGAATTATGTACATGGCACTCATAGCACTCTGAATTCTGGAACAAAGAATACATACATCAAAACATCTATATAACATATATATAGCGAATATATGGACATGGCACAAATGAGTGAAGTATAAAATTTGTTTATAGTGGAGAAGAGGAGCACTTTAGTATGTTTGTAACACATTTGAAGTATCAGAAAAGTATATTTTGTCCTGCAATTAACTTTGATCATATGCATTTGAGCTCTTGAGCTTATATGCATTCTTTGTTTGTGTTTTTCCAAATATATTTTTCAATGCACTGACAACACACTAGCGTGGCATTAAAGTACATTTTAGAGTGCTTACACATACATGTTTGGGGACTTAAGCAACTAAAGTATCTTGAGTTGCACTGAGTATCTTTAACGAATATGGCAAAGCATTTTGAGTGTATGCATTAAATTGTTCCAAAATAGTACATTAGTTCAAAAAATAGTACAAAAACACTTTTAAAAGCACATGTCTAGACCCTAAGTGTACTTTTCTGCACTTCTTTTCCACCTGAGAGTGCAAGAGATATTTTCAAAAGATGCATTTATTGGCCTTGTCTGACCATGTCCCTTAAACACAGAATTGCAGATGGTTACATCATTAATGCCAGATGCCATTTTGGCAGGGTTAGGCATTTCCAGATCTCCTGCTAGGGAATTTTCTCACGAAATTGTGCTTTTCATCTTTTTCATCTGTGCTTTTCATCAGGCTTAATCCATATGTCAAAAACAGCTGTTTGTGTTGGCCAGCGATGCTTAAAGCAACACTAAAGCAATACTGTTTTTGTGTAAAACTAGTGGACTAGTACTCAAGGCACACACAACCTTCCAAACATTGTATGGAGTCTTACTGGCACTGCTGGATGTTAATTTGGTTTGCTGGCAATAGTCAGCAATGTAATAATGCTATACAAAAGCTAAAAAGTTTATTTATTTAATTATTGATTGATTGATTGTCAGGGCGCCAGCCAGAACTGTACAGTACATAATCTAGACAGCTGGTGGGACTTTCTTGTGTTTATCCACCCTTCATATGACTACATGCCATCCAAATTAATTCAGAGATACCGAAAGGGATGCCTCACAACATAGTGTTAATTTAAATGAAGCTTACAGAATGTTTATTATAGGCACTACTGGATGCTTAGTTGGAAAGTTAAGAGGGCTTATGGACAGGAATTTAATTGAGTCAAAGATTTTCTACCGGAATAGGTGTGGTTTGTATGGCCACTGCACTAGTAGGCCTATGGAAATTATATAATGATCTGACATCTCATGTGGAAAGCTGTCATTAGTCCAATTCTTTTTCACCTGCAAATAGAAAAATACCCCCTTGTTTACCCCCATTGTTTGATGCAATGTTATCCAATAATTCAATTTATCAATAGAAGGGAAATGTAAGCCAGCTTTTATGCACATGACATTGACATTTACAAGTGTGTTAATTGTCTCCGTTGGGTCTAAGTTTGGCAGAGAACACCAAGAACTGCTAACACCATGACTCAGTTATATTTTTCACTGGACCCTTGAATTACTCTTGTCTCTATGAGCAGCTCCTCCTTCCTAGAAGGCCTGAGCAGATTCCTCAGGCTAGCAAGAGGTCAGGAAACTGAAACCTCTCCTTGGCCTCTGTGGTAATGGAGGCACAAGGTCAAAGATCAAAAGCAGACTTTGGCCCCCTGTGAATGCCCAAAATATATCCCTGTCATACTTGCCCTTCTAAGCCTGCTATGTGCTAATAGCCTTTGCTATTGGTCCAAGAGACACTGTTAAAGGTCTTTGGAAGGATGTCCAAGACATTCCAAGGACCCTTGTGCTTCACTCCAGCCTATGCCACTCTCCGTAGGCTGCATGGATGTAAACTGTCTGAAACTACAAGCTGTTTGAAGAAAGGATGTAAAAATTTCCTGTTCATGTTTCTGTGATGTGATCAGGAATGGCTGACTTTATCTGTCTGCTGTAGGCCATGACTGGAAGCACGTCCTGCACGGATATCATCAGGAGGTAAGGGATACAGATTAAATATTTCATATTGCATACTCAGGGATTGCCACTAATGTTATCTGACGGCTAATAACCTAGAATATAAAATAAGGTCTTAATAATGAATGAAAGTCATGCATGGTAACAGTATTACACTGAAAACTGTAATGGAAGCTGTAATGTCGGGGTTAGAATGAATCAAAGTTCATTTAAACAGTTTAAAGTAGATAAATATAATATCTTAACAGATGGATGGAATTTGAGGAGTGGATTCAGTTTGATTTTCATTGTGCCTATAATCTGACATTATATTTTCACAATATTTTATATTTTGACTAAACGCCTACAAACTCAGGATTACAAAAACAGAACAACTGCTACCCACACCTGACACAGTTTTGTAAAATAAAAATACAGTAACTCAATGACAACCTTCTGTGTCATGCCTGACAATGTTCCTTAGATGTGCTCAAATCAGAGGAACCTCTCAGGTTTATTGCTTAAATAATAGGTAAACATTAGGCATGTTAACATGCTCCACACACTGTGTTCATGTGTTTCAAACCTGTTAATCATCCACTTGGGGAAATTTCTGGAAGTCCTGCCCTTTTGGTTCAAGGTGGTATGACTGTTAGCTGAAAAAGTTCATTATGGGACAATTCTCTCCATAGCAAGTTTGTACAAGAATATTAAGACACATGCAAACAGGAAGGGCACTTAAGGAGGTGAAAAAAGCATTTAGATTCTTAATCCAGTTACCACATTTCCACCTGATCAACCTTCCCTGAGTGTATTTTTGTGTGTGTGTGTGTGTGTGTGTGTGTGTGTGTGTGTGTGTGTGTGTGTGTGTGTGTGCAAGTGTCTACATATTTGTTAAACAGGTTTGTGAAGGGGAATAGCAATGGAACAGCTGTTGCAGCTAACAGACTCCTGGGTGCTGCAAGGGCCATCATTGCTTTGAGCACAGACAGGCATGCCATTGAAGGTAAGCTAATCTTACACGTACAGTTCAGTTGCAATACTGAGTCTGTCAAGGTGTAAAAGTAAGTAGGTTTTTACTATTTGCTTGCTATGTGCTGTGATATTCTTGTACAAAATCATATTTATGACATAAAGACCTATCCTTTTATATCACTTCAGTAGATGTAGAATATATCTGAAAATGGTGATACTGGTGGTGGAAATGGTGTTACGGACACCATTTCCATGAGTCTGCATCTCAAAAACAGAGAGATTGATAAATTGATAATACAAGCATAAGTAGCATCATAATATAAGTAATTAATCACATCTAAGGTATTAAAAGATTAATTAATGAATATTCATGACGTACAGATTTGATAGGCTTATTTATAGGAAAGGGTATTCTATTGCAGGTCTCTAACCATGCACTCTAATAATGTATCTTATAGGCTGAGAATCACTATTTGGCCCTTCAAACCCTGCAGTGGTCTACCGGTTGCTTCTTCTGTTCTGAAGGCACATGGCACAGGGCCTGAACTACTTGATAGTGTACAAATGCAAGTCACTTTGGATAACCTACATATTTCAGTAAGTCTCTCTCTTAGGGGCATAGTGTAAGAACTCTCTGCAAATCTAAAAAAATCATAAATTTAAGGGGTAAAACAAGTTTGTAAGGAAATAATTAATGTCTATTACAGATAGATTAAACTGTACTTTATTTAAACATTGAAACTGATTTTCCTTTTTTCCTACTACGCAAATTAGGCCACCAGACAATTACCTTACTGTAAGGTAATAATAAAAATAAATTCATAATGTTAAAGTCAAGAACAAACAGGAGAGATTTAGTTCAGTTGCATTTTTCTTTATTCTACTGCATGACAGAAAAGGTGTCAAGGGTTAGAGCAATCAAGCCTTGTAGAGTGATCCAAGTGAGAGCTTTACTCCTCATCGTGACTCTTCTGGAAAAGAAATATATGTTAATTCAATGTGGGCTAAGTATGACTGACTTTATCATTATTATCATCAATTCAATTTAGGTTATGTATGCTGTCAAAATGTCACAGTGAACATTTGTTATAGCTTTTGCCTATAAGCTGGGTGAATGATATTTATTTATTATAGCTGCAGTTGTAAGCAAAATAAGCATCTTTGGCATATACATTGCACATCATATCCAAATACGCAGATGCCCTTTATCTTGCTTTTTCTTGCTCTTGCCAACATACTTTCAATGATTTTAAGAATTTAACGTCACCTTGCCACTTGAATCACGGCTCTTGGCTCTCAGCTTGTTGACCTGAGACTCGGCAATATCAGCTCTCTCCTCAGCCTCATCCAGCTCATGCTGAAGTTTGCGGAATTTGCCCATATTGCTATTAGCTTGTTCCTCCTGAAAAGAACATAATAAAGTTACATTACTAAAAGCATACCAGGCAAACCGGTATTTTTTCACCTCTGGAACTCCACCCACAGTCGCCGCTTAAAAAAAACAACAACAAAAAAACACAACAACTGCACATTCTCACCAAATGATGAGGATGTGTTTGCAAATATAATTTCATAGATCATTTTCATGTATTGACTGATAATAAACGGTAATAAAAGGTAATAAACGGGGTTTCATCCAGTCTCTGTTTCGTCTGACATCGTTCTCATAATGCATGTGCTGTAATTGCACCAGGAAAACAATAGAGGGGGACAAGAGGGCCTTCACCTCATAATGAACCATTAAACCATTGAAGTGACTATGAAGCTGGTAAATTAACCTGAAAATGTTGTCTGGTTTGCTTTTAAGATGCCTAAAAGACTTGTACGGGATGACACTGAGAAATGACACTTACAGCCTCCTCTGCTGCCCTCTTGTAGGACTTGACCTTCAGCTGCAGCTTGTCCACCAAATCCTGAAGACGGTGAAGATTCTTCTTGTCCTCTTCAGTCTAGAGATAAAGAGGTAGGTGTTAATGATATTAGCTATGATGAATGAGACAAAATTGTATTTTTTTTCATCTTTAGTACCTGATAGGTGAGCTCCTTGATGCGGCGCTCATATTTACGGATTCCTTTGACAGAATCACTGGCTTTCCGCTGCTCTATTTCCACCTCATTCTCCAGCTCCCTCACCTGTGTAAACAAACAGATAAATCAAATGTTGACCAGTATGCCGACAAAGACCAGTATGCCGACTGATTATTAGAAGAAGCTCTTGAGCTAAAACACTGTGTTTACCCTGGCCTCCAGTTTCTGGATCTGCTTCTTGCCACCCTTCATGGCGATTTGTTCAGCTTCATCTAGACGGTGCTGCAGGTCCTTGATGGTCTGCTCCATGTTCTTCTTCATCCTCTCCAGGTGAGCACTGGTGTCCTGCTCCTTCTTGAGCTCCTCTGCCATCATGGCAGCATCAGTGATGGCCTTCTTGGCCTTTTCCTCTGCATTCCTGCACTCCTGCACAGCCTCCTCTACTTCACTCTGCAACTGGGATGTATCACCCTCCAGTTTCTTCTTCTGATTCAGCAGGCTGGTGTTCTGAATTTGTAGTAAAGAGACAATGGTCACAATCCTTTGACTCACATTAAAGTGCACAGATTAAATAATAGCTTGTAAAATAAATAACATTGTCTTAGGAAAAAAAATAAACAAATTGATGACCTGAGCCATAGACTATTCCAGATAGCCAACAGGAAGTAATTGCAATGGGTATTGCACTCAGAATCAACCCAAACTGCAGGTTGTATGCAATGCTTTACCTGAGAGTGCAGCAACTGCACCCTCTCACTGACATCCAGCAGCTCCTGTTCAGCCAGTTTCCGGCCTCTCTCTGTCTGCTCTACCAGGGACCTCAGCTCATCCAGTTCAGCCTGCAGCAGATTGTTGCGTCTATCCACAATGGCAATGTTCTCTTTGAGATCGTCGTTACCACGTAGAGCATCATCCAGCTGCAGCTGGGCATCCTGCAAGAAATGTATTTGAAAAGTGTCAATTTTTGTTAGTCGACCAGTTTAAAACTGGGTCTGTTAAACGATTAAAAACTATTAATCGTAACCCCCCCCCCAAAAAAAAACAACAATAAAAAAACACTAGTTTAAACATCTGTTTAAATTGTAGGCCTACTCAGGAGATCTCTGAAATCTTTGTTAGCATATACAGAGTCACCCAACTGCAGTTGGGCATCCTGCAAGATGTATTTGAAAATTCTAATTCAAAATTCATCAAAGTTTTATAGTTGCATTTTAATATACCTTCAGATGCCCATGGAGACCTTTGAGCTGCTTCTGGGCCTCAGATGCCTGTCTATTGGCCTGGCTGAGCTGGATTTCCATCTCATTGAGGTCTCCCTCCATCTTCTTCTTCAACCTAAGAGCCTCATTCCTGCTGCGAGTCTCAGACTCCAGGGAGCTCTGTAGAGTGTCCACCACTCTCTGCTGGTTTCTCTTGGCCTGCTCCATCTCCTCATCCTTCTCAGCAAGTTTACGCTCAATGTCAGCTTTGACCTGGTTGAACTCCAGCTGAGCTCTCAGGATCTTACCCTCCTCATGTTCAAGGGAACCCTGTTTAGATTTAGGAGCACAATAATTGACTCAGTTCATCCAACGGTATCCTGGAATGGATGAGATTAGCTTTATGAGAATCTTGACATTTATGATTGTACCTCTGCTTCCTCTAGGGCAGTCTGGATCTCTGCCTTCTCTTGTTCAAGTGTCTTCCTGACCTTCTCAAGCTCATGAATGCTCTTACCAGTCTCACCAAGTTGCTCAGTGAGATCAGAAATTTCCTCTGCAGGGAGGAAACATTAATTTTAGTAAAGTTTAGTTATGGACTCTTAACAAACTCATTCATGCAAGTTTTGTGGTCAGGGATGCAAATTCACCTTGGAGATTTTTATTCTCTCTCTTCATGGTCTCCAGGTGATCCAGTGATTCCTCATAGGAGTTCTTGAGTTTGAAGAGCTCAGTGCCAAGAGATCTGGCCTCTTTCTGGGAGCTCTCCAGCTCAGTCTGGGACTCCTCATACTTCTGTTTCCACTCAGACAGGACCTAGGAGAATGGCAAATATGGAAATATCTTGGCCCAATTGCCTCCCCATAATACTGTTGGTTATCCTATTTCTATGCTGAAAAAAGTCTGAACCTTATCAAAGTTATTAACTTTCAATTTACCTTATCAAAGTTTCTTTGCTTCTTGTCCAGGGCAGCAGCAGCAGCATTTGATCTTTCCACATCTACCATGAGATCTTCAATCTCATTCTGCAGTCTATGCTTAGTTTTCTCTAGGGAGGAACATTTGGCATTAACAGCCTCCACAGCTTCTTCTGCATCTTGCAGACGCTGAGCCAGCTTTTTCCTGAAAAACAATAGATAGACCGAGAAAATGACTATTGTTCCAGCCATATTTTGTCAGTGATTTTCTGAGCTTCACACACAATTCGTTCAGTGGCCATACTTAGCATCTTCCAGCTCCTCAGTTCTCTGGATGGCATCAGTCTCGTACTTGGTTCTCCACTGAGCCACCTCAGAGTTGGCCTTGGAGAGACTGCGCTGCAGCTCAGCCTTGGCCTCCTGCTCCTCCTCATACTGCTCCCTCAGGAGGTCAGCATCATGGCGAGCAGACTGCACTGCATGGGCTAGCGCATTCTTAGCCTGTGAAGTTATTCACTGTATCAGCGTTGAATAATGTTGAATAAAGTATAAATTATAATATATAGTCTAAGTAGAGGGTGAAAAAGTAGAGGGTGCAAATATTTCATAGAAATGCAAATAGTTAATATTTCTACTGTAAGAAGTGCTCTAGGTTTTCAGGTCATTAGATACATGATATATCACGTGTGAGAAGTCCTGCAAAATAAAATTTCCAACTGAAGTAAGCCTATAGTACCATACATTTACTTGATATCAATTGCATTTTAGGATATTTATTTAATCTGTCAAATAGAAATCTTTTATACCTTGACTTCTTCCTCCAGTTGTCTCTTCAGATCTTCAATCTGTTGGGTGTAGGACTGCTTGCCTCTAGTTAGCTGAGAGACAAGAGAATCCTTCTCTTCCAACTGCCGGGAAAGCTCACCTTTTTGATTGAAAATGATAATTGTTTTTAATTAAAATATCATCACTGAAATACAGAAACGCTGTATACGCCAGTGTTTTCCTCTCACCATTTTCAGTTTGAAGTTTAGCCTTCTGCATTGTAAAATCATTGATACCGCGTTGAGCTTCCTCAAACTTGGTTCTATATTCACTCATCTGATCCTCCAAGGTCCTGCACATTTTCTCCAAGTTTGACTGAAGAAAATAATGGAGAAAATATTGTTTTAAAAGGTGTCATAGACTATAACACTGATATAAAGCCTCTTTTCTTGACATTTTACCTTGGTTTTGGAAATCTGCTCCATGTTGGAGGCAACATCATCCAGTTCCAGACGAAGTTCACTCTTCTCCTTCTCAAGCTTTTGTTTCACTCTCTGGAGGTTGTCAATCTGCTCACCAAGGTCAGCAACACTGTCTGCATGCTTCTTCCTCAGTGTGGCAGCAGTAGCCTCATGTTGCAGAGTGGACTCTTCAAGGTCTCTGCGCAGCTTCTGGAACTCAGCTTCCCTCTTCTTGTTCATCTCAATCTGGGCAGCAGTGGCACCTCCAGCCTCCTCCAGCCTCTCACTGATTTCCTCCAGTTCTCTGGCCAGATCTGCCCGCTGTTTCTCCACTTTGGCTCGGGCAGCTCTCTCAGCCTCCAGCTCTTCCTCCAGCTCCTCAATTCGGGCCTAGACAAGGAATATTACCATGCAGAATATGAAATTAAAAGGAAATTCTATCAATTAAGTATTGGCTAAACTATAGTACATTTGTTTGTACATATGTACGCACCTGCAGCTCCTTCAGTTTCTTCTGAAGCTGGGCAGCCATAGCTTGTTCATCTTCAATCTTGCTATTAAGTTGGCTGATTTCAAAATCCTTCCTGTGATATTAATTTGCAAATTAATTTTATTTAAAATGATCATATTGTATGAGAATACATTACAGTCTGAGTCATGCTTTATGTTATGCAAGCAAACTTACTTTTTCAGCTTTTCTTCAAGCTGCTGTTTATCATTTTCCAGATCCATCACATTCTCCTGGGTCAACTTTAAGTCACCCTCAAGCTTTCTCTTGGCTCTCTCCAGGTCCATCCTTAGCTTCTTCTCCTGCTCCAGGGAGCCTTCAAGCTATTTCGAGAAAATATAGGATTATTTTTAGTGTCCTCATTGCCCTTAAGTTTTGTACAGTAGGACATACTTTTTTGTCTTTTATTGCCTACATCATCAACTTGCTGCTCCAGCTTGGCTTTGGCCTTTGTCAGAGTGTTGACTTTGTCCTCCTCACTCTGAAGGTCATCCAGGGTTTGCTGGTGAGCCTCCTGTAGAGCTTTCTTCTCCTTGGTCAGCTTGGCAATGATTTCATCAAGAGCTGCCATCTCCTCAGTCAGGTTCTTGACCTGAAAAGTAAACAGTTAAAATTGTGGCACATGAGGATATCCTTATTCATGATTGCAGCATCAATTCAGTTTGCAGCATCATTTTCAAATGAACAGACCTTATTCTCAGTGGCATGTTTCTCCTTCTCCACTTTAGCCAGAGTGAGCTCCAGATCATCAATGTCCTTCTTGAGCTCAGAACACTCATCCTCCAACTTCCTCTTCTTAGCAGTCAGTTCTGCATTCATCTCCTCCTCATCTTCCAGTCTCTCGGTCAGCTCTTTGACTTTGGCCTCAAGCTGAATCTTGTTCTTGATCAAACCCTCACAACGTTCCTCAGCATCACCAAGATTGTCTTGTTCCTGTGATAAAGGATAGATTATACCAATTAGCATGTAAAAGTGAATTTAATAACTATTTAAGGCATTTCATATACAAATGAGATTAAAATGAATCATTTACAGTATATACTCACAGTCTGGACTTGAATTTGCAGGTCGTTCTTCTCTTGGAGAAGAGTAACCATTTTCTCTTCAAGCTCCTTTCTACGGGACTCAGATTTGGCATAGGCCTCCTTGAGCTTCAGGAATTCTTCCTTCATGTTGGCCATCTCCTTCTCAGCTTCTGCAGATTTCAACAGAGGCTTTATCTTGAAGAACATCTTCATCCAGGGCCAATTTTTGACACCCATAAATGCACGGACATTCCACTGAATCACCAGCAGAGCATCCCTGTAAAAGTCAAGTCCATATTTTTACTCACAGTCACAGTTGTGCCTTTGTTCATTCAATATTATGAATGATAGCTGATGAGCTGATTTTCTCCAGTATACAAATATCATCAAATACCATCAAAGTGCATTGGTTTAAACTTCTGAAATCCAAGATAAATAGGAAACTGTTGCACCTAACTTCCTATAATGTTATGCATGTGCCTAGTGAAATCTGTTATACTCATTTACAGGATTATACCTGCGTTCTACAATTTTCTGGAACTCAATCCTGGCAAGAAGTCCACGGCTTCTAGACTGGATACCAGTAAGGATGAGAGCAAGACGGTCGTCTCTCATCTCCTCAAGGAGACCCAGCAGACCAGCTTTGAAGAACACCTGACAAGTCAAAGCAAGTAATGTATTACATTTGGTTTTACAGTTACTGAAACATACTACATTTTACCCTCTTGTTCAAATAGTGAATAATAGAAATTTTAGCAAAAGACCTTAGTGTGTCCCAGCTTGTACTGTTCATGGTCAATATCCAAGGAGCCAAGCAGTTTCTCTGCTGCCTTCTTGTTGTCAATGAACTGACCCTCAGGAATGGCATTGGGATTCAGGATACGGTATCTATAATCCAAGAAGTATGAGTGCATTATGCCAAATTACTGATTAGATATGGCATGTATTATACACTGTTACAATCAAAGTTCACCCTACCTCTGTTTGAAGTCTCCGTACAGGATCCTGTTGGGGAAGCCCTTTCTGCAGATCCTGATGCCTTCCAGCACACCGTTACAGCGCAGCTGGTGCATGACCAAAGGATTCTCCATGGCCCCAGGAGTCTTGCTCTCATTGGGAATGATGCAGCGCACAAAGTGGGGGTGAGTTGACCTCAAGTTGGTCATCAACTTGTTCAGGTTCTCCTGTTGTTCAGATATTTAAACAATCACTCTGGCAGCTATGCAAATTACTAGTCATAACTGTGCATCAATGACAGAAAGAGATAAGGTGCTCATAAATGTCTTTAATGTCTTCAGTTACACTTCACACTTACCCTGTGAAGGGCAGATACAGTCTGGAAAGAAGAACCCTTCTTCTTGCTACCACCACCCTTGCCTCCCTTGCCACCAGAATCTTGGGCTATAAGAAAATCACATATCCATCAGCTATCCACACTGACATGAGGCTGATTCATTAATGTTGCAGGGATAGTTTGTAAGACGTTGAAAAAATACCTGATTCAGCACCAGCATAGTTGGCAAAGAGGAAAGACAACAACTTAAGAGTTGACTTTTGGAAGAGTCCAACCACAGTCTCATTGAGGGGGTCCTTGTTTTTCACCAGCCAATTGCAAATGTTGTAGTCAACAGTGCCAGCATAGTGAACCAGGGAGAAGTGGGCCTCTGGTTTCCCCTTGACAATCCTTGGCTTCTGGAAGCAGGCATTTTTACCCAAGTGGTTGTCATAAAGCTTGGCTTTAAAAGTAGAATCACTGGCCTTGGGGAACATGCACTCCTCTTCAAGGATGGACATGATACCCATGGGCTGAGGAGGAAAGAATATGTAAATATTAAACAAATTTTACAACTAGACAAATATTAACTCTTAAGTGACCTATGCCATCACCCAGATAAGTACATTTAAAAAAAGTCACCTACTTTCTCAATGAGCTCAATGCAGGCCTGCAAGTCCATGCCAAAGTCAATGAACTCCCACTCAATGCCCTCCTTCTTGTACTCCTCTTGCTCCAGCACAAACATGTGGTGGTTGAAGAACTGCTGCAGCTTCTCATTAGTGAAGTTGATGCACAGTTGCTCAAAGGTGTTGAACTGTAAGATATGAAATGGCAATTAGATTTTAATTTTTCATGTAATTTTCATCACTTACTTTGTATTTTGTCCTATACAACTCACATCAAAGATCTCAAATCCAGCAATGTCGAGCACACCAATGAAGTACTGGCGAGGCTGTTTGGTGTCCAAGGATTGGTTGATTCTCACGACCATCCACAAGAACATCTTCTCGTACACTGATTTGGCCAAGGCTCCAATAGAGTAGTAAACCTAAGGGAAAATTACTGATATGGTTAATGCTAATTTATGTAATGTCATTTATAAACATCAAGATTGATGGAGTTAAAACACTTTGCTTCTTAAACAGTCTTTAGAGGGCTTATAATAATCACCTTGTTATTTAGTAGCTACAATTAAATAATGCAGAAGCTGCATTTTTTAAATAGTCACAGTTATCATTATGTACAATCCTTGTGAAGCCTGCTATATTCTCTGATGTTACCTGTTGGACATTCTGTCCCTTGGTGACCCACTCGTTTCCTACTTTGACCCTTGGGTGACACAGACCCTTGATGAGGTCAGCGGAGTTCAGGCCCATTAGGTAAGCGACTTTGTCAGCGTCTGTATTGAAAATCGGAGTTACACTTCTTTCCCCATATTTAGATTCATCATGTGGGTATTACATCTAACATCAAAAGCTAATACAAACCCTCAGTGCCATCAGCCTCTGCCTGTTCCTCTCTCTGCTTCTGCTTGAACTTCATGTTGCCATAGTGCATGATGGCACCAGTCAGCTTGTAAATGCCGTTCTTCTCCTCTTGGGTGAAGCCCAGTACATCAAAGGCATCCTGTAACAAATCAGATGTTTGGTGTTTTGTGTCATGTCTACAGCCCTCTCATGTGAACAAGAGAATGTCAAAGAAGGCCTCCTCACATCAGTGGCAATCAGCTCTTCAGCATCATTAATGGAAGCTACTTGGGTCTCTCCTTGGGAGATGTAAGAATAGTCGTAGGGGTTGGAGGTGATCAACAGCATCTCTGAACAAAAACAAGACCACAGGTCAAGTAATGCCATGGTGAGCTATTGAGTGGACATTTTCAGTATTTCACCCTCACATCTTAGAAACTATAAATGCTGTGCAGGTAACTAGTGTGATTGTATGTACACTGTATATTCAATTACGCTCAGATATACTTTTGCATGTTGTATATGTACTGTATGTTAGTGTATGTTGTGTTGACTATTTGCGGACTAGTTGACTATTTGAGGATTAAATTGCACCTCAGGGACATTAAACATTCCAATCCAATCCAATCCAATCCAATCCAATCCAATCCAAGTAAAAGCATTTCTCACCTAACAGCTCAGGCTTCCTTTGGGACAGGATCTGGTAGAAGATGTGGTAGTCTCTCTCAGCCTTAAGCTGATAAGTGACACGAGACTTCTCCAGCAGATCTAAGGGATTGAAAAGTAAAGTACAGTGTATCACTTCACATTCTTTCATACTACACAAATGAACAAATTCAGGAAAAGGGCTTGTTTACTTACACGTCTCAATGTCTGCTGATGATAGTTTGCCACTAACACCAAAGTGGATACGGATGAATTTACCCTAAAATGAGTAGTGCGTAAGAATTAAGCACAGCAGTGACAGAAGAATTGATATTGAGTTGATACTGAGCTGGACTTTGGTATTGGACTTACGAATCGGGAGGAGTTGTCATTTCTGATGGTTTTGGCGTTGCCAAAAGCCTCCAGTGCAGGGTTGGCCTGGATGATTTGATCTTCCAATGTGCCCTGGGACAAAATAATACAAAATTCGAATTAATCTGTAAGACCGTAGACAGCCTCTATCACATGACCACGCAGGCCCATCAGGATCTAAAGACTTATTAGAAACAACCTGTGGTCATGTGACCAGCTCTACTCACAGTGAACAAATGCTACAATAGCAACTTGACAGCTTTGGCCTTTCAAAATTTTAAAAGTGAGTACTGGTTAATGTCACTATTTTTACTAAAGGCTAGTGCAGCATGTAGTTAGATGAGTTACCTTTTTTTCTGTAGAGGTGTCTTTCTTTCCAGGGGTTGCTGCAATGCTAGCAAAGTACTGGATGACTCTTTTGGTGTTAACAGTCTTGCCGGCACCGGATTCTCCACTGTTGGTAAATGATAAAGTATGTAGAGGCTCAATAACTCATGAATAAATTAGCAAAATGTTTGGTGTCCAAAATTTAATTTTACTCACGTGATGAGGACAGACTGGTTCTCTCTGTCTGTGTAATGCAAATATAGAGTGTAAATATAAAACAAAACTTTGCCATTTGAAATTGTACATTTAATAATTCAGACATTGATTTTAATGAGGCATGATGACAATGTGATAAAGAATTGGTGTAATACACATTGTTAATTTTCAACATACTGGGTATCATTTAGCACTAAGATGGATGGCATCCTGTGCATTGGAAAGGGTATGTTTCCTACACTGTAAAGTCATTGCATTACCAGTCATGCCAAGTCACATCAGTATTGTTTGATAATAAAATGAGTTTATGATAAGGTAAAATAAAGATGCATAATATAAATATAGTACATATTTTTCTGTGGATCTTTACCTGACAGCATGTACTGGTAGGCATTATCAGAGATGGAGAAGATGTGGGGAGGAGCCTCAGTTCTCTTCTTGCCTCTGTAAGCAACGACAACTTCCTGGTTGTACACTGGCAACCACTTGTAGGGGTTTACAGTGACACAGAACAACCCAGAATAGGTCTGTACAAGACACATTTAGATGATCATGAGTAATGTATACCTATGAGGCATCAGCAGCAATTTAGATGCAGAAAGAAACACATGGATATCTTGGTCAATTCATTTGCTACAGAGTTTCACTCACGTAGATCATCCAGGCTGCATAACGCTCTTTGAGGTTAAACAGCACAGCAGGCTCATGGAGGAAGGTGAACATCGCCATGTCTTCAATTTTATCGAACTTTGGCGGGTTCTGGGGGTGGACATCTACCTCTTTCACAGTGACAGTCTATGCAAGAAACAAATCAAACCACATCTTCAGAGAATCCCATGTTTCCATGTAATGTTTTCATTGTTGTTGACAGTCTAAGCATCTACACTAGTCAAGCAGCTATCTTTTTTTTTGAGAAACATATACTGTAAAAATGATACAGATGGCCAGTTGTCATAATTAAAACACAATAAAAGCATACAAACATACATTACATTAAGTAAATGTTTATTTGTAGGAATGAGCCTTGTGACAGTGAAGAAAAAGGGTTTGTTGTGCATTACCTTCCCCTCCTCAGTTTCAACTGTGGCTTTGTCCCCATCTCTGCTTTGGACCATTCCCTTAACATATTCAACCTCTGGATCCGGCACAAAGCAGGCCCTCTTAATGTCAAAGGGGCGAGTCTGGGCCTCCAGGCGCTCCATATCTGACTTTCTCAGAAAAGGAGCCGCCGCCCCAAACTCCTCCATTAGAGCATCTCCCATGATGAAGACTGCAGTTGAAATGATAATTATTAATATTAATTATCATTAATATAAATGAATGTAGCAAGCCTATGGGACAGCATGTTACAGTGCATTCACAGGATAAATGGGGAGTTTCTGATGTCAGAGGGGCTACATCATCACTCTTGATTGGTCAGTCAGAGTGATGTAGCCTCTGTGACATCAGAAACTCCCCACTTCCCAGTAGGCCATTCAATGATTGCACTATTAGTTCCAGAAAGGGAATTATTATTATTCTAAACATAGCCACATACAGCTTTGTGATCTTGTCAACTTGGAACTTCGAAATCTCACCTTGCTAGGATAAACCCTTAGATGTTTTGTTACCAAGATGTGATGTCACTTGCTATGAGTGAAGACAACAGAAACCACAGTTAATCACACAGTGCTGTTGCAGTAAGCTAGTATAGCAGCAGTGCTGCAGCTATGCTAGCCATACACAGAATGCTAACTGAACAGATGCACTAGTCGCTCTGGTTTCTTATGAGGGTTTATAAAACCATGTGGTGGTTTGGTTTGTGTCCTACAATATATTTCTATCTTTAGATTCACTGCACTTTTTAATCTATCTATCTATCTGTCTATCTAGCCATCCATTCAGCTATTCTGAAAGCTTTCTTTAATTGAATTGTCTAATTGTCTATTCTACGTTCTGGTTGTCACATCTTATCAGTAGCAGCAGATGTACAGTACTACTTACCTCTGGGCCGGTCCTTGATGTATCCACCACCACAGTCAAGGCCATGGTTGATTCACCCTTTTTATAGAGAGTAGGCCATCCCAATATGGATGTGAGCACCGACAGACTCCCACCGCACCAGAGTTTTGAAAAAAGGGAAAACATCAGAATGGATGGAAGAGTGTACACATTGCAGACATATATGGCATGTGGTAACAATAGGTTTATCCAGACAGGAGGGCGTAGTCACAGGCAGGCAGTGCAGTGGGTGAGAAGGGCACAGCATCATCACCACCTGAACTTGAGACTCCTAATTAGGACTTTGCTATTGTGAGATTCCACCCTGACCCTGTGATCTATTTCAATGTCCTTCTTGACATCTTCCCAGCCATGTACAAAATTGCAACCTGCTGGTCTGTGTGCATTGACTTTTATCGCCTTCATCACTCAGTTCTAAGTTGTCAGCTGACCTTTTAGTACATCAAACACACTGCATTGTTTTGGACGGGGAGCCTATCAGTGAGGTGTGTATGTGTAGCTTTTATATTTGATGCCTGTATTTTGATATAATAGAAATTAATCTTGGTAACTATGGTACATTTGTTATTCTTTGCAAGAAAGTTCTCTGATTGTATCTTTGTTTTCTTTTGTCTTTTTTTTATTCTTTAATTTAAAATATAAAATAATATTAAAACATATTATCATTTTGTATAGACACAATAAATAAATGATTGCTTGAGAACAAATTTCTTTTGTGGACTGCCTATCTATCTATCTATTGACTATCAATTATTTTTTCTAAACTCTGTTTATGATTGAATATACCCTTCAACTTCTGCAAGTTTGCAAACTGGTCCAATAGACAACCACAGCTGTGTTCCTTCGTAGACCAGGGCAAGGTCGCCTGAGGCCTGTGATGAATTGTCACCCTATTGTTCCCTGCCCCCAGAGTCACGTTCCTAACACCATCTCCCTGGCACTGCATTGTTTCCTTGAGGACAAAGATAACCCTGTGAAATTTGTCTCAGGTTCATCTATCAGCTGCAAACAGCCTTTGAAACACTTGTCAATGTACCATTCCACCTCTATGAATTTGCACAGCAGCTGCTCTTTGAACACAGAGATCTGAAGGCACACACAACTACTGCTATTGTGCCCTATTCCAAAAGTAGAGAAACACATAGGATCATATTAAAAAATTATTAAGATCAGATACCTAATCCATGTTGAAAATGAGATTTACTTGTTAACACTCTTTTAATCATTATGATTATTTGCTTACAGTTTTGATGGCTTTTAAATCTATAAAGCTCTTTCTCTGCATCGGAATGAAAGATTTATGCTCATAGTTTTTACAGATGATGAAAACATATAACATATAACATAGTCTAAATAAAAAGTAAAAATACCAAGAAAAATTATTTAAACACAATGTAAACAGATGAGGATTTATAAGTATTATACTCCTGAAAACATTAAATATACAGGCTAGCTGGATCATGACCTCTCTAATCGTTTAAATCTCAAAAATGTTTGTTTAGCTGTTTGCACAAGTCAAGGAGGTGTTGAGCTCTAGGCCTCTGTGTCTCAGTCTGCTAAATAAATTAACTTAGGGGTCAAGAAAGTTGTCCATGTATGTTTACACACCAAAAGAAAGTGTGAAGCCACACACAAGGTGTTGATAATGTGACAGTGAGGCCTAAGAGTGACTGTGAAGGTTCCTCACCCACTGGAAGACACTTTGAGTCACTGGATCCACACCCTCCATTCTCCCAGACCTTTAATTAGTTTGCTGTGACATATCAGTCATGCTAGGCCCTTCATGACCCTTATGGGGCCCAGTCTCAGCTGTCTAGAGTCCTTGAGCCATCACCACTACTGTCGCGAGGACGTCACATCTTATGGAGGATGGGTATTACTGGCATAGAGAAGACTTGCTGTGGCAGGTGGTGGTGGATTCCAATAACCCTGCTCGAGGTTATCGCATCATATGAACTTATGAACTTACAGACTAGTACCCACGGGAAAAGGACAGAAAAATTAATATTTTTATTTTATAGTTTTGTATGTCTGTGGACCACAAACATGCTGGTTAACAGACATGGATGGTTCAGTCAGTGTCACTGAGTCAATACATATAGTATATACAATACAGACAGTTTAATTCCTTTCTCCTTTGACCCCTCCACAAATATCCATGCACTATCCACAGCACTGCCATTCAAGAGTCAACGTGACTACTCAACTGTTTATGCTGATATGGATCTTTGAGAAGCATCTTTATGTTATACCAGTTAAATAGGTTAATCCCATTGGTGGGTTCTGTAAATTATTGGATATCTTTTATTTAATTGGAAAACAACTCTGTAAATAAACAGTTACTGCAGCCTCCCTAAAAACTGAGCATTCAATTTTGTTGTGGTTTTGTTTACACAGTTAAAAAACACTGTATCCTCATGAACAGTAATATGCTGAATCTATATCACTATTAAGGACTAAAACAACTATCAAGGCTATAGGGCTCCTCATAAAGCTGCAGTGTCAGCATGCTGATGAGTTCAATACTTCTTCAAATTTCTCTCAACTTTCACTTTCATCTCACTTCAACAGTTTGCAAGTGTTGCTTGTGTGAACTTTGGTGTCACTAGATGTCTTAATGGGTTAATCTAGAGCAGAACAGATGAGAGACTGAGGCCATGTTTTACTGTACTGCATTCAGGAGAGTCCTCACTGTCATGGGTCTGTTGCTGTCCCTCAAGTTGCTAAGTCAGTGACATACAAGCCTTAACACTGTCTTGTTTATCTTGTATTGGCTCCTTCCATTTGTCCTTGAGTACAAAGATAACCCTGTGAAGTTCTTGCTAAATGTCAAAGATACTGAGAAATATTTAAATTTAATCTACAACAGATGGTCATACATACACACATAAAGGCATAGATGTTTTTTTATACTCCTTCAGACCATATAGGCCTCTTGGGTTACAAGATCAAAGGACAAAAAAAGAATCTTTGTGATCCTTTTGTGTTCACTGCAATAAGGTTAGTGGAAATCTGACCACTGTATTATTATTTTTTTTACTGTATCAGTATTTATTGGAATAAAAAAATGAGCTTAATTGGAAGTAGAAGTCATAGGGGGAGGAGAAGGTTGCTAACACATTCAGTTTTAGGGATAGGCCTACATGATACTATGGTCAAGATTGAGTTTAGGACAATTAACTTCTCCAGAATCACAGCATACTCCTACACACACGGTTGGGTCCAGATTTCCACTAACGTGTGTGTATGCGCGTGCATATGTGTGTGTGTGTGTGTGTGCATCTCAGTGCATGCTGAGTGAAGTGAAGTGGAGCAAACAGGTGTCACCTTGTCATCTCCTTGGGAAGCCTCAACGGAGCAGCTGTTGCTGCCAACAGACTCCTCCTCTGTGGCCTGTAACACTCAGCATCGCCTTGAGCAATTCTTAGGAACAGAAGCATTCATTTTAGTAGACAAGCACCTCAGTGAAGGATCAGTCAAGACAAGCACAAGGAGGTGTAGAGAGTCTTATTCTTTAGCCCAGACCAAATAGGCTTACTTAAAGGTCAGTGTTCAGACCTGAGACCCTGACGTGTAGAAAGATGCATTAAATCGTCTTATCCTAATGAAAGACTATATATAAATTTCTTTATCTTATTTTTAATGTATCTCTCTCACTGATGACACATAGGAAATTCTTGTGGATGACCCTTTTGAACAACTTTGTTGGCAAAACTGGAAGAACTATAGTGGAGGATTTTTCTGGTCCTGGAGGTGGGCCTTCACAGTTCTGTACCGATATGACAGGAAGACTCTCAAGGTGTGAAAGTAAGTAGATTGTTCTAAGTTGAGCATGTACTCTGCTATGATATTGACTTGACTGAGTTTTCATGATAATTTTTCATACTGATAGATAAACTGTTGATCACAATTCTGTGCCTGCAGAATTAGTCCAGAATTAGTCTGCAGAATTTTAATAATATAACAGTGACAGTTTAATGAGCTGATTTCAATGTCATTAATTAAATGAATTTGTTTGAAATGTATTTATTTATTTAGTTTTCAGTAAAAACATACTTCAATCTCTGGTAACAGCTGAGGTATTTTGCAGTCTGGTAGATGAATGAATGTTCAAAAGGCTTGACAACTGTGGTCCTCTAGTGGTAAATGAAAAGATTGCAGGTGGTTCCTGACCATAGAGTTTTTCGGGTTGCTTTGGCAAATTTCAGTGACCTACTGCAACATAGTCAACCAGCAAAAACACACACCTTGCTTAATTTATCAAACAACACATCAGTGCCATCAGAATGTATTTCCCCTTGTCACTTATGATGAGCAAGGTCAAGTTCTTTATCAATATCAGAGGTGTAAAGTAATGAAGTAATACTATTCTTACAACTATGCCTGGGGAATGTTATTGCCTACATTTTATCAAGTTAATATTTCTGACAACTTTCACTTTTTCTTCACTATCTTTTCACTTCTTTTCGGCATAAATATATTTTGTAATGTTCAGTTACAAAAATCTGACAGCTTATAACATAGGTGAATGAACAAGTGCAGTTCATCCGTTTGCTGTGGTTATCAATGACTGTATATGGTTATCCTAAACATTGATTTTTTCACAGGTACACGTGTCATGAGTTCCTCAATACAGTCGTAACAGTCTTAACCTAAAATAGGTTAAAGTGTCTTTAACTTGTATTTCTCGACTACACTGGATTTGATGTCAGTGTTTTGTTTCTTAAATAGTAAATGACATTTGCCTGTGCAAATCCTTTAGGCCTACTTGCAGAGTTGCTCACTATAAAAATAGAATATTAGTATAAAGCATAGACGGTAAAAGAAAGATGTTATAAAGTTGGATCATGTCATTTACAGCCAAAGGCCATATTTTGTGAATTTAAAAGAATCCCATCGGACCTATCGATGTGTCCACTTACATTTCGTGTTTATTTCATAATTTAGTTAATACATTATTTCACAGTTTAATTAATTGACTCATTTGCCTTTTAAGTAGGCCTATATTTGTTGTAGCTTTTCATTAACCCGCGTGCTGACAAGTTTAAAAATTTGACCTGAAAAAGTGAACGTTATAGTCACGAGGTAATGCGAAAACGTTCCCAAAGTTATTTTGACCTCGATTTGCCAGCAGCCCTGTCATTCATTCATTTACGCAGTTCAGGCTGGTTTATTTCTCATGAAGGTAAGCTTTTAAAGGTTGGATTTAGTTAGTAGGTACAAAAGTTAGAGTCGATGAAATTATAGAAAGGCCAGTGAAACACCTTTCGTGATGTTGACAGATCCTATTAGCATGATAAGCCTACTTTAGCAATAGCGATTTAGTAGTCAAGGATCTAAATTCTAACGTTTAATGTCCTTTCTTAGTGCTCGGTCAACAGCTTCAAAACGTTAACGCGAAGGCAGAGGTGAAGCGGAGACTTTTAGAAGGTCAAACTTAATTCCTGTGCAGCTGCAGCTATTCTTAGCTAGTAGCAGTGCGATAACATGAAGCCTCCCTGCATTGCAAATGTAAGAAGCTAACAGTCAGAGCCCTCTGCATTTGTTCACCGTCAATAAAAACTACATGTCGAGCGTGTCTCTGTGGTCTTCAGGTGTAAAAGAGATCACAGATGTAGATGTATATCATATCAATTAGAAAGCATTAATTATACACACCTGACGTTGAATTTTTTTGCCCATGCATTACTCAAAATGGCTTATGATTAGACTTGAGATTGACTTAGATTTGACTTTGACAAAGTTAAAAGTGGGCTTAAGATTTGAAAGCTAACAGTCTGCTGTGTTTATTAGCTGTACTGTAATTGAAAGTGGAAAATAGAGTATTATAATTGTATTATTCGTCTTCGTATTATTATTATTTTGTTTACAATGCTGAATATCATATGGGATTGTGTAGTTTACTTATTTGCATTATGTGGCAACCTACAACAAAGGAATTAAACAGCCTGCCCTACTCCATCGATGATCATTACTTACTTAATTATTTTATTGGGAGTAAGCAGCAACTGAAGACAAGAAGCAGCAAGATCATTTTTAAAATGCATTTTATTGCCACTACAACAGTCCAGCAAAGCAGTAGTATCTAAGTCCCAGCAGAACAGACAATCCTCTTAAAGGTGTCTTATAGAGAGCTTCATTCTTCATCATGTCCTTTCTGTAAGGAAGACACAAATTTACACATATTTAGGATTTTTAGATATTGCATTATTGATTGCTTTCATTGTAGGCATAAAATGTCAATGTTTGTCCAGAAGGCCAGAAATTCTGTAAGATCATTGATAATCTTTTTTTTTCTTCTATGACTGATGACTTTGCATTGAAGAAAAAAAAAAAAATATATATATATATACATATATACACATTGACATGTTATCTCACCTTGCCACCTGTGTCACGGCTCTTGGCTCTCATCTTGTTGACCTGAGACTCAGCAATATCAGCTCTCTCCTCAGCCTCATCCAGCTCATGCTGTAACTTACGGAACTTGCCCATATTGCTATTAGCTTGTTCCTCCTGAAAAACATAATAGTTATTATTATTTTTTTTGTAGATTACTATATTATGAAGTATTCGTAATGTTGGTAGTAACTTCTGGAAACTTACAGCCTCTTCTGCTGCCCTTTTATAGGACTTGACCTTCAGTTGCAGTTTGTCCACGAGATCCTGAAGACGGTGAAGATTCTTCTTGTCTTCCTCAGTCTGTGTATGAAGAGGTAAGTACACAGTGTTCATATTCCTCTGTTTAGCAAGGGTTGGGTAACACAGAATTTACCTAGTCGATATGTGAATTTAAAATTACCTGATAGGTGAGCTCCTTGATGCGGCGCTCATATTTACGGATTCCTTTGACAGAATCACTGGCCTTCCGTTGCTCCATTTCCACCTCATTCTCCAGTTCCCTCACCTGTGTAGAAAGACAAAGCAGATGTTGAGCCTGGACTAACTACAACATTTAATTTTTAATAAACACATAACACTTTGCAACATTTACCAAATATGTCCACAAGATTAGGGAGATGTTGTTTCCCTTAGTACATTTTGAAAAACAAAAAAGACTATGAACTTGAAGCAAATTGGGGGCAGCCTGATCCCCCAAGCCATAACAAAATACTACAGAAAGCACTGATGTAAGGGATGATCTGCCTCTTTTATGTCTATTTTCACTTACCCTTGACTCCAGTTTCTGGATCTGCTTCTTGCCACCCTTCATGGCGATTTGCTCAGCTTCATCCAGACGGTGCTGCAGGTCCTTGATGGTCTGCTCCATGTTCTTCTTCATGCGCTCCAGGTGAGCACTGGTGTCCTGCTCCTTCTTGAGCTCCTCTGCCATCATGGCAGCATCAGTGATGGCCTTCTTGGCCTTTTCCTCAGCATTCCTGCACTCCTGTGTAGCCTCCTCCACTTCACTCTGCAACTGGGATGTATCACCCTCCAGTTTCTTCTTCTGGTTAAGCAGGCTGGTGTTCTATGGGGAAGAACAAAAATATTCATGAAGGCGTGGGTTACCTTACCAGTTAGTTGGGTGGATAGGAGGGGGTTTCTACCATCTTAAGAATTTTACCTGAGAGTGCAGCAGCTGGACCCTTTCACTGACGTCCAGCAGTTCCTGTTCTGCCAGTTTCCGGCCTCTCTCAGTCTGCTCCACCAGGGACCTCAACTCATCCAGTTCAGCCTGCAGCAGATTGTTGCGTCTCTCCACAATGGCAATGTTCTCTTTGAGATCATCATTGCCACGGATAGCATCATCCAACTGCAGTTGAGCATCCTGCCATGGGAAGAGATTTTGTAATTAATCATTGATTAACTTTGTGGTTGTGGGTGACAACAAACAATTGTGAAGTTATATCATGTATTTATATTGTTGCTGTACCTTCAGATGTCCATGAAGACCCTTAAGCTGCTTCTGTGCCTCAGATGCCTGCCTGTTGGCCTGGCTGAGCTGGATCTCCATCTCATTGAGGTCTCCCTCCATTTTCTTCTTCAGCCTAAGAGCCTCATTCCGGCTGCGAGTCTCAGACTCCAGGGAGCTCTGCAGGGTGTCCACCACTCTCTGCTGGTTCCTCTTGGCCTGCTCCATCTCCTCATCCTTCTCAGCAAGTTTACGCTCAATGTCAGCTTTGACCTGGTTGAACTCCAGCTGAGCCCTCAGGATCTTACCCTCTTCATGCTCTAGGGTACCCTACAGCAGTGAGGTACATTTAGTATGCCATTAAAATATATAAACAAACCTTCTTATTGAGACTTATTACATTTATCATGTATCCCAATACCTCTGCTTCTTCTAGGGCAGTCTGGATCTCTGCCTTCTCTTGTTCAAGTGTTTTCCTGACCTTCTCAAGCTCATGAATGCTCTTTCCAGTCTCACCAAGTTGCTCAGTGAGATCAGAAATTTCCTCTATGAGGAAAACAAGATGTTTCCATAAATAACAACACTGTATGTAATGTGTGTACATATACATACATTAATAGAACATATATAACAGGATTTCACAAACAGTTTCTGTATAGATGGTTGCAAACAGACCTTGGAGATTTTTATTCTCCCTCTTCATGGTCTCCAGGTGATCCAGAGATTCCTCATAGGAGTTCTTGAGTTTGAAGAGCTCAGTGCCAAGAGATCTGGCCTCTTTCTGTGAGCTCTCCAACTCTGTCTGGGACTCCTCATACTTTTGCTTCCACTCAGCGAGTACCTGCGAAAATTTGAATGTGTGCCATCATTGTTATGCAGCAATTTCCCAATGACAGAAACCATATGGATCCACTATGGATGTTAAAACTCATCAGGAGTAATGTTACTACCTTATCAAAGTTTCTTTGTTTCTTGTCCAGGGCAGCAGCAGCAGCATTGGATCTTTCCACATCTACCATAAGATCTTCAATCTCATTCTGTAGTCTATGCTTAGTTTTCTCCAGAGAAGAGCATTTGGCATTAACAGCCTCCACAGCTTCCTCTGCATCTTGTAGACGCTGAGCCAGCTTTTTCCTGTGGAATAATACATAGAAAGGTTAAATTATGTTCAACATTTATATGTTTGTGTCGATTTTAATGAGTTTACGTAGAGTCAAGTCATGGAACTTTACTTGGCATCTTCCAGCTCCTCAGTCCTCTGGATGGCATCAGTTTCATACTTGGTTCTCCATTGAGCCACTTCAGAGTTGGCCTTGGAGAGACTGCGCTGCAGCTCAGCCTTGGCCTCCTGCTCCTCCTCATACTGCTCCCTCAGGAGATCAGCATCATGGCGAGCAGACTGCACTGCATGGGCCAGGGCATTTTTAGCCTAGAAACAATGAACAGATCTGAAGCCTGTGGTCTGTTCTGGTCCATTTTAATTGTAGTTTGTTTTACCGGTTGGGTTGGTTCACTTGTATAGGTCATCCTGATACTGTAAAACTGTAATCTATTATCAAGTGGCATACACAAGTATGAAATTGGCCCATGTGCAATCTGCTGTCATTTTTACAAATAAAAAAATTGAACCAAACCTACCGTAAATAATGATTTTTTTTTTTGAATACCTTGACCTCTTCCTCCAGTTGTCTTTTTAGGTCCTCAATCTGCTGGGTGTAAGATTGCTTGCCTCTAGTTAGCTGAGAGACAAGAGAATCCTTCTCTTCCAGTTGTCGGGCAAGCTCCCCTATTTTTTTTAAATGTGAGTCATGACAGATAGCAATTATTAGATCCATAGAATATGACCATATGTTTTATTGTGTTATGGGCATACATTCTAATGTATGTACCATTTTCTGTTTGTAGCTTAGCTTTCTGCATTGTGAAATCATTGATGCTTCGCTGGGCTTCTTCAAACTTTGTCCTATATTCACTCATCTGATCCTCCAAGGTCCTGCACATTTTCTCCAAATTTCCCTAAAATGATGAAATAACACATGTAAAGATGGCTAAAAAGATATTAATCAATTATGTAATGTAAACATGTTAACAGTTATTGTTACCTTGGTTTTGGAAACCTGCTCCATGTTAGAGACAACATCATCCAGCTCCAGACGAAGTTCACTCTTCTCCTTCTCAAGCTTTTGTTTCACTCTCTGGAGGTTGTCAATCTGCTCACCGAGGTCAGCAACACTGTCTGCATGCTTCTTCCTCAGTGTGGCAGCAGTAGCTTCATGTTGCAGAGTGGACTCTTCAAGGTCTCTGCGCAGCTTCTGGAACTCAGCCTCCCTTTTTTTGTTCATCTCAATCTGGGCAGCAGTAGCACCTCCAGCTTCCTCCAGCCTCTCACTGATTTCCTCCAGCTCTCTGGCCAGATCTGCCCTCTGTTTCTCCACTTTGGCTCGGGCAGCTCTCTCAGCCTCCAGCTCTTCTTCCAGCTCCTCAATACGAGCCTTTGGTACAATAAAAAGCTCAAATGAAAAATTCCATGATCATGTTCCACTCCCAGCTATTTTTCGTACTAATTGTTTTCTCAATACCTGAAGTTCCTTCAGTTTCTTTTGGAGCTGAGCCGCCATAGCTTGCTCATCTTCAATCTTGCTGTTGAGCTGGCTTATTTCAAAGTCTTTCCTGTGGCAAAAACAGATTAAGGATGTTATTGGGAATATCCATTATTTCATTAACCAAAAAAAAAAAAAGTCCTTTCCCCATTTACATTAATCTTACATGCACGGGAGATAACATACTTTTTTAGTCTTTCCTCAAGCTGCTGTTTATCATTCTCTAGGTCCATTACATTCTCCTGGGTCAACTTTAAGTCACCCTCAAGCTTTCTTTTAGCTCTCTCCAAATCCATTCTTAGTTTCTTCTCCTGTTCCAGGGAGCCCTCGAGCTGAAAATAGAGGATGATAGATAGAAGTAATATTAGAATTTCTTATAATGTCTTGCTTAATCAGTTAATTTAGATATTTGTTTTAACATACATCATCAACTTGCTGCTCCAGCTTGGCTTTGGCCTTAGTAAGAGTGTTGACTTTGTCCTCTTCACTCTGAAGGTCATCCAGGGTTTGCTGGTGAGCCTCCTGCAAGGCTTTCTTCTCCTTGGTCAGCTTGGCAATGATTTCATCAAGAGCCGCCATCTCCTCAGTCAGGTTTTTAACCTAAAATGAAAAACCTATAGTCAGGACACTGTCTCAACAGGAAATCTTATTTAATTACGACAGCATCAGATGCATATTAACCTTGTTCTCAGTTGCATGTTTCTCCTTCTCAACTTTAGCCAGAGTGAGCTCCAGATCATCAATGTCCTTCTTGAGCTCAGAGCACTCATCTTCCAACTTCCTTTTTTTAGCAGTCAGTTCTGCATTCATCTCCTCTTCATCTTCCAGTCTCTCGGTCAGCTCCTTGGCTTTTGCCTCAAGCTGAATCTTGTTCTTGATCAGACCTTCACAACGTTCCTCAGCATCACACAGATTATCTTGTTCCTGTAAACATTATATGTTGACTCAAGAGTTTTGTACTCATCGAGTTGTATATAAATTTCACAGCTGTATGGTCATGTAGCTTTTTTTTCAGCCAATCATTTGTTTGGAAATTGTGTTGTATACTCACCGTTTGGACTTGAAGTTGCAGGTCATTCTTCTCTTGGAGAACAGAAACCATTTTCTCCTCAAGCTCTTTTCTACGAGCTTCAGATTTGGCATAGGCATCTTTCAGCTTCAGGAATTCTTCCTTCATGTTGGCCATCTCTTTCTCAGCCTCAGCTGATCTTAACAGGGGCTTGATCTTGAAGTACATCTTCATCCAGGGCCAATTCTTGACACCCATGAATGCACGGACATTCCATTGAATAACTAGTAGGGCATCCCTATGAGATTGATGTTGCATGAGTATTGTGACAATATTATAATGTCAAGAAAACTTATCGTGAAAAAAAATATTATTAAGGCATTGTTCTCCTGAAATAACATCAGAGGTGCTACAAGGCAGCAACATTATAGGTTAAATTGTGAAATGCACTATGTGTCACAAAAGGTGAATGCACTGAAGTTGCAGTACCGCAAACATTTAGCAGATGCAACAGAAGGCGGATGTTTGCCATACTGTAACTTCAATTGTGAGTCAGTTACCATGGACCTACATAAATAAATGTGTTCAGATATAGAAATAAATTTGTTCAAAACTTTTTTCCCTTTTCATGACTACTGTGAGGTAGGTGGTTGTGGAAATTATCCCCTGCATTTGAGTGGCTATTTATTTGGGGGGGTTGAGATTTATCTGAGGTAAAAGATGGCAAATAACATTAATCTCCTATTTGAAACTTATCCCCGCTTTGGACATTCCTGGTTTTTCCAGTTTTTTGTACAGTGTGTGATTGTTGCCCATTCACAGTACAAATTCCAAAGAGGATATTTCTACAGAATGACCATTCTTATGTAATTAGCAAGCCAATTAACCTGCGTTCAACAATCTTCTGGAATTCAATTCTTGCTAGGAGACCTCTTCCTCTTGATTGGATACCAGTGATGATGAGAGCAAGACGGTCGTCTCTCATCTCCTCAAGAGTACCAAGGAGTCCAGCTTTGAAAAACACCTTTGAAAACAACAGTTGAGGAAAAAGTTACCATTCAGAAGAAAGCATGCTAATTTAAGGCAGCATTTTAGAATTATAGTCTTTATTTTTTTGTAAATACAATATTGTGGAGTTTCTGTCTGAGATTACTAGTCTGTGTTTTACTCAGCCCGAGTATTTTAGTGAAATTAGTGTATAGATGTATTGATCTGTTGTGCACTTGACCATATACCATCAACATGAAATTGAACTGGTGATACCAACATAATTTCATCGTCATATATAAAAATATATAATTTTGAAAGCTTCTGACTGTTGCATAGTGTTACTTCTAAAGATGGTTTGTTAGGGAGTGTTATACTAGTTAATACCTTAGTGTGGCCAAATCTGTACTGCTGATGGTCAATATCCAGAGATCCTAGTAGTTTTTCTGCTCCTTTCTTGCTGTCAATAAACTGTCCCTCAGGGATAGCAGCAGGATTCAGGATACGGTACCTGAAGAATATAATACTTTTTATATACATGCTGTTATAAGTAGCATTGTAATTATGACAAAAAATTAACACAATTTACCTCTGTTTGAAGTCTCCATACAGAATCCTGTTGGGGAAGCCCTTTCTGCAGATCCTAATGCCTTCCAGCACACCGTTACAACGCAGCTGGTGCATGACCAAAGGATTCTCCATGGCCCCAGGAGTCTTGCTCTCATTGGGGATGATGCAGCGCACAAAGTGGGGGTGAGTTGACCTCAAGTTGGTCATCAACTTGTTCAGGTTCTCCTGTTGTAGGGTATTTGGAGTTTCCATTAATACATCAGAGTAAGATTATGATGACGTGAGATGGCGACAGATAAATCAAGTAAAGATTTTGAGGTACTAAGTATATGACAAATCAATAAAGTGAGCAATGTTTTGAGTTTCTGTGTCATTATATTGATTATATAAGTCATGATAAAGAGATAAGTCAGTATTTCTGAGATGATTCAATAACTCGATATTTTGACCTAGCATCTCAAAATGTTGACTCACTGTCTAATTTTTATATACTTTAGTTTCTAATTCTTTTGAGGTTTTGTAAAAAATACAATTAAGGGAAAAATAAGCAAATAGATCACTAATCACTGACCCTGTGGAGAGCAGACACTGTCTGGAAAGAGGATCCTTTCTTCTTCTTACCACCACCCTCCTTGCCTTTTCCACCTCCACCTTCCATGGCTAAAAATAGAATGCAAATTCAAGCTTTGATGGGCCTTGCATTTAGATACTAATGGAATGGGCATGGAAATTACACATACAAAAACATTTTGTAGCATAGTGTGCCTTGAAGTAGATTTTAATCTTTTTATGATTAGGATTTAACATGTTTAACTAGTGTAGGTGAAATGAGTACTTCACACTGTTATAGGCATTGTCTGTAAGCAGGATTGGCTTTTCCCTTGGCTTGCTTTAGAAAACTCAGCCATTACTTTTCTTGCTTACAGCTATGAGTACCAACTCATTTTGCCCTACAGTGTATTTTATTTATTGAATGGACAGATTTACCAGAATCCGCCCCAGCATATCCAGCGAAGAGGGAGGAGAGCATCTTCATTGTTGATTTCTGGTATAAACCGACTACGGTTTCATTGAGAGGGTCCTTGTTCTTCACCAGCCAGTTACAAATATTGTAGTCAACAGTGCCAGCATAGTGAACCAGGGAGAAATGAGCCTCTGGTTTCCCCTTGACAATCCTGGGCTTCTGGAAGTTGTTGGATTTTCCCAAGTGGTTGTCATAAAGCTTAGCTTTAAATGTAGAATCACTGGCCTTGGGGAACATGCACTCCTCTTCAAGGATTGACATAATACCCATGGGCTATTATACCAAGAGATATGAAACATAGATTTTTTTAATTTCTTCAGTAAATGTAGTTCTGGAATTATGTGCATGCACCATACATGCATTGTAGATTACCATTAGAAGCTGGGCTAAATATTTTACTACACTAGCGAAAGTTTTTTTTTAAAGTTTTCAGGATGACATTTTACACAATAAAAGTAGACCCTACACTACTATGCACACCATATATTTTCACCCACCTTTTCAATGAGGTCAATGCAGGCTTGCAAGTCCATACCGAAGTCAATGAACTCCCACTCAATGCCCTCCTTCTTGTACTCCTCTTGCTCCAGCACAAACATGTGGTGATTGAAGAACTGCTGCAGCTTCTCATTAGTGAAGTTGATGCACAGTTGCTCAAAGGTGTTGAACTGAAACAAAGATATGTGTTTACATTATGTTGCATTTTTATTAAAGTCATCTGCTTTGTACCATTTTTGGTAAATGTTTTGTTTTGTCATAAATGCTCACATCAAAGATCTCAAATCCAGCGATATCGAGCACACCGATGAAGTACTGCCGAGGTTGTTTGGTGTCCAAAGTCTGGTTGATCCTCACAACCATCCAGAGGAACATCTTCTCATACACTGACTTGGACAGGGCTCCAATAGAGTAGTACACCTTAGAAATGCATGGTTTGCAATGAAAATCCTACTCACTAAATTTTTGATTAAGAAGATGACAAGATGTGACAGAATATGCATCATTCTGACCTGTTGAACATTCTGTCCCTTGGTGACCCATTCGTTTCCTACTTTGACCCTTGGGTGACATAAGGCCTTAATGAGGTCAGCGGAGTTCAGGCCCATCAGGTAAGCAGATTTGTCTGCATCTGTTGAAACAGCATATAGTACACAGTAATGACATGTATGGATTTCAGCTGAGATATGTGAAGACCAACTGTACCAAGTGTCGTGCAATCAGTCATTATAGAATTTAAGATGCAAAAGCTGTGTTTATCATAATACTTCCTTTTAGTACATACATACCCTCAGTGCCATCAGCCTCTGCCTGCTCTTCTCTTTGCTTCTGCTTGAACTTCATGTTCCCATAGTGCATGATGGCACCAGTCAGCTTGTAAATGCTGTTCTTCTCTTCTTGGGTGAAGCCCAGCACGTCAAAGGCGTCCTGTGGAGTGAATAATACAGCAGTTAAACTCAATGATTTTGTTTACTGTCATTGGTTTAACTCTACGTTCATACCAAGCCGTGAAATTGCTAAAGACGCTCATTAAAAAATCGTACCTAAAGTTTTGTGTTCGCTCATATCGCTCTGTGACCATGACCGTGATGTGACGTGACCATTGTCATAGAATTCCTAGCTGAGGTGTATCATACCTAAATTGCACAGTTTTTTTCAGTCACTCTAGTCCCCGAAGGTTTGTGGCTGTGGCTGAAATTGCTGTTTTGGTGAACAGAAAGTGACTGCTGTACAACTTTAGTAGCTCTTGGTGCGAACGCACAGTAACTGTAACTTAGTTGTTGATTGAGAAGATTAACTTAATGATGACATCAGCCAGGAATGGAGTACTCTTTCAGGACTTGTGACACAGTTTTAAGAACTTGAGTGCTGATGACTCTTACTTGGTTTTGGACTTGTTCATTTTTTGCATGTGGATTAAAAGAGATCAGCATTACTCACATCAGTAGCCTGAAGCTCATCACCATCATTAATGGAGGCAACTTGGGTCTCTCCTTGGGAGATGTAGGCATAGTCATAGGGGTTTGCTGTGATCAGCAGCATCTCTAAAACAGAAGAATAACGTTATTAGAAGTTTCTTCATAAAATAGTGATGTAATGTCAGGTCATGGTGAAGTTTGTAAAATCTCACCCAGCAGTTCTGGTTTCCTCTGAGACAGGATCTGGTAGAAGATGTGGTAATCTCTCTCAGCCTTGAGCTGGAAAGTCACTCGAGACTTCTCAAGTAGATCTGGAAAATAACAAATTTGATGTTTTTAAGCAAACAGAAATTCAGTAATGATTGATTTTTATTTTGTTTAGCTGAACTTACTTACAGGTTTCAATATCAGCAGAGGCCAGCTTGCCACTTGCAGCAAAGTGGATTCTGATAAATTTACCCTTGTGAAAATATTGAAAATTGTGTGTAGTCATAAATATTGTTGCATATACAGTAATTGCTAGAATGTCACATTTTGATTTTTAATTTGATTTGAGACAGTTGTTAGCAAAGATTCTAGA
Source organism: Tenualosa thibaudeaui (assembly GCA_027481765.1). Lineage (NCBI taxonomy): Eukaryota > Metazoa > Chordata > Actinopteri > Clupeiformes > Clupeidae > Tenualosa > Tenualosa thibaudeaui. The sequence goes on from JAIFZK010000008.1 coordinate 5,477,316, forward strand.
GCACTCTGCTCTAGAATCTTTGGTTGTTAGTCAAAAGCCACACTCACAAATCTAGAAGAGTTGTCATTTCTGATGGTCTTTGCATTACCAAAGGCCTCCAGAGCAGGGTTACACTGGATGATTTGATCCTCCAGGGTACCCTAAAGACAAACACAAAAATGTGTAATGGCCATTGTGATGTGGAATGTCTTATCACATATAACATTGCACTGTCTAAACTCAACAACCTTTTTGTCATTTGGATCCTTCTTGCCACCTCCACCAGCAGCAATACTGGCAAAGTACTGAATGACTCTCTTGGTGTTAACAGTCTTTCCAGCACCAGATTCTCCACTGAGAAATAAGAGCAAATAATAGTTATTATTCTTTACCAGCACTTTTCTCAGACTTACGAATGGCATTAAGGAATATTGCTATGGTGCACTTACGTGATCAGGAGGGACTGATTTTCCCTGTCTGAAAAATCAACAACAGAACAATGCCTTTTATTAAATGTATTTTAAAATATACTCAGAATATGATATTAAGACCATATTCACATCCAACTCCTTTTTTGAAGCTGCAAGCGTCCGTTTTACATTATAAGACTTTGGAGTGGCCATCTTTTGCTAAACCTTCTTAACCTTTTTTCTGCAGCCCTATGTTTAAAGTTGAGCAATCATAAACCGAGTGAGATGTTTTTATCCCTATCAGTGTGTAAGTTGACACAGGACTAAAACAGACGTATTAGCTACTGTTAACTCTAGATAAGCTCACAAGTGTTATTTCAAATGGGCCAAACATTTTGTTGATTTAATAGCACACAAGATGAAGCAACACACAAAGTACCAGTGGATCAAGGCATATTTGAGGAGGTTTGAGGTTCTAAGTATTTGGATTTATATGAAATGACATCCTTTCCATGAAACTTCTAAAAATCATACCTGACAGCATGTACTGATAGGCATTGTCAGAGATGGAGAAGATGTGTGGAGGAGCTTCACTCCTCTTCTTGCCTCTGTAAGCAATGACAACTTCCTGGTTGTACACTGGCAACCACTTGTAAGGGTTGACAGTGACACAGAACAACCCAGAGTAGGTCTGTGCAAGGAGACAAATTGTATCAGTATTAATTGGAACATGTGACGACATCTGATAAGTTATGAAATGTGGTGCTGTACTCACGTAGATCATCCAGGCTGCATAACGCTCTTTGAGGTTAAACAGCACAGCAGGCTCATGTAGGAAGGTGAACATCGCCATGTCCTCAATTTTATCAAACTTTGGCGGGTTCTGAGGGTGGACGTCTGCATCTTTTACAGTGACGGTCTTTGAGAAGGAGAAAACATGTCATGTCATGTTTTGGTCATTCATTCAAATGTCCCCCCCCACATTTTTATATAATGTAAATTCACATAATAGAATGAATATGTAAGTTTTTGTCAGCTCTGAAAATGATAATTTAAGGTAATCTCATGGCACATACTACATCAGGCGTGACACCTATCCATATATGACTTCTATTACATTAACAACATACATTCATTGCTTAAATTAAGCTAACATCTGGAGATTGACTAGACTCCTAAACGAATTCATAAAGCAAATTGATTTACTTTCCCAAACTCTGTTTCAACGGTGACTTTGTCCCCCTCTCTACTTTGGATCATTCCCTTGACATATTCAACTTCTGGGTCCACCACAAAGCAGGCCCTTTTGATGTCAAAGGGGCGAGTCTGGGCCTCCAGACGCTCCATGTCCGACTTCCTCAGATATGGAGCCGCTGCCCCGAACTCCTCCATTAGAGCATCCCCCATGGTTTGACCTTAAAAAAAAAAAAAAACAGGTATATTACAGGTATAGAACGGCCTCTCAGAGCTCATTGCTTAACTATGTAGTAAAATGTTAGACAGCGGTCATATTACATCTCCAGTGTATGAAGTTTAATTATAACAGTGTTAAATTGTAACAGTGTAATCAGTTTACTGTGAAATGTTTATGTTAACATAAACATGACATGTTAAGTTAAAGATAGCACTACGTCTGTAAATCAAGAGTCTAACGTGAAACATAAGTTCAGTGTTGAATAACGTCCACTATATTATCGCTAAGTTGAATGTTAAGTCAGATTGCACTTTGTCTTTCAGCTTGTCCCGAGGAGTGTTATATGAAATGTGTGAAGTGTGAACATACTGTAAATGTTCAAGGTAACCACAGTACCTTGGATGTTTACCTTCCCTCTAAATGATTATTATTGGCCTGAAATGAACAAGAAAATCATTTCATTAAGTCTAAACATTAATCTACCGGTAATCAAAGAATCACAATGAACTGCTACTTTGTAAAAATCTTAAAAATTCTGTGGCAAATAATCGTCTGATTACTCATTTCCTCCATTGTCTTACCTGTGGATGATGAATTGTAACCTGGGCTGTGAGTAACCACAACTCCCTCCCTTATATACAAGTAGCAGCTCTCGTATAAGGGTTGTGGCAGAAATAGATGTTGCATACCTAGGGCGGGGGTGGGCTGGCACCATAGCCATGAATGGGTGCTCAGGTAATCATTTCAGTCAACGAAGTTGTTATTATTATCATTACACATAAAAATAAATAAATACATGGATAAAGTAATACTCTTCACTGACACCCACTTCCATGCAGCTTACATCTCCCTGGCCCTTTATTAATTCAGCATTGTATATATTTGCTTCCACAAACACAATGAGGTTGCTGTTGCCTATAAGAAAGTTTTTTGACCTATGCAGTAATCATAATTCAGTTGGAACTGTGAAAAAAATTATGCTTTGTTAATATTTCTTGGTATTTTGTTTGATGTGTTTTCATGCCTTTTTTAGGTTTCACAGTTTCTGGGTTATTAGGGTGATGGGGTGCAACATCACAGGGAGAGGAGGTCCATAATTTATATGTCAACTCTCCAGTCCATGAAAGGAAATATTAAATATTGGTGTAATATAGAACCTGTAATGACAAGCAGAGTTCAACACAAATGTATATATATATCATAACAAAAAAGAAAGCAATATCAGCAACTTCCCATACTAGTATGTTGGATTTAAATTAAGTTTACATTAAGTTTCTGTGTCTTTTAAGAAAAAGAAATGTGTATATACACCAAACTGTCAAATTTTGACATCAGTAGTTTTTGTGTCTGTGTAAAACATGATTGCCCTAAAGATTAACCTAGTAAATTGTCCAGTGGTCTACATACATGGCACCTTACTCTGTCTGAAATTCTTGAGGTGTTGTTTATGAGTGTTCTCTTGTGGTCATAAGTGCTAGCATGTGTCCCTACTCCAAAGCCTACGTCGGTTCTGTCTGCTACTGCAGGCATGGTCAAGGTCAGTCAGCTGCCAGCTGATGACAAAGCATCACTTTGCCCTCTGCCATTGACACATCATTGTTTTCTCAAGCTTCACTTAAGCACAAAGATAGCCCTGTGAGATTCTTGACAAATGCCTGTATGTGATTGAGAAGAACAACTTGTGGTTAGTGCTGAGGGGAGAAGTACAGGAGTTTATGGCATTAGTTACAGGTCCCTGAAGGTCCCTCAAGGGTCAGTGGTTAATAAGTCTGAAATTTGTTCAAATTGTTCAAGTGGTGTTGAATGAAGTAAGGCTGTTCTAAGAAGGTGAAGTGATAATGCTCCTTGGTAACAGCTGAGAAGCACCATGCGATGACAGAAATGTTTTGAGTGAAAGTGATAATTTGTTGGGAACAGTGAAGATTTGTTTTACGTTACCTACTGCAACCACAATTTGGTTCTTAACTGTCACTGATTTACAGGAAGATCTGTACAGGAAGATTGCACCACAGAGTAGGCTATTTGACACTTGTAGGTGAAGCTGGCTGTAAAAAGATTCTGAGAACAAGCAGATTTTCGGTTTCTCTGAGCTCAAGCACGTGGCACCCCTAACTTAAATTCATCCTTTCACTTTGCATAATTGTGCCATGCCAATATATTAGGCTATAGTCCCACTATCTTTTAGAATATCACTTTAATATTTAGCATGATATTTATCATTACATTTCAACTTCTTTGGCTTGAGGCCCAGTCATGTCAAATGTTATTGGGGTCAGAGGGCCCAATCTGCATGCTCTCTCACACTCACATGTCCATGAACACCCTCTCTCAGCATATATATATATATATATATATATATATATATATATGGATATAAAATTATAAGCATCATGAATAGGCTATTTTAGTTGTGTAGGCATTCATAGGAATTTATATCATCGTCAAGTGGACCCTTACCGTTACCCCCATGACCCATCTCACTCCTTTGAGTTTGACACTATGTTTGGCCGCTGCTACATTGTCCCGCCATAATTCCTGATAACCACCTATAGACTGACTACCATATAATGAAAAGTGGGATAATACTCTGTTATGAACTATTATGAACCTTAGCTAAAACCATAGGCAACTTGTAGTCTGTCATGGTTACTACTGATTATATTTTTTCTGCATGACTCCTGGCAGCTGGGTTAGCCCCTTGAGTCGTGGATCTGCCCAAGGTTGCTTCCTAATTAACATAAGGGAGTTTTTCCTTGCCCCTGTTGCTCTTGGATGCTGCTTCTGTGAAGTGCCACAAGACAATACTATTGTAAAAGGCGCTGTATAAATAAAATTTTATTGAATTGAATATGAATTATGCTCTAAATGTGCTTTGCTCAGTAAGGGGCTTATAAGGTGGCAGTACAACAGGAATAGTTATCCTCAGGAACAGTTATTCTCAATCAGAAGGACATGATTAGGACTTACTGGACACTTGTAGCACTTGTATTTGTGGGTTTTGTTCCTATGAATAGACCGTCTTTTCTAAATATTATTGGAGGCGAATAACTGTTCCTGTTCTTTTACTGTCTTATAAGCCCCATACTAACCAAAGCATTAAGATCCTAATTCATATGCAACAACTAACTTACTTACTATAAATGCACAGTAATTAGGAGTTTATACTGGAGAAATTCTTAGTTAATGGTCTATTATGGGTAGAATAAGGTCATGCAGAATAAGGTATTGCTAATTGATTTATAATGACTAACAAATGGATAGTTTGTTGTAGTTTAACTTTTTAATAAGCAGCTAGTTAATGGTGAATATGTGTATGCAAATTGGGAGTAAACAAACATACTGTTTGAATAACAACAAAAAACAACACAATCAGTGCAGGTGTCTTTAGATGTGTCTTTACAAATGTTCTCGCTGTACGATCAAACTGTGTCTTAGAAATACTTGTTTTTTTTTATTACTGATGTGCTGTCATTCAAAACTGCTCATTTGAAACGGGTTTGAATTTATTTCTGACGGGGCTTGCGACGGCAAAACTTTCATGTGCCGCGTAAACAAAAACTTTTATATAACTTTTTCGGGATAACAGCCTAAATCTAATATGTGGCAGGGAAAAGTAGCCTAATGATGAGAAAAGATAAACTATGGGTAGAATAACCCACTGAAAGTAATTTAGAAATTTAAAATGATATAAAATTGCTTTATATATGACACACAAAATCAAAATTCAAAGTATTTCGCGGCATCCCTGGACGCTAATCACCCACTTTGAGAACCAGGGCCATGCAGGCCATGTGCCTGTTGAGAACCACTGTTCTAGATGACATACATAAAATAAGCATTTCTCATGAGTAACAAAGAAGAACTTTCTATAGATTCACACTTTGATTGTTGTGGTTGGGATTCATTTTTGCACCTCAAGATATTGAACCTCAGAGTATTGTGGTGTCTCAGATGTGTAGGCTGATTTAACATGCTGATGATCAACATCTCTCAAAAGATTTCTAAATACCTGTAATAATAGTATTTTGCCACTGATGCATCTGTCTTTTGAGCATGTTAGTGCCAGGGATTGAGAGGGATTAGTAGTTATTTCGGCTGAAGCTCGTCGGCTGAAGCTGCTTGACTCTCTGAAACCTAACCTTAAATGGTGTATTTACTGATTATGTAAGTATGAAATTATATTTTTGAGTAATTCTAGTATATTGTACTATGTCTGCAGTACTTAAAAGTTATGTCTGATATGGTACGCATATTACTCTCAATTTAAAGCTCATGTCAGCTCATGTCATTTGTTTCAGCAGGCGCACGACCAGAACCTACATATAGACGTTGCCTACAGCTGTCTATTAGAGGTGAATCAACTAATGGCCAAGGTCAGTCAGCTGCCATCTGGCAGTCACTCTTCACGTTGTCCCATTCTGTATTGTTACCTTGTCTTCACACTTAAGGATAAAGATAGCCTTGTGAAATTCTCGCTGGATGCCTTCCTTTGACTGAGAAGAGCAGCTTGTATAGGACACTGAACTTATTCCATCTCTAGCGACTCATCCACAGTTATTGACTCCTTTGGTCTGCCACCATTTGCAGTTGCCATTTGCTGAAGGCCTTGACATAAAGAAATAGCACTTTTAATCTGACCTGTGTACATAGGTAAATGGGTAAATAAACAGTGGTTCAGAGTAACAATACAGTCCAAGTGCATAGAGTGCATCTCTTATTCACATCCTCACACGGTGGATATATTAACATTCATTCCAAATGTTATTCAGCCACTATGTATGCCTTAAACCATATCATTGTAAGTACACATAATATATATCAAGAAAAAGGGAAAAGTGGAAGTATATAAACATGGGAAGCTATTTTTTAATTCCATTAAACCCTGCACAAGATTGAATATTGTGCGGTTCTGGGCATTGCTAATTACAGTTAGAGGGTGGTGAAAAACTTCTATTTACCTGGTATAGGTAATGTTTTGCAAATCCCACTTAATGAGGGCACAGAGTGCACATATTTCAGACTAATGAAGATGCTGATTTAGTGTGCCTACATACATCTTCCTCTCAGTGCTCAGTTCAGCCAGTGACTTCTCCATAGCAGCGTCCCACATGGTTTAGTGCTTGATATTGTTTTTTAGATAGTTAAATCACCAGAACAAAAAAAAACAGGTAAGGCAAACAGGCAAACTGGCTTTCCCCTCTCAAATGATCTCAGGCCTCACTGCGAATGCCATTGAAAATCATTGGATTTCAAAGTCAAAGCTATTTAATTCTGTTGAAACACACTACAAAACTATGCATAGTCCATGGAATGGAGGAAGTTAGGACGAATCACAATGCATGTTCTACCACATATAGAGATTATAGGCTTTCAGCAAACATGTAGTTTAACCTGTGTATGCTCTCTTGGTTCATTCTTGATTCACAAATCTTTAATGTAGGCCTTATGTGAACATGATGCATTTTTGTGTTATACCCATAAAGGAAACAATACATTTTCTGAAAGCTTATACCTTGTAGATTGAACATGCAATGAGACATGTACATGGAAAGTAGACTACATGCGCAACAGATACCAAGCACACTATCTTTCTTTGTGTGCGTGCGTGCATGTATAAGCCTATGTGTGCACGTGCGTGTGTGTGTGTGTGTGAGAGAGAGAAAGAGAGAGTGTAAAATTAACTAAATTAATGCATTTTAGATATTACAGATGATAATTGGATTCACCAGTACATGTTCTCATTGTCACAGTGGTGTTCTTAGATCAAAGCAGGCCAATTGTCATCTGTCACTATGCATTAAGGCAATGCCAAGGTCAGTCAGCTGCCAGCTGGTGACAAAGCATCACTTTACCCTGTTCTGTTGATACGTAATTGTGTCCTTAGTCTTTACTTAAGCACAAAGATAGCACTGTGAGATTCCTGTTGAGTGCTTATCTTTGATTGAGAAAAACAGCTTGTGGCAACCTTGTCTTTTTTTGCCAGGACACCAAAGAAAGGTGTCTGAAGGTTAAGGTTGCTTGTTACATGTATTAATGCTAATCACTTGAAGACAGAGGCACCTGACTGAAGGGTCAGTTATTAACAAGTGTTTGAATTTTTACATTTTTAAAATGGTGAAACATGATGCCATCTCAAGTCACTGTGCTCAGTTATGAATCGACAGCGCTTTGTTACAGCTGAAGAACTTTTGTATAACTTCTGCAATTTTAGAGTTCAAGTGTTCAAGTGATAATCTGTATATTAATTCATTAGTATTCATTTAAGACTAGCAGGATGTCAGTAAGATAATACATTGCCCAGTAACTGCAGCTTCAAAAGTTTCAGTATAACTATTAAACTTAATTTTTCCAAATGTGCCATAATCAACCTTAATTAAATTTATGATTTTCATTTTTTTTTTTATCAAGATGCACTTGCACAATATTTCAGATATTGTATATCTGCATGAAGCCAGCTAGATGGTGAGACTGTCCCTTGTAATTCTTGGCTCTGGAATGGTTTGGATGTGTGCCAAAAGAGAGGACAAATGTAGCGTTGCTGTCTTTGAAGTGTCTCTGAATGTCTGTCTTGTTTACTGCTCATTGTTTCCCTCCCCCCGTCCTTGAGTACAAAGATAAACCTGTGAATTCCACTTTATGATTGAGAAGAGCAGGTACATATTGATGTACATTGAAACCATAGCTGTGCGAGCAGATGATTCAGATAATTCAGAGCAGACCTTCAGTGAAGGTCCCTAGGCACATGATTAAACTCCCCTCTAGACTACAGTGCTATGGATGACCATGCAAAGAACAGCATGGAAACCTCACTTCTTTATCACACATTTAAAAGGGTAAAGTTGGGAGAAATCACAAAGCATGCACCTTGGATTCCTGGTAAGAAGCTATACATTTCAGTGTTTTAGCATACCATGCATGTGTTTAAAAGGAATTGTGTGTGTATGTGTGTGTGCAATAAAGTATTTTGTTTTGTCCTATTTATGATGAGATACCTTAAGACGTTCCTATGATCTATGTTCCTAGGAATCTGCAGTATGTCAAGTCTGGTTATATTTTGTGGCAGGATTTTACATGTTTGTTTTACTAACTAGTATGTGGTTCCCTTGAGCTCAGCATCATTTTAGTGTAATGCCATGCACAGTCTAGGCAATAAGGCAATGAGGAACCTAGTGCATCATTTCTGTTTTTGTTTTTTGAGAGCAAGAGAGTGAGTTCGGTCATACTAACTGTGTGCTGACAACTGTGGTTATGGTCTATGTTAATATGTATGTCTCTATTGGTGGGAATTCATAGGATTTAATCAGTATTAATGTCTTTGTCAATCCTGTTGACTCTTCAGTTTCTTACCAATTCCTTACGGTAGAGATTTTTCAGTATTAACACATGAACATCTGATATAACCTACGTTACTACAGTAGCCATAATGTGTTGATAGAGTGAGGTAAACTATGTAGTACTGTGTTCAGTTCTAAATATTTGAATTATTATTTCAGAAAGACCATTTGACCATGATCTCAAAATCATGTCTGCTTTGATGAGAGTAATTGAGCAGAGGCATACGATTCCAGTAGATTGAAACATTAGATTCTCTGCCCTATTTGATACCCGGTCTTGATTCTCATCCTCACCCACAGAGTTTGGTGTGAGAGGATACTGTGCCGTGTCATGGTTTCTGAGAAATGCTTTGTGGGATGACATAGTATATTGTTTTTTATGTACTATTACATATATTTTTTCCATATGTTGTGATCACATGCTTGAATGTACCACATGACTGAAAATGCCATTCTCATATGTCCGCATCGCTTATAGTATGCTTTTAATGTCTTTCAAGACACTCCTGCCAGCCATAGTATGCCTCTGATGTCACTGTGCTGTTCTAGGTGAAGGCCAGGAAACCACTACAAAATAGAAGAAAAAGCTTGACAAACATGACATTGCTGACTGTATCACATCTCCAAGCAATGATAATAATGCTCTTTAACCCATAGGGGTCCGGGGCCTTTCAGACACTCAGAGGCAGTCTGCTACACTTTGACATTTTTAAGTTTTTCATCTAACTAACAACACCTATTCAAAAGTGGCACATATGGTTATATTCTACAAGACCTTTGGAATAATAATATAATATATATTTTTATTAAATTCTGTATAAATACAACTACACAAAAACCTATTTTCAAAGGTCTTCAAACATTGCAAAAAAAGCACACTATAAATATATCTGGCCAAGACTTTTGAAGTTTGAACCTTGTAAACATAAGTGTTGGTTACATAAAAGTCAGAAGAGCACTCAGAAAAGTGCTGTAGTTTCAATACAAATTGTAAAAAAGTAAGACAAACTAGTAGTTTCGAATGAATACTGATTAGATGGGTGTATCACACCTGTAACTGCCCCTCCCCACTGTCATTGTCCATGTGTCTGTGTGTCAATTACTGTCATTGTCCAGCTGTCAATGGCTCTGCCAGGGAACTGTTACATTGCCCCAGAGCTATGCAAAAGAGCTTAGATTGAGCTGTGAAAAGAGCTTCTCATCTAGGATGCCAAGCAATAAAACAGTTTCTGTCTTGCTGAAGGCAAAGGTAGACATTGCATGTATCACACTTCCACAGAGTTGAAGTAATGCATAATATGTCTGTCTTTTACAATCCCATGGACAGACTTATGCACAGAGCACGCTAATAAACTTGGCAAACACCTGTGGCTATGCATTGCATGTTGACTGTAAATGCAACTAAATGACTAGAAGTACAGCCTGACATGGATTTGTTTAGAAGGTACAGTGGCGTGCCTTTTAGGGAGCTAGTCCTAGCTAGTTTTACACCAGAAACTCTATAGTGTTTCTTTAAAATGTATAAATGTACTGTTGTTTTAAATAGGCCTCCTTATACCCCTTGTGCTGGCTCATTACCTGCTTGCTTCAAAATTACTTGGAACATGTATCTTCAAATGTGTACACACTGCGATAGGACAACCAGAATGATTTTCAAATGCATTTTGCATTTTATTAATTGCACTGCAACAAGCTCAGCTAAAAAGAGCAACTAAATGACTGTCAGGCTGAGTTTTGAAAAGGTCCAAGTCAGAGCTTCACTCTTCATCATGACCTTTCTGCAATGGGAATATGAAGAAAAAGAGAAGATATGCATGTATATGTTATAATCTGATAGCTAGAAAAAGAGCATGTGACAAGAAAAAGGCTATGCTTTAAGTTATTATGCTAATAAGCAATTTAACACAGGCTATTTGCAGATATACCAACATCTGTGATTCAGCTGTCTGCAGAAAGATTCAAGATAGGCTTTATTACATCTCTTTATACTAGTATATAAGTGTGTTGTGTGTTTTTAGCCCCTCAAGTGCGTATGCGTGTGTGTGCATGTGTGTTTATGTGTCTGTGCATGTGACAGGAAAAGAGTAGAAAAAAATGACAGGCAAGGTTTAGGCTGACGTTGTTTCTGTGTTCATAAGCCTTATAGCTTGATGGAAAAAGCTGCCTTAAGACTGCAATATTGTCATGAGTATATCTGCAAATAACCCACAACCACCATTGTTAAATTATTTTTATGTCATACGACAAAGTACATATTCACTCTGTGACAAGCTGCAAACTTGTAAATGTGGTGGTGGCCTTGAGCAAGGCACTTAACCCTAAGTTGCTCTAGGGGAGACTGGCCCTGATGTAATTGATACTTGACAAATCTAAGTCTGCTAAATGCTGATGCTAAGAATGCATCTCGTCCAATCAGAAATTGATAAACACATTTTGTATAATGAGTGTTAATACATTTAGAGGAAAATGTTGACATTTGATAGTGACATTTTTATAGATCTTTTTGACAAAGTGTCATTTTTTTCTCAAAATATAACCCAGTAGATTAGCAGATATTATTACAGTTTTTATAGGTTGCCTATTTCTATGGCACATGATTTGATATTCAGGCTTGACACAAGCAGTACTTTGCTAGTTTTACCTTGCAATAATTGAATGGCAATTCATAGACATTTGTATATTCTCCTCAATACTTGACAAATTCTGTTTGACAAATTCTGTGCATCTGAGGGCAAATGGTATATTTGAACACAGAGCGAAGGTTTAATGTTCGGTGTGGCTGCTTTGCTCAGTCAGATAGGTTACTACTCAGTATTATATAATGGTGTTAAAACATACCTTGCCACCTGAATCACGGCTCTTGACTCTCAGCTTGTTGACCTGAGACTCAGCAATATCAGCTCTCTCCTCAGCCTCATCCAGCTCATGCTGCAGTTTGCGGAACTTGCCCATATTGCTATTTGCTTGTTCCTCCTGAAAAAAAACATAATAGTTCATGTTGTTGTTTTTGTAGATCACTATAGTACGCAGTATTCCTGATGTTAGCGGTAACTTCTGGAACACTTACAGCTTCCTCTGCTGTCCTCTTGTAGGATTTGACCTTCAGTTGCAGTTTGTCCACCAGATCCTGAAGACGGTGAAGATTCTTTTTGTCTTCCTCAGTCTGTATATGAAGAGGTAAGTACACAGTGTTTATCTCTGCAGAATGAAGGTGAGATTTAGAGAAACACATACCAGCCCAGTCACTATGGGTGAAATTCTCCTATCTCCCAAAATTCTGTCCTGTATGAAATTAAATGTACCTGATAGGTGAGCTCCTTGATGCGGCGCTCATATTTACGGATTCCTTTGACAGAATCACTGGCCTTCCGCTGCTCCATTTCCACCTCATTCTCCAGTTCCCTCACCTGTGTAAAAAGACAAAGTGGTTGTTGGGCCTGTGCTAACTACAGCTTATATTTTTTAATAAACACATATCAGTTTTTGTAACATCTCCACTTGATTTGGTAGATGTTTGCCTCTGTACATTCTGACAAAAGACTAAAGCTGCATATAACAAAACACTGCAGAAAGCAGTGATATAAGGGATGAGCTGCCTCTTTTTTGTCTATTTTTAGGTTTAACAACAGAGGTGTTACAGCATTTTTTAAGCACTGAACAATAGTAAAGATCTTACCCTGGCCTCCAGTTTCTGGATCTGCTTCTTGCCACCCTTCATGGCGATTTGCTCAGCTTCATCCAGACGGTGCTGCAGGTCCTTGATGGTCTGCTCCATGTTCTTCTTCATGCGCTCCAGGTGAGCACTGGTGTCCTGCTCCTTCTTCAGCTCCTCTGCCATCATGGCAGCATCAGTGATGGCCTTTTTGGCCTTTTCCTCAGCATTCCTGCTCTCCTGCACAGCCTCCTCTACTTCAGTCTGCAGCTGGGATGTATCACCCTCCAGTTTCTTCTTCTGGTTCAGCAGGCTGGTGTTCTATGAGGAAGGACAAAAATTTTCAAGATGATGTGGGCTACATTGTCAGTTAATGGGTGAATGGGGGGGGGATTCTACTATGGCATAAATTTTACCTGAGAGTGCAGCAGCTGGACCCTCTCACTGACGTCCAGCAGCTCCTGTTCAGCCAGTTTCCGGCCTCTCTCTGTCTGTTCCACCAGGGACCTCAGCTCATCCAGTTCAGCCTGCAACAGGTTGTTGCGTCTATCCACAATTGCAATGTTCTCTTTGAGATCATCATTACCACGTAGAGCATCATCCAGCTGCAGTTGAGCATCCTGCCATGGAAAGAGATTTTGTAATTAATAAAGGATTAACTTTGTGGTTGTAGACATCAAGCACTGTGAGGTTTTATCATGTGAGTATTTCTATTGTTGCTGTACCTTCAGATGCCCATGAAGTCCCTTGAGCTGCTTCTGGGCCTCAGATGCCTGCCTGTTGGCCTGGCTGAGCTGGATCTCCATCTCATTGAGGTCTCCCTCCATCTTCTTCTTCAGCCTAAGAGCCTCATTCCGGCTACGAGTCTCAGATTCCAGGGAGCTCTGCAGGGTGTCCACCACTCTCTGCTGGTTTCTCTTGGCTTGCTCCATCTCCTCATCCTTCTCAGCAAGTTTACGCTCAATGTCAGCTTTGACCTGGTTGAACTCCAGCTGAGCTCTCAGGATCTTACCCTCTTCATGCTCTAGAGTACCCTGTGATTATTTTACATTGATGATGCACATTTAGTTTACCATATTAAAATATACTAACATATCTTATTGTGACATTACATATATCATTACATTTATTGTGACATACATTTATCATGCAAAACAATACCTCTGCTTCCTCTAGGGCAGTCTGAATCTCTGCCTTCTCTTGCTCAAGTGCCTTCCTGACCTTCTCAAGCTCATGAATGCTCTTTCCAGTCTCACCAAGTTGTTCAGTGAGATCAGAAATTTCCTCTATAAAGAAAACATGATGTTTACATAAATCACTATACTTACATACCTACATATACGTACACTAATAGAACATATATAACAGTATTTCATAAGCAATTTCTGCATAGATGGTTGCAAACAAACCTTGGAGATTTTTATTCTCCCTTTTCATGGTCTCCAGGTGATCCAGAGATTCCTCATAGGAGTTCTTGAGTTTGAAGAGCTCAGTGCCAAGAGATCTGGCCTCTTTCTGTGAGCTCTCCAGCTCTGTCTGGGACTCTTCATACTTTTGCTTCCACTCAGCCAAGACCTGAGAAAATTTGAATGTGTGCCATCATTGTTATTCAGTAATTTCCCAATGACAGAGACAAACTATGCATGTCAAAATACCATCAGGAGTGAAATTACTACCTTATCAAAGTTTCTTTGTTTCTTGTCCAGAGCAGCAGCAGCAGCATTTGATCTCTCCACATCTACCATGAGATCTTCAATCTCATTCTGCAGTCTATGCTTAGTTTTCTCCAGGGAGGAACATTTGGCATTAACAGCCTCCACAGCTTCCTCTGCATCTTGCAGACGCTGAGCTAGCTTTTTCCTGTGGAACAATACATAGAAAGGTTAAAGGGTTATTTTTACATTAATGTTTTCTGCAACTTTAATTAGTTCTTGCAGAGTCAAGTCATTGAACTTTACTTGGCATCTTCCAGCTCCTCAGTCCTCTGGATGGCATCAGTTTCATACTTGGTTCTCCACTGAGCCACTTCAGAGTTGGCCTTGGAGAGACTGCGCTGCAGCTCAGCCTTGGCCTCCTGCTCCTCCTCATACTGCTCCCTCAGGAGGTCAGCATCATGGCGAGCAGATTGCACTGCATGAGCTAGTGCATTCTTAGCCTAGAAACAATGAGCACATCTGAAGTCTTTGGTCCATTTTGATCATTTTTAATTGTACTTTGTATAACCGGTTGAGTTGGTTCATTTCCATAAGTCATCCTTGTACTGTAAAACTTATCTATTATCAACTGGAGCACACAACTACCAATCCAGTCAATGTGCAGTCTGCTGCCATTTTACAGTCAAAAATTTAAAGTAACCTGCAGTACATCATTATTAGGACAAAATGTTTCATGAATACCTTGACCTCTTCCTCCAGTTGTCTTTTTAGGTCCTCAATCTGCTGCGTGTAAGATTGCTTTCCTCTAGTTAGCTGAGAAACAAGAGAATCCTTCTCTTCCAGTTGTCGGGAAAGCTCCCCTATTTTATTGAAATGTCATGACACATAGTAATCGTTGGATCCATAGAATATGTACTGTATTTTCCATTGAGTTATGGGCATGCATTCTAATGTATGTACCATTTTCAGTTTGTAGCTTAGCTTTCTGCATTGTGAAATCATTGATGCTTCGCTGGCCTTCTTCATACTTTGTCCTGTATTCAGTCATCTGATCCTCCAAGGTCCTGGACATTTTCTCCAAATTTCCCTGAAAGGATAAAATGAAACATGTAAAGATGGCTGAAAAGATATTAATCAATTACATAATGTAAACATATTAACAGTTAATGTTCAAGAAATTCTGAAGGTTGTACCTTAGTTTTGGAAACCTGCTCCATGTTGGAGACAACATCATCCAGCTCCAGACGAAGTTCACTCTTCTCCTTCTCAAGCTTTTGTTTCACTCTCTGGAGGTTGTCAATCTGCTCACCAAGGTCGGCAACACTGTCTGCTTGCTTCTTCCTCAGTGTGGCAGAAGTGGCCTCATGCTGCAGAGTGGACTCTTCAAGGTCTCTGCGCAGCTTCTGGAACTCAGCCTCCCTCTTCTTGTTCATCTCAATCTGGGCAGCAGTGGCACCTCCAGCTTCCTCCAGCCTCTCACTGATCTCCTCCAGCTCTCTGGCCAGATCTGCCCTCTGTTTCTCCACTTTGGCTCGGGCAGCTCTCTCAGCCTCCAGCTCTTCTTCCAGCTCCTCAATACGAGCCTTTGGCACAACAAAAAACCTCAAATGAAATATTCAATGATCATGTTGCACTCCCAGCTATTTTGTATACTCATTGTTTTGTTTACCTGAAGTTCCTTCAGTTTCTTTTGGAGCTGAGCTGCCATAGCTTGCTCATCTTCAATCTTGCTGTTGAGCTGGCTTATTTCAAAGTCTTTCCTGTGGTAAAAACAGAGGTTTTTATCAGGAAACTTCATTAACAATTAAAACAAAAATCTCAGGACATGTACATTTATCTCTTTTCTTTTTCTCTAACATGAAGGGAAGAGTGCATACTTTTTTAGTCTTTCCTCAAGCTGTTGTTTATCATTCTCTAAATCCATCACATTCTCCTGGGTCAACTTTAAGTCTCCCTCAAGCTTTCTTTTAGCTCTCTCCAGATCCATCCGTAGCTTCTTCTCTTGTTCCAGGGAACCCTCAAGCTGAAAACAGAGATTGACAGAATTAATCTGAACATTACTTGTAATGCCTTAAATAATCAGTTAATTTAGTTTCTTGCTTTAACATACATCGTCAACTTGCTGCTCCAGCTTGGCTTTGGCCTTAGTCAGGGTGTTGACTTTGTCCTCCTCACTCTGAAGGTCATCCAGGGTTTGCTGGTGAGCCTCCTGCAAGGCTTTCTTCTCTTTGGTCAGCTTGGCAATGATTTCATCAAGAGCTGCCATCTCCTCAGTCAGGTTTTTAACCTGAAAAGAAAAACCCATAGTCAGAACACTGTCCAACAGGAATGCATTATTTACTCATGACGGCATCCAATGCAAATTAACCTTGTTCTCAGTAGCATGTTTCTCTTTTTCCACTTTAGCCAGAGTAAGCTCCAAATCATCAATGTCCTTCTTGAGCTCAGAGCACTCATCCTCCAACTTCCTTTTCTTAGCAGTCAGCTCTGCATTCATTTCCTCCTCATCTTCCAGTCGCTCAGTCAGCTCCTTGGTTTTGGCCTCAAGTTGGATTTTACTCTTGATCAGACCTTCACATCGCTCTTCAGCATCACACAGATTATCTTGTTCCTGTGAACATTATATGTTCACTTTAGAGATTTTCACTCATTGTGTATCATATTAATTATTCTTTTACATTTCACAGCCTATTTCTTTGCTGTACGTGTTTTGTTTGGATATTGTGTTTCATACTCACAGTCTGGACTTGAAGTTGCAGGTCATTCTTCTCTTGGAGAACAGAAACCATTTTCTCCTCAAGCTCTTTTCTACGAGTCTCAGATTTAGCATAGGCCTCCTTAAGCTTCAGGAATTCTTCCTTCATGTTGGCCATCTCTTTCTCAGCCTCAGCTGATTTTAACAGGGGCTTGATCTTGAAGTACATCTTCATCCAGGGCCAATTCTTGACACCCATGAATGCACGAACGTTCCACTGAATCACTAGCAGAGCATCCCTGTGAGTTTGATGTTGTGTTAGTATTGTAACAATATATTGTCATGTGATCAAAAAGAATGGCAATGCCTATGACATCATATTTGAGCTTCAAAATTGTTAGAGTCAAAGAAGGTTTATTAGCTTTTTGTACAATGTGTGGGTATTACCCACACACAGTACAAATTCCAAAGAGGATATTCCTATAGAATGACCATTCTAATGTAATTAGCAAGCCATTTTACCTGCGTTCAACAATCTTCTGGAATTCAATTCTTGCCAGGAGACCTCTTCCTCTTGACTGGATACCAGTGATGATGAGAGCAAGACGGTCGTCTCTCATCTCCTCAAGGGTACCAAGGAGACCAGCTTTGAAAAACACCTTTAAAACAACAGTTCATGAGAAAGTTACCATGCAGAGCAAAACATGCCAATTTAAGGCAGCATTTTACATAAGTAGTCTATTTGTTACTGTAATTTTTTGTACATACATTATAGTGGAGTTTCGGTCTGGCATCACTAATCTACCTTATTTTAGGGAAATTAGTTTACAGATGTGTTGATCTGTCCTGCTCTTGATCATAAATGTAAAATTGAGCTGGTGATACCACATAATTTCATGGTCATATAAAAATATATAATCTTGAAAGCTTTCGACTGTTGCATATTGTTGCTTCAAAGGATGGTGTATTAGAGAGTATTATACTCATTAAAACCTTAGTGTGGCCAAATCTGTACTGCTCATGGTCAATATCCAGAGATCCTAGTAGTTTTTCTGCGCCTTTCTTGCTGTCAATGAACTGTCCGTCAGGGATAGCAGCGGGATTCAGGATACGGTATCTGAAGAAGTCAATATAATGATTTGATTAGACATACTGTCATTATTGTTGTAACAGTAGCAGTAGAATTTTAGAAATTTAGAAAAACACATTTTACCTCTGTTTGAAGTCTCCATACAGGATCCTGTTGGGGAAACCCTTTCTGCAGATCCTGATACCTTCCAGCACACCGTTACAGCGCAGCTGGTGCATGACCAAAGGATTCTCCATGGCCCCAGGAGTCTTGCTCTCATTGGGGATGATGCAGCGCACAAAGTGGGGGTGAGTTGACCTCAAGTTGGTCATCAGCTTGTTCAGGTTCTCCTGTTGTAGGGTGTTTGAAATTTACATTAGACATTAGAAAAAGACTATGATGATGTCAGATGGCTACGGACAAATCAAAAGACAAATTAAAATTCCAAGGTACCAAGTTAATGCCAAATCTGTATGTTGACCATTGCTTTGAGATTCTGTCCCATTATATTGACTTCAAGGACACATAGAATAGGAAACCATTTTTGTCTTGGATTTGATGTGGAATTATTGTGGTTGTGCATGGCCATAGAGCTATCATGAACATGAGGCATGGTTGTGCCCTCTTTCATAAGAAAATGTTTAGAAATAGCCACTAAAACAAGGGTGTATTAGAACACAGCCCATATATGATGGCAAACATCACAAAGCAATTTTAGTTCAATTGTGATTGCCAAAGAGTGTGAGGGTGGCATTTAGTACAAAGGGCCCAGCCTAAACGTAAGGTTTTAATTGGGCTTGTGTTTAGTCTAAATGTTTTGAGTTGTAAAAAATAAAATTAAAGAATAAGTATGTAAATACATTAATAATCACTGACCCTGTGGAGAGCTGACACTGTCTGGAAAGAAGATCCTTTCTTCTTTTTACCACCCTCCTTTTTTCCACCTCCTTCTGCTTAAAAAAGCAGAAAAAAGCAAATTCAAGTTTCATTCTTTCTTGCATTAGATGATTTTCCCATGTTCCTCTGGATCCACACAACCAATTCCATCTTCATTGTGTCCTGTGATGCATAATGAAATGAAAATGAAAAAAGCAAATATTGATATGAGAGCCTGTTCTCATTGTGGTTTCTGTGGCATGTCAGCCTCACGTATTGTGCCTTGAAGTGGAGAAAGGACTTCATGAGCAAAGCAAGACTTTTTATGATTAGAATTTGTCATGTTTAAAAAATATAAGTGAAATGAGTGCTTCACACTATTAAAGGCATAGTCTGTAGGCAGTGTAGGCCTACAGTGTAGAAGGGATTGGCTTTTCCTTTGTCTTGCTTTAGAAAACTCAGCCATTTGGGTAATCTGTCATGTTTGCAGTTGTGAGTACAAACACAAATTCATTTTGCCTCATTGTTTTTGCCGTACAGTGTATTTTTTATTGAATTGACAAATTTACCAGAATCTGCACTAGCATATCCAGCGAAAAGGGTTGAAAGCATCTTCATTGTTGATTTCTGGTATAAACCGACTACAGTTTCATTGAGAGGGTCCTTGTTCTTCACCAGCCAGTTACAAATGTTGTAGTCAACAGTACCAGCATAATGAACCAGGGAGAAATGAGCCTCTGGTTTCCCTTTGACAATCCTGGGCTTCTGGAAGTTGTTGGATTTTCCCAAGTGGTTGTCATAAAGCTTGGCTTTAAATGTAGCATCACTGGCCTTGGGGAACATGCACTCCTCTTCAAGGATGGACATGATACCCATGGGCTATAATACCAACAGATATAAAAAAAAATGAAAACAATTTTTTTCCATTAGTAATTATAATTCTGAAGTTATGTGCAGGTGCCATAATAATGCAAATTGAATTTGTTATTTTACTGCACTAGGGAAGGAACTGCTTCCAAATATTAAACAGTTTTCAGGATGATATTTTCTACAATAAAAGTAGACCATACACTACTATCTACAATGTATATTTTCACACACCTTTTCAATGAGGTCAATGCAGGCCTGCAAGTCCATGCCGAAGTCAATGAATGTCCACTCAATGCCCTCCTTCTTATACTCCTCTTGCTCCAGCACAAACATGTGGTGGTTGAAGAACTGCTGCAGCTTCTCATTAGTGAAGTTGATACACATTTGCTCAAAGGTGTTAAACTAAAAGAAAGACATGTTGACAAAGTTGTTTGTTTTGTACAATGTTTTTGGTAACTTTTGTTTTGTCATAAATGCTCACATCAAAGATCTCAAATCCAGCGATATCGAGCACACCGATGAAGTACTGCCGAGGTTGTTTGGTATCCAGTGTCTGATTAATCCTCACAACCATCCAGAGGAACATCTTCTCATACACTGACTTGGACAGGGCTCCAATAGAGTAGTACACCTTAGAAATGCATGGTTTGCAATGAAAATCCTACTCACTAAATTTTTGATTAAGAAGATGACAAGATGTGACAGAATATGCATCATTCTGACCTGTTGAACATTCTGTCCCTTGGTGACCCATTCGTTTCCTACTTTGACTCTTGGGTGACATAAGGCCTTAATGAGGTCAGCAGAGTTCAGGCCCATGAGATATGCAGATTTGTCTGCATCTGTTGAAACAGTATATAGTACACAGTAATGACACCTATGGATTTCAGCTGAGATATGTGATGACCCACCTGTGCCAGCTGTTTTGCAACCAACCATTACAGAATTTAAGATGTAAAAGCTGTGTTTATTTACATCGTAATATTTCCTTGTTTAGAGTACATACCCTCAGTGCCATCAGCCTCTGCCTGCTCCTCTCTCTGCTTCTGTTTGAACTTCATGTTGCCATAGTGCATGATTGCACCAGTCAACTTGTAAATGCTGTTCTTCTCTTCTTGGGTGAAGCCCAGCACATCAAAGGCGTCCTGCGGAGTGAATAATATAGCAGTTAAACTCATTGAATTTGTTTGACTATTTGACCATTTGGTTTAACTCTATGTTCACATTAAGAGCTACTAAAGCTGTAAAGTTGCTAAAGACACTCATAAAAAACAATGCTAAAATATCTGTTCGCTCATTCTAGTTGCTAGTGATGTGACCATTGGCATATAATTTACCAACGTTTCGTGTTTTATCTAAGTTGCATGAAGTTGTTCATTGTGCTTGTCTCTTTAATCACACTTGTTGCTTTGGTCAATAGAAAGTTAATTATTTCCGGTTATGGTAAGCTTTAATAGTTCTTGGTGTGAACGCACAGTAACTGTAATTTAGCTTTAGTCTACTTTAGCTTTAGTTTACTTTATTTTATTTTACATCACCCAGGAATGGATTACTTGAGTCCAGGACTCAATTCCAACTTGAGACCCAATTTTAGGAGAAGTTGGACTTCAGAACTGATGTCATGGACTTGTTCATTTATTGCATGTGGGCTCGAAGAGAGTACTTACAGTAGTAAGTACTCAGCAGTACTTACATCAGTAGCCTGAAGTTCATCACCATCATTAATGGAGGCAACTTGGGTCTCTCCTTGGGAGATGTAGGCATAGTCATAGGGGTTTTCTGTGATCAGCAGCATCTCTAAAACAGAAGAATAAGGATATTAGAAGTTTCTTTGTAAATTAGTGATGTGTTGTCAGGTCTTGTTGAAGTTTGTAAAATCTCACCCAGCAGTTCTGGTTTCCTCTGAGACAGGATCTGGTAGAAGACGTGGTAATCTCTCTCAGCCTTGAGCTGGAAAGTCACTCGAGACTTCTCCAGTAGATCTGGAAAATAACAAATATGACATGTTTTTAAGCAAAGAGCAATTCTAAAATATTTGTTTTTTATTTTGTATAGCTGAACTGACTTACAGGTTTCAATGTCAGCAGAGGCCAGCTTGCCACTTGCAGCAAAGTGGATTCTGATGAATTTACCCTTGTGAAAATATTGAATATTTGTTTAGTCATAAATATTGTTGCATATACAGTAATTGCTAGAATTTCATAATTAGATTTTATAGAAGTTAGTGCACTCACAAATCTAGAGGAATTGTCATTTCTGATGGTCTTTGCATTACCAAAGGCCTCCAGAGCAGGGTTACACTGGATGATTTGATCCTCCAGGGTACCCTAAAGACAAACACAAAAATGTGTAATGGCCATTGTGATGTTGTGGAATGTCTTATCACACATAACATTGCACTGTCTAAACTCAACAACCTTTTTGTCATTTGGATCCTTCTTGCCACCTCCACCAGCAGCAATACTGGCAAAGTACTGAATGACTCTCTTGGTGTTAACAGTCTTTCCAGCACCAGATTCTCCTCTGAGAAATAAGAGCAAATAATACTTTTTATTATTCTTTATCAGCACTTTTTTTCAGATGTACAAATGGTATTAAGGTATATTGCTATGGTACACTTACGTGATCAGGAGGGACTGATTTTCCCTGTCTAAAAAATCAACAACAAAAACACCTTTTATTTAATGTTTATATGATATTAAGACCATGTTCACATTCTGCAAGCTGTTCACATAATTGAAGCTATTATTGACTGTTTTACATTATAATAGATTGGAGTAGATCATCATTTCATCAACTGTCTCTGTCAAAAGCTTTGTTGAAAGTTGATTTGGATTTGTTTGTGACATCCTTTCCATGAAACTTCTAAAAATCATACAGTACCTGACAGCATGTATTGGTAGGCATTGTCAGAGATGGAGAAGATGTGAGGAGGAGCTTCACTCCTCTTCTTGCCTCTGTAAGCAACGACAACTTCCTGGTTGTACACTGGCAACCACTTGTAGGGGTTTACAGTGACACAGAACAACCCAGAGTAGGTCTGTGCAGAGAGACAAAAATATATAATTAATTGGAGCATATCTGACATCTTTTGACAACTTAGGAAATGTGGTGCTGTACTCACATATATCATCCAAGCTGCATAACGCTCTTTGAGGTTAAACAGCACAGCAGGCTCATGCAGGAAGGTGAACATCGCCATGTCCTCAATTTTATCAAACTTTGGCGGGTTCTGAGGGTGGACGTCTACATCTTTGACAGTGACGGTCTTTGAGAAGAAGTGAACATGTGAGAAACATTTCATTTTCTGTTTTAGTTTTGGTTTCAAGGACATGATTAATTAGAAGTCAAGCATTTACAGTTCAGAAAACATGGAAATTTGCATTGGAATAAATACACATGCTCTGTTTGGTGTTCAGTGCTGAAAGCTGCAATGTATCATGAAATGTATTGAAAAAAATCTATGCATTTAAATACCCATACATCACACACTCTCTCCTGTCATTCCTTATCATTCACAGTCAAAAGGCTATGTTAAAAGTGTCATGACAGTCAGAGAGTCAGTCATGTTTTGGTCATATTCACTTGTAGTCAAATGTTTTTTTTTTCCTTTGTTTTTTTGGTTCAAAATTCACATAATAGGATGAAAACAAATATAAGTTTTTGTCAGGCCTTAAAATGATCATTTAAGACAATCTGTTGTCACATAATACGGCAGGCCTGTCCGTATGTGACTTTTCATATTTTAACAATACTGCACATACATAAGTATTGCTTAAATTGAAACATGTCAAATAAAATAATAATTAATAATTCTTGACCTACGTTAATGGTACAAAAGCAAACTTCTGGAGACCATGAAATAGAATCATGAAAAAATACGTAAAACAAATTTATTTACTTTCCCATACTCCGTGTCAACGGTGACTTTGTCCCCGTCTCTGCTTTGGACCATTCCTTTAACATATTCAACTTCTGGGTCCGGCACAAAGCAGGCCCTTTTGATGTCAAAGGGGCGAGTCTGGGCCTCCAGACGCTCCATGTCTGACTTCCTCAGATAGGGAGCCGCCGGGCCAAACTCTGCCATTAGAGCATCTCCCATGGTTTAACCTTTACATTTTTTAAAAAAAATCCTTTCAATTACAGCTTGACAGAAATTTCATAAATCACTAGTAGTAAAATGTTAGATAGAGGTCATATTACCCCTTCAGTGTATGAAGTTTAATATACTGTGAAATGTTAACATGTTAAGTGACATTATAAGTCAAAGATGGCACATCAAGAGTCTATTGTGGAATAATAGTTCAGTGTTGAATAACGTCTACTGTATTATCACTGATTTGAGTGTTAAGTCAGAGTGCAGTTATCTTTCAGCTTCTACTGAATAACATAATATGAGAAGTGTGTAGTCCAAACATACTGTAAATGTTCAAGCTAACCACAGTACCTTGGATGTTTACCTTCCCTGATTATTGTTGCCTGAAATGAAAGAAAATTGATTTACCTAGTAAACCTTACATTTTTTTAGTCAAATCATTATTGTAATCAAAGAGTCACTATGGACTGCTGCATTGTAAAGACCTTAAAGGTTTGTGGCAAATAATAATTTTTGCAAATAATCAATTACTCATTTTCTCTATTGTCTTACCTGTGGATGATGAATTGTAACCTGGGCTGTGAGCAAACACAGCTCCCTGTCTTATATACAAGTAGCAACTCTCCTATAAGGGTTGTGGCAGAAATAGATGTTGCATCTCAGCTCGGTTTGAATGAAAAGGTGGGGGCAACTAATATATTCAGTGGTGTTAAAGATGCAGTGTGCAATTGCTGTTGGCAAAAAGAATTTTTTTTTGACATACAGTAATCATAATTCTGTTGTAACTGTGAAAAAGTCATGCATTGTTAATATTTTTTGGTATTGTCTCTCTTGAGTATTTTGTTTGATGTGTTTTCATGTCTTTTTTAGATTTTGCAGGTTCTGGGTCATTGGGGTGATATTGTGCAGCATCACAACTGGAGGCAGTCCACAATTTATGTGTCAACTCTCCAGTCCATAAAAGGAAATATGCACACAGATCTGGCCTTACTTAAACAGCTTCAATTTGGTTTAATATAGCACGTGTGAAGTTGAGTTCAACACAAATGTATAAATATAGTTCATAGCAAAAAAACTTCCCATACTAGTATCTTGAATTTAAATTAAATTTCAATTATGTTTCTGTGTCTTTTAAAAACAAATGTTTATGTACACCAAACTGTAGTTTTTGTGTCTTTGTAAAATATGATTGCCCTAAAGATGAACCGAGTAAATCCTTCAGTGGTCTACATACATGGCACCTTACTCTATCTGAAATTCTTGAGGTGTTGTTTATGAGTGTTCTCTTGTGGTCACAGGTGCCAGCATGTGTTCCTAATACAAAGTAGGTTCTGTCTGCTACTGCAGGCATGGTCAAGGTCAGTCAGCTGCCAGCTGATGACAAAGCATCACTTTGCCCTCTGCCATTGACACATCATTGTTTTCTCAAGCTTCACTTAAGCACAAAGATAGCCCTGTGAGATTCTTGACAAATGCCTGTATGTGATTGAGAAGAACAACTTGTGGCCATGCTGAAGGAAGACCTCTGAAGTTTAAGTACAGGGGTTTATGGCATTAGTTACAGGTCCCTGAAGGTCCCTCAAGGGTCAGTGGTTAGCAAGTCTGAAATTCATTCAAATTGTTCAAGTGGTGTTGAATAAAGTAAGGCCATTCTAAGAAGCTGAAGTTCTAATGCTTTTCGGTATGTGGGAACAGCTGAGAAGTATCTATAATAATCATAGTATTTTGTGTGTCTTTTCAATCTATTGAGTATGTAGATCTACTTTCACATCCACATCAAGGGAGTGGTAGTCATTTGGGTCACTTAACTTGTATAAAATTGTATATTTGTTGCATACAAGTATGTCTTTGATATGGCACACGTCACTCCCAATTTAAAGCTTAACGTCAGTGTAATTTGTTACAGCAGGTGTGTACTAGGACTTGCATATAGAGGTTGCCTACAGCTGTCTATTAGAGGCGAATGAAGGAATGGCCAAGGTCAGTCAGCTGCCAGCCTGCAACTACTCTTCATGTTCTCCTATTGTTTGTTACCTTGACTTCACACTGAAGGATAAAGATAGCCTTGTGAAATTCACCCTGGATGCCTTCATATGACGGAGAAGGACATCTTGTATGCTTACACTGAACTTATTCGTCTGTAGTTTCATCCACATTTAGCACATTCTGCACATTTGCAGAAGTAACATAAATGTGACCTGAGAGACAGATGAATTAACATGTTAACACTTTTTCCAGATGTTATTCAATCACTATGTATGTCTTAAAACATATTGTATCTATGAACATAATGCATATCAACAGAACCTCATTATGTGTGATATGAGAGCGCTACTTGCGCCTTTGCATTCATGGGAATTTGGAGGCAAAAGTGGAAGTATCTAATTCCGCAGTTCTCCGTTAGAGGGTGATGAAGATTTGTGGTTACCTGAGGGAGAGAATATTTTGCAAATCCTACGCAGTAAGGACACAACAAGCACATATTTCAGACTGATTAAGTTGCTTATTTATGCTGCCTACATACATCTTCCACTCTGTACTTACTTTAACCAATGACTTTATATGGTCAATGAGAATGAGGTCCTTTTTAAATCAGGGTTTTATTTGTCAATTGTGTTTTATTTTCTTTTATATTTGCTAGCATTGCTAGTCATGGGCCTACTTGTCCAGAGTCTGAGGGTATGGTTGAGGGTAGGGGACATCTCGGGTTGCTTTCATGGAGACACCCGACTCTTACCTTGGTCTTCTTTATAGTGTGTTGTTTCCTTGACACTGTCCTTGAGGACCAAGATAACCTGTGAAATTCCTTCTGAGTGCCTTAGTCTGATTGAGGCGTGCAGCTTGTGAGAAGCACTGATGCACCATCTGATGTATGTAAAGGTCACCTCATCTCAGCTGTTCCATCGAGACACTTCCTGTAATACCATTGCAGTATTAGCCTCCTCCTTTGCACTGGAAGCAGCTGTGTATATCTCTTGCTCTAGTGTTATATTGTGATTAGGGCTTTTCTACTGGATGTTCTTTAACTTCAAGGTAATGATGATTGTATGATTGTTTATTCATTGTTGTATTATTGTATTAATAATTGTTTTTCAATGTTTTCTGTTGGATTCTCCTTCAGAGAGGCAAGGCAGTGTGGACCTCCTAGGAAGCATACCCTTGAATAATTTTAAAATGGTAAGTCTTCATGAAGTTTCAAAATATTAATTGCTTTAATTCCCCTTGTTTTTTTGTTCATTAAAGCATGTTTAATGTTCATAGACCAGATACCAGAGAAAATGCATCCAGCATCCAGCATTTTCAAAAAACAAAGATTTCATTGCTTATTTTAATATATGCATGTACGTAGGTGTGTTGTAATTTAGTTGTTGAAAGAAAGCACTCTTTGCTGAACATAATGTAAAGAACATCCACTTTAGAGCCCACTTGTCAGACATCAGATTATTGATTGACAGTTTGAGGCTCTGTTGTAGCCAGGACTATTATAGGAATGCATGCCTACTACAGCAAGAAAATTTAATGACCTCCCTTCTGGTTTGAGCGAGTACACTTATTTTCTGAGGCACAGTTTTACTTTTTTTTTCTTTGCACATTATCCTTTGGCTAGACTGTTCGAAAATGTGTCTGAAACACATAATATGACATTTCCTGGTCAACATAATGAAGTGGCGATCTCACCGGTAATCTACTTTTTAAAAAACCTGTAGACCAAAAGCAGCCAGAGGGTGGGACTTTAAGCTGATGGCTTTAATAGGAATTAATGGGTTATGGTGTGAACACAGTTGAAAGCAGTATTAAGACTGCAGTTGCATTGACTTGTGTTGATTGTGTCAGAATAATATTTTGATTGTGTCAAAATATTCAAGAAATAAATCTTAAAATAATCTTTACTGGGGAATCATCATCTTTATTGCTTACAAAAATATTTTAGGAGTTGCTTAACGTAACTATAAATGATGTCATTTATGATCTGTAAATGTTGTAAATTTCTGAAACTAAAGGAAATGTTGACCAAGATCATTGGCACTTTCAAGAAGGTGTCAACAATGGCATTCAGTATACAAGTTCATAATTTTAAGTATTTTCTTATTTCACAAGGGGAAAAAAAAATCTAAAGTGCCATTGCTCCACCAAGCATGCAGAAGTGTAGCCTAAAAGATGGTAAAGAAAGCATCGTAGTTTCAGACAGCAATAGATTTAGCAAACAAGGTATGTTTTTTGTTTGTTTGCTTGTTATTTTAAAGACACTTCTTCTGTTGATGGATGGGTGTGCTCTAAAGCAAGACTTGCTCATTCACCTTGCTTCATTTCTCTATATAAAAGCCTGAACATATATATCAGAGATTTGTTCACAGTACCTACTTCTTTTCAATCACAGACAAAACTATTACTGGTCTACCACATCATGGTCAGGAAAAAGTGTGAGCTGTTAATTGGGAATGTATGTTTTACGCAGACCATGATTTTATTTTTTTCTTTATTTCATGATATACTTATTGGTATGTTCAGCTCTGTTCTGTGTATTATATACATATAGTTACATATACATATACACATAGTTTTTGCGTCTTGAGGGCATTAATTGTTTATTATTTTGTCAGTTTATGATTTTCTTAAAGCATTTTTTCTTTTCATGAAATGTTGCTGTTTAGGTCAGAAAACATCTTGAACCTCAGAAGGGAAGTGATGAGTTGTTTTTGGATATTAATAGATAATAGATAGATTTCACTGCAGTGTAAATGAGTACAGACATCTGAAAAAATTGCATTTTCCCTTTATTCTATTCAACTACAGGTATTTGAGCCAAAAAGAAACTCCAAAGTTCAGCATGAAAGGCTTTCAGGAAAGGCCCATGACAGAGCTTCACTCCTCATCATGCCCTTTCTGTGGAAAAATGAAGAAATAAAAAAGGAAAAAAAAAAATTGACTGGTGAGTTTAAGATATTTCAATACTTTTTTTTATAAAAAATTAGATCAAGAATTTAATATTTGGACTGCGGATTCTCATCAAACAATAGGATATAAGTTGGCAGAAGCAATGAACAATATTGGAACAATATCAATGTTTAAAAAAGCCATAGGCATACTTCTCCAAACTCCAAACTTAGTGGAAATAACAATTTTCAGTATCCCACCATGGACTTTCCTTTCAAGTCTATACAGTAAACTAAAACTGTGAAATTAAACTTTTACTGCATCCTCTTAGAAGCAACACAAATAATAGGAACGGAAACACTTATTTCTTATAAACAAAGGTGTTAAATGTATTTTATGTATTTATTGTGCACTAGAGTGCTACCAATTGTGGCAGTTGTGTAAGCATTTGTGATTATTTAATTGGATTCATGTAATTTTTAAATTGTTTTCAGTGGTAGAGTGACTAGACAAAATTGCTCAAGCAATCTGTTGCTACTAGAATTTGTGAATTGTTAGCTACAGTTATTAAAAAAATGTGAGGGTATTGTTTATTTCCTGGCATGCTATGAATTTATACCGGAAAAAAGTGAGGTTTGTTATTCATAGTTATTTTCCTGAAAGGGAATAATTCTCTCACCTTGCCACCTGTATCACGGCTCTTGGCTCTCATCTTGTTGACCTGAGACTCAGCAATATCAGCTCTCTCCTCAGCCTCATCCAGCTCATGCTGCAGTTTGCGGAACTTAGTCAAGTTGCTGTTAGCCTGCTCCTCCTGGAAAACATAATTGGTCGCATAATCAATGTTTGTCTTTTACAAATCAGTTTTAGAATGCATGATGTAATTGGTACATCATGGGACCCTTACAGCCTCCTCTGCTGTTCTCTTGTAGGACTTGACTTTCAGCTGCAATTTATCCACCAGATCCTGAAGGCGATGCAGATTCTTCTTGTCTTCCTCAGTCTAAAGATGTAAAAGTAGGTAAGCCATCATGTTGGCTGTGATGAATAATACTGAGAAAAAAGAAGAGGGAGATGGTATTTTTTCCCATTTAGTACCTGATAGGTGAGCTCCTTGATGCGGCGCTCATATTTACGGATTCCTTTGACAGAATCACTGGCCTTCCGTTGCTCTATTTCCACCTCATTTTCCAGCTCCCTCACCTAAGTAGACAAGTATATTCAGACCCCGTATGCATCTATCCCAGTACTTTTAAATAGTTAGTTGATATTCTTTTTTAAAAAGTGTCTCCTAACACACTAGAAAAAAACAGCTGATGTTGTGACTGTTACCCTAGCCTCCAGTTTCTGGATCTGCTTCTTGCCACCCTTCATGGCGATTTGCTCAGCTTCATCCAGACGGTGCTGCAGGTCTTTGATGGTCTGCTCCATGTTCTTCTTCATGCGCTCCAGGTGAGCACTGGTGTCCTGCTCCTTCTTGAGCTCCTCTGCCATCATGGCAGCATCAGTGATGGCCTTCTTGGCCTTTTCCTCAGCATTCCTGCACTCCTGCACAGCCTCATCTACTTCACTCTGCAACTGGGATGTATCACCCTCCAGTTTCTTCTTCTGGTTCAGCAGGCTGGTGTTCTAGGGGAAACGCATAAATATTCTGTCACTGTCTTGACTGTGACTTAACTGTTCCCAGCCCATCTGCCCCCAGAATATGTGCAATTTTACATTATCTGACATTTTGGTGTACATACATCTTATTTTTATGATTGATCTCTCTTTCATAATGAAACATGCAACTTTATGGGCCCTAGGTTATTTTCAGGGTAGTCAGGGTCAAGTTTAGTTTAAAGCTCTGATCACAGTCATTTTAAGAAAGAACAGGATGCATGACAGTAGAAATGTATTTTTATATTTGAATAGGGTGGGTTTTCTGGAATCTGGCCATATAAGAATCATGGTGGTGGCATACTGTTTGGCTTTGTAATTTGCATAATGATATGTCTTGGCAGAATATTTCAGTCATTTTCAAATTTCAGAACAATTGGAGTGCACTAGACACAGGGCTGTTTTGCACAGACCCAGTGTCACATTACTCTGACAAGCCACCATGTTCTGGACTTTACCTGAGAATGAAGCAGCTGAACCCTCTCACTGACGTCCAGCAGCTCCTGTTCAGCCAGTTTCCGGCCTCTCTCTGTCTGCTCCACCAGGGACCTCAGCTCATCCAGTTCAGCCTGCAGCAGATTGTTGCGTCTCTCCACAATGGCAATGTTCTCTTTGAGATCATCATTACCACGGAGAGCATCATCCAACTGCAGTTGCGCATCCTGCCATTGACAGAAATATTTAAATTAATCTTGAATTGGTTTGTGGTAGTATACAACAAGCAGTGGTGAAGTTATATTTAATACAGGTATTTATATTTTGGTGTGTAACCTTTAGATGTCCATGAAGTCCCTTAAGCTGCTTTTGCGCCTCAGATGCCTGCCTGTTGGCCTGGCTGAGCTGGATCTCCATCTCATTGAGGTCTCCCTCCATCTTCTTTTTCAGCCTAAGAGCCTCATTCCTGCTGCGAGTCTCAGACTCCAGGGAGCTCTGCAGGGTGTCCACCACTCTCTGCTGGTTCCTCTTGGCCTGCTCCATCTCCTCATCCTTCTCAGCAAGTTTACGCTCAATGTCAGCTTTGACCTGATTGAACTCCAGCTGAGCTCTCAGGATCTTACCCTCTTCGTGCTCTAGAGTTGCCTGTGAAACAGTAATGATGTATTGGTGCAAAACGCTAGATATCTATCTGAAGAGTACTAAAGCTATTTCATTTAATTTACCTCAGCTTCCTCGAGAGCAGACTGAATCTCTGCTTTTTCTTGCTCAAGTGTCTTCCTGACCTTCTCAAGCTCATGAATGCTCTTTCCAGTCTCACCAATTTGTTCAGTGAGATCAGAAATTTCCTCTGTGGAGAAAGCCATAGTATTAATTTTAGACATCTTTTGGTCATTTAAAATTATGAATGGCTAACTAACTAATATAGACCTTGCAGATTTTTGTTCTCCCTCTTCATGGTCTCCAGGTGATCCAGTGATTCCTCATAGGAGTTCTTGAGTTTGAAGAGCTCCGTGCCAAGAGATCTGGCCTCTTTCTGGGAACTCTCCAGCTCAGTCTGGGACTCCTCATACTTCTGCTTCCACTCAGCCAGAACCTGAGAAATTACAGAATACAATGTTTTTGGTATTAACATTTATTCTCTGTGATCGGACATGTTCAATTCCATTAGCATGCACAAGTTTCACCTTATTAACTTTCAACTTACCTTGTCAAAGTTTCTTTGCTTCTTGTCCAGGGCAGCAGCAGCAGCATTTGATCTCTCTACATCTACCATGAGATCTTCAATCTCATTCTGCAGTCTATGCTTAGTTTTCTCTAGGGAGGAGCATTTGGCATTAACAGCCTCCACAGCCTCCTCTGCATCTTGCAGACGCTGAGCCAGCTTTTTCCTGCGACCAGGAAGATATTTTGTTATCTATATAGTTATTGTATTTGTTTTTTGTCTGAACATCATTTCAGTGGGGATCTTACTTGGCATCTTCTAGCTCCTCAGTCCTCTGGATGGCATCAGTTTCATACTTGGTTCTCCACTGAGCCACCTCAGAGTTGGCCTTGGAGAGACTGCGCTGCAGCTCAGCCTTGGCCTCCTGCTCCTCCTCATACTGCTCCCTCAGGAGGTCAGCATCATGTCGAGCAGACTGCACTGCATGAGCTAGTGCATTTTTAGCCTGTCAAGTATTATAGTAGTATTAAGTTCAAACAGAGATAAACACATTGATATATATATATATATATATAATGTATATTTAGTCTTATATAGAAAAATATATTCTGATTTCTTGAAGATACCTTGACTTCTTCCTCCAGTTGTCTCTTCAGATCTTCAATCTGCTGGGTGTATGATTGCTTGCCTCTAGTTAGTTGAGAGACAAGAGAATCCTTCTCTTCCATTTGCCGAGCTAGCTCCCCTGTTTGATTTAAGCATGACATATGTTTTCATTAGGGTGTTAACCCTTAAATTAACAATTGAATGTTATGGCAAAACAAATTTTGTACCATTTTCAGTTTGTAGCTTAGCTTTCTGCATGGTGAAATCATTAATGCTTCGCTGGCCTTCTTCATACTTTGTTCTATATTCACTCATCTGGTCCTCCAAGGTCCTGCACATTTTCTCCAAATTTCCCTGAAGAATACAAAAGAATATAAAAGATAGAACATTTTATGCAAGCATGTGAACAGGTATCCCTATTACTGCTCTTTACCTTTGCTTTGGAGACTTGCTCCATGTTGGAGACAACATCGTCCAGCTCCAGACGAAGTTCACTCTTCTCCTTTTCAAGCTTTTGTTTCACTCTCTGGAGGTTGTCAATCTGCTCACCAAGGTCAGCAACACTGTCTGCATGCTTCTTCCTCAGTGTGGCAGAAGTGGCCTCATGTTGCAGAGTGGACTCTTCAAGGTCTCTGCGCAGCTTCTGGAACTCAGCTTCTCTCTTCTTGTTCATCTCAATCTGGGCAGCAGTGGCACCTCCAGCCTCCTCCAGCCTCTCACTGATCTCCTCCAGCTCTCTTGCCAGGTCTGCCCGCTGTTTCTCCACTTTGGCTCGGGCAGCTCTCTCAGCCTCCAGCTCTTCCTCCAGCTCCTCAATACGGGCCTACATAGAGAAGAGATCAGATGAAATACTCCATGGTATAGTCTCTGATTTGTTTAATACCGTTTCTTCTGTACCTGAAGTTCCTTCAGTTTCTTTTGTAGCTGGGCTGCCATAGCTTGCTCATCTTCAATCTTGCTGTTAAGCTGACTTATTTCAAAGTCTTTCCTGTAGTAAAAACAGATTAAAGTAAATGTTATGGGTTACTTTTTGGAATGTTTAATAGTAGGGGGAATTATGTTAAAAATCATTACACGGTGGGTAGAAGCGTGAAAATTTGTACATATGTCCCTTGGGTGATCCTAAGACATCCTAGAAACAATTCTAACAGGAAGTGAGTTTTTTGAAGAAATTCAAAATTGCCGACCATAGAATTAGCAGCTGATTCAAAACACACCACAAACAACCTCATAAAAGCATGAAATTTGTTATATATGTTCTTTGGGTGACCTTAAGGCATCATAGAAAATTTGTCTCAAATATCTCAACCAGGAAGTGAGTTGAGATATTTGGCTGACCATATAATTAGCAGCTGATTCCAAGCCCATCAAAATGCACCACAACCAACTCCATAAAAGCATGAAATGTGGAGTATACACTTTTTTGGAGACATCATAACATCCTGGAAAGTCTCAAAAAGCTTGAACAGGAAGTGAGTGTATGAAGAAATTCAAAATGGCCTCCCATACACTTTGTTGATTCAAAACTCGCCAAAACTGACCTCATAGAAGCATGAAATTGGGAGTATGTACTCTTGAGACATCCTGGAGAATGAGTCCCAAAAATCTGAAACAGGATGTGAGTTTTTGAAGCAATCAGAAATGGCCACCCATACTATTGGACGCTAATTGACAGCCCATCAAAAAAAATTACCCTTAAAGGAAGGGAATGTGAAATGGCTACTTAAATGCCATTTGGTGGGAAAGATCATATCATGCACTTGAAACTGTTTGGAGTTTGTTGCAATAACTAAAAGTTGGAGTATGGTATCAGCATCAGGGTAGCATACATAGTCTATATTGGCTATATAGACTTTATCTCTGCTCATTTGAACATTTTATTCATAAACTACTCTTTGAAAGGTACAGATAAGATCCTGTGAAAGTTTTTAAAGCTACATATGTATGTATTTTACAAATAATTCCCCAGTCAAATGAAGATTTATTGGAAAAGTGCTCTCATTTGGACTGCTTTTTTTGCATTTTTCCCTCTTTAAAGCTGTATAAAAGCTATAAACATGATTTTATGTATTAAATTGCACATAGTAATTGATGCCAGTATATATACATCACATGCAAAAAAACTAAATGGCAGAAGGAGCCACAATGTCCAAGCTATAAACCATTTTGTTATTCTTGGGTCATTTTTGCAGCCATCTTGGATTTATTTTCCCTTTTATGACCTTAATGGATTGAAAATTTTGGGCACCCCTTCTGAAATGATGAGATACATCCTAAAGAGTATCTATACCAACTTTGGTGCTTCTCTCCACCGTGTAACAATTTTACCCTTTTTTGTTGATAATTCCCCCTACTATAAATATTCTCAAGATCCAGAATCTATCTATCTATCTATATACCTGTCTGTCTGTTTTATTTATTTAATTGTATGGGAAATCTTTTTCTCTGGTCTTTTCCTAAACCAAACCGCACATGCATTTATCTTTTTTTTCTCTTATATACAGGCCAGAGTACATACTTTTTTAGTCTTTCCTCTAGCTGCTGTTTATCATTCTCTAGGTCCATCACATTCTCTTGGGTCAACTTTAAGTCACCCTCAAGCTTTCTTTTAGCTCTCTCCAGATCCATTCTTAGCTTCTTCTCTTGTTCCAGGGAGCCCTCGAGCTGAAAATAAAGAATGATAGATAGAAGTAAGATTAGCATGTCTTATAATGTCTTGCTTAATCAGTTAATTTAGATATTTGTTTCAACATACATCATCAACTTGCTGCTCCAGCTTGGCTTTGGCCTTAGTCAGAGT
This sequence comes from Tenualosa thibaudeaui, assembly GCA_027481765.1. Classification (NCBI taxonomy): domain Eukaryota; kingdom Metazoa; phylum Chordata; class Actinopteri; order Clupeiformes; family Clupeidae; genus Tenualosa; species Tenualosa thibaudeaui. The sequence continues at coordinate 5,512,906 of JAIFZK010000008.1, forward strand.
GTTGACTTTGTCCTCCTCACTCTGAAGGTCATCCAGGGTTTGCTGGTGAGCCTCCTGCAAGGCTTTCTTCTCCTTGGTCAGCTTGGCAATGATTTCATCAAGAGCTGCCATCTCCTCAGTCAGGTTTTTAACCTGAAGTGAAAATCCATTGTCAGGACACTGTCCAACAGGAATGCATTTTTTAACTACAATATCATCAGATGCAAATTAACCTTGTTCTCAGTAGCATGTTTCTCTTTCTCGACTTTAGCCAGAGTGAGTTCCAGATCATCAATATCCTTCTTGAGCTCAGAACACTCATCCTCCAACTTCCTTTTCTTAGCAGTCAGTTCTGCATTCATTTCCTCCTCATCTTCTAGTCGCTCAGTCAGCTCCTTGGCTTTGGCCTCAAGCTGAATCTTGTTCTTGATCAGACCTTCACAACGCTCCTCAGTTTCCTATCTGAGATTATCTTGCAGTCTATCACGTATACCTCTCCTTTAAGTATTTTACTTAGACACTGTTGTTTTTTTACCTTAGGTGTTTTTTTTTATTACAAAGTTCTTCCTTTTGTTCATGGTTTTGTAGTTGGGTGCACTGTGCACATCGAAAGAGCCTCACTAATTGCCACTAGTGTCTAGCACCTACATAGGTAGTGAAAACCAGTAATTGTAGACTAGAGCCACATATTTGCTTGAGGAAGGTGGAAGTAAATTAATGAATCTGCCAGTTACCCTGGGGGATTACTAGGAAGCCAATTTGTATGACCAAGGTTGGGACTTTATCCAGGGTGGCACTAGGAACTCCCTGTTCTGTGAGAAGTTTCATTGGACATTTTATTACCACAGTGAATTAAGAAGTTTGACAAGGCGTATCATGCTCACAGTCTGGACTTGAAGTTGCAGGTCATTCTTCTCTTGGAGAACAGAAACCATTTTCTCCTCAAGCTCCTTTCTACGAGCCTCAGATTTAGCATAGGCCTCCTTCAGCTTCAGGAATTCTTCCTTCATGTTAGCCATCTCTTTCTCAGCCTCAGCTGATCTCAACAGGGGCTTGATCTTGAAGTACATCTTCATCCAGGGCCAATTTTTGACACCCATGAATGCACGGACATTCCACTGAATCACTAGCAATGCGTCCCTGAAAATATAAATGGAGGAAAAATGAAGGAAGTGTTCTCTTGGATTATACAGTATATCTATATACCTACACATTAGATTGCTTAAGTAAGTAGATTCACCTGCGTTCAACAATTTTCTGGAATTCAATTCTTGCCAGAAGACCTCTTCCCCTTGATTGAATACCAGTGATGATGAGTGCAAGGCGGTCATCTCTCATCTCTTCAAGTGTTCCCAGGAGACCAGCTTTGAAAAACACCTTTAAAACAACAAGTGTTTGGAATGATCTCACGCTTTGTCAAACATGCTAATTTAAGAGTTTTATTTTAAGAGAAGAGTTTTGGCCTATTGAAAACATCTGTTCTATTTATTTATTCACTTTTAACATTTTTGCTAGCCTATATTTTTTCTTTCTGAAATTCAAACTGATTTAAAAAGATGCCCCAAAAAGTGTGATCATAGTGTTGCATGAAAGATGCGTATGGGAATGTTAAACTATTAAATACCTTAGTGTGGCCAAATCTGTACTGCTGATGGTCAATATCCAGAGATCCTAGTAGTTTTTCTGCTCCTTTCTTGCTGTCAATGAACTGTCCCTCAGGGATGGCAGCAGGATTCAGGATACGGTATCTGAGGTGGTGAAAATGGTCTTTGCTATCGCAGTGTTGTTTAATTGTTGATATAACAATCCTCAGCAATCTCCTTGAATTCATTTAAACTTGATTGGATGCCCGTGATGATGAAAACAATTTGGTTGTCTTGATATTGTAAGAATAGTAGAGTTTAATAAGTAGGACATCAGTGAGCAGATTGTACCTCTGTTTGAAGTCTCCATACAGGATCCTGTTGGGGAAACCCTTTCTGCAGATCCTGATGCCTTCCAGCACACCATTACAGCGCAGCTGGTGCATGACCAAAGGATTCTCCATGGCCCCAGGAGTCTTGGTCTCATTGGGGATGATGCAGCGTACAAAGTGCGGGTGAGTTGACCGCAAATTGGTCATCAGCTTGTTCAGGTTCTCCTGTTTTAGGTTATGTTTTGTTATTATGAATCTGTGTATGAGTATCCTTTTCTGAGGTTAAAAGCCAAGAAAAATAAAATAAGATAAAAAAATCTCTGACCCTGTGCAATGCAGACACTGTCTGGAAAGAAGATCCTTTTTTCTTCTTCTCCTTGCCCTTTCCACCACCACCTTCTGTGGCTGTGAACATATGCATGTTCTTGATTTAATACACGTTTAAGTTTCCATAATAAAGGACCAATTTTTTGCTAGGGAGAATCTTACCAGAGTCAGCTCCAGCGTAGCCTGCGAAGAGGGTTGCAAGCATCTTCATTGTTGACTTCTGGTATAAACCGACCACTGTCTCATTGAGGGGGTCCTTATTCTTCACTAGCCAGTTGTTGATGTTGTAGTCAACAGTTCCAGCATAGTGGACCAGGGAGAAATGAGCTTCTGGTTTCCCCTTGACAATCCTGGGCTTCTGGAAGTTGTTGGATTTTCCCAAGTGGTTGTCATAAAGCTTGGCTTTAAATGTGGCATCACTGGCCTTGGGGAACATGCACTCCTCTTCAAGGATGGACATAATACCCATGGGCTATATTACCAACAGATATGAAAAATAGATTTATATTTTTTTTCTTCAGTAAATGTAGTTCTGGAATTATGTGCATACACCATACTAATGCATTGTAGATTACCAAGGAAGGCGAAGGAACTAGTTTCCAATGTTAAAAAGTTTTCAGGATGATATTTTACACAATAAAAGTAGACCCTACACTACTATGCACACTATATATTTTCACCCACCTTTTCAATGAGGTCAATACAGGCCTGCAAGTCCATACCAAAGTCAATGAACTCCCACTCAATGCCCTCCTTCTTGTACTCCTCTTGCTCCAGCACAAACATGTGGTGATTGAAGAACTGCTGCAGCTTCTCATTAGTGAAGTTGATGCACAGTTGCTCAAAGGTGTTGAACTGAAACAAAGATACATGTTTACATTGTTTGCATTTTTATTAAAGTCATCTGCTTTATACCATTTTTGGTCAATTTTTTGTTTTGTCATAAATGCTCACATCAAAGATCTCAAATCCAGCGATATCGAGCACACCGATGAAGTACTGGCGAGGTTGTTTGGTGTCCAACGTCTGGTTGATCCTCACAACCATCCACAGGAACATCTTCTCATACACTGACTTGGACAGGGCTCCAATAGAGTAGTACACCTTGAAATGCATGGTTTGCAATGAAAATCCTACTCACTAAATTTTTGATTAAGAAGATGACAAGATGTGACAGAATATGCATCATTCTGACCTGTTGAACATTCTGTCCCTTGGTGACCCATTCGTTTCCTACTTTGACCCTTGGGTGACATAAGGCCTTAATGAGGTCAGCGGAGTTCAGGCCCATCAGGTAAGCAGATTTGTCTGCATCTGTTGAAACAGCATATAGTACACAGTAATGACATGTATGGATTTCAGCTGAGATATGTGATGATGACCAACCTGTGCCAAGTGTCGTGCAATCCATCATTATAGAATTTAAGATGCAAAAGCTGTGTTATTTACATCACAATACTTCCTTGTTTAGAGTACATACCCTCAGTGCCATCAGCCTCTGCCTGCTCTTCTCTCTGTTTCTGCTTGAACTTCATGTTGCCGTAGTGCATGATGGCACCAGTCAGCTTGTAAATGCTGTTCTTCTCTTCTTGGGTGAAGCCCAGCACATCAAAGGCTTCCTACAGTGTGAATAATTGAACAAACAGTAAATTGAGCACAGTACTTGCAAATGTTATATGTGAGACTTTACTATAATAGAACATAAAGGAAATGGCAGAATTCTTGTAGATGAAAGCGCGTTTCCACTGTTAAGTAGAGAAAGTCTTGGTGTTTAGTATAGGGAACACATTAGCCATTAATTCATAGTTAATATTAATGTGTGAATCTAATATTATACAGGTATTAATACTAATATATTGATCGATTAGTGCTTAATAAGGTCTGTATTAAGCAAACTTGCATGAACAATTATTCTTACTGAACAAGTGATTTATTCATGGTAAATCCTTAATCATTATACAACAGTTTTAACTTTACTTACATCAGTAGCGTCAAGCTCATCACCATCATTAATGGAGGCAACTTGGGTCTCTCCTTGGGAGATAAAAGAGTAGTCGTAGGGGTTTGCAGTGATAAGCAGCATCTCTAAAACACAAGAATAAGTTTATCAGACATTTTTCTGCTGTAAGTGACGTGATAACTTTGGTGAATCTTAAGTGAATGGGACTTTACCCAGCAGTTCTGGTTTCCTCTGAGACAGGATCTGGTAGAAGATGTGGTAATCTCTTTCAGCCTTGAGCTGGAAAGTTACCCGAGACTTCTCCAATAGATCTGACAAATAGAAATAAGAAAATAAAATGTTTAAATGCTAATGGGGTCAAATGGCTCTTATGGAAAAAGTGTTTCAATAATAGATTTTTAAATAGATTTCAACAGTTGTACTAACTCACAGGTCTCAATATCAGCAGAAGCAAGCTTGCCACTTGCAGCAAAGTGGATTCTGATGAATTTACCCTGATTGAATAATAATAATAACAATAATATTAATAATAATGCACTGTATACATCATTATGAGGTGAGGTTTGTTAGTCCAAAGTTATACTTACAAATCTAGAAGAGTTGTCATTTCTGATGGTCTTTGCATTACCAAAGGCCTCCAGAGCAGGGTTACACTGGATGATTTGATCCTCCAGGGTCCCCTAAAGATGGAACACCAATATGTGTCATGACCATTATAAATTTGTGGAATTACATGGAAGACATACTCCCCATATTTCCCACCAGTTGATGGAGGTTCATATGTTAATTCTGATCACTCTTGTGAGCGTTATGAAAGTGATACTGGCATTCAAGTGAATGGATAGAGGTTATTGAGTTGCGTAAACCCAAAATTAGCAAGCTCCACAAAGTCTGACACTGGTAACCACATAGTTGTAAGGGCTCTGTCTTGATTCACCTACCTTTTTGTCATTTGGATCCTTCTTGCCACCTCCACCAGCAGCAATACTGGCAAAGTACTGAATGACTCTCTTGGTGTTCACAGTCTTTCCAGCACCAGATTCTCCACTTAGGAAGACATGTAGAGAAAATATATATATAAATATATAGGGGCTTTACTCAGACATAGATTAGCATAGATTAACGTAGTACACTTACGTGATCAGGAGGGACTGATTCTCCCTGTCTAATAAGATAAAATAAAATATGTGAATAGTATAAGAAAGTATACATAAAAAAGTCTATACTTGTTTTCCTGTTTTTCTTTTTTTTAAAGCACATTGATGTATTCAAGCTTTTATGCGCTGTATAAATTAACTTGTGGTATATTCCAAAGATACACTATGTATCCTGATTATGTGGATGTTAAATGTTTTGTAAGTGACTAATGTGGAATGCTTAGATTTCATTAAAATGCTTTGCTACATGATGAATTTCTTTACCTGACAGCATGTACTGGTAGGCATTGTCAGAGATGGAAAAGATGTGAGGAGGAGCTTCACTCCTCTTCTTGCCTCTGTAAGCAATGACAACTTCCTGGTTGTACACTGGCAACCACTTGTAGGGGTTTACAGTGACACAGAACAACCCAGAGTAGGTCTGTGCAGAGAGACACAAACGATTGATAATGTCTCTGTATTTTAAGAATCTGAGACACACTCATGAATCTGACACACACATCACTATACTCACATAGATCATCCAGGCTGCATAACGCTCTTTGAGGTTAAATAACACAGCAGGCTCATGCAGGAAGGTGAACATCGCCATGTCCTCAATTTTATCAAACTTTGGCGGGTTCTGGGGATGGACATCTGAATCTTTTACAGTGACGGTCTTTGAGAAGAAGTGAACATGTGAGAAACATTTCATTTTCTGTTTTAGTTTTGGTTGCAAGGACATGATTAATTAGAAGTCAAGCATTTACAGGTCAGAAAACATGGATATTTGCATTGGAATAAATACACATGCTTTGTTTGGTGTTCAGCGCTGAAAGCAGCAATGTATCATGAAATGTATTGAAAAAAATCTATGCATTTAAATACCCATATGTCACACTCTCTCCTGTCATTCCTTATCATTCACAGTCAAAAGGCTATTTTAAAACTGAATATATTGAAAACAGACATAATCTCATAAAGAATAAAGTCTGGCGTCTGCTTTTTAAAAATATATATATATATTAGTCACAAAGTTTTCTTTACCTTCCCTGCTTCAGTCTCAACAGTGACTTTGTCCCCATCTCTGCTTTGGATGGTTGCCTTCATAAATTCAACCTCAGGGTCCACCACAAAGCAGGCCCTCTTAATGTCAAAAGGACGGGTCTGGGCCTCCAGACGCTCCATATCTGACTTTCTCAGATACGGAGCTGCCGCCCCAAACTCTGCCATGGCAGCATCCCCCATGATTTAGCCTTTGAACAAATATCAGCCCCATGAACAACCAGTAAGGTCAGATCAACCACAGGTAGAGACAGAGTAAACAACTCATTATGTATTTTAGGATAAAAATTAAAAGTACTTTTATTTTTAGTCTGCCACCTCTTCACTAGATCACTAGATCAGAAAACACACAAGGTATAAATACCACTCTCAGAGTTTAAGCAAGTTTTGTGCTGTACAGTATTCATTTGCACTGTAGGTTCAGAATCATACAGTGCAGTGCACCAGTCAGCCTGTCAGGTTAGACATGCTATACGTTTTAAAACTAGTTCACATACCTTTTGATTACTTTCCTTCCAGATGACTGTTGTTGCCTACAATGAACAAGAGAATAGTATACCTCCTAAAATCTCTCGCTCTCAAATGCTGTTGTTAAGAAGAGAGACTTACGTGGAAATGCTATTAAACAGTTACATTGAACTATTTCAAATGATAGCTCTTGAATCTTTTTATAAATGATAATTTTATTACTCCATTGTCTTACCAGTGAATGATGGAATTGTGACCTGGATTGTGAGCCGCACATCTCCCTGTCTTTTATATGACAACCAGCTCTCTTAAAAGGGTAGAGACAGAAATAGCTACTGCACCTCAGCTAGGTTTGAATTGAAAGGTGGGGGCAACTGGATAATTCAGGAGTGTTAAAGCTGCAGTATATTTCTCCAAGACAGAAACTTAAAAAAGTGATAGACAAAAAAATATTATGAGGGAACAGCACAAGGGTCATACTTATTATTTCTTGGTATTTTGTCCATCTTAAATATTTGTTTGATGGTCTTATCTTAATATGTTTTATAGATTCTTTTGATAAGGGTACAGTAGAGTACATCACAGGGGAAGGAGGTGCATAACTATTGTGTCAAGTCTGTAGTCCATGAAAGGAAATACATAGAGCTGGTCATTCAGATTAATTATAGCACTGGAGACCAAACAGGAAAATTACTGACTCCCCAATGGATTTAAGTTTTGCCAATCAAATTAACACTTGTGAACACAGTATTAGGTAAACTGTGAACACTTAGTTATTATCTGTAGTGATACTGTATACTGTAGGGTATACCATTTTAAATTGTTGGTGTTGTTTATGAGTTCTCTTGTGGTCACAGGTGCCAGCATGTGTTCCTAATACAAAGCCTAAGTAGGTTCTGTCTGCTACTCCAGGCATGGTCAAGGTCAGTCAACTGCCAGCTGATGACAAAGCATCACTTTGACCTCTGCCATTGACACATCATTGTTTTCTCAAGCTTCACATAAGCACAAAGATAGCCCTGTGAGATTGGTGACACATGCCTGTATTTGATCGAGAGGAACAACTAGTGGCCAGTGCTGAGGGGAGACTTCAAGTTCAAGTACAGGAAGTAATGACATTAGTTACAGGTCTCTGAAGGCCTCTCAAGGGTCAGTGGTTAGCAAGACTGTGCAGTTCTTTCAGTTGTTAAAGTGATGTCGAATGAACTAAGGCTGTTCTAAGAAGCTGAGGTGGTAATGCTCATGTGGGAACAGTTGAGAAACCCAATGAGGTGACAGAAATGTTTGAGTGCAAGTGATATATTGTTGGGAAGAGCTACCTACTGCAACCATATTTAGGTTCTTAACTGTTACTGATTCACAAGAACATCTGATGAGTTTATTGTATCCACAGACTAGGTTAGTTGACACTTGTAGGTGAAGCTGGCTGTATAAAGATTCTGAGAGCAAACCAATGCTCTGTTTCTATATGACAGACAAAAACTAAGTAACAATGAAGACTTTTTTTGGAGATTCATACACTTTGATTGTTGTGGTTGTGATGCATTTTTGCACCTCAGGATCTTGTACCCCAGCATTTAGTTTAGTGTCTCAGATGTGTAGGCTGCTGATTTTAACATGCACATCAACATCTCTGTGTCTCAAGATTTCTGAATCCCTATAATAATAGTATTTTGCCATTGATGTATCCGTCTTTTGAGTAAGTGTAGATGAGTAAATGGGCAGATCAGTAAATACACAGAGGTTCAGTAGTTAACTACTCTACTAACTAGTAGTTAAGACTCTTAAATTCATTCAAATTATTTAAGTGGTGTTGTATGAAGTAAGGCCATTCTAAGAAGTTGAGGTGTTAATGCTCCAAAGCATGTGGGAACCACTAACAAGCCTCCATAAGCTGACAGATGTTTGAGTGCAAGTAATAATTTGTTGTAGACATTTGGGATTTCTTGAAGCTGCCCACTCTAGCCATGTTTAGGTTGTCAGCTATGCCACTGAGTTGCAGAAGGAAGTGATAAATGTTATATAAATGCACACCTTAAAAGAAGTTCTGAGCAAAGGTGCTCAATGTGTCTGGCTTCCAAAACTGAATAATTATCAGATGACATTAAAGAGAAGTCAACTAAGGTATGGTGCAACTGATAGCACATTATAAGATCAATGGGGGGGGAAAAGAACATGGTGTACCATAGTTACACTACTCCGTAAGATCTCTATATGAAATACTTGCACATTTATATCAATGGATTGGTAGTTATTTGGGTCATCAACTAAAGCAAATGACTGACTCTCTGAAACTTGGTGTATTTACTGCCTATGTAAGTATGAAAATATATTTCTACTGCTCTACTATGTCTGAAAAACTTAAAGGTTACGTCTTTGACATGGTACACGTTATTTCCAATTTAAAGCTCATGTTATCTCATTTCATTTGTTCCAGCAGGTGCTCTACTGGACTTGCATATAGACGTTGCTTACAGCTGTCTATTAGAGGCGAATCAACGAATGGCCAAGGTCAGTCATCTGCCAGCTGGCAGCCACTCTTCACGTTGTCCCATTCTGTATTGTCTTCACACTTAAAGATAAAGATAGCCTTGTGAAATTCTCCCTGGATGCCTTCCTTTGACTGGGAAGAGCAGATTGTATAGTACACTGAACACTAATCTCTGTAGACTCATGGGCAGTTATTGGCTCCTTTGGCCTGTGACCATTTGCTATTGTAATTTGCTGTAGGCCTTGACAAAAAGAAACAGCACAATAGCAGAAGTAGCATAAACATGACCTGTGTAGATGGGTTAATGGGCAGATCAGTAAATACACAGGGGTTCAGATGTTAACAAGACTCTTAAATGCTTTCAGATTATTTAAGTGGTGTCATAAGTAAGGTCACTCTAAGAAGTTGAGGTGTTAATACTCCTCAGTATGTGGGAGCTGCTGAAAAGCCTCCATAAGGTGACAAATGTTTGAGTGCAAGTGATAATTTGTTGTAGACATCTGGGATTTCTTTAAGCTGCCTACTCCAGCCACGTTTAGGTTGTCAGCTATGTCACTGACTTGCAGAAGGAAGCGATGAGGGGTCATGTAGGAAAAGGGCTATCAGTAGTTACCATGATAGACCACAATTTATACATGGTTTTAGCTGAGCATCATAATAGTTTCAAAATATTTCCCAACAACATTATATGGTAGTCAAGCCATAGGTGGTTGTATAATTAAGTCAGTATTGGAATAGCATACATTTATGTGAAATCTGTTCTAGCAGGGGCCATCACTCTGCCTTGATGTGCATGCAGACGTAGGATACATTTGTCAGTCTGAAGTGCGCCAAAGAAAGGCCAAGGTCAGTCAGCTGCCAGCTGGCAGTCACGCTTCACATTGTCACATTCTGTCAATGCTGTATTGTTACCTTGCCTTCAGACTTAAGGATAAAGATAGCCTTGTGAAATTCTTCCTGGATGCCCTCCATTGACAGAAGAGGACAGCTTGTATAGGACACTGATCTTATACCATGTGTGTAGAACCATCACACACAGTGGACTCTATCAGTCCAAGGTTATCATTTGCAACAGTTGCTGTGGGTCCTGACATATGGTATCATAGCACAGTAGTGAAAGTAACGTAAACGTGACCTTTCTGAGGGAAGACCGCTAAAGAAGCAGTTAAAAGGTCTGAAGGCTAAGCAACAACAACCAGGTCACAAGGGCAGTGATGAGTGCTTAGGCAGGTATTATTTGTACAGTGATAAAGATGCTGATGTGATGTCTGATTTGTGAGTGGAGATCAGCAGTTTTATTCAAATCAGTGGGGTTTTGCCTGTAGAGGGACAGCCCTAAAGAGTTGTAAAATGCTCAGCTGAGAATGTTTTGATGTATATTGCAGCTTGTGAAATTCTATATCCTGAGGTACATGAATCAAAGTTGAATGTATTAAGAATCAGCATCTGAACTATGCAGCCTGCTTGTCCTCTGTCAGAATGTCTGGTCGGACATCTCAGGTTTCTTATATGGAGACACCTGACTCTTAGCTTGGTCTTGTTTACTAAGCATTGTTTCCTTGCCATTGTCCTTGAGGACCAAGATAACCTGTGAAATTCTTGCTGAGTGCCTCTGTCTGATTGAGGCGCACAGCTTGTGAGGAGCACTGGTGTTCTAACTGATGATGTTTATGTAAAGGTCACCTCTTCTCAGCTGTTCACTCAAGGCTTTATCCTTCCTTTCCTGTAATAGCATTACTGTATTAACCTCCTTCTTTGCATTGGATCACAGGGAACTATTGCAGTACCCACTATTCTGTAGTCTTATTTTTTAGTTATATTGATTGCATTTTACAGGATAGGGGGTTTAAGGGGTTTGTACAGGATGTTATTGTTTTTTCTACAAGGCATAATTATGATTCATGTGAGTCAGCTTATGTCCATTTTTTTTTCCATATTTTGCTGCATCTCCGTTTAGAGAGATAAGACATCTCGGACTTCCCAGCAAACATTTTGAAGTGGTAAGTATTAGCCAAAGGTTAATTGCCTGTACCTTCTCTTGTATCTTTCTTTTTAAATTGTAGAGCAGAAACAAAAAAAGTGCATTGACTGTGACTGTTTCTCATGCAAAACACAATATGCATGTAATTAGGAACGTTCAGTCCTGAACCAATATTTATACATATTTGAGCAGATACTGCGAATACAAAGGTGATAAGTTCTGTATTGAGTAAATGAGTTCTGTGCATAAGGTAATGACTTGAGTTTGTCAAAAACCTAGATTTTGTCTAGTGCTTAGTAGGTCATATTGCATATGTGTATGACTTACGATTCCATCCTGAAATGGAATTGTTCCCTATTGAAGAACCTTTCTAATGTGAACACCCTCTTTTTTGTAAAGTAACACCACAGATGTCTTTTTAATTTTTAGCTTTTTTATTTGAGGTGCATAACAAATGGCTAACGTTTCAATGCAAGACTACATCTTCCGCAGAGTCCAAGTCCATTCATTATATTATGCAGCTCAAATAAAATGCTAAAAATTAAGAAGTAAAAATTAAGAAATCTGTGCTGCAGGGGCGTTCTTTTTACTTTACATTGTCCTGGTCCTGTCCTGATTGCACTGGATTGACATAATTGACAGGAGCATGGAGAATGCTCTCCTTCCTATTGGAATCCTTTTTTTGTTTTTCTTTTACCTAAACCCTTAGTTGTCATTCAGTATTGTGCAATGTAACATACTGTACATAGAAAGAGCAAAATAGAGTAGCTCACATCACACAGTAGTGCAAGTGGCCAGAGAAAGATAGCCTGGATCCTCCCACATCACCCTGCTTCACCCTTTCCCATAACCTTGTGTTTCATCTCTTCCCCCTAAGGTCCTCCTCTAATTGAACAGCAAGCAATGTTGAAGAAAACACTGCGATTTAACAAAATCTATTTCTTAGTCTTCCTTTTTGGGGTAATTTTAGTATTGTTTGGAGTATGGATGATGGCTTTCATTCACACTGCAGTTTGCGGAACCAAGAGGTGTTTGGACACTAAAGTAGGTAAGCACCGCTTGTGTTATTGATCGATTCCTTCATTGATTATTTGATCATTTTCACTGGTGGTAATTTCATTAGGTAATTCTAAAAGAAGGTAATTGTGTTTTTTTTCTTTTTTGTGGTTAGTCACAAAGTAATAGGCAGCTTCTACCTCTTTGTGATTTCAAACAAAGGTGTTTTTGTCAGTGGTCAGATTGTAGTGAACAAAAATGTGAGGTGTTGAGTGTTTGTAACAGTAAAACACAAATTCATAGCAAAATGCCTACTGTTCTCAGACCATCTTTTTATTTTAATAACTTGCGTGATTGTCAAAAGCATAGGTCAAAGTTGTATTTTGCGCAGTGTTATACTGCTTGTGTTATACAAGTAGTTAAAATAGAATGTAACTTTTTATGATTTGTCCTTTACTGGTGTACTAAGAATGTGAAGTTCAGCATTTAATCAGCATACTGCACTGATAGTGCTATCAGTATTTTTCATATTTGAACTCAACAGCCAAAAAGACCTTTTGTGTGTTGGTGACTAATGCCACCTGGTGGCAATTAGCTGCAACAGCGTTGTGCCCTCAGGGATGCATACTGTGTTTGGTTTACTAAGCCAAGGCCTTGTAGGAGAACAAAAGCCATCCATGGTCATTGCTATTGCATTGCTAAAGTTAAGTAAATTGATTGATTATTTGTCTTTGTCTTGCAAAACGATGAAAATTTTAGCCTTTAATGGAACAGAATTTGCCAATACAATTGCTCTTATTAGTTGTCATAGGTTGGCATGGGAATTGAAATGACTTTATCAATATCAGTGTCACTGTTGATTCTGCTTATTGGTCCAATTCTTTATTCTCTTATCAATTCCCTACTGTCTAGAAGGTATTCTACACAGCTTTTCAATATCAGTAGACCTATAATACAGCATGCAATACTACAGTGACCATAGCAGCTTATTTGAATGAGGCAAACCATGTAGAACTCTGTTATCTATTTCATCATTTTCATCATCAGTCATTGACCATGATCTGAAAAACATGCCGTTATTGATAGGAGGAATTGATAATGTCAGTCAGAGTGGTGTGATTCCAGTGAACTGAAGCGTTTGATGTTCTCGGTTCTACTTGATTCACAGTTCACAATTCCCACCCTTAGAGGGCTCTTTTTAATCACCAGTGTGTTCTGAGTGTTTATTACCACAAAGCTCAAATTTAATTTCTTTAGAACTATTCTATTATATGATCTTACCATAGAACATTTCAGGCAGAGCATGCTCAACCAAAAACCATTCACATTTGTAATGTGTTCTTTTCTGGCATGGCTTTGAAATAAGACCTTAAGGAGGGCAAGCTCATAGAATATAGCCTTATTTTTATTGCTACTTGAAAGTTCATAGACCTTCTGAGTAATGTATGGAAATGCAAGTAAAAAGATTCATTTTCATTTCACTTATACGATTTTCAATTGCAACAAAATGTTTTCTTTAAAAAATGATTTGTTGTTTTTTGTATATTATTATTATTATTTTTTATTTTATTGTTTTTTTTCCCACAGAATAAATATACTATGATTGACTTTAAGATTAAGATAATTCGCCAAAAAGGATGATTTGCTTTAAGCATATTTTTCACATTTACCTGAAGATGTAAAGTTGCATTGTATTGCATTCCTTAACAAATATATACAATACATTATATAGTATATAGTATAATAGTATATAGTATATAGTATAATATTACATCTTTTCAGTGTAAATGAACAGACATCAGATTTTAATTAATTTCACTTTATTCTACTGACTACAGGTATGGGAGCTTAAGACAAACTCCAGAGTACTGTATGGAAGGTTTTCAGAGAAAGCTTCACTCTTCCTCATGCGCTTTCTGTGAGAAACATTAAGGGAGAAAAGGGGAAAAATCAGATGGGTGATTGATTTAAAACTGCTGATTCAATATCTGCAAATCATGTTACCAAGATCTGAAAGTACAGTACAGTACCTTAATAAGGTATATAATACTTAACATATTTCTCTGAGCAATAATACTTTATATATTTCTCTGAGCAGTTAACTGGTGTCCTGGTATGTGTAATCTTACAATTGCAATGGTAGATAGGTAGGTAGGAAGGCAGGCTGCAAACAAGCAGAATCCATACCTTTGACTGGATCATAATGTTTTAAAAATAACTATCAACACTGCAGTTTTCAAAATAAAGACTTTCCTCTCTGGATCTTCTCCCAAACCCTGTACCAAGTTGATCCTTTATAGACATATTGTATAATATATAGATAAAATAAATATAGAGATTTAGACAACCGTTCAAAGCTAAGAGCTCATACAGTGGATTTATTTTTTTATAGGTATGCTACAATTCTTGATAGATGATTTTATATCTGCCACAAATCTGTGCTGTGATTTTAATTTCTGGAATGAAAAGATTTTCTTACCTTGCCACCTGGATCACGGCTCTTGGCTCTCAGCTTGTTGACCTGAGACTCAGCAATATCAGCTCTCTCCTCAGCCTCATCCAGCTCATGCTGTAACTTACGGAACTTGCCCATATTACTATTAGCTTGTTCCTCCTGAAGTAAAAAACAATGGATCACAAAATTAAATATTGTTCCTTGCACAGCAAACTGAATAGGCTAGTTATAAATAGCTAACCATGGGACACTTACAGCTTCTTCTGCTGCTCTCTTGTAGGACTTGACTTTCAGCTGCAGTTTGTCCACCAGATCCTGAAGTCGATGCAGATTCTTCTTATCCTCCTCAGTCTGAAGATAGAGAGGCAGGCATGACATCATTTGCCATCATGAATGAGAGGGTTACATTTTCCCTGCTACAGTGAAGTATTTTGTACCTGGTAGGTGAGCTCTTTGATGCGGCGCTCATATTTACGGATTCCTTTCACAGAGTCACTGGCCTTGCGTTGCTCTATTTCTACCTCAGTTTCAAGCTCTCTCACCTGTGTAGACAATACATGTATCGAATAAGGACAAGCTCACATAAAAAAGAAAATATGTATTTCCTTTGAGTATGAAATGTGCTCTATGAATAAACTTGACTTACCTTGTAACCCCTAATAAGAAACACAGCACTTACCCTAGCCTCCAGTTTCTGGATCTGCTTCTTGCCACCCTTCATGGCGATTTGCTCAGCTTCATCCAGACGGTGCTGCAGGTCCTTGATGGTCTGCTCCATGTTCTTCTTCATGCGCTCCAGGTGAGCACTGGTGTCCTGCTCCTTTTTAAGCTCCTCTGCCATCATGGCAGCATCAGTGATGGCCTTCTTGGCCTTTTCCTCTGCATTCCTGCTCTCCTGTGTAGCCTCCTCTACTTCACTCTGCAACTGGGATGTATCACCCTCTAGTTTCTTCTTCTGGTTCAGCAGGCTGGTGTTCTAGGGAAAAAGGCCAAAATGTTCATGGTGGTTTGTCTCGCATAATGAGATAATAATAATAACAAAAACACTATGTTAAGAATTTTACCTGAGAGTGCAGCAGCTGCACCCTCTCACTGACGTCCAGCAGTTCCTGTTCAGCCAGTTTTCGGCCTCTCTCTGTCTGCTCTACCAGGGACCTCAGTTCATCCAGTTCAGCCTGCAGCAGATTGTTGCGCCTCTCCACAATGGCAATGTTCTCTTTGAGATCATCATTACCACGTAGAGCATCATCCAACTGCAGTTGAGCATCCTGTAGTTGGCAGAAAGATTTTGGAATTTTTAATATATAACAAAAGACCTTGATGTACTGTTAAATGTATTTGTTGCTGTACCTTCAAATGTCCATGGAGACCCTTAAGCTGCTTCTGGGCCTCAGATGCCTGCCTGTTGGCCTGGCTTAGCTGGATCTCCATCTCATTGAGGTCTCCCTCCATCTTCTTCTTTAGCCTAAGAGCCTCATTCCGGCTGCGAGTCTCAGACTCCAGGGAGGTCTGCAGGGTGTCCACCACTCTCTGCTGGTTCCTCTTGGCCTGCTCCATCTCCTCATCCTTCTCAGCAAGTTTACGCTCAATGTCAGCTTTGACCTGGTTGAACTCCAGCTGAGCCCTCAGAATCTTACCCTCTTCATGCTCTAGAGTTGCCTGTGAAACAGTAATGTCATATTGGTGAGAATCGCTGGAGATCTCTCTAAAGAGTGCTAAAACTTTTTTTTTTTTTTTTAGATTACCTCGGCTTCTTCTAGAGCAGACTGAATCTCTGACTTCTCTTGCTCAAGTGTCTTCCTGACCTTCTCAAGCTCATGAATGCTCTTACCAGTCTCACCAAGTTGCTCAGTGAGATCAGAAATTTCCTCTATGGAACAAACAAAAATGTGTACAGTGGCTTGTTTATGTTTTTTCTTTACTTTGAACATTTGGTAAAGATGGATGCAAACATACCTTGAAGATTTTTGTTCTCCCGCTTCATGGTCTCCAGGTGATCCAGAGATTCCTCATAGGAGTTCTTAAGTTTGAAGAGCTCAGTGCCAAGAGATCGGGCCTCTTTTTGGGAGCTTTCCAGCTCAGTCTGGGACTCCTCATACTTCTGCTTCCACTCAGCCAGGACCTAGGACAATTAAATCAAATTTACAGTGCCTCTTCTCTGTGAATGTCTGCATGTTGAACTGTTATGTTTACATGATGTGTTAACCGCTTTGATAACTTTCAACTCACTTTATCAAAGTTTCTTTGCTTCTTGTCCAGAGCAGCAGCAGCAGCATTGGATCTCTCCACATCTACCATGAGATCTTCAATTTCATTCTGCAGTCTATGCTTAGTTTTCTCCAGGGAGGAGCACTTGGCATTAACAGCCTCCACAGCTTCTTCTGCATCTTGCAGTCGCTGAGCCAGCTTTTTTCTGTGGATCAGTAAATAAAGTAAAATATAGTTTAAATGATTGCATGTGTAATTTATGATATTGAACATGATTGTGCAGAGCCAGGTTAGGAAGGACCTTACTTGGCTTCTTCCAGCTCCTCAGTCCTCTGGATGGCATCAGTTTCATACTTGGTTCTCCACTGAGCCACTTCAGAGTTGGCCTTGGAGAGACTGCGCTGCAGCTCAGCCTTGGCCTCCTGCTCCTCCTCATACTGCTCCCTCAGGAGGTCAGCATCATGGCGAGCAGACTGCACTGCATGGGCTAGCGCATTCTTAGCCTGAAGAGTAACAGTTTTTTCCCCCATGGAAAGGCAGTAATCACACTCAGGCCCATACCAAAATCTCTCATTGGTCAAAAAGCCATCTATAGCTAGCAGGACCCAAATTGATAGAGTTAAATCATTGTAGTGGAGCAAAATTGGTAGAAATAGGTAGTATCACACACCTTTAATTCCTTTTGTGTACTACAATGGTTGGACTGCCAATAGGAAATTTTGAATCTATAGCTGTTCATGCCTTGCATGATAAGGAGTCCATTGTCAGTTGTCAAACACATGTCAATACTGACAAACCAAGCACACATGCACAGACCTGTTTATCATTGTTTTTATAATTTGCTTAATTGTATTAATGTCAGAATTTTTATAAATCATTTTGCACCATTAGCGACCACATAGCAACGTTGCACTATTTTCCATAACTTATTTTTAAACTGTTTTCACTTGCCTCAATTGATTCAAGCTAACCAACACTCATTCAAATTGTTTTTCCAGACTAATATTTTTTTTCCCTGTTTAGAACCAAAATAGTTGATCTTGGTTTACAAACACAATTTGACTGTTGCGCATACAATAGTATACAACATTAAATGTTTGTCCAGCACCTTGATTTCTTCCTCCAGTTGCCTTTTAAGGTCTTCAATTTGCTGGGTGTATGACTGCTTGCCTCTAGTTAGCTGAGAGACAAGAGAATCCTTCTCCTCTAGTTGTCGGGAAAGCTCCCCTGTTTGATTGTAACATAAAAGTAGATCATGATAGGTGAACCAATACAATATGTATGTCTAATTATGTTGTAGCTGTAACTTCTGTGTACCATTTTCAGTTTGTAGTTTAGCTTTTTGCAAAGTGAAATCATTGATGCTTCTCTGGCCTTCTTCATATTTGGTTCGATATTCACTCATCTGATCCTCCAAAGTCCTGCACATTTTTTCCAAGTTTGCCTGAAAAGAAAAAAAATTGACCATGTGCCATATAAAAATATTTAAAGCTGTAGCTGTTGACCATCAGTTAGCAGTTATTTTTATGAAAATTTTAAATCTTACCTTTGTTTTAGAAACTTGTTCCATATTGGAAACAACATCATCCAGCTCCAAACGGAGTTCACTCTTCTCCTTCTCAAGCTTTTGTTTCACTCTCTGGAGGTTGTCAATCTGCTCACCAAGGTCAGCAACACTGTCTGCATGCTTCTTCCTCAGTGTGGCAGAAGTGGACTCATGTTGCAGAGTGGACTCTTCAAGGTCTCTGCGCAGCTTCTGGAACTCAGCCTCCCTCTTCTTGTTCATCTCAATCTGGGCAGAAGTGGCACCTCCAGCCTCTTCTAGCCTCTCACTGATCTCCTCCAGCTCTCTGGCCAGGTCTGCTCGCTGCTTCTCCACTTTGGCTCGGGCAGCTCTTTCAGCCTCCAGCTCTTCCTCCAGCTCCTCTATTCGAGCCTTAATTTAAAAAGCAACCAAATTACAAATGAAAAAAGAAGCTTTTCAACCATGAATTATTTCAACATCCATTGTTATTTTTCTGTACCTGGAGTTCCTTCAGTTTCTTTTGGAGCTGGGCTGCCATAGCTTGTTCATCTTCAATCTTGCTATTTAGTTGACTCATTTCGAAGTCTTTCCTACAAGAATCAGATTTAGGTGTCAGATACCTTTGTCATGACCATATACATTCGCTTGTGTGCCTTCACTTAGATTGCAAGTACTTTTTCAGTCGTTCCTCCAGCTGTTGTTTGTCGTTTTCTAAATCCATCACACTTTCCTGGGTCAACTTTAAGTCACCCTCAAGCTTCCTCTTTGCCCTCTCAAGATCCATCCTTAGTTTCTTCTCTTGTTCCAGTGATCCCTCAAGCTATGAAACAAAAATTGAAGCAATAAGACTTTCATGAGAGACCAATATTTTTTCATGAGTGTACTGAGTTATCAGACAATAACTGTAGTCCATCCGAACATACATCATCAACTTGCTGCTCCAGCTTGGCTTTGGCCTTAGTCAGAGTGTTGACTTTGTCCTCTTCACTCTGAAGGTCATCCAGGGTTTGCTGGTGAGCCTCCTGCAAGGCTTTCTTCTCCTTGGTCAGCTTAGCAATAATTTCATCAAGAGCTGCCATCTCCTCGGTTAGGTTTTTAACCTAAGAAGAATATGCTTTAGTAAACTTTTGGTAATTATCAGGGATGTTATCTTACATATCATCAAATTTGCTGACCTTATTCTCAGTGGCATGTTTCTCTTTTTCCACTTTAGCCAGAGTGAGCTCCAGATCATCAATGTCTTTCTTGAGCTCAGAACACTCATCCTCCAACTTCCTTTTCTTAGCAGTCAGTTCTGCATTCATTTCCTCCTCATCTTCCAGTCGCTCAGTCAGCTCCTTAGCTTTGGCCTCAAGTTGGATTTTACTCTTGATCAGACCTTCGCATCGCTCCTCAGCATCACAGAGATTGTCTTGTTCCTGTAAATAGCATTTGCAGAACTTGAACTTCATGACTTAACTTTTAGACATGATAATGTGTTCTTGTCATCAAAACATACATTAAAAACAGTAAGTAAATGAGTGTTAATTTTTTGGATCGTACTTACAGTTTGAACCTGAAGTTGCAAGTCATTCTTCTCTTGGAGAACAGAAACCATTTTCTCCTCAAGCTCTTTTCTACGAGCCTCAGATTTAGCATAGGCTTCCTTCAGCTTCAGAAATTCTTCCTTCATGTTGGCCATCTCTTTCTCAGCTTCAGCTGATCTTAACAGAGGCTTGATTTTGAAGTACATCTTCATCCAGGGCCAATTTTTGACACCCATGAATGCACGTACATTCCACTGAATCACTAGCAAGGCATCCCTGAAAATGTGGATGGGGAAAAAATATATATATATATTCCAAAGTGTTTATTTTTCTTTTTCCTCCCACACATTTAATTGATTAAGTAAATGCACCTGCGTTCAACAATCTTCTGGAATTCAATTCTTGCCAGGAGACCTCTTCCTCTTGACTGTATACCAGTGATGATGAGAGCGAGACGGTCATCTCTCATCTCCTCAAGTGTACCCAGGAGACCAGCTTTGAAGAACACCTTTCATCATCAGAATGACAGTCAAAACAGTATGATCAGCCTTAATGAAGCAAAGCACATTTAAAGCAGCATTACTGTGAGCTTAATTCCTACTAAGTGTGGAAAGACCTCTAAAAACTCTAAAAGTTATCACTGATAAAGCTTGATCACCATAGAACAACATAACACAATGTTTGTATGAGTAGCGGAAACTACAGAGTTTCTTCTGTCTGTCACCTGACCACAATCACCACTCATTAAAAGATTATTAAAGTTTAAATTCTCTTTCTGAGCCCGAGCCCAAGCCCAGCCTGATGCCCAACCCAAGGTTGGGTCCAGTTGGACCAAGATCTTTCAACACTTTTCTTTCAGTCTTTCAGACTTTCTTTCAAGCTTTCGGTGTTGTGCAACCCTTTTGTTAAGTAAGTTTAATTTGAAAAATGTTTCATTCAGCCCAATTTTCCCCTGCTGCTCAGTTATGATGGCAAAGAGACAGGGACCTCAACACTATAAAGACACATGAAGAAGATGCGTCATTAATATTATTCTGAGTCAATTTGTGACATTCAGACTACTTGGAATTGTTGTTTAGAAAGCCAGTTGTAATGACAGAGTGCCAATCAAAATGTTTGGTTTTATTTTGTTTATTATGTTTATTCATAATTGCATGGTGTATGGTGGGCCTAGCCAAGCTTGGACAGAACTTGCACATGCATGTACCCTTTAATCTGTAGGTTGTGTGTGGTAACATTAAAGAGTTAAACACCTTAGTGTGGCCAAATCTGTACTGCTCGTGGTCAATATCCAGAGATCCTAGTAGTTTTTCTGCTCCTTTCTTGCTGTCAATAAACTGTCCCTCAGGGATAGCAGCAGGATTCAGGATACGGTACCTGAAGTGAAAACAGTCTTTGAACAGGCCTGTTCTCCTATTCTTTTTAATATGGGGAAGGACAATAGCTAATAGGAGGTACCTCTGTTTGAAGTCTCCGTACAGGATCCTGTTGGGGAAGCCCTTCCTGCAGATTCTAATGCCTTCCAGCACACCGTTACAACGCAGCTGGTGCATGACCAAAGGATTCTCCATGGCCCCAGGAGTCTTGGTCTCGTTGGGGATGATGCAGCGTACAAAGTGGGGGTGAGTTGACCTCAAGTTGGTCATCAGCTTGTTCAGGTTCTCCTGTTGTATGATAATTTGTATTTGTGTGATTAGTGATCCAAACGGTACAACTAAACTAAAAGTAACACTAAATTAGGCTAAGTTATTAAACAAATAAATAAAGATGGATTTACTGACCCTGTGCAGTGCAGACACAGTTTGAAAAGAAGAACCTTTCTTTTTCTTCTCTTTGCCTTTTCCACCAGCACCTTCCGCTGTGAATGTAATTACGTGTGCGGAGTTCAATTCAAACTCAAGATAAGGGTTATTATTATTATTATTGATGTAATGGATAAAAATATTTTAATAAGTGGTGGTGTTTTTTTATGTAATACATTTACCAGAATCAGCCCCAGCATAGTTGGCAAAGAGGGTTGCCAGCATCTTCATTGTTGATTTCTGGTATAAACCGACCACAGTTTCATTGAGGGGGTCTTTGTTCTTCACTAGCCAGTTGTTGATGTTGTAGTCAACAGTGCCAGCATAGTGAACCAGGGAGAAATGGCCCTCTGGTTTCCCCTTGACAATCCTGGGCTTCTGGAAGTTGTTGGATTTTCCCAAGTGGTTGTCATAAAGCTTAGCTTTGAATGTGGCATCACTGGCCTTGGGGAACATGCACTCCTCTTCAAGGATGGACATGATACCCATGGGCTTTAGCATACATAGACATAAAAATATGATGATGATGATGATGATGATATCATCATTGTTATCAATATTATGTGTGTGCATTTTTTAAAGTAGATATACATTGTGTAGTTTATAATAACAGTATCCTGCATATTTTTTACACACCTTTTCAATGAGGTCAATACAGGCCTGCAAGTCCATGCCGAAATCAATGAATGTCCACTCAATGCCCTCCTTCTTGTACTCCTCTTGCTCCAGCACAAACATGTGGTGGTTGAAGAACTGCTGCAGCTTCTCATTAGTGAAGTTGATACACAGTTGTTCAAATGTATTGAACTTTAAAAAAAAAGAAAGTAGATTTATCAACCTGCTCTTGCACCATTAAATAAATAAATTAGTTTTGTCATTGATGCTCACATCAAAGATCTCAAATCCAGCGATATCAAGCACACCAATGAAGTACTGCCGAGGTTGTTTGGTATCCAGTGTCTGATTAATCCTCACAACCATCCAGAGGAACATCTTCTCATACACTGACTTGGACAGGGCTCCAATGGAATAGTTCACCTTAGAAATATATGCATTTTGATGTGAAAACCCACCAACTATGATTGTAGAGGACAAGATGTGATAGAGTTTACATTATTTTCACCTGTTGGACATTTTGTCCCTTGGTGACCCACTCATTTCCTACTTTGACCCGTGGGTGACACAAGGCCTTGATGAGGTCAGCAGAGTTCAGGCCCATCAGATAAGCAGATTTGTCTGCATCTGTTGCAATTAATGCATGTAGTAATATACATTAATCTCACGTTTACACATTTGTAGGTCATGGCATAGACTGAACAGTGCATCAGCAGCTAACACTCACTGAATATGACACAGAAACCCACTTTCATTTCATTTTATGATATACCCCATTCAGTTAACGTTTCGTCTTTGTTGTCCAATGAATTATTAATCACGGATACGATTTGTCATACACATTTGTGAATTTAATCTGAGGAATTATGTGAATTTTTATGAGAAAGTGTAAATTCTCAATACGAATAATTATACCATGATTTCAGTTTGTAATGCTTTACATCATGAAGAGGTAGAGTTTAGAGTACATACCCTCAGTGCCATCAGCCTCTGCCTGCTCCTCTCTCTGCTTCTGCTTGAACTTCATGTTGCCATAGTGCATGATGGCACCAGTCAGCTTGTAAATGCTGTTCTTCTCCTCTTGGGTGAATCCCAACACATCAAAAGCCTCCTACAGTGTAAACAATAGAATACATGTTAAAGTTAACACCTAAAATAGCAATAATTCACATGGAAAGGAATATGGTAGGGCTTGTACTCATGAAAGAACTTGAAAACCACACTTAGTTTGGTTTTACTTATTTTCCACTTAGTTTCTTTAGCAAACTAAAACATCTAAAACATCAAGACACCAGTGTTGCTCACATCAGTAGCTTCCAGCTCATCACCATCGTTAATGGAGGCTACTTGGGTCTCTCCTTGGGAGATGAAAGCATAGTCGTAGGGGTTGGCTGTGATAAGCAGCATCTCTAAAATATAAAAATAAGGTAATCAGAAGCCTCTTCCTCTTTAAATGACATGCAACACTATTTCAGAGTCTTTGGAAAGTCTGGGCCTGACCCAACAATTCAGGTTTCCTTTGAGACAGGATCTGGTAGAAAATGTGGTAATCTCTCTCAGCCTTGAGCTGGAAAGTCACCCTAGACTTCTCCAGTAGATCTGACAAATGAAGAGAACAAATTTACCTGTATGCAAAAGCAGTATGTCAGGAACAATATACATGTATATTTTTAACCGACTCACAAGTCTCAATGTCAGCAGAAGCCAGCTTGCCACTTGCAGCAAAGTGTATTCTGATGAATTTACCCTGAAAAGACATTGAACACTTGATACATATTCTCAGTGGCATTGTTAGGATTTTTAGCATTTGACCATCCATTGTTATGCTTACAAATCTCGATGAGTTGTCATTTCTGATGGTCTTTGCATTACCAAAGGCCTCCAGAGCAGGGTTACACTGGATAATTTGATCCTCCAGGGTACCCTAAAGATAAACACCAAAAAAATAATTAAGGTCATTATGATTTTCTGGAATATTATGGAATGGAATATTATTACATTCTGGAATGTAATGTACAGTCACAATTTCTGTTTGACAACCTTTTTGTCATTTGGATCCTTCTTGATGCCCCCAGCAGCAATGCTGGCGAAGTACTGAATGACTCTCTTGGTGTTCACAGTCTTCCCAGCACCAGATTCTCCGCTGAGAAATAAGGCAGAAGAATTAAGTGTTTACTTTTTTTATTTTTTTTTTATTTATAGATCTACTAGCACCATATTGAGATGTAGATACAGCAGTAGACTTACGTGATAAGGAGTGACTGATTCTCCCTGTCTAAAGAAAACAAAACAATATATGTCACTGGTATTTCCTAAGTGCTGTTGTGATGTCCAGCCATGTAGGATATTATTATTATTGTTGTTATTGTTATTATTATTATTATTATTATTATTGTTGTTGTTGTTGTTGTTTACCTGTAAGCATGTACTGATAGGCGTTGTCAGAGATGGAGAAGATGTGAGGTGGAGCTTCACTCCTCTTCTTGCCTCTGTAAGCAAGGACAACTTCTTGGTTGTACACTGGCAACCACTTGTAGGGGTTGACAGTGACACAGAACAATCCAGAGTAGGTCTGTGGAAAGGGACATAAATGAAATCAAGTTTCAACATCTAACATTTTCAGAACATAGTACATAGAACATGCTTGTCTCTTTACTTACATAGATCATCCAGGCTGCATAACGCTCTTTGAGGTTAAACAGCACAGCAGGCTCATGGAGGAAGGTGAACATCGCCATGTCTTCAATTTTATCGAACTTTGGTGGGTTCTGGGGATGGACATCTGCCTCTTTTACAGTGACAGTCTTGAGGAAGGAATAAGCATGTTAGAAATACTAATTTAGTCATTTCACAGCTTATGTACACACAATATATGTATTTTTTGATTAACCTTATGATGTTGAAATCCTGAATCTGACTATAAAATCATGAAACACAAATCAAGAATTTCCTTACCTTTCCTTCTTCAGTCTCAACAGTGACTTTGTCCCCGTCTCTGCTTTGGATGGTTCCCTTCACAAATTCAACTGCAGGGTCCACCACAAAGCAGGCCCTCTTAATGTCAAAGGGGCGAGTCTGGGCCTCCAGACGCTCCATATCTGACTTTCTCAGATACGGAGCTGCCGGCCCAAATTCTGCCATGGCAGCATCTCCCATGGTTTAGTCTTATCAGTGGCAAGTAATTTTCTCTTTGGAGAAAGCACATCCATAATAAAAATGACTCATTATGTAGTTATGATAAATTATCCCTAGGGTATATCAAAGATGATACTGCTAGCTTATAATGAGTACTAGAAAAGTAGCTTCTTGTTTCTTCTAGTTTGTAGATGTCAAGTTGCACATCATGTGTAGGTGCTGAGTTCAATCATCTAATGTAATACAATATGATATAATATAATTACTGTTTAAACAAGTTTAAAACAAGTTCTAAACCAAAGTACAGTACCTTGGATGTAAACCCTCTTAAATAATTATTATTGCCCTGAAAGGAACATAAAAATAGGCATTTACCCATCAAGCAGTATTTCTATGTTAAAATCTAGCTCTATAATGACTGAAGACTCATAATTAACGTAAATGTCATACATTTGTTGGTAAATGATCATTTGACTACTCTATTTTCCCCATTGTCTTACCGGTGGATGATGGAATTAACCTGGATTGTGACTAGCTACAGCTGTCTCTTATATACCGCAAGCATCACTCTTATAAGGCTAGTGGCAGAAAATAGCCTTGCTGCTGACCTTCATTTGGGATTGAATGGAAAGGTGGGGGTAATTGGTTTATTCAGTAGCATTAAAGCTGCAGTATGAAATAGTTTTTGCCAAGACACTGCCTATGTACCTGTCATAAATGGTTCTGTTTAGTAATATTGATTCAGATAGAACAGTGAAAAGATCACATTTGTCACTATTTATTTCTTTTTTCTTTATTAGCGGTATTGTGTATTTTATTGTAATTGTTAAGATTTCACAGGGTCAGGGGGGTGAGGGTGGTAGAGTACAACACAAGGGGAGGTCCACATTTATTACTGTGTCCTCTCTTCAGTCCATGAAAGGAATCACTTATACAGAGCTGGCCTTACCCTTACTTAAACAGCTACACATTGGTTTAATATAGCACATGGGGTGACACATTTTCATCAAATATTTGGCAACTTGATAAATCCAGAAAAAAATAAATTTATAACAAAATGAGTACATTGGATTTTGATGATGTTATGAAAGTCGACATTATCAGGAAATATTACTAAATATATGATTGATCAGGTAGGCTATTTTTGTGACTGTGTAAAACATATGCCATAAAAGATGAATACAATAAATCAGCCACTGCTCTATATGACATGTGACTTCATCTGAAATTCTTCTGTGGTTGTTTATAAGTGTTCTGTTGTTGGTCACAGGTACTGAAATGGCCTCAAAAAAGCCTAGCTCGTATTTGTTAATGGCCAAGGTCAGTCAGCTGGCAGCTAATGAGAAAGCATCACTTTGCTCTCTACCACTGGCACATCACTTTTTCCCCTTCCTTTCAAACACAAAGACAGCACTGATCCAGCCGAGTTTCTGCCTCTGATTGGGGAGAACAGCCTGTGGTCTTTGACCATTTTTTGGCTTTGACTTTGACCAGACGTCTGAAGTGTAAAGTCACACGCTAGCTGCATCTGAGAGTCCCTCAAGGATTAGTCTTAATTAGATTCAGAAATTTTGTAAGTGGTGTGTAAATTATTCAAAGAGGCTGAGCTGTTAATATTCATTTGCAGAGACAAGCTGAGAAGCTTCAACATTCAACAAGTGACAGAAATTAGTGCAAGTGACAGTGCAAGTGATAATTTGTAAGAGACCACCGGAAATCCTTTGAACTAAGCTCTTAACACATTTAGGCTGTCAGTTATGTCACTGATTACAGGGGGGACCGATGAATTTGGAGAAGGAAACATTCAACTAGTACTATTCACTGAAACTATTGTGAATTAAAAGATAAAGCTTGGCTGTGTACCACTGAAAAAAATGTCTTTGATATGGAATTACACAAAAACCCCAAATCACTGTTTTGCCTTTGACAAGTATCTCTTTTTGCAAGGCAATATATGCAGAATTTGTATGTTGTACCTCTGAACATTGGACTGCGAGGATGTCTCAGATGTTTGATTGATCATGATATCATATCTATTGAGATGATAGTTAGAATTAAACTATTTTGGTACCAGTCTTTTTCCCAGCTGAATTTGTCAGCTTTGTTTACATTTAAATGGAGGATCTGTGATTTTGGCTCAGAATACTGTTTGGCTGAAACTTCTGTTTACCATGGTTGCACTACTTTGACCTCTTTTTACATTTAGGTCAAGAAATGAGTCAGAAGAGGCAAAATAAAAAAAGAATCAAAATAAATATTTTGTGCTGCAGATATTCAGATGTAGCGGGGTACAGGTGAATATCATGAAATGCGTGTATATAATAGGTTGTTCATGAGTCATTCGTTGTTTATAAAATGGTTTACATTTATGTGAAATCTGTTTGAGCAAGTGCCAGCATTGTGCCTTGATGTGCATGCAGACTTAGGTTGCAGCTGTCTATTAGAAGTGAACCAAGTAATGCCCAAGGTCATTGAGCTGCCAGCTGGCTGTCACGCTTCACAATGTCCCACTCTGTCAGTGCTGTATTGTTTCCTTGCCCTCACACTTAAGGATAAAGATAGCCTTGTGAAATTCTTCCTGAATGCCTTTCTCTGACAGAGGACAATTTGTACAGTTCACTGAGGCTGTTCCCTTTGTGTAAGCTTAACAAGGTACAAGGTTACCATTTGTAATGTCAAGTTGTTGTTATCATAGGCTTTGTGTCCTGGTTGTAGATTTCCATACTCAGTAGTTCTTGATACTCACTAATGTTTACGATTTTAACATTTTGATTTGTTGATTTCAAATATTGTGGAATATTCCGATCACCTAGTCTGTTGAATTAAACAGATGAATAGAATAAAGATTAGAACAGATAACCTGAGCCTACTTGACCTCTTTCAGAAGGTACGATTGGGGGTTTGGGGCATCTGAGGTTGCCAGTGTGAAGACACCTGACACCTGAGCTTGATCTTGTTTACCCAGCATTGTTTCCTTGCCATTGTCCTTGAGGACAAAGATAACCTGTGAAATTCTGTCTGAGTGCCTGCGTCTGATTGAGGAGCACAGCTTGAGAAGGGCACAGATGCTCTAACTGGTGATGCAAGGATACCTCATCTCAGCTGTTCAGTTGAGACTCCTCCTGTAATAGAATTTGTATTAGCCTCCTCCCTTGCCTTTTACATCTTGCAGTGATTGCAATTCGTACTGGAGTCTATATACTTCACTGATAATATACTTTTGCAGTTTGTTGGTCAGTCAGGGGTTATATTTCAGGGTTTTTGTCATATGCTACTAGGTAATCATATTATTGTCATCTGATTTTCTCTCCTTTTTTTACATTAAGGTTGGAATCCCTGTTTACACAAGGGACATGATGGACCTCTCAACAAGTGTAATTCTGAAATGGTAAGTATTTTCAGAGCTACTAGATATTGCTTAATACCAAAAATGTAAAGTGCATCATAGAAGGTTTCAGTGCTAAAGAAATGCATCCTACAATTAGAAACAATCAGTCATGGCTCAGTATGTATACCTATCTGAATTGCACAAACTCTAATACCAAGATGGAGGAGGTACTCTCAGCTGCCCTAGAATGTCAGATAAAAAGACTTTGAATTTGTTACAATTGCAAATCATAAAATTGGTGGGAATAGGTATGTATGATTACAGCTTAAAGTGGACCGATATTATTTTTGTCTCCTTAAAACATAACCCTGAATGTTGTTTTTCATTTACATGGAAAATAGAACAGCTCACAATATATTGTCTGCAAACCTTAAAGGGCAGCCTGGCTCCTCCCACATCACACAGCCCCAAATATGATTGTATCAATAGTTTACTCTGGTGGTTTACACAAGAGGGCGCTATATCCTTGGTTTAATACTACACATCACATGTTGCCAGTGTAAGAACAGCAATTGTGGGTGTGATGAAAACAGCTACTTGGTTGGGGAAGATTAATTCATTGTGATTCACATTGATATCAATTGTATTTTATTGTGTCTGCAGTATAAAAAAATAGTTCTAACCTTTTTTCTGGTACCTGGATACTTTCATTATAAGATGTCAATAAAGTCAAGAATGTCTAATAAAACTGCTAAGATCAGATATGGGCCATTATCTTGAAAATAGATCATAATAACTTCAGAGTTTCCTCTTTGCTTTAAGCCCTGTTGCTGGACAACAGCAGAATTACATGACTATGATCTGTAGGGATTCCATCCCCTGTGTGTCACCAGTGAGCTGCCATTGGGCAGATGGCATTCAATGCTGTTTCAAAGTAGGCATGCCTTGCAGATCATTTGTGCTACCAACTAGTCTTGCATTGCTGAATAAACTAAAAAGGTTTTTATATTTGTGTGTCTGGATACAGCACTTATACTATTACTATACTATTATTATTTCTGACCTTTTGATGCAGTTGTTTTTTGCAGTGTTGTTTAAGATTAATACCTGTGAGGACTGATATCTATACACATGTATTGATCTATCAGTTGATCTTGAACCAGAGCTAGTCTTCAGTAAGTCAATTACTGTTGGTCTTTTCCATCGCTTGTTAGACAGATGTTAAAACAATAAATCTACACATCTAGATTATCTGTTATATTTTCTGCTTTGCAGCTAATTCTTCATGAAAAACCAAAAGCAGTTTTACAACCTGAACATTTAAATCAGTGGAGACATCAGATTTCATCTGCAATTTCACTTTATTCTACAGAACTACATGTATGGTAGCCAAAGACAAGCTTTGGCAAACAGTGGTTTCAGAAAAATCGACAATAGAGCTTCACTCTTCATCATGCCCTTTCTGTGAGAGAAATGGAGACAAAGGAAAATTATTCAGACTGGTGAGCTATTTATGTTTACAGCTTTGGTAACACTTTATATCATAACACTCATTTGACATTAACTAGCTGCTTATTAACATGCAAATTCTTAACATCCTAGTGATTTGTTAATCATTGCAAATCACTTATTAATACCTTATTCTGCATGATATTATTCTACCCATTGTAGACCATTAATTAAGAATTTCTTCAATATAAGTACCTAATCACTGTTTATTCATAGTTAGTCAGTTAGTTGTTGTATATGAATCAGTATCTTATTATTACATGGCTCTGTATAATGCTGAAGAATGGTTCATTCACTTCAGTGGGACTTCCAAATGTTTTATGGTCTGACATGTCTTGATAACGGCCCATTGCTGAGTATAACAGACCGGGAAAGTGAAACAGAATGTTGCCATGATCTGTAAGTTAACAGACTACCATTTTTTCGCAGAAGCTATTATCCATCTTAATCATAAAAATGACTATGATAGCAATGATTAACGTTTTTCACTGTCATGTTATTGGTGTACTCATTAGGTAGCTGTGCAATTAGCAGGGTAGAGTTCTGCGAGGGAGGCATTGTCGTGGAATAACCTTCAGAGTGATTCAAGCTCTCCACAGGTGCTGGGCCCCCCATCACTCTGTCTGGAGTTATTCCACGATAATGACCGCCTCACGGAACGTTGTGCCTGACATATGCTTTGGTTAGTATAGGGCTTATAAGTCAGTAGTATAACAGGAACATTCCCCTTCAATAATAATCAAAATGGTCTATTCATTGGAATAAGTTATTAGTGCTAATAGTGTCCAAATAAGTCCTAATTACATCTTTTGATTGAGAATAACTGTTCCTGAGAACTGTTCCTTTTGTTCCACCACATTGTAAAGCCCCTTACTGAGCAAAGCAAATTGAGATCATAATTAATATACAACAATGAACTGACTTGTATGAATGTCCAATAATTAGTAGGTAATACTGGAGAAATTCTTAGTTAATGGTCTATTATGGGTAGAATAAGGTCATGCAGAATAAGGTATTACTAAGTGATTTGTAATGACTAACAAATGGCTAGTATGTTAAATAGCACCTAGTTAATGGTAAATATGTGTGTTCTAATTAGCCGAGACGTGATCTCTGATTCTGTTGAAATGGTAAAAGCCCAGTTATCCAGTAACTCTGCTTTTACTACAAAATGCATAACATAGCATAACAAAAGAAATGTATTGCTTTGGCTACAGCTACAGCCAATCCGTGTGATCCTAACCTTATGGTAAGATCTGAATGGTTTTGTATGCAACAGACCTATCAAATGTCAGAGGTCCTATGAACCCATTAGTATGTGTTTAGAACAAAGAAAAAGGAAGGGGTTAGGGAAGAGCTTTCTCACCTTGCTGCCTGCATCACGACTCTTGGCTCTCATCTTGTTGACCTGAGACTCAGCAATATCAGCTCTCTCCTCAGCCTCATCCAGCTCATGCTGCAGTTTGCGGAACTTGGTTAGATTAGAGTTGGCTTGTTCCTCCTGAAAAAACACAATTGGTCACAAATAGCAGGTTGGTAGCATAGCGGTTAAGGAACCTGGCTAGCATGCTAGTAGCCTGAATTGTGAGTTTAAATCCCAGCCACTGCCGTTGTGTCCTTGAACAAGGCACTTCACCCTAAGTTGCTCTAGTCATCGTTTTGCATAAACGTGTCTGCTAAATGCATAAATGTAAATGATTAAAGTTTGTGCATCACTGACCAGGCTTAGGGTTAATATACAGTACATTTGCAAATACTAATGCTATTGTTTCTGAAAGTTTCTCTTATTCAGTAGACTGGGTAAACCTAGAGAAACCCACTAGCAAATTTTAATGTGCTCTGCAGGGCCTTCTTCATTGAGCAAACTGCAGCTCCATTCCAAATCACCAAAAACCTTGGAGCCAGTCATAACTGCTTATCCAACATGGAGCAGGTTTTGTATGTTGCATGCGCAAGGATGGTGTGCGTGTGTTACTGTCTATGGTAAAAACATGCATTATTCTTTAAATTTGAACAGTTTACAATAAAAAATGTATTTGCTGAACTTCAGAAATAATGTGATGTTCAATTGAAACCCATATTTTCCATGCTGGATACAAGTCAACTAACATGCACCTGCATTTGAAAGAGGAAACTTTTCATCGTAAAAAAGTTATCAGCCTGTTTTGATTCTTCGAAATGCAGCAGTAGCCTATTTTACATAAATCTCTCACTTTTCCCTTGACCTTCACATGAATGCATATCCACATATCTTGCAGCTTGTGCAGTCTGTATGAATGATATTTAAAGGTGCACAAAACAGAGAAATAAGGTCTGTAACATGTTAATGCATCTTCCCCTAGATGTGCTGGATTAAGGGGTGAATGTCAGGACACTTACAGCCTCCTCTGCTGTTCTCTTGTAGGACTTGACCTTCAGTTGCAGTTTGTCCACCAGATCCTGGAGACGGTGAAGATTCTTCTTGTCCTCTTCAGTCTAGAGATAAAGAGGTAGGTAACTATTTTTTTTTTTGTAATTTCTGATGAAGGAAAATAAATGGAATGGAGATCCAAAAGTAAAAAGTTGCCTTGGCTAACTTTACTGCTAAGATTGTAATTACCTGATAGGTGAGCTCCTTGATGCGGCGCTCATATTTACGGATTCCTTTGACAGAATCACTGGCCTTCCGTTGCTCCATCTCCACTTCATTTTCCAGTTCCCTCACCTAAATTTATAAAAATAAATAAATAAATAAGCAATTTGATCCTAAAAAAATATATTCTACTGTTGGCAGTTTCAAATCTAGACCAAACTGTTCTTAGATGCTTTCTCCTAATGATTCACTTACCTTTCTTTTTATATACATTTTAACTTTAATTTAATCATTTTATGCCTCTTTTATGTTGATTTTATTCTTGTCATGTGTTTTTGTGCTTTTACCTTCTTTCATCCACTGTACTTTGCTTTGATTGTTGTACAGCACATTGAAATTGCTTTGAGTATGAAATGTGCTATATGAATAAACTTGACTTACCTTGTAACCCCTAATAAGAAACACAGCACTTACCCTAGACTCCAGTTTCTGGATCTGCTTCTTGCCACCCTTCATGGCGATTTGTTCAGCTTCATCCAGACGGTGCTGCAGGTCCTTGATGGTCTGCTCCATGTTCTTCTTCATGCGCTCCAGGTGAGCACTGGTGTCCTGCTCCTTCTTCAGCTCCTCTGCCATCATGGCAGCATCAGTGATGGCCTTCTTGGCCTTTTCCTCAGCATTCCTGCACTCCTGCACAGCCTCATCTACTTCACTCTGCAACTGGGATGTATCACCCTCCAGTTTCTTCTTCTGGTTCAGCAGGCTGGTGTTCTGTGAAGGAAGACAAGTGTTTGGTCTGTATCACATGATCAATTAGCGGGCAGGAGAGGGGTTCTTCCACATTAAGAATTTCACCTGAGAATGAAGCAGCTGAACCCTCTCACTGACGTCCAGCAGCTCCTGTTCAGCCAGTTTCCGGCCTCTCTCAGTCTGCTCCACCAGGGACCTCAGCTCATCCAGTTCAGCCTGCAGCAGATTGTTGCGTCTCTCCACAATGGCGATGTTCTCTTTGAGATCATCGTTACCACGTAGAGCATCATCCAACTGCAGTTGAGCATCCTGTAGTTGGCAGAAATATTTTTAATATATAACAAACAACCTTGATGTATAGTACTGTAATGTTAAATGTATTTGTTGCTGTACCTTTAAATGTCCATGGAGACCCTTGAGCTGCTTCTGCGCCTCTGATGCCTGCCTGTTGGCCTGGCTGAGCTGGATCTCCATCTCATTGAGGTCTCCCTCCATCTTCTTCTTCAGCCTAAGAGCCTCATTTCGGCTGCGAGTCTCAGACTCCAGGGAACTCTGCAGAGTATCCACCACTCTCTGCTGGTTTCTCTTGGCCTGTTCCATCTCCTCATCCTTCTCAGCAAGTTTACGCTCAATGTCAGCTTTGATCTGGTTGAACTCCAATTGAGCTCTCAGGATCTTACCCTCTTCGTGCTCTAGAGTGCCCTGTTAAAACATTTTCATAAATGGTATGCACTCAAAAGCTATGTCAGTGAACCTCCTAAAAGGACCTCTGATATTTATTTTATTACCATACCTCAGCTTCCTCTAAGGCC
This sequence comes from Tenualosa thibaudeaui, assembly GCA_027481765.1. NCBI lineage: Eukaryota > Metazoa > Chordata > Actinopteri > Clupeiformes > Clupeidae > Tenualosa > Tenualosa thibaudeaui. The sequence continues at coordinate 5,547,461 of JAIFZK010000008.1, forward strand.
GCCTGGATCTCTGACTTCTCTTGCTCAAGTGTCTTCCTGACCTTCTCAAGCTCATGAATGCTCTTGCCAGTCTCACCAAGTTGCTCAGTGAGATCAGAAATTTCCTCTGAGAAGGAAATATTTATTTTAGATGTACAACATTTAAGTAAATGTCACTCCCAATTAAAATATATAAAGAGAAAATAAAATCATACAGACCTTGCAGATTTTTGTTCTCCCTCTTCATGGTCTCCAGGTGATCCAGAGATTCCTCATAGGAGTTCTTGAGTTTGAAGAGTTCAGTGCCTAGAGATCTGGCCTCTTTCTGGGAGCTCTCCAGCTCAGTTTGGGACTCCTCATACTTCTGCTTCCACTCAGCCAGGACCTAGGAGAATCAAAAGGATCATCAGGTACTCCCAAAACCCAACATGCAACCCAGCTCCTGGTACAGACCCTGGTTATCTCTCGGCTTGACTACTGCAATGTCCTCCTATCAGGCCTACCAGCCTGTGGGGTGAGACCACTACAGATGATCCAGAATGCAGCTGCACGTCTGGTCTTTAACCAGCCAAAAAGGGCACACGTCACTCCTCTTTTCATTGAACTGCACTGGTTACCCTTGGCTGCTTGCATTAAATTCAAGGCACTTACGGTGGCCTACAGGGTGAATGATGGCTCTGCTCCCATCTACCTGAATTCTCTCCTGAAGCCCTATGTCACCCTACGACCGCTTCGCTCCTCTAAAGAACGTTTTCTAGCACAGCCAACACCTTATGCAGGTCAATCCAGACTCTTCTCATATCTGGTTCTGCGCTGGTGGAATGACCTCCCAAGTGCTACCAGATCAACTGATACCCTCTCCACCTTCAAGAAACTCGTGAAGACCCAGCTCTTCCAAGAATATCTCCTGGCATAAACTTTGAGAATGCACTGAACAATTTAATGTCTCTGCACTATTGCACTTTCAACTTAAAATGGTGTAGTTTCTGTGTTAACAATATGCACTCCTTGTTCGTTCTTTCATTGTGTTGTAGCTTGAATGTTATCCTCTTTTGTAAGGTGCTTTGGATAAAAGCGTCTGCTAAATGTAAATGTAAATGTACAATAGCGATAAATGACCATAATATATATCTCCGTGAATTTCAGTCAGACCTTGTCAAAATTTCTTTGCTTCTTGTCCAGGGCAGCAGCAGCAGCATTTGATCTCTCCACATCTACCATGAGATCCTCAATCTCATTCTGCAGTCTATGCTTAGTTTTCTCCAGGGAGGAACATTTGGCATTAACAGCCTCCACAGCCTCCTCTGCATCTTGCAGACGCTGAGCCAGCTTTTTCCTTTAAAAAAAATAGATTGTGAGCATAAAACATTGATTTAAAATATTTAATAGAGTATCAGCTTAGGAAAAGCCTTACTTGGCGTCCTCTAACTCCTCAGTCCTCTGGATGGCATCGGTTTCATACTTGGTTCTCCACTGAGCCACCTCAGAGTTGGCCTTGGAGAGACTGCGCTGCAGCTCAGCCTTGGCCTCCTGCTCCTCCTCATACTGCTCCCTCAGGAGATCAGAGTCATGGCGAGCAGACTGCACTGCATGGGCTAACGCATTTTTAGCCTGTGAATTAATACAGCAGTATTAGGTAAGAATAGATATAAATACATTGATATTTCCCTTACATCACGTTAATGTATATTTAGTTTTGAATATAACAAAATATTTTGGTTTCTTGGAGATACCTTGACTTCTTCCTCCAGTTGTCTCTTCAGATCTTCAATCTGCTGGGTGTATGATTGCTTGCCTCTAGTTAGCTGAGAGACAAGTGAATCCTTCTCTTCCAGTTGTCGAGCCAGCTCCCCTGTTTTATTTAAGCATGTCAGATTTGTTTTCATTAGTGTCAATCCTTACGTTGACATCATATCTTATGACAAAGTAACTTGTTTTTACCATTTTCAGTTTGTAGCTTAGCCTTTTGCATTGTGAAATCGTTAATGCTTCTCTGGCCTTCTTCATACTTTGTTCTGTATTCACTCATCTGATCCTCCAAGGTCCTGCACATTTTCTCCAAATTTCCCTGTAGAAAAGCAAAGCAAAAGTACAATATAAAAAAATATCTGAACTATTTATGCAATTGTGTAAACAGGTGTGCCTATATCTGCACTTTACCTTTGCTTTGGAGACTTGCTCCATGTTGGAGACAACATCGTCCAGCTCCAGGCGGAGTTCACTCTTTTCCTTCTCAAGCTTTTGTTTCACTCTTTGGAGGTTGTCAATCTGCTCACCGAGGTCAGCAACACTGTCTGCATGCTTCTTCCTCAGTGTGGCAGCAGTGGCCTCATGTTGCAGAGTGGACTCTTCAAGGTCTCTGCGCAGCTTCTGGAATTCAGCCTCCCTCTTCTTGTTCATCTCAATCTGGGCAGCAGTGGCACCTCCAGCCTCCTCCAGCCTCTCACTGATCTCCTCCAGCTCTCTGGCCAGGTCTGCCCGCTGCTTCTCCACTTTGGCCCGGGCAGCTCTCTCAGCCTCCAACTCTTCCTCCAGCTCCTCAATTCGGGCCTTAATCGCCAGAAAAACTCAGTTGAAATATCCCATGAGACTATGTACTCTCAGTCATTTTACTCATTTTTTATGCTTTACCTGAAGTTCCTTCAGTTTCTTTTGTAGCTGAGCTGCCATAGCTTGTTCATCTTCAATCTTGCTGTTGAGCTGACTTATTTCAAAGTCCTTCCTACACAAATCAGAATCCATCATTACATCACATTATCTGTCATTACTTAGCAAAAATAACTTGCAATGGTTCTCTTGCAATAAAGATTGTACTTTTTCAGTCGTTCTTCCAACTGTTGTTTATCGTTCTCTAAATCCATCACATTTTCTTGGGTCAACTTTAAGTCACCCTCAAGCTTCCTCTTTGCTCTCTCAAGGTCCATCCTTAGCTTCTTTTCCTGTTCCAGGGATCCCTCAAGCTGTAAAACAAACAAAGAAAATGAATTAATGAATTATTAACTAATGTATTTATTCATTGTAATACACAGAGTAGTGCACTTTTCTGATCCATATCTTTACAACATACATCATCAACTTGCTGCTCCAGCTTGGCTTTGGCCTTAGTCAGAGTGTTGACTTTGTCCTCCTCACTCTGAAGGTCATCCAGGGTTTGCTGGTGAGCCTCCTGCAATGCTTTCTTCTCCTTGGTCAGCTTGGCAATGATTTCATCAAGAGCTGCCATCTCCTCAGTCAGGTTTTTAACCTGAAAAGAAAAGCCCATAGTCAGAACACTGTCCAACAGCAATGCATTATTTAATCATGACGGCATCAGATGCAAATTAACTTTGTTCTCAGTAGCATGTTTCTCCTTCTCCACTTTAGCCAGAGTGAGCTCCAGATCATCAATGTCCTTCTTGAGCTCAGAGCACTCATCCTCCAACTTCCTTTTCTTAGCAGTCAGTTCTGCATTCATCTCTTCCTCATCTTCTAGTCTCTCAGTCAGCTCCTTGGCTTTGGCCTCAAGCTGAATCTTGTTCTTGATTAGACCTTCACATCGTTCCTCTGCATCACAAAGATTATCTTGTTCCTGGCATTGATAATTATTTTCAGTCAATGCGAGAGACTCATTGAACAGTGCCTTGAAAAGCATAATCTTTTTAATGCATATTTTAGATAATGATGGAACTCACTGTTTGGACTTGAAGCTGCAAGTCATTCTTCTCCTGGAGAAGAGTAACCATTTTCTCCTCAAGCTCTTTTCTACGAGCCTCAGATTTAGCATAGGCCTCCTTCAACTTCAAGAATTCTTCCTTCATGTTGGCCATCTCTTTCTCAGCCTCAGCTGATCTCAACAGAGGCTTGATCTTGAAGAACATCTTCATCCAGGGCCAATTTTTGACACCCATGAATGCACGGACGTTCCATTGAATTACAAGTAGAGCATCCCTGTGGAGGTCAATTGCATTGTTTTACTCTGCCAGTCACCGCTGTTTGATGAAACAGATGCATATGTTTGTCTATTTCTTTGTAGCAGAATAAAGATAAAGAAGTCTAAAGAAGTTTTTAGTGATTATTGTAATGATTGTCATTTATATTGCAATTACAAATACTATATTAAGTGTATACAGTTAGTATAAATAGAAATGGGCCTGGTTATAGAGTTATAGTGTTATGAATATGATGATGATGATGATGGTTGTGCCAGGTATGCCAGGTTCACTGGGAGCTTTGAAATAACCCGAAGCTGCATTCACTGGCATTCAGATCAGTTCTAACTGATGTGTTAAAATAATAGATAAGTTATATTTTCTATCTCTAATATTGTGTACCTGCGTTCAACAATCTTCTGGAACTCAATTCTTGCTAGAAGACCACGAGATCTTGCCTGAAAGTTTGTTATGATCAGAGAAAGTCGGTCATCTCGCATCTCCTCAAGTAGACCCAGAAGACCAGCTTTGAAGAACACCTTCAGTCATAAATGTCAAAAAAGTTTACATTAGTCAAGTCAAGTGGGTTTTATTGTCATTTCAACCATATCCACTGTATATAGTGGGAAGAACAATGTTTCACCATGGATCAAGTGGTGTTACATTTAAAATATATAAAAAGACATTTAGTGCACTCATATTATGTATACATGAAGTACATTAGGATTTACAGCACTTATAAACAAATATGATTCCAGTGTTAAGATATTAAGATAAGATATTGGCCCTACCTTTGTGTGCCCAAACCTATACTGGGTGTGGTCAATATCAAGAGATCCCAGTAGCTTCTCTGCACTCTTTTTGCTGTCAATGAACTGTCCCTCTGGGATAGCAGCAGGATTCAGGATTCGGTATCTGAAAATAAATAGACCGTGTTTGTATAGAGGAACTGAGAATAATTTGTATTAGTTAGCAAAAGTGATGATTTAGATTGTACCTCTGTTTGAAGTCTCCATACAGGATCCTGTTGGGGAAACCCTTTCTGCAGATCCTAATGCCTTCCAGTACACCGTTACAGCGCAGCTGGTGCATGACCAAAGGATTCTCCATGGCCCCAGGAGTCTTGGTCTCATTGGGGATGATGCAGCGCACAAAGTGGGGGTGAGTTGACCTCAAGTTGGTCATTAGCTTGTTCAGGTTCTCCTAGAGATGCAGAAAATGATTTTAAAGTTACAATGTTTTCTACTAGTTTGTTTGAATTACCTCACTGATCTATGAGTTATAGCTTCATTTCATACAGACATCCACATTTTTAATTGAATTTAGTGTACTAAATGCGCAGCAACTGAACAAGTTTCTTTAAAACCTATCCACAGGCATGAGTTGCAATAGGGTGATAAACAGGATAGTGACCATTAAAGTCTATTATTATACAAAGCTAATGAACTTGGCAGCCGTTATCCCTTACTTGTACTCACCCTGTGGAGAGCAGACACAGTCTGGAAGGAAGAGCCCTTCTTCTTCTTTTCTTTGCCCTTTCCTCCTCCACCTGAACCCTCTGCCATTGCTGCAAGTATGTGACAGAAGTAATGTGGTGTTTTATAGTAATTTTCAGTTGATCACAGGGCCTTTAAATTCTAGTGTTATAGATAACGGTGATGTTTTAAATTACCAGAATCAGCTCCAGCATAGCCTGCAAAGAGGGTCGCAAGCATCTTCAGTGTTGACTTCTGGTATAAACCGACCACTGTCTCATTGAGGGGGTCTTTATTCTTCACTAGCCAGTTGTTGATGTTGTAGTCAACAGTTCCAGCGTAGTGAACCAAGGAGAAATGAGCCTCTGGTTTCCCCTTGACAATCCTGGGCTTCTGGAAGTTGTTGGATTTTCCCAAGTGGTTGTCATAAAGCTTGGCTTTAAATGTGGCATCACTGGCCTTGGGGAACATGCACTCCTCTTCAAGGATGGACATGATACCCATGGGCTAAAATGAAAATCATCACAGAAATTTTATGTCAGTTGTAATTGGTCAGTGTGATCACTAGTTCTCAATTCACTTTTCACCACTACATGCTGCTTAAACATATTTATATTCCATTGTCAGTCATTGCTTTGTGATGGGCGAATAGCTGAATATGCAGCAGTAACAGTAAATTCTAAGAGTATGATTTCCATACATGACATGAATACAAAATTTACCTTTTCAATGAGATCAATACAGGCCTGCAAGTCCATGCCGAAGTCAATGAACTCCCACTCAATGCCCTCCTTCTTGTACTCCTCTTGCTCCAGCACAAACATGTGGTGGTTGAAGAACTGCTGCAGCTTCTCATTAGTGAAGTTGATGCACAGTTGCTCAAAAGTATTGAACTTTAAGACAGGAAATAGTAATTTGATTTATTTAATGCATTTTCCTTAGCATGCTTATATTGTATTTTGACTTATCTTTGAAACTCACATCAAAGATCTCAAATCCAGCAATATCCAGCACACCAATGAAGTACTGGCGAGGTTGTTTGGTGTCCAAGGATTGGTTGATTCTCACGACCATCCAGAGGAACATCTTCTCATACACTGACTTGGCCAGTGCACCAATTGCATAGTATACCTAAGAAAGAAAAACATTGTATGAAAACAGTGTAGCATGAGAAATTTGTAGGTCCACTGAAACAGTGAACAAAGACATCATACTTCTTACCTGTTGGACATTCTGTCCCTTGGTGACCCACTCATTTCCTACTTTGACCCTTGGGTGACACAAGGCCTTTATGAGGTCGGCAGAGTTCAGGCCCATCAGATAAGCAGCTTTGTCTGCATCTGTTTTGGACAAAAGGCTTACACTGCATTAAATAAATATTATATATTTATGTGCAAATATATAAAACGCTATATCTATAGTATGCATCAAATTAAATGTATGACTAAAATGTTAGTCAAGTTTAAAAGATATAATGTGGTTAGGATGCAATTATAGAGCTTTTTTTTTTTTTTACAAACCCTCAGTGCCATCAGCCTCTGCCTGCTCCTCTCTCTGCTTCTGTTTGAACTTCATGTTGCCATAGTGCATGATGGCACCAGTCAGCTTGTAAATGCTGTTCTTTTCCTCTTGGGTGAAGCCCAGCACATCAAAAGCCTCCTGAGAAATTAAACACAAGATGGCTAAGTGTTGTATTCTTGTGAAATGAAAGCACTCTTACTGTTCTTTTGAGGATGTTAATCATTAAGAAAGATCCTGGCATCTTTACTCACATCAGTAGCATCCAGCTCATCACCATCATTAATGGAAGCTACTTGGGTCTCTCCTTGGGAGATGAAAGCATAGTCGTAGGGGTTGGCAGTGATGAGCAGCATCTCTAAAACAGAATATCATTGTCAGAACCTTCTTAAATAAGTGATATATTTTAGTGAGTTAATGGTAACTGAGGTATAGTGACACAATGTGTGGTTATGGCAAATCTGGAAAATCTCACCTAGCAGTTCTGGTTTCCTTTGAGACAGGATCTGGTAGAAGATGTGGTAATCTCTCTCAGCTTTCAGCTGGAAAGTCACTCGAGACTTCTCCAGTAGATCTGGCAAATAATAAAAACAGATGTTTTTGTACACATTTTATGAATAAAGCATGCTTAATTGGTAGTTTACTCACATGTCTCAATATCAGCAGAGGCCAGCTTGCCACTTGCAGCAAAATGGATTCTGATAAATTTACCCTAACCAAAATATGGAAATATTTGTTAAACATTTGTGTATCCTTGCCTATTTTTTAAATGATATTTGCCACTCCAAAATGATCCTTACAAATCTAGAGGAGTTGTCATTTCTGATGGTCTTTGCATTACCAAAGGCCTCCAGAGCAGGGTTACACTGGATGATTTGATCCTCTAGGGTACCCTAAAGACAAACAACAAAATGTGACCATTATGGTTATTCTGGAATGTACTGAAAACAGCACAATGCAGCAACCTTTTTGTCATTTGGGTCCCTCTTGCCACCTCCACCAGCAGCTATACTGGCAAAGTACTGAATGACTCTCTTGGTGTTCACAGTCTTCCCAGCACCAGATTCTCCACTGAGAACAAGAATAGCAATATTATTTTGTGACATAAATTCAGCCTTGAATGTTAATGGGATAGAGCAGACTTACGTGATGAGGAGAGACTGATTCTCCCTGTCTGAAAGGTAAAAGTGTTTTTATTTACAATTCAGTTCATGTTACTACCTAAAGGTGCCTGTTTTATATATTTTTCCAGATATCCCAAATTTAAACTGCATATTTGAATATGCAATGATAATTAAAACAATTTTAACAATTTTAAAACAATTTTACATATTGTGTATTTAATTTACCTGCCAACATGTACTGGTAGGCATTGTCGGAGATGGAGAAGATGTGAGGAGGAGCTTCACTCCTCTTCTTGCCTCTGTAAGCCAGGACTACTTCCTGGTTGTACACTGGCAACCACTTGTAGGGGTTTACAGTGACACAGAACAACCCAGAGTAGGTCTGTGCAGAGAGACACAAACGATTGATAATGTTATTGAGTTTGGCTCTGTCTCAGTACTGTAAGAGAATCTTAGACACACTCATTACTGTACTCACATAGATCATCCAGGCTGCATAACGCTCTTTGAGGTTATACAGCACAGCAGGCTCATGCAGGAAGGTGAACATTGCCATGTCCTCAATTTTATCGAACTTTGGCGGGTTTTGTGGGTGAACATCTGACTCTTTCACAACAACAGTCTGGAATAAAACCAGTGTTCAGAAGTAACTAAAAGTTCTGTAACATGAACCATGAATCTAGATATCAGATAAGACATCCTCTTACCTTCCCATGCTCAGTTTCACAGGTGACTTTGTCACCATCGCGACTCTGAATCGTGCCTTTCACATACTCTTCCACTGGATCCGGCACAAAGCAGGCCCTCTTGATGTCAAAGGGGCGAGTCTGGGCCTCCAGACGCTCCATATCTGACTTTCTCAGATATGGAGCCGCCGCCCCAAACTCCTCCATTAGAGCATCTCCCATCTTTTTTCCTTAAATAACCATTACATTTTACAATTAGGTTTTAAAAGTTAAGATAAGTGTGTTGTCTGAAGTTAGAGCTTTTTTTTTCCCCCTGGAATTATTTATAGTGTGAATTGTGTAGCTTAGTTTAGTATATATGGATAGTATAGACATTAATAAATGCACAGGAGTATAACAAATCTGTTTGTATCAGCTGTATGTTTCTGACACACTGATGTATAAATGCATGTGGTTGATCCAGTTACCTTGCTCTGGCTTTACTGAATAATCTCCTGAAGTACAAAAAAAAGTGTAATTCTCAGGTCACAACTACACACTCTGTAGCATGTGTAAGTAGTTATATGTAAGATATGTATATGATTAGCTATTAGTATATGAATAGCTTACCTCTTAGATGTTTCTGTTTGAAGCCCCTCTGTTGTATTGAGCCTGCTCTCTGTCTTTTATAGGAAGGTTGCTCTCTATAAATGGATGGTGGCATAAAATCAAACATGAACTATTTTACATCTCTCGATGGTGTGGTATGAAGGACAAATTGTAGGGGAGGATAGGTTTTTTTGTTTTTTTTTGTTTGGTACATGTAGGGGGTGGTGGGTGAGACTGCAGTGTTAAATGTACCAAGGGTCATGTGGCCAAATGTTTGCTCCGTAACGGGTAAACCATAAGTAGAGATGAGAGTCATAAATAAGCATTTGAAAATACAATTGTGTTATTTATTAATTACAATTCTATTTTAGATTATTTATTAGTTGTAATATTATTTCATAGTGCATTTCATAGTGCATTAAACTTTAATAACCTTCTATTAGTGAATGTATTTCTTATGATATGTTAACGTGTCTTAAAGTATTTCTTGAGTTTGTCACTGAATGCAAATTTTATTACACAACAAAATCAGTCTCGCTCTGTAAGCCTCCAAACTGCATGGATTCTATGTGTCTCATCTGTTGCTTCTGCCTGCACCGGTAAATTGCCAATGAATAAATGAATGGCAGTGTATTCCCATTACTATGACAAATTGTAAGATAACATGAATATGAATAATATGAATAATATTCAAACAGGATGGAGGGCATCAGATCTAAGGGCTCATTTCTTTGGAACAGGACTTTGTAATACTGGAGTTTAAATCTTAATCACTGGGCACTGACACCTTTAATAAACACTAAATGGTCATAAATTTAAAAAGTAATTCTAAGATATGTGGTAAGACTACATTTTTTGACCATATTGATCATAAATACACAATGAAGATATGTAGTATATGCATATATGTATGTATGCAGTTTCATCTGCTACTGCAAATTTTTGCCCATATCCAGCTGGCTGTCTGTCCTGACTTCCAGGCATAGGTTACACCTGTTTGTCTGAAGTGCGCCAAAGAAAGGCCAAGGTCAATCAGCTGCCAGCTGGCAGTCACATGTCATATTGTCCCATTCTGTCAGTGCTGTATTGTTACTTGTCTTCACACTTGAGGATAAAGATAGCTCTGTGAAATTCTTCCTGGATGCCTTCCTCTGACTGAGCAAGACAGCTTGTAGAGTTCACTTAACTTATTCCATTTGTGTAACATCAGAATAGGCAGATGACTTTTTAGTGAATGGCCATGATTAGCATGAAAGGATATGGAGAGTTTAATGACTGGTAGGAGTGGTGGTATTTGTTCAACAACCACAGGGAATAAATGAGATCTTTTATAAATCAGATTCTTCCAGATCGGTTCCATAAGAAGGTGGGAAGCTATGGAACGTGTGACTTCATTTATCCAGTTTGAGCATATCAAATTGACCTCTGTAACCAACAAGTAGTGTAAAACAAAGCATTGTTGAAGGAGAATTTGGTGTGAATCAATAGTTGTTTGACGTTGCTGAGTCGGTAGGTATGATGACAACATAGACCAAATAGCAAAGTGACAACAAACGCTAACTGATGGGGGCAGAGAGAAAAAAAAAGTTCCTTGTAACACCAACACTGACTGACAGTTATCCTCTTCAATTATATTATTCTTAAATCTGAGACACCCTAATGATGCCCTGCTACAATTATTATTATTATTACAATTATTTATTTATTTATTCCCCTGGACTGTAAAGACATGCCATATATTTTTGATATTTTATGCACCGTGATCAGTTGCCCATCTACGTGTTCACAGGTGCTTGGGACATCTGAGGTTGTCTGTATGGAGACATATGACTCTCAGGTTGCTATTGTTTGCACTGCATTGTTTCCTTGCCATTGACCTTGAGGACCAAGATAACCCGTGAAATTCCTGTCTGATTGAGGAGCACAGCTTGTGAGGTGCACTGATGCTCTGATGTGTCACATTGGTAAAAGGTCATCTCTTCTCAGTTGTTCACTGTAGACTCCACATTGATCAGGCTAGCTGCTATTTATTTATTTATTTGACTTACCTCTCCTATCATTTAGAAAAAAGGGTAAATATTTATCCAGAGTCTAATGGAAACATATATAAACATATATAGTATAGACTGTATAGACATTGTCCAAACTCAGACGTATGCATGTCTTCTAAGTTCATCAGTGTTTTCATGTGTTTGGTGTGTATGTGTATGAGTGTTTTTGTGAATGTCATTGTCTCACAATAACACCCCACTCTTGGCCTGTACCTTGACGTGGTGAGTGGGCTTTCAACCAAAGCAGGCCTGTTGGTCTACTTAACACACTGGTGTATCTATTAACGGATTGATGGACCTGATGATATGCTCCCTAGCCTACTGTTGCCCAAAGGCTGGGTCACTTATCATTGTCTATACAGATGGGGAGAGATGAGCCACAACATTACTCATATTTGAGCCCGGTATTACTCATATTGTAACTGTGTGTATGTGTGTGTGTGTGTTTGTTGTATTGATCATATAGAGGCTCCCCTTCATTTTGGGGGGGAGTGTGTATGCTGTACTTGCAAACTCAGTAGGTCTGAAAAAGTTGACAAACAAAAAAGGTGTCTTTTTGCACCATGGGTACAAATAGGCAATAGGGTACTAAAAGGCTATAGAGCTCGCCAGCATGTAGCCGGAAGTGTTTCTCATAGTCATTTTTGCTATTGAGAAATAGATTATAACACTCTATCTGTACCATACAATGCAGACTTCTCACTAGCTACGGTAGGACAAAACGATTGTAAGCGGTCATAAAAACACACACACACACACACACTCCTTTTCTGTCCTTCCACATCACATTCAGATTCATTGCACACACAAATAATTTAGGTACAGCTAGATACAGCTTTATACATATAATATATACATATATATATCTGAGCATCACAACCTCTGCTGGGTGACTGGGTATAATACAGGTGTAGCCTCTCTTAGTATCAGGGGTCTACATCTAACCAGAGTCAACCTGACCCAAGAACTGCTGTCTAGCATTTATGACCTGCACACTGCGCTCCAGAGGCTGTTGTGCAGCTAAACAATTCCCCGAGGACAACAGGGAGGGCTCTACTACTGGGGACTGGGCCAACCATACTTGGCAGTCGGAGGCCAACCATACTTGGCAGTATGACATCGACCTAAAGTGCTCTTTTGCCATCTAGGCAAAGACCTGTAGTGAGGCATCACACAAATCCTTGGACGACGATACTCTGTTTGAGCCCTGTAGTGACTGGGAAAGGGCCAACATTAAATGGGATTGCAATTAAATTTCAATTAAATCTTTTGTTATATGGCATTGTGGGTGGGGGCAGCGAGCATCAGGTCTAACTGCCTCATCAGAGACAGCACTAATTGTTATCTAGGCCATAGCTGGAAGCATTCTGCATGGCCGATAAAGCTCTGCAGTAGTTGGGGAAATGATTCAACCGTTTAGGCTCTGCCCAGTATCTCTGAAGCTCCTCAATGTATGAGGCTGGCGGTGGGACTGCAAAGCCTGTAGGCTGCATAGAGCCCCTAAAAATACATTCTGGGTAGGCACTGTAACCAGTGCTGTGTCTAGCCCCAAACACGCCAATGCAGCCTTTAAAGTGGGCTTGATTGTTGACCCACTGACCTCTAAGCCCCTTGCTGGTTTGTACCCTGGGAGCTAGTCTGAGAGCCATGAGAGGCTGACTTGTATGAAGAGTGCATCCTAGTCTTGGGTCTCAACCACTGGCAACAGTTATGCTGGTGACAGCTCCGCCTGCCAAGCTCGTCAAGCTTCAACTGGGATGGTATTGCCCGGTACACCTTGTGCCAGCTGCAAATTGGCAGGGAGAACTTTAATTTTCACAAATTCAGTTGTGAAATTCATGGTGTTCACCTTTTAAACCAGGGCACTCAACCTCTGCTTCTTTGCTCTAGGGGCTGTATGCACCCTGGTACTCCAGTGCCTGATAGACCTTGGAGCTGGTGCTCTGCACAGTGGAGGGGATACATTCCCTTACACAAAGAAATTAACCAATAAAGAAATTAACCAATTCACTAACTTACTTTATAATGTGCTAATATAACATAACCATAACCCACTAGGTAGCTGTTCAACTAAAAAGCAGCATCCAGAAGTATCAACAGTGACTGAAGGCAACACCAATCAGCTTGGCACCACACCAGAGAAAGAAAATTTGTTAGCTTGACCAGCTTCAGTGACGCAAACAGAAAGAAAAAACACAGTAAACATAGTTTCTTGGAGGGTGAAATAATTCACAGCTCCAGTCTCAGTGAAAAGTGAAAAGCTAAGGTGAAAGCTGTTCTCGCAGCTTGTAAAATCAGATTTTTATCAATAATCACATTTAACTCAATAATATATAATATCAAATTCGTTCATTGCACATGATTGGTAAAACACTCACCAAGATGCTCACTACAACCCTTTTCAACCATGTGCGTGATCACTAAAGGATTCACACTAAAGGATTAGGAATTCCATTTTTAGTTTAAACACATTTACTTTATGAAAGAAATATTGGGCCCAAACTCATCTTTTTCCTCCTTCTTTGTGTTAATGTATCTGTGTTTGTCTGTTGTCATAGGGTTTGGTCAGGTACTCCTCCTTCTGCTACCTCATTGGATCTGAGAGTAAAAGCTTTTGCGGAAGCGAAACACACATGCATCAGCAAATTATCTAGATTGATTGATATTGAGGACAGGGAGGGTGTACACACACACACACACACAGACACACACACACACACAGCTTAAAATGTACATTTTGATCCCTAGGTATGAGAATGCTTTTCTGGTCAGCCTGGTGGGTCTTGGGCCAGAGAAGCACTCTTGGCTTGGAATTAATGACATGCTTGCAAAGTGAGTCCAGAAAAGAATGCTAAACTTGATGTTTTAGTTGACATTAACTCTCCAATGTTTTGGTTTGCATTAAAGTCGTATATATGCCACTCACTTGACAGAGACTAACATATCATAATTAATATAACATAACAAAGATTAACATAATTTGCCAAAAAGCCCAAAATTAACACACAAAGTTCAGTCGAAGTTAGCCTTTCCTATATACAGTATATGACAAAACCAAATTCACTATGCACTCACTATTTGGTCTTTAATTATCATATTGGCCTGAATATAAGACATATAAGAGATAGAAAATCACACACCTTTTCCAGACTCTATTTTGGGGGAAAAAGACCTAATTTTGCCTCATATAGAAAATTATTTGATTTGATCAAGTTAATTGATCGTCTGGATAAATTTGTCACATTTAAATTGAATGAATAGTACCATGTGAATGATAATTTTCCATGAAAGTGCAAACAATATACTGTAGACTATATACCAGGCAGTAAACCATGTTCACTAGCCATACAAGTTTGACTGTATGGCTTGCGTGTCAAAGGGGGGAGTTGGCTATGACTGCATAACACTCCAAAATCACAGTGATTTCTTTCATTTCCACCACACAGTAATTGATTTTTAACCTTTCTTTGCAATAGTAACAGGTGTTGGGTGGTAGAAAAACACGTTACGTTTGATCACCATTGCCTATCTGATCGAGGGGGATTAGTGACTTTTCCTTCATTTGATCATGAGCTACTACATTGGCTTATGCACTTTTGTCTGAATATGATCCGATATAAAGTGTCTCAGCTTTGTGCACATTTAAACACTGTATTTTGATTGTTATCAACACTGGGTCAAGCGATACTGAAGTGCATGTAAACCCAGTCATTATTTTTCATTACTCAAGGCTCATTTAGAATTTGTTCAAAACAGACAAATCTGCTCATTGTTGTTCAAAACTGAGGCCAACCATAGCACCTCTGATGGCTTCTTCCTGAATGGATGAGATTTTAAGGAAAAATTGACTGCTGATGACTGACTGACTGATGAAATTGTGCCTCTTTCAAGACGTGCAAATAGTGTTCATAATTAACTAGCCTAGCTTTTGATTGTATGCATTAATGTTGCATCAAAATACTGTTTTTGTTTGTTTGTTTTTGTTTTAGTGAAATGTCTGTTAGTTAATTACAGTAAATGTAGCCTAACTGTACCCTGTCTCAAATGTCTTTCTATATATCTTAAATGTCGCACCACTTGAATCCATGGTGAAACGTTGTTTCTTCTTACTATAGAGTGTATATGACTCAAATGACATTAAGCCTGCTTATTGACTTATACTTGACTTGACTTGACTAATAAACAGATGCTATTTCAACAGAAATAGGGAATAGAAACTTTGCTTATTGTGATTTTAGCTGGCAGACATCTACCCAGAGCCACAGAGATAGGATACGTCCGTCAGTCTGAAGTGTGCCAAAGAAAGGCCAAGGTCAGTCAGCTGCCAGCTGGCAGTCACGCTTCACATTGTCCCATTCTGTCAATGCTGTATTGTTACCTTGCCTTCAGACTTAAGGATAAAGATAGCCTTGTGAAATTCTTCCTGGATGCCCTCCATTGACAGAGGAGGACAGCTTGTAAAGTTCACTGATCTTTTCCATTTGTGTAGAACAGGCAGTGAGTTGTTAGGTTCAGTGACATGTTTAGCACCAGCTAGTTGAGTAATGAGCATCAAAAACATTTTCATACAGTAATCCAATAATCAGTAACACTAAATTATGATGTGTTAAGGATCAAATTAGATTTAGATTAGTGGATGGTAGGAAGAAACCTAGCTGACAATGTATGTAAAACAACAGTGTGAGACATTACAGTATTGCAATTATTTAATTGATTTTTTTTTTTCTCAAAGCAATTCGGTGTGACACACAGTTTAGTAATGTTTCATTTTGTTTAACTGTGTCACTGACATTAGTCTGATGAAAATGCAAGCTCATCTTTTGATAGCAAATGAAGTTAATATTATCTTGTAATGAGGTATAATAAGTTCATAGTAATTGATTGTAATTTTTTGGGAGCTTTTTTCCCTTACCAGTAAAAATTTGACATGCATTTTAAGTGACAGTCTTCCTTAGAGCTAACTCACTGAATTCCCTTAGGAACAGATTTAACTTTGTTGTTATCCATGTAGGCTATACACTGACAGGGTATAGTTTGGAGTTGAGGGCATCTGAGGTTGCCTGCAGGAGAAACCTGACACTCGGCTTGGTATTGTTGACACTGCATTTTTTCCTTGCCATTGTCCTTGAGGACAAAGATAACCTGTGAAATTCCTGCTGAGTGTTTCTGTCTGATTGAGGAACACAGCTTGTGAGAAGCGGTGATGTTCTGACAAGTAGCAGATCTGCTTCCTCAGCTGTTGAGTCCAGATTCCTGTTGTGAGAACCTGTGGGTGTAGCCTACTCCCTTGTTTGATAGACTCTCTCTCTCCTTCACCAGTCTTATTTGAGCATGATGCTCTTGCTGTTGTTTTGTATTTTCAATTAATTCTTTGCAATAATTTAACCAAACTCTGTATTAACCAACTTTATTTATTAGTATTATTTTTTTTAAAGAAGGATGATCTGATTGTTTAAAAAGAAGAATGAAATTGGATATTCCAATTGGTGAGTAGTCTGCAGGTTATTATTTTTATTATTATTATTATTATTAGTAGTAGTAGTAGTAGTAGTAGTAGTATTTAAAACCATGAATTTATTTTGAGTTGCTTTAAGATGCTAAGTTAACTTGTATATTGCTAATGTACTGTATGCTAATGCAAATACTAGAGCTGATGTAGTAAGAATTTTTGAGCTCTGACGTTCAGTATCCATGAATGTAGGGTGGCACAGACTGTTACACTATGGCCATTGATAGTTTTGCAAGCATCATTCCTTTGCCTTTTTAGATGTGTCAGTTGGTCGTTGTTCTGGATGTCGTTTACTGTGACTACATGTTGGTATATTTTTCTCGTCTGAAAGATACTTTGGACTCTTATTTAAAGCAGTGTGCACAGCATGTCCATACCACCACCAAGACTTATCATGACCAATATTAATACTACTGTCCATCATGACTAAACAAACCCAGTTTCAAAATGAAGTAACATGTAAATAAAAACTTAATGCTATGATTGTCAAATCATACAGCAACCTACTTATAGTCCATGGACAACATATCAGTAACAGATTTTTTTGTTGTTTGGGATGTTTATGCTCATTTCAAATCTGAATGCCTATTATTATCCCATTGGAATGTTGATGGCAATATATTCAGTACCTGAGACATCAAAGCAGCCACAAATCATGATGCTCCACCAACTGCACTGTAGAATAGAGATGGTGCGTCAATCATGCAGAGAGTGTGCTTATGGCAGGACACTGCAGTGGAGACTTTGCCCTCCACCAAAACAAAGAACAAATGTGCTTCAAAATTCAAACAGATTGAATTGTGCAGAAACAACACACAGCACTGTATGGTATCCAAACACCATCTCTTCTGGAGTATTGGGGATGTCTCAGGTAGTGGATAACTCGACATCACTCCAGTGCAAGAAAAAAACGACCGGACAGTTTTCCACATCTAGGTCCCATCCCATCTCAAATGAGCAGAAAGAAACTAGTGCAGCTCTGGGTCATGCCTAAATATGATGTCTTCTTTGTATGATGTCTTCACCAGCATTTGCTCATTGACAATGGTTATTGTATGTTTTCCTGAACCTCCTTTTGCTTCTAGCATTTTTGACATTTTACATTGAGCCTTTTAGTAACCCTGTCACATTTGTTTGGAGGTGGGGGAATTGGGATTGTAGTATTAATAACTGATTGCTAAACATAACTGATTGTGTTTTGACTTACATCTCTCTGTTTAGTGCAATATGGCAAAATTTGATAATGGCAACATGAACATTTGTTTGTTTACATTATAAATATTTCATGAAAATCACACAACAGTCAAATACAAGCCATAGTAATCCACTTGGTGAGGCAATACACACATCAGTATTTCACTGCAATTCATATTTTATTCTATTCAACTACAATTATGGGAGCAGGAGAAGCTCCAAAGAACAACAAACAGCACGTTTTGAGGGATGTCTAGAGCAGAGCTTCACTCTTCATCATGTCCTTTCTGAAAGAGAAAAAAAAAAAAGAGTCATCAATATTAACTGTTTTTGCAAGTAGGTAGTTAATATTGGTAGGGCTGATATTAGCATTACCTTGATCTTACTGGTTATGTAAACTGAATTAGTGAATGTGTTACTTTTTTCTCACCTTGCCACCTGCATCACGGCTCTTGGCTCTCATCTTGTTGACCTGAGACTCAGCAATATCAGCTCTCTCCTCAGCCTCATCCAGCTCATGCTGCAGTTTGCGGAACTTGGTCATGTTGCTGTTAGCCTGCTCCTCCTGAGATGTAATTAAGCACATAGTTGAGAATGATCCTCAATACACTGTTGAGAATGATCCTCAATACACTGTTGAAAAAATCCATTATGAAAAAAGGTTTCAACATTATGAGGTTTCAACTTACAGCCTCCTCTGCTGTTCTCTTGTAGGACTTGACCTTCAGTTGCAGCTTGTCCACCAAATCCTGAAGACGGTGCAGATTCTTCTTGTCTTCCTCAATCTACAGATGAATATGGTGAGTAAGATAGACTTTAACCCTTTAATATTGATGTTTAGTATGAAAGATACTTAAACACTATAGAGCTAACAGTTACCTGATAGGTGAGCTCCTTGATGCGGCGCTCATATTTACGGATTCCTTTGACAGAATCACTGGCCTTCCGTTGCTCCATTTCCACCTCACTTTCCAGCTCTCTCACCTAAGAAGTCAAAGTAATGTTTTTAGCTGAATTATCTGTCAATTATGATTGTATTGATCTGTGTTGTCTTTTTTGGGAATGTATGCATCTAAAGTATGTAACACCTGAGTAAGTCCAATAGTCGAAATGTTGCAGTCTACCCATTTATTTCAACACAGAACTCTATGCAATTATTTTGATCATTGCACTCAGAAACCTAGTGCGTTAAGGAATATTTAATCAGAAATTGAACCCTAAAAAGATCTTTCGCAAAACACAGCACTTACCCTAGACTCCAGTTTCTGGATCTGTTTCTTGCCACCCTTCATGGCGATTTGTTCAGCTTCATCCAGACGGTGCTGTAGGTCCTTGATGGTCTGCTCCATGTTCTTCTTCATGCGCTCCAGGTGAGCACTGGTGTCCTGCTCCTTCTTCAGCTCCTCTGCCATCATGGCAGCATCAGTGATGGCCTTCTTGGCCTTCTCCTCTGCATTCCTGCTCTCCTGCACAGCCTCATCTACTTCACTCTGCAACTGGGATGTATCACCCTCCAGTTTCTTCTTCTGGTTCAGCAGGCTGGTGTTCTGTGAGGGAAGACAAATATGTCTTTGTCACATTACCAATTAGTTAAGGGTGTGGTGGTGGTGGTGTTAGTGGTGGTGGGGGGTGGGAGGGTGGGAGGGTGTCCTACCATGTCACAGATTTTACCTGAGAGTGCAGCAGCTGCACCCTCTCACTGACGTCTAGCAGCTCCTGTTCAGCCAGTTTCCGGCCTCTCTCAGTCTGCTCCACCAAGGACCTCAGTTCATCCAGTTCAGCCTGCAGCAGATTGTTGCGCCTCTCCACAATGGCGATGTTCTCTTTGAGATCATCATTACCACGGAGAGCATCATCCAACTGCAGTTGGGCATCCTGCAAGAATGTGTTTGAAAAGTGTCATTTTTTGTGACTTTAAAAGTTAGAGTTGAACTTCCGTCATTTTAATACTTGTATAGTAACTTTACCTTCAGATGCCCGTGGAGTCCCTTCAACTGCTTCTGGGCCTCAGCTGCCTGCCTGTTGGCCTGGCTGAGCTGGATCTCCATCTCATTGAGGTCTCCCTCCATCTTCTTCTTCAGCCTAAGAGCCTCATTCCTGCTGCGAGTCTCAGACTCCAGGGAGCTCTGTAGGGTGTCCACCACTCTCTGCTGGTTCCTCTTGGCCTGCTCCATCTCCTCGTCCTTTTCAGCAAGTTTACGCTCAATGTCAGCTTTGATCTGGTTGAACTCCAGCTGAGCTCTCAGGATTTTACCCTCTTCATGCTCTAGAGTTGCCTGTAAAATAACATGCATAAAATATTACAATATCTTCATAAGGAATACAAATAGAGTTCTGAAATATGTAATTTACGATACCTCTGCTTCCTCTAGAGCGGACTGGATCTCTGCCTTCTCTTGCTCAAGTGTCTTCCTGACCTTCTCAAGCTCATGAATGCTTTTGCCAGTCTCACCAAGTTGCTCAGTGAGATCAGAAATTTCCTCTGAAAGGAAATAATTTAATCTAAACATAGTGTATGTGAGGTGGGCTTATATATGTATAAAAAATAGAAACTATAAAAAATAAATAAAACATACTGTACATACCTTGGAGGTTTTTATTCTCCCTCTTCATGGTTTCAAGGTGATCAAGAGATTCCTCATAGGAGTTCTTTAGTTTAAATAGCTCAGTGCCAAGAGATCTAGCCTCCTTCTGGGAGCTCTCCAGCTCAGTTTGGGACTCCTCATACTTCTGCTTCCACTCAGACAGGACCTGAGACAATCAAATCAACGGTAGTGTGCATCTGTTCTGTGAATGTCGGTATATTATGACAAAAGCAATTTGTCAATTTTGTTGTGTAGGTTGAGGCTGTGTTAACCCAAACTGCTTCTATAACTTTCAACTTACCTTGTCAAAGTTTCTTTGCTTCTTGTCCAGGGCAGCAGCAGCAGCATTGGATCTCTCCACATCTACCATGAGATCTTCAATCTCATTCTGTAGTCTATGCTTAGTTTTCTCCAGAGAAGAGCATTTGGCATTAACAGCCTCCACAGCTTCCTCTGCATCTTGCAAACGTTGAGCCAGCTTTTTCCTATGGAGCAATAAATGAAAAGAAAGTTTGAATCATGATTGCACAAGCCGCGTCTTGCATTGGATTACACTTAAGAAAAAGTATGTTTATGGACAAATTTGTTTAATGGATGTTTGATACAGTCATGTCAGGGGGGCGTACTTAGCATCTTCTAGCTCCTCTGTCCTTTGGATGGCATCGGTTTCATACTTGGTTCTCCACTGAGCCACCTCAGAGTTGGCCTTAGAAAGACTGCGCTGCAGCTCAGCCTTGGCCTCCTGCTCTTCCTCATACTGCTCCCTCAGGAGGTCAGCATCATGGCGAGCAGACTGCACTGCATGGGCTAGCGCATTCTTAGCCTGTGAAATGTTAATGCAGCATTAGAAGTTTTTTTTTTTTATTTAATTTTTATTTGTCCTTTATTTGACCACATCAGGTACCATTGATATATTAATGCATATAAAATAAATAAAATAAATGCATAAAGATACAATAAAGATAAAAATCTTCATACAGCATTTACTTTTCAACTCAGTTTTGTACTGCACATTTAGGTGCTTATGACAAAACATATTTTTGGCACCTTGACTTCTTCCTCTAGTTGTCTTTTAAGGTCTTCAATCTGCTGGGTGTAGGATTGCTTGCCTCTAGTTAGCTGAGAGACAAGAGAATCCTTCTCTTCTAGCTGCCGAGAAAGCTCCCCTGTTTGATTGAAGCATTATAGTTAGTCTTGATAGATAGACCTGATAGAATATGTATTTTTAGGTGTTATCAGACTATATTTTTATTCACCATTTTCAGTTTGTAGCTTAGCTTTCTGCATGGTGAAGTCATTGATGCTTCGCTGGCCTTCTTCATACTTTGTCCTATATTCACTCATCTGATCCTCCAAGGTCCTGCACATTTTCTCCAAATTTCCCTGAAGAAAATAAAACAAAAAGACAGTGTGAAAGATATCTGAAACATCTATGCAGTTGTGTAAATGGGTGTGCCTATTTCTGCACTTTACCTTTGCTTTGGATACTTGTTCCATGTTGGAGACAACATCATCTAGCTCCAGGCGGAGTTCACTCTTTTCCTTCTCAAGCTTTTGTTTCACTCTCTGGAGGTTGTCAATCTGCTCACCGAGGTCAGCAACACTGTCTGCATGCTTCTTCCTCAGTGTGGCACTAGTGGCCTCATGTTGCAGAGTGGACTCTTCAAGGTCTCTGCGCAGCTTCTGGAACTCAGCCTCCCTCTTCTTGTTCATCTCAATCTGGGCAGCAGTGGCACCTCCAGCCTCCTCCAGCCTCTCACTGATCTCCTCCAGTTCTCTGGCCAGGTCTGCCCGCTGCTTCTCCACTTTGGCTCGGGCAGCTCTCTCAGCCTCCAGCTCTTCCTCTAGCTCCTCAATACGAGCCTTAATTAAAAAAAAAAAAAATATATATATATATATATATATATATATTGACAAAATATATATAATATATAGACAAAATTTCTTTGGAGTCCATGGCATATTCCCGGTCCATTTGCACATTTTGTCCACTTTACCTGAAGTTCCTTCAGTTTCTTTTGTAGCTGGGCTGCCATAGCTTGTTCATCTTCAATCTTGCTATTAAGTTGACTTATTTCAAAGTCTTTCCTGCAAAAAAAAAAACCCAGAAAGTTATTAGAAGCCTCTCTCGTACCTTGGCGATATTGCAGTATCGCTCGTAATGCCTCTTCTGCATTAAACATTCTACATACTTTTTCAGCCGCTCCTCAAGCTGTTGTTTATCATTCTCTAAGTCCATCACATTTTCCTGGGTCAACTTTAAGTCTCCCTCAAGCTTCCGTTTTGCTCTCTCAAGATCCATCCTTAGCTTCTTCTCCTGTTCCAGGGATCCCTCAAGCTGTGAAACAGAGGAAGATAAAATGTATATGTTTTTGTAATCCAATGAATTAGCAGAACCATAGGGTCCTCATTCATCTTGAAGCCTACATCATCAACTTGCTGCTCGAGCTTGGCTTTGGCCTTAGTCAGAGTGTTGACTTTGTCCTCCTCACTCTGAAGGTCATCCAGGGTTTGCTGGTGAGCCTCCTGCAATGCTTTCTTCTCCTTGGTTAGCTTGGCAATGATTTCATCAAGAGCTGCCATCTCCTCAGTCAGGTTTTTAACCTGAAAAGAAAAGTCAGTAGTTAGACCACTGTTCCACAGGAAAGCCTGTCCACCATGATGATATGAGTTTAAAACTGATGGACCTTATTCTCAGTAGCATGTTTTTCTTTCTCCACTTTGGCCAGAGTGAGCTCCAGATCATCAATGTCCTTCTTGAGCTCAGAGCACTCATCCTCCAACTTCCTCTTCTTAGCAGTCAGTTCTGCATTCATCTCCTCTTCATCTTCTAGTCTCTCAGTCAGCTCTTTGGCTTTGGCCTCGAGCTGAATCTTGTTCTTGATCAGTCCCTCACACCGTTCCTCAGCATCACAAAGATTGTCTTGTTCCTGGGATAATTTTCAAATGAGTACATTGACGATTAGTGAAAGAAAGAGATATGGTGAGTGAACATAAACAATGCAAAAGGTCTATAAAACTTAGACTTAAGGTTTTATAAGATGTTTATAAGCTGACTGGTCAACATCTGGAACCAGTTCATCTTAATAAATATGTTTACTAATAAACAAGTGAGCAAGAAAGAAAGAAAAGGAAGGTCAGGCTTTCAGACCATATGAAGAAACTCACTGTTTGGACTTGAAGCTGCAGGTCATTCTTCTCTTGGAGTAGAGTCACCATTTTTTCCTCAAGCTCTTTCCTACGAGCCTCAGATTTAGCATACGCCTCCTTCAGCTTCAGGAATTCTTCCTTCATGTTGGCCATCTCTTTCTCAGCTTCAGCTGATCTCAGCAGAGGCTTGATCTTGAAGAACATCTTCATCCAGGGCCAATTTTTGACACCCATGAATGCACGGACGTTCCATTGTATCACCAGCAGTGCGTCCCTGAAATGATCAATTCCAAATTTGTACTCAAACAATTACTGTCACGTTTTTTGTTCATTAAACATTATGAGTGATTATTGTTATGATTTCCATTGGCCATGTTTATACTTGAAGTCACAGTTGAGTAGAGTAGAGCTTCAGAATGTAAAAGCCCTACCATGTGTTGGTAATACATGTGAAATGAAGTCATTTGTCTACTAGGCTTGGGAACTATGCGAATTAGAATCAACCACTTTAGTAAATAGTTGGAAGAGATACTTGGCAAGACTTTTTACATTTCTAAAGCCAGATTTTTACATTTGTGTAGATTTCTCTTCAAATACTCAGAGGTGTGTTAATGTCACTTACTCAAGGAATACTTCATTGGTGGGAAATTCCACAAAACAGCTTTCTTTTTTGAAAGCAATAATTAAAGAAAGAATTGAGAAAAGGGACTATTTGAATAATTAAGAATAGCATCTTTACCTGCGTTCAACAATCTTCTGGAACTCAATTCTTGCTAGAAGACCACGAGATCTTGCCTGAAAGTTTGTTATGATCAGAGAAAGTCGGTCATCTCGCATCTCCTCAAGTAGACCCAGAAGACCAGCTTTGAAGAACACCTTTAATCAGTAATAAAAAGGTTCCATTTAAAATGGCATTACATTACATATTAAAAGTTCCAATGTGTCAGTGTTTATCAGTAGTAAAAATATACCTTTGTGTGCCCAAACCTATACTGGGTGTGGTCAATATCAAGAGATCCCAGTAGCTTCTCTGCACTCTTTTTGCTATCAATAAACTGTCCCTCTGGGATAGCAGCAGGATTTAGGATGCGGTATCTGCAAGCATATAGACCATATTTATATATTATAACGTGGGATAAGTTTTTTCCTTTGCTAAATAAGTTGAAATAGATTGTACCTCTGTTTGAAATCTCCATACAGGATCCTGTTGGGGAAACCCTTCCTGCAGATTCTAATGCCTTCCAGCACACCGTTACAGCGTAGCTGGTGCATGACCAAAGGATTCTCCATGGCCCCAGGAGTCTTGGTCTCGTTGGGGATGATGCAACGCACAAAGTGGGGGTGAGTTGACCTCAAGTTGGTCATCAGCTTGTTCAGGTTCTCCTGTGAAATGTGTAGTGGTCATGGAGTGGCAATGTCTGCTCTTGTTACAACACTTACAATAAGGTGTCAAGCTCATCATAACTTCTCAAACCTTATTACATCCCTCAACATGGCATTTAGGATATTCAGTAGCCTTATTCAGGTCATTATCTTATATTTGTACTCACCCTGTGGAGAGCAGACACAGTCTGGAAGGAAGAGCCCTTTTTCTTTTTTTCTTTGGTCTTTCCTCCTCCACCTGAAGCCTCTGCCATTGCTAGCAATAAGAAGGCAAGAGTGTTGAGATTAGCAGTATGATGTATGTAATCCCAGTTGTTTTTAATGTCAGTTTTGATGCTTACTTACCAGAGTCAGCACCAGCATAGTTAGCAAAAAGGCTGGCCAATAGTTTCATTGTAGACTTTTGGTATAAACCAACCACTGTCTCATTGAGTGGGTCCTTATTCTTCACTAGCCAGTTGATGATGTTGTAGTCAACAGTGCCAGCATAGTGAACCAGGGAGAAATGGGCCTCTGGTTTTCCCTTGACAATTCTGGGCTTCTGGAAGTTCCCAGATTTTCCCAGGTGGTTGTCATAAAGCTTAGCTTTGAATGTGGCATCACTGGCCTTGGGGAACATGCACTCCTCTTCAAGGATGGACATGATACCCATGGGCTGGGAATAAGTACTGCGTTAACATCAGAGGACTTTTGCTATTGCATCTAAAAAGTTATATTAACTTAGACTTTAATGTTGATACATTATCATAAACTTAGCCAATAAAATAAAGTAAATACATCAGCAATATATAAATTACCTTTTCAATGAGGTCAATGCAGGCCTGCAAGTCCATACCAAAGTCAATGAACTCCCACTCAATGCCCTCCTTCTTGTACTCCTCTTGCTCCAGCACAAACATGTGGTGGTTGAAAAACTGCTGCAGCTTCTCATTAGTGAAGTTGATGCACAGTTGCTCAAAGGTGTTGAACTGAAAGAGAACCATATTGTTAATGGACTGTTTGTTGTATCAGTTTAGCATCTAAACATGTGCATAGGTACAACATACATCAAAGATCTCAAATCCAGCGATATCCAGCACACCAATGAAATACTGGCGAGGCTGTTTGGTGTCCAATGATTGGTTGATTCTCACTACCATCCAGAGGAACATCTTTTCATACACTGCTTTTGCAAGAGCTCCAATGGCATAGTTCACCTTACAGGGAGGGAAAAGCAATTATGATTATTGTAAATTGACTGATTCTCAAGACCCATTCTATTCTGCAATTATAAACCTGTCCATTTAGGTTGGTTCTTTTTTTTACTCTAAGAACACATCTCACCTGTTGCACGTTTTGTCCTTTGGTGACCCACTCATTTCCTACTTTGACCCTTGGGTGACACAAAGCCTTGACAAGGTCAGCAGAGTTTAAGCCCATCAGATAAGCAGCTTTGTCTGCCTCTAAAATATAATATGATATGAAAACATAAAATATGATGAACATTGCAGTGATACAATGGCAGAGGTATGCAGTACGATAGCTGACATATGTTTGTGCATAAGGACAGTGCTTTATGTCATAAAGCAGTCAGTGTGTCTGGGAAGGTAGTGATTTGCTGCCTTGCTGTCTTCATTGTCACACTAGTCACATGTCACAGCACACATCAAGGCACCGGCTTGCGGTAGCCAAGATACCAATGGCTAACTAAAGAGTTGAATAGAATTTTAGACATTGAGGGCAGCATGAAGGATACATTGATTCTGTCTTCACAACTGGGCGATACAAAAGTACCTTGAAAGGCAGAATGCCTATGAATATTTGATTCATAGGCATGCTTTGCTACCACCCAACACTTCCTTAGAAGGCAGCATTTTTACATTTTGGACACAGCTAGTGTGTAGAGCACATACCCTCAGTGCCATCAGCCTCTGCCTGCTCCTCCCTCTGCTTTTGCTTGTACTTCATGTTGCCGTAGTGCATGATGGCACCAGTCAGCTTGTAAATGCTGTTCTTTTCCTCTTGTGTGAAGCCCAGCACATCAAAAGCCTCCTACAAAATCAGACTGTCCACTGTTAAAAACAATAGAAAGCAGAGCCCTACATCCAGTTCCAGATGGTGACAATTAGTAAAGAGTAAAATGGAAGTTTGAAGTAAAGAGTAAATTGGAGGTTAAAACAGTATTGGAGGCAATTCAACCAATCACAATCATGGAACAGTTTTAGCAGTAAAATTAACACTTTATATGTGTACATATTACTCATATGGAGCCGAAGATCCATAGAAGAATGTCAGGGAGCACCATAAATGTACCAGAAATAGCTTTAGTTTTGATGTTTCAGTGATATTTTTAAGTTGTCTGTGTGAAGGGATTCATTCATTCAAGATTTTATTCCTTGAGCTTTTTCATAAAATGAACTCGAATACTATATCAGCTTTACTCACATCCGTAGCATCCAGCTCATCACCATCATTAATGGAGGCCACTTGGGTCTCTCCTTGGGAGATGAAAGCATAGTCATAGGGGTTGCTTGTGATAAGCAGCATCTCTGAAATGGAAGAATATGATATTCAGATAATTTGTCAGATGATTTCTTCTTTTCTTTATCGGTGAGTTATGTGATGGCAGGTCTAA
Source organism: Tenualosa thibaudeaui (assembly GCA_027481765.1). NCBI lineage: Eukaryota > Metazoa > Chordata > Actinopteri > Clupeiformes > Clupeidae > Tenualosa > Tenualosa thibaudeaui. Next base: position 5,575,225 of record JAIFZK010000008.1, read on the forward strand.
CCCAGCAGTTCTGGTTTCCTCTGAGACAGGATCTGGTAGAAGATGTGGTAATCTCTCTCAGCCTTGAGCTGGAAAGTCACCCGAGACTTCTCCAGAAGATCTGATAAATGACAAGCACAAATGATCAAAATGAATATTTATCATGGACCGACAGAGCAAATGAAGATAAACTAATGATGCAGTGACATTGATGATGCTCACAGGTCTCAATATCAGCAGAGGCCAGCTTGCCACTGGCCGCGAAGTGGATCCTGATAAACTTGCCCTGTAGAAAATAGGAACATTTGAAAGAATGTGGTTTAAAAGTGATTTGCTTTGCTTTGTCTTCAATGCAAATTTTGCATTTGCTTCTATTGTTTTTATTAGTGTGGTTTCTAGTGTGGCTTATTGGGGTGATATTATGTAAGAAAACTAGTAGGTGTGCATACTAACTTCAGTGGATATTTGAACAGGAAAGTTTAGATGACATTAGACCACATCTCTGAAATATGATGACATTTAGACCACATTTTTGAAATATGTCATAAATATATCACAGCCTTGATGTCCTCAGGCACTAAAAACCATACAAATGGATGTTCAAAACAGAATTCAGTTGGGGGTATTTCTGTTTTTTTGTACTATCACTGATGTGTGATATACTCACAAATCGAGAGGAGTTGTCATTTCTGATGGTCTTTGCATTACCAAAAGCCTCCAAAGCAGGGTTACACTGGATGATTTGATCCTCCAGGGTACCCTGAAGATGGATAGCAATAAATGATCATTATGATCATTAATGTTGTGTTAACACCGTTAACTATTGCAATTAAAGCAAACCAGGCAACATTTTAAGGTTAATTTATCAGCTTTAAAGTCACTTTGACAGTGGTTCATTATGGGGTGAATGAAGGCTCTCGGTCGCCTCTATGTTTATTAAAGTGCAGTAACTGCACTTGCAATCTGCTTAAACGGCGAGCAAACAAAACCAAATCTGAAATCGCCTTTATTACCTTCAGTCACCATAACTCTACGAAAATAATCATCATTGGTTCCTATTCTTTCGTCTGCAGATATATCCAAATGGCTTGGTAAAAAAAAAAAAAACATTGTTGCCATTTTTCTTTTTTTTAAATCAGCAACAGAAGGGGAAGCTCCGGAGATAAAAAATGGCAGGCTTGCCATTTATGCTTTTAACTGTCTATTACATTCACTCTACCTTATCTATTGCATTGACTATATAAATTTTACAACCTTTTTGTCATTCGGGTCCTTCTTAATGCCTCCAGCAGCAATACTGGCAAAGTACTGAATGACTCTCTTGGTGTTCACAGTCTTTCCAGCACCAGATTCTCCACTAACAAAGAAAGCACAAGAAAAGTGATATACATTTGCATGTACAGTTAACAAGGAATATTATATTGATATTATATTTGTAAAAAGCAGACATACGTGATGAGGAGAGACTGATTCTCCCTGTCTGAAAGGGGAAACAACACTGTTCATTTGGATATGTTCTAATATGCAAGTACAGTCTGACTACACTCTGGACAAGGCCAGGTAATAGGCAGAATGTGGTGTACATTTTGAAAAAATGGCAGGCTACAGTTGTGCTATATTTTTAATCTATTATAAATATTTGTTCAAATAAAGGGTTCAAAAAGTTCAAATATAAGAAAACAAACATCAAAAATATTGTATCCTTCCAATTTGCTGCCAACATTTTGGTACATGTTTTCTTATTTACTCATCATTAATTTCCTTTACCTGTCAGCATGTATTGGTAGGCATTGTCAGAGATAGAGAAGATGTGAGGAGGAGCTTCACTCCTCTTCTTGCCTCTGTAAGCAATGACAACTTCCTGGTTGTACACTGGTAACCACTTGTAGGGGTTTACAGTGACACAGAACAACCCAGAGTAAGTCTGTGCAGAGAGACACAAACAAATGACAATGAGTTTGGCTCAGTCTCAGTACTGTAAGAGCATTTGAGACACACTCATCACTGTACTCACGTAGATCATCCAGGCTGCATAACGCTCTTTGAGGTTATACAGCACAGCAGGCTCATGCAGGAAGGTGAACATCGCCATGTCTTCAATTTTATCAAACTTTGGTGGATTCTGAGGGTGGATGTCCGACTCTTTCACAACAACAGTCTAGAATAAAAGCAGTGTTTTGAAGTTTCTGAAAGTTGTCCATTCTTACAGATTGATCAATTTCTGAAGCAATGAATATTGGAAGATAAGCAAATCCAAAGGCCAGAACCTTCCTACCTTCCCATGCTCAGTTTCACAGGTGACTTTGTCACCATCACGACTCTGAATCGTGCCTTTCACATACTCTTCCACAGTATCAGGAACGAAGCAGGCCCTCTTAATGTCAAAGGGGCGAGTCTGGGCCTCCAGACGCTCCATATCTGACTTTCTCAGATACGGAGCCGCCTGCCCAAACTCTGCCATCGCAGCATCCCCCATCTTTCACCCTAATAGACCATCAGATTTTTAACTAATGACAAAAAATGGTCTCTTGAGGTTTCTGAAGTTAAAGGTAATGTCGAGAGCATTTCAACTCACAACTCACTGAGGATACTGAGCTGTTAGTAGGAAAACTAGGACACAAACGAAAATGAAACTTAAAATAATTTCTGTGCCTTGTTCAGTTAACATTAACATTAGTCTGTGTTATACCAAATATCATAATAATAACAGCAGGGCTTTGAGCTGAAATGCTTTGGACTTTCACAATGGCTAAAAAAAAAAAATACATTTTTGTTTCTTATTTGCTAAATGTACCCAGGGTATATTTTATATCAACTATTTATATTTATATTTACTATAGTTATACAACCTTTGTTGTGGCACACTGTTCATATTGTATATCAAGTAGCAAGCCTTTGCCAATATTGTGCTGTCCTTTGGCACTGTAAGCATGTTAAGGTAATGCAATACTGTACACATACAGAAAGATTTTGAAAGTAACCTTACACTTAATTAATTTTGAGAGGCTTTAAGTATACAGCTGGGAACAGCTGAAACTCATTTCATTTTTTTAGACAGCTGATGCACATAAGGACTTAAGATGACATTTGACAGGGAATTGAATTTGTTCACATAATGAACTATACTTACGGTGTGTTGTCTGCCCTTACTGATAAGGCTTTTCCTGTTAGTAATGTTCTGTAAGAGAAATAAAATAGCATTTACATGTCTGACAGTCTCAAAACACATAAATACAAAGATTGAGAACAATCAAATTGTTATAATTAGAAGAACTGACAGTCTTTAGATCACAGTACTGTGGTGTGTAGATAGATATTATTTGTTACTCTAATCCCAGCTTACCTTTGGATGATTTAATTAAAGCCTGCTGGTTGTCCAGTCCCTGCTCTGGCTTTTATAAAGGTAGCGGCCCTCTAAATATGGATGATGGCACTGAATGCAACAACACTGTCATTGTCTCGTTTTGGTGGAGGAGAGGGTGGGGTGGCTGGAATTGTGGTTATTCTGTGGATCATGCCAGTGAGAGGCTTCACCAGGAAACTGGCTGTTGGGGAGGGCTGCTGGAATGAGGTCCACATCTGCCCTGGCATCCCAACACCCCTGTTGGAAAAAGATATTTGTAAGATCACACATGACCACCAAAGAAGATATATATTATAATAATCAAACATAATAAAATTAATCAAATGCAGTCATTATAGACAATCAGCAACCAGACATTCTAAAGAGATAAAATTGTTTTGTTTGTTTGTTTGTTTTTGTTTTCTCCACTCCTCAAAAGTGTGTAGTTTATAGTCACAGGTAAAGAAAATATTTACAGAAACTACAAGTAGAAATTTGAAATGTAGAAAATTACTTTTTGTCTATAAAACATTAGTAAGTCATTGAATCAATTGTTAGAATAGCTTGCAGTTACAGTTTTCAGTGAATTATAGTAGCTCAAATAGCAAGCAATGAAATAATAGATCTTGAAATATTTTGTCATTAATACTGATGTTAAAGTTTTGATATTGACTTTTTCATATATGTTTGTCAATTATATATTTATGCATGTAAAATGCGAAATTCAGTGCTTTATGCCTTATATTATGTTATATAATTCTTTTAGCAAATTTCTTTTTGTTATATATTTATGTGGTACTTCTGTCTTGTTGACTACTTGATCTTGTTGAATTGGGATTTGTTGTTGTAAAAGAAGTATGCAAGTACCCTCTTACATATTAGTAAGTGCAATTAAGTAGTAGAGAAAAATTGACCCAATGTGATGAAGGTGGCACATTATTTTGTAAACATGGATATTTTGATGCAGTAATGAGGTAGCAGATGGTGATAAGAAAATGTGTTAATAAAGACTTGTTTAACTTGGGACATTCTGCAACAAGGCATCACTCTGTCACATAGGAGAGCCAGAAGAGCAGAGATCTAGAAGATAACATGCTAGAAGCTAAATTTATTTTGTCAATATTTTTGTGTGTTTGTGGCCGTTGACCGACTGAAAGCATATAATTGGCAGTAAAGTTTTGTCAGTGCAAAGGCATGGTCAAGGTCTTTCCCCAAATGGCAGTGCCTTTCCAAACACAGCTACACATGCTTAATGTGTTGCTCATCTTTAAGCTTGAGAACAACATTGCAGGAGTCTGTCTGTGTGATTGGGGAACGCATGCTTTACTTGTTCATTACCATTTATGAAAGCTCCACAGAGATCGTCATAAATAAACCCTGGGCTAGGCTGTACATGATTTATGAGGGACTTGCCTGTCGAGTGGGTGGAGAGGTACAAGAAAGTCACCAGATTGTTATCCAGCTTTAGTAATCCTCTTTGAAAATGTTAACTTCAATGTTATACTGCCTGAAATATCAGAATATTTCAATATAGGATTCCTTGGAATTAAAATAATTTTTGAAGCACAGTATATCACAAAACATCAAAGATGCATTTCAGGTAATCCATCATGTGATAAATGTGGTAACACTTTCTATGAACCCAGTAGTCACTGGGCATTCTGAACACATTCTTATAGAACTAAAATGCATTCTTAAAGTCTATAAATGTTGCAGTTGGGTATGTAAAAAGCAGGACAAATATTGAAGAATTACATGTGCTCAGTGTGTACTCTTAATTAAAATGAGATGAACACATAACTCATGAAAATCAGTAAGGCACCATTTCAGACAATAAGTGAAGTGGTATATTTTCCTAGTATCAAGAGGTAAAAGAAGCTTTATAGGTCTGTCTAGCACTTCAAGTAGTATAGACTTATAACATTATTAATGATAATGCCAATAATGATTAGGTTCATAGAGAGTGTTTCCATAACGGCTCTATACGGCACAAGTAACAAAATGCCGAAGCTATTTCATAACTGCTGTGCCACAGGGATGGTGTTGACTACTGTGACAAGTGTGAAGGAGTCCAAAGCTGCTAAGTGGTGGGAACAGCAGGGGAATATAAAGGTCAGAAGGTTGAGCAAGGTGCAAATTTCACACTTAGACGTGTGCATTGGCAACCTCCCAGTCACATCAATATCTATCTTAGATATTAAGTAGCTTAAGCTCAACCTTGTAACAACATGTCTGATATTTGATAATATCAGAAAAAAATAAATAAAAATAGTTTAATAATATATGATGCTTAACATGTTATATGTTTATATAATGTATGATGTTTGGTATGTTTCTTTGCATAATCAGCTTGTTGGCATTGATGGCAGAATCATGACAGATATGAACCAAAGTCAAAAGAATATCATTGTGAATAGTGACTGCTGGTAAATTAAGTAAGTGAAGCTGGTAAATTAACCTAAAAACATCATAACATGTTGTCTTTTTAACCTTTAAAGCAATTTACTTATATATATTTTATTAAAATATAATAACCATACAATTGTGTCCTCTCACGCTCCGTGTCTTTGAATCTTTTTTACTACTTCTGTATACTCATTAAAGCAACGTTCTGAGTATCTCAGTGAGTTGTCGAGTGTTGGTAGGAAAACAAACAAGAAGTTTTGATATTTGCCAACTGAATGAGGCCAAGGAAAATTAAACCGAAAGTGAGTGTCTCATCCTCATTCAGTTAGCGTTAGCTGTCAGTTCACTGTTTATGTGTGTATGTTATACCAGATACTCTTGTTTTGTTGTTGTGGTTGATTTTTAACCAACAGCAATCATTGACCTTGAACTTTTAGCTTTCAAGTTGCACTCTAAGTCTTCTCCCAACATTTTGTTATTGCCTAGTCGCAGGCCTCCAAAACAGGCCCACTGAACAAGAACTCTTGCCAGCCATTTGTTTAGAGTTTGACTGCCTTTGTATATCAAGGGATTTTAGCTCTCATGTACATAATCCAGGAAAACATCTTTGCCAAGTGACTGCTCACACACTAATACTTTCAACCTTACACAACATCTACAGGGCCAACACACTCTCATTGCCATACCCTTTATCTCAATGGGTTTCATGGTCTCTAGAACTGTCTTATTGCTTGATTATTAGATGTGTCACTGTTGGTGGCAATGTGTCATGGGTTGAATTTTTCTATAATGCCCATAAACATTTTTTACACTATACATATCCCATACAACAATATGTACCTCATCACCATGACCAAACAAGTACATTAGAGGTTTCTTCCCCCAAAGGTGTTAATGTTATTTTATCCTACCAACCAGTTACAGCCACTGTGGCTTTCTTGCTTTGACTTTCAAAACACCTTCTGTAAACACTAGATGGAGCCATATCAGGATGGAATTGTTAAATACAAAACTTTTTGAACATAAGAATCATAAATGCATACATATACAGTATACAGTACATACATGGATGCATACATAAATAAAGTTTATTCAAAATAAATGAATAATTGTGATATTTCAACATAGCCATGAATCTAGGACCCTCTACCCTACCCGACTCAAAGGCATATAGGTTATGTCTGTCCATCTGCCTGAAGAGCACAAGAGAAGGCCAAGGTCAGAGTCAGCTGGCAGTCACGCTTCATATTGCCCTAGACTGTTAGTGATGTATGCTGCCTTGTCTTCACACTTGAAGATAAAGATAGCCCTGTGAAATTCTTCCTGGATGCCTGCCTTTGACAGTGGAGGACAGCTTGTATAGTTCACCAAAGTTATTCCATTTGTGTAACCCCAGAAGTCAATTGACTTATTTGGTTTACTGATATGTTTAGCATCGGCTAGTTGCATCCAATTTTGGAAGGATATGGAGACTTGACTTTGCAAAGTAAGGACAGGTAAAGGAGGTTTGAGGATTTAAAAAGGTTCAGGTATCTTTGATGAGTGGTAAGTCACCAGTCAGTAACGTCTTCATAAAGCTTTATAGTACTTTAATTCAACTTGCAAGATATCCAGATGAAGTTTGAGTGTATTCATTTCTTCTCCGATTGTGAAGTGAATTATTATGTTTGATAAGAAACGACAACAAAAAAAACTTTTTAATATGAAACCTTTATATACCTGCAGTAAGCTAACTGTAATGTGTTTTTCTCTGTTTGGTGGTTGTATTTATTTATGTATGTATGTATTTATTTATTTAATCATTCTATCTTTGTATTCTTTCCAGTAAATATTTGCTTTACATTTTACACATTTTAACTCACTGCCCTCCCTTCTGAAGAGGTTTAAGTTTGTTGCCATGTTGGTCACATGTCCACAAGGATATGGTTTTGGAGTTGGGGGCATCTGAGGTTGCTTATGAAAATATGAAGAAACCTGACTCTCAGCTTGGAATTGTTGACACTGCATTGTTTCCTTGCCATTGTCCTTGAGGACAAAGATAACCTGTGAAATTCCTGCTGAGTGTTTCTGTCTGATTGAGAAGCACAGCTTGTGAGGAACGGTGACGATGTGACAGGTAGCAGATCTGCACAGGTCATCCCTCCTCAGCTGTTCAGTCTAGACTCCTCCTGTCCAAACACATGGGATAGCCTTCGCCCAGTCTACCAGGCTTCTCTTTTGGCAGTGGTTTGGCTGGCAGTCTTGTTTGATATGTTCTGAGCATTATGCTCTTGCTCTCACTGTTATTTTTTGTCTTTTTTTTTCCTATAATTTCTTAACCAGAATTGTTAACTTGGATAGCAATTTAGGACAGCAATGTAAAGATTTCTTTTCTTTTAAGAAGAATAATTTCGGATGATTGAGTGGGTGAGCGTTCTCTATATGTTTTTAAATAATTAGTACCCAATGTGTTCATAATAACAGTACTGTTATAATGACAATGTATGTTGGTGCATATTGCTAAAAATGTCATTTTAATGCAAATACTGGAGCTGATTGTGTATTGCATCATAATAGATTAACTTGTGGCCAGCAGAAGAATTGTGATATGACTGCAGTATCTAGACAGGAATGTTTGGGTCTGCAGTAATCTTACTTTGTCATTTGTTTTAGTTGGCAGTATAATTGCTCCCCTTGCTTTTCAGAAACATCACTTACTGTGTATTCATACATCACTTTTTGTTTTGTCTAAAATACATTATGTTTAAAATGCAGTTTTACTGCTGACACATATAGCTTCTATGTCTGTGTCTGCTCTGCCTGTCTGTGACAGGTCAGTACAGGAGCACCGCCAGGATGGGAATAGGTAGGATGGTTCTAAGGGTCTGGTACTGACACGGGGGCCCCAGATAAAATTTCAATTTTGTGATCAATGTTTTGGGCTCCCAAAATTAATTTCATAGAGCCCATCATTTCCAGCAGCACCCCTGGGTGTGTATTTTGGGTAAAGATTCTAAACATATTATAACTTATGTTTTGTTTATATTTGGATATACGTTATGTAAATACTGTCAGATGTCTGATAATTATCGCTGTCTCCTGTTTACCTCATGACTTAATCACTAACGGGTGATCTTATGTATTGATAATTTCTTTATCAACATCATTTGCAGTGTGTGTTTTTGTGTAATGTCTTCATTACTCAGGGGTTTTTCAGTCATAGACTATACATTGTAATATGCTGTGGATACTTATTTCTGTTTTATTTTTGCTGAAAGCGTTTCATCATGTTATTAACATACTGATGTCAAAGTTTCTTTGACAGTAGTTTAAAATGTGGACATCTGGCGATTTGAAAATGTATGTCATTCGTATTTGCAAATCTTTAGCAAGTGTTAATTCAGTCTTCAGTCCATTTTCCCACCAGTTTTCATGTTATAGTTTTGGTGCCTTACAGAAAACAAACTGGTACTGAAGTCATGATAGGTCCATACACAGTCATTATTGTTTCACTGGACGATTTTATTGTCGTCGACCCCTCCACACCCCCCTTCATTTATAATTTATTTTTTCATGACATGGAATAATACAGAATATGTAACCTGAGTGTAATACAGACATGTTTTAAGTAACATTGTGGCAAAATGATTATGGTAACATGAAAATTTGAAGCTGTAAAAACTTGTTGAAGCAACAGACACACACATTAGTGTTTCATTGCAATTAATATTTTATTTTATTCATCTACAGGTATGGGAGCCAGACAAGCTCCAAAGAACAGCAAACAGCAAGTTTTGAGGAAAGTCCAGCATAGAGCTTCACTCTTCATCATGTCCTTTCTGGAAGAGAAACGATAAAGAAACAGAAGGAGGTAAAAAGGTCAGAGGTCGACATTAATTATTCCTTAATGTGAGAAGTCTGAGCTTTATCTTGTTTGATGAATTACATTAATATCAGTAGGCTTTATGTTAGGATTGCATTGTTTCAAGTTTTATAAACACAATGTGTGTTTTTGTTACATTTGCCTGCATGATGCTTAAATCATCCTATGACTGATCCTTGAATGAAAAGGTTAATATTCAGTGACATGTAAGAGTGCATAAGCTCACCTTGCCACCTGTATCACGGCTCTTGGCTCTCATCTTGTTGACCTGAGACTCAGCAATATCAGCTCTCTCCTCAGCCTCATCCAGCTCATGCTGCAGCTTGCGGAACTTGGTCATGTTGCTGTTAGCCTGCTCCTCCTGAGATGTAATTAAGCACATAGTTGAGAATGATCTTCAAAGCAACACTACAAATAAATAATAAAAAAAAGAAATGATAAAGTTTCAACTTACAGCCTCCTCTGCTGTTCTCTTGTAGGACTTAACCTTGAGTTGCAGTTTGTCCACCAGATCCTGAAGACGATGCAGATTCTTCTTGTCTTCCTCAGTCTACAGATGGACATAGTAAGTTAGCTGAACGACTTTGATGTATGATGCATTGTATAATGGAATATATTAAAGGAGAAATCCAATGTGATTCAATCCATAGCCCTATTCTTTGGGGTCACAGCCTGCTGTCTGTAGGAAAAAGAACAAGAAAATTTGATACAACATAGACCATATAGCAAACTATCTGTTAACATTGACTGAATGGGGCATAGGAAACTGAAACTGAAAGTGGGTTTCTGTGCTCCATTCAGTTAGTGTTAGCTGCAGGTTCACTATTAGGTCTATGTTGTATCAGATTTTCTTGTTCTTTTTCCTACTGACAACATTTTCCTTTAAATAACCATATGCCAATGTTTACCTGATAGGTGAGCTCCTTGATGCGACGCTCATATTTACGGATTCCTTTGACAGAATCACTGGCCTTACGTTGCTCCATTTCCACCTCACTTTCCAGCTCTCTCACCTGAATAATAAAATTAATGCTGTTAGTTATAGTAGTTACCTTAGGAGTCCTATTTGCTCAAATTGATTATATCAGTTGACTGTTTTGGCAGAATTAGGCTTTTATTTTCATGTATAGGATCTGTCCTTATCGCTTTAACTGCTTAGTACAGCTTGGAATGCTGCAAAATTATAATGTTAAAAAAAACATACCAGACACGACAATGTTTTTTTTTTTTGTTGTTTTTTAAAAAATGTAATCAAAACAACATTCTGCATTCTCACCAATCCTGCAATCTTGCAAACCAAAGAATAGGAACCATCTACACGGCCCTCTAGACTGTTGTCTTGATCACTGAACAGAAGTGTTGAGTAGCTTAAAAAAATTACAAATATCTCAAATTGAGAGGATAAGATTTAGGGAAAAACAAAGTTGGACTTTTGAATTAATACATTATCCAGGAAAAAAAACATTCCTGGACACTACTGAACAGACACAGCACTTACCCTAGACTCTAGCTTCTGGATCTGCTTCTTGCCACCCTTCATGGCGATTTGCTCAGCTTCATCCAGACGGTGCTGTAGGTCCTTGATGGTCTGCTCCATGTTCTTCTTCATGCGCTCCAGGTGAGCACTGGTGTCCTGCTCCTTCTTCAGCTCCTCTGCCATCATGGCAGCATCAGTGATGGCCTTCTTGGCCTTCTCCTCTGCATTCCTGCTCTCCTGTGTAGCCTCCTCTACTTCACTCTGCAACTGGGATGTATCACCCTCTAGTTTCTTCTTCTGGTTCAGCAGGCTTGTGTTCTGTGGGGCAAAACAAACATGTTCATAATGGTCTGTGTCAAATTAGTGCCTATGTCATCAGTGGTAAAAAAAAAACACCATATTAATGATTTAAGGATTTTACCTGGGAGTGCAGCAGCTGAACCCTCTCACTGACATCCAGAAGCTCTTGTTCAGCCAGTTTCCGGCCTCTCTCAGTCTGCTCCACCAGCGACCTCAGCTCATCCAGTTCAGCCTGCAGTAGATTGTTGCGTCTCTCCACAATGGCAATGTTTTCTTTGAGATCATCATTACCACGGATAGCATCGTCCAGCTGCAGTTGGGCATCCTGCATGATATGTGTTTGAAAAGTGTCAATTAAGTGTCAAGAGTTTAAAATCCATCAGTTTTATAATTTCATAGTAACTTTACCTTCAGATGTCCATGAAGACCCTTGAGCTGCTTCTGGGCCTCAGATGCCTGCCTGTTGGCCTGGCTGAGCTGGATCTCCATCTCATTGAGGTCTCCCTCCATCTTCTTCTTCAGCCTAAGAGCCTCATTCCTGCTGCGAGTCTCAGACTCCAGGGAGGTCTGCAGGGTGTCCACCACTCTCTGCTGGTTCCTCTTGGCCTGCTCCATCTCCTCATCCTTCTCAGCAAGTTTACGCTCAATGTCAGCTTTGATCTGGTTGAACTCCAGCTGAGCTCTCAGGATCTTACCCTCCTCATGTTCAAGAGTTGCCTGTAAAATGACATGAAGAGAACATTACACTATCACACTATCTTTGCAAAGAATACACATAGAGAGAGATATATGTAATTTACGATACCTCTGCTTCTTCTAGAGCAGACTGGATCTCTGCCTTCTCTTGCTCAAGTGTCTTCCTGACCTTCTCAAGCTCATGAATGTTCTTACCAGTCTCACCAAGTTGCTCAGTTAGATCAGAAATTTCCTCTAAAAGGAAACAGTTTCATTTAAACATACTGTATGTATGTTGTAAGTGTTTTCGGTAATAGAATAAATGAAAATGAAAAATGTACCTTGGAGGTTTTTATTCTCCCTCTTCATGGTTTCAAGGTGATCCAGAGATTCCTCATAGGAGTTCTTGAGTTTAAAGAGCTCAGTGCCAAGAGATCTGGCCTCTTTCTGGGAGCTCTCCAGCTCAGTCTGGGACTCCTCATACTTCTGTTTCCACTCAGACAGGACCTAAGACAATCAAATCAACTGTACTGTGCTTTTGCTCTGTGTGTGTCAGTATGTAATGACAAAAACAATTTGTCAATTTTGTTGTGAAGGTTAAAGCTTTACATGCTATGTAATCCAAACTGCTTTGATAACTTTCAACTTACCTTGTCAAAGTTTCTTTGCTTCTTGTCCAGGGCAGCAGCAGCAGCATTGGATCTCTCCACATCAACCATGAGATCTTCAATCTCATTCTGCAGTCTATGCTTAGTTTTCTCTAGGGAGGAGCATTTGGCATTAACAGCCTCCACAGCCTCCTCTGCATCTTGCAGACGCTGAGCCAGCTTTTTCCTAAAAAACAGTACAGTAGAGTGAACAATAAATTGATTGAAAGTTTGAATCATGATTGCACTAGCCTTGCAAGTCTTGCAAGGGATTACACTGAATGCAGAGTGTGTTTAAATATGTTTATGGACATCTGTTCTGTTTAATGAATGCTTGATAAAGAATTATGTTAGGGGGACTTTACTTGGCATCTTCAAGCTCCTCAGTCCTCTGGATGGCATCAGTTTCATACTTGGTTCTCCACTGAGCCACCTCAGAGTTGGCCTTGGAGAGACTGCGCTGCAGTTCAGCCTTGGCCTCCTGCTCTTCCTCATACTGCTCCCTCAGGAGGTCAGCATCATGGCGAGCAGACTGCACTGCATGGGCTAGTGCATTCTTGGCCTGTAAAATATTATCATAGTGTTAGTGTAACAGAGTTAAAAACACAGTTAATAATAAATCGTTTTTGGTGTGAGTTTTGCCATAATTAAGCAGAACAATGTTGTACTGTTAAATTCTGAGCCACCTTTAGAGCCTTGTGGGAACTGCAGGTCTGCTGCTTTGTCCTTTCGTGGTTGCCGTACCCGGCCAGAGAAACTTATGATGGCTTGGGTAGGTTGGCTGTACAAAGCACTGCGATTTATATTCCAATTTTCATCACGTTAAAATGTAATGTAATGTGTGAATTTCAATGTATTTTATGAGAGATGTAATTGTGTGTACATTATGGGGATATGGGTGGAATTAGTGAAACTGATAAGAAGTTTACTAATGTCCCTACTAATTCCCTTCCACCACAGGTTATACTAGCACAGCTAACTTCATTAGCTCATTACACTGCATTGCACTCCATTAGCATTTCGTTCATTCGGTGTATAGTATGCGTCTGTATTGTTGCCTTTATCTTTGTAATGAGACATGACATGCATACTTCAACACGTAACGTAATTTACGAATGTAATGTATTCGTTTATTCTAACTATGCAGATGCTGCAGTGATAATTATTCCATTGCTTTAAAGGAAATAAACTGCTGCGTCAAAAAGCCCGTCTACTTGCCTCGCTGCCTGAAAACCGTTACATTAGGCAATGGAAATAAAAATCTACACATTTACTTTTCAACTCAGTTGTGTACTGTTAATTTAGGTGCTTATGACAAAGCATATGTTAGGCACCTTGACTTCTTCCTCTAGTTGTCTTTTAAGGTCTTCAATCTGCTGGGTGTATGATTGCTTGCCTCTAGTTAGCTGAGAGACAAGAGACTCCTTCTCTTCTAGTTGCCGAGAAAGCTCCCCTGTTTGATTGAAATATTAAGGTTAGTCACGGTAGACCTATAGAATATATATTTTTAGGTGGCATGAATACATTTTCATTCACCATTTTCAGTTTGTAGCTTAGCCTTGTGCATTGCGAAGTCATTGATGCTTCGCTGGCCTTCTTCATACTTTGTCCTATATTCACTCATCTGATCTTCTAAGGTCCTGCACATTTTCTCCAAATTTCCCTAAAGAAATGAAAAGGAAACAGTATAAAAGATATCTGAAGCATTTATGCTGTCATCTCTATCTATCTATGCCTATTTCTGCTCTTTACCTTTGCTTTGGAAACCTGTTCCATGTTGGAGACAACATCATCCAGCTCCAGACGAAGTTCACTCTTCTCCTTCTCAAGCTTTTGTTTCACTCTCTGGAGGTTGTCAATCTGCTCACCAAGGTCAGCAACACTGTCTGCATGCTTCTTCCTCAGGGAGGCAGAAGTGGCCTCGTGTTGCAGAGTGGACTCTTCGAGGTCTCTGCGCAGCTTCTGAAACTCAGCCTCCCTCTTCTTGTTCATCTCAATCTGGGCAGCAGTGGCACCTCCAGCCTCCTCCAGCCTCTCACTGATCTCCTCCAGCTCTCTGGCCAGGTCTGCCCGCTGCTTCTCCACTTTGGCTCGGGCAGCTCTCTCAGCCTCCAGCTCTTCCTCTAGCTCCTCTATACGAGCCTTTATCAAAAAAACCCTGAGATTAAGTTTCCCATGAGGCCATGGAACACTCACAGTCTGGTTCCACATTGTTTCTGCTTTACCTGAAGTTCCTTCAGTTTCTTTTGGAGCTGAGCTGCCATAGCTTGCTCATCTTCAACCTTGCTATTAAGTTGACTTATTTCAAAGTCTTTCCTGCAAAAAAAAAAAGGTGAAAGTCATCAGAAACCTCTCGTACCTTGGTGATACTGCAGTACAGTATCACTTGTAATGCCTCTTCTGCATTAAACATTGTAAGTACTTCTTCAGCCGCTCCTCAAGCTGTTGTTTATCATTCTCTAAGTCCATCACATTTTCCTGTGTCAACTTTAAGTCACCCTCAAGCTTCCGCTTTGCTCTCTCAAGATCCATCCTTAGCTTCTTCTCCTGTTCCAGGGATCCCTCAAGCTGTGAAACAGAGGAAGATAAAATTAATATGTTTTTGTAATCCAATGAATTAGCAGAACCTTAGGGTCCTCATTCATCTTGAAGCCTACATCATCAACTTGCTGCTCCAGCTTGGCTTTGGCCTTAGTCAGAGTGTTGACTTTGTCCTCCTCACTCTGAAGGTCATCCAGGGTTTGCTGGTGAGCCTCCTGCAAGGCTTTCTTCTCCTTGGTCAGCTTGGCAATGATTTCATCAAGAGCCGCCATCTCCTCAGTCAGGTTTTTAACCTGAAAAGAAAAGTCAGTAGTTAGACCACTGTTCCACAGGAAATCTCACTCGTGATCATACCAGTTTCAAATGAATGGACCTTATTCTCAGTAGCATGTTTCTCCTTCTCCACTTTAGCCAGAGTGAGCTCCAGATCATCAATGTCCTTCTTGAGCTCAGAGCACTCATCCTCCAACTTCCTTTTCTTAGCAGTCAGTTCTGCATTCATCTCCTCTTCATCTTCTAGTCTCTCAGTCAGCTCCTTGGTTTTGGCCTCGAGCTGAATCTTGTTTTTGATTAGACCCTCACAACGTTCCTCAGCATCACAAAGATTATCTTGTTCCTGTGGTGTTTTTCAAATGGGTACATTGAGACAGAAAAAGTTAGTGAAAATTAACAGTGGAAAAGGTCTACAAAACACACTTAAGGTTTTAGATAACATTGTAGCCTGTCAACGTCTGACACCAGTGCCTTTGCAAAGGTTTTTTTTTTTTTTTTTTTTTTGAAACTTCAGTGAATATTTTTATTAAAGGTGCCCTGCCACACAAACCTTTTTTACCTGTTGTTTTGAAATATGATAGATCTGTATGAGTTTGTGTTATATGGGCCTGTGTGCTATAGCCATAAATAAAGAAATAAACTGAGAAATCAGGTCAGTTAAAAAAGTCTGACTTAGTCTCAGTCGGTTATGTGGAATCGTTTTTCTCCACACAATAATCCAAAATTTTACGTTCTTCTTCCCTTGCAATTCTGACATTAATGAACTAATGTAAATATGCATATTCAACATGCCCTGCTATGCTGCCATGCTATAGCAGAGAGCACAGCTCATTATCATACACTAGGTGGTAAACAAGGCATTTTACTCTAGGCCTATTTGAATAGGTTGCATAGGGCCCTGTTAAGGTGCACTTGGACCACTTTCCCTGTAGATGCATAGCATGGCAGGCAAGGATGAAAAAAGGAAAAAGAGAAAGGAAGGATGAAAGTTCAGGCTTTTGGACCATATGAAGAAACTCACTGTTTGGACTTGAAGTTGCAGGTCATTCTTCTCTTGGAGAAGAGTAACCATTTTCTCCTCAAGCTCTTTTCTACGAGCCTCAGATTTAGCATAGGCCTCCTTCAGTTTCAGGAATTCTTCCTTCATGTTGGCCATCTCTTTCTCAGCCTCGGCTGATCTTAACAGGGGCTTGATCTTGAAGAACATCTTCATCCAGGGCCAATTCTTGACACCCATAAATGCACGTACATTCCACTGTATCACCAGCAGAGCATCCCTGTAAGAGTTAATCCGTATTGTTACTGACTATTGTTAGTGTTGTGGTTATTACTGATGATCCTCCATATTGCCCAGATATGATAATCATTGCAGTTATGATACCCACACAGTCTGTGGAATTAGCAGGACTGATTTCACTCATTCACTTCTCTTCTGTTCTGTTCATCAGCTGCTTTAATGAATAGTTTTAAGAAATGTGTGGCAGGATTTTTACTTTTTGAAGCTAGATTCTTACAACAATTTAAGGAATAATGTAATTGGAATTAAACAACTGTTCCTGTGTGAAAGCAATAATTAAGGAAAGAATGGATATAAGGAATGGATGAAGAATAGTATCTTTACCTGCGTTCAACAAGCTTCTGGAACTCAATTCTTGCTAGAAGACCACGAGATCTTGCCTGAAAGTTTGTTATGATCAGAGAAAGTCGGTCATCTCGCATCTCCTCAAGTAGACCCAGAAGACCAGCTTTGAAAAACACCTTCAGTCATAAAAATCAAGAAAGGTTACATCAGGATATTGCAGATATTGCAAACACATATAACTTCATTGTATCAGATCATTTGTAATATACCTTTGTGTGGCCAAACCTATACTGGGTATGGTCAATTTCGAGAGACCCCAGTAGCTTTTCAGCACACTTTTTGCTGTCTATAAACTGTCCCTCTGGGATAGCAGCAGGATTCAGAATGCGGTATCTAGAAACAAACAGACAGTGTTTATATAGAGAAGTTGTTGGATATTTCTTATTCATTAGCAAAATAAGTGTTGAATTGGGTTGTACCTCTGTTTGAAGTCTCCATACAGAATCCTGTTGGGGAAACCCTTTCTGCAGATCCTAATGCCTTCCAGTACACCGTTACAGCGCAGCTGGTGCATGACCAAAGGATTCTCCATGGCCCCAGGAGTCTTGGTCTCATTGGGGATGATGCAGCGCACAAAGTGGGGGTGAGTTGACCTCAAGTTGGTCATTAGCTTGTTCAGGTTTTCCTGTGAAATTTGTATTGATCATGGACTGGGTATGTATACTCATGTTGCAACTCTTGATATATTTTAGTAGGCATCATGATCATCCTGTAGCCTTCAGCTAAAAATAGCATTGAGGAGAATCAGTAGCCTTATTCATTATCTTATATTTGTACTCACCCTGTGGAGAGCAGACACAGTCTGGAAGGAAGAGCCCTTTTTCTTTTTTTCTTTCTTTCCTCCTCCACTTGAAGCCTCTGCCATTACTAGTAATAAGAAGGCAAGAGTGTTGAGATTAGCAATATGCTGTATGTAATCCCAATTGATTTCAAGTAGATTCACAGCTAATATCGGGGATGCTTTTTATGCAGCAATGCTTCTAACGTGTTTACTTTAAACTGTTTACAATAATAAAAAGTTATTTTAATGTCAGTTTGATGCTTACTCACCAGAATCAGCACCAGCATAGTTGGCAAAAAGATTGGCCAACAGTTTCATTGTAGATTTTTGGTATAAACCAACCACTGTCTCATTGAGTGGGTCCTTATTCTTCACTAGCCAGTTGATGATGTTGTAATCAACAGTGCCAGCATAGTGAATCAGGGAGAAATGGGCCTCTGGCTTCCCCTTGATTACCCTGGGCTTCTGGAAGTTGTTGGATTTTCCCAAGTGGTTGTCATAAAGCTTGGCTTTAAATGTAGAATCACTGGCCTTGGGGAACATGCACTCCTCTTCAAGGATGGACATGATACCCATGGGCTGGGGATACATAATGAATCAACATCTGATGATTTGTACTATTGCATTAAAAAAGAGACAGTAACTTTGCATTCCATGTTGATAAATCATAAAATTAGCTTATATAGCAAAGGAAATACACCAGCAATATATAAATTACCTTTTCAATTAGGTCAATGCAGGCCTGCAAGTCCATGCCAAAGTCAATGAATGTCCACTCAATGCCCTCCTTCTTGTACTCCTCTTGCTCCAGCACAAACATGTGGTGGTTGAAGAACTGCTGCAGCTTCTCATTAGTGAAGTTGATGCACAGTTGCTCAAAGGTGTTGAACTGAAAGAGAACCATATTGTTAATTTGATGTTTGTTGTATCAATGCAGTAACTTAACATATGCAATGGTAAAACATACATCAAAGATCTCAAATCCAGCGATATCCAGCACACCAATGAAATACTGGCGAGGCTGTTTGGTGTCCAAGGATTGATTGATTCTCACTACCATCCAGAGGAACATCTTCTCATACACTGCTTTTGCAAGTGCACCAATGGCATAGTTCACCTGATAGGGAAGGAAAAGTGATTATGATTATTGTGAATTGACTGTTTCCCATGAGACTCTCCACATCCATTATAAAGCTGTCCATTTGGGTTGTATCTAGAGCCTTTAGGCCTTCAGTTCTCGCTCAACTCCAAGAACTTATCTCACCTGTTGGACATTCTGTCCCTTGGTGACCCACTCATTTCCTACTTTGACCCTTGGGTGACACAAGGCCTTGACGAGGTCAGCAGAGTTTAGGCCCATCAAATAAGCAGCTTTGTCTGCCTCTAAAAAATTATTGTAGTGAGGTTGAACATTGCAGTGGTACAAAGACACAGGTGTATAGGACAGTAGCTGACATATATGTTCATCAGATTTGTGAAAGGTACTGTGGTTGATAGTATTATTTCAAAGTTGCCGTAAACAGTAAAATATGAAATCACCTAGTCTTTTACAAGGTAGTATGTAGAGTACATACCCTCAGTTCCATCAGCCTCTGCCTGCTCCTCTCTCTGCTTCTGCTTGTACTTCATGTTGCCATAGTGCATTATGGCACCAGTCAGCTTGTAAATGCTGTTCTTCTCCTCTTGGGTGAAGCCCAGCACATCAAAAGCTTCCTACAAAAGCAGATTGTTCACTGTTAAAAACAGTAGAAAGCAGAGCCCTTCATCCAGATCCAGATGGTGTGAATTAGTAAAGAGTAAAATGGAAGTTAAATAAGTAAATGGCAGAGAAGAATGAATAGACAGATGAACTGGATTTGAATACCCTCTGCCCCTAGGCAGTAAAATTAGCATACCATGTCTGTGTTATTGCATGTTACCTATATGGAACCCAAGATACATAGAATAAGGATTTAAAAATGTGCAGGGAGATGCAAACACACACATAGCACTTTTCTAAAATTGTTATGTGCAGCATAACCTTCTACATGGTGGCAAACAAACAGATTGTCTGATTAGAGGAACAAGAGCTTTACTCATATCAGCTTTACTCACATCAGTAGCATCCAGCTCATCACCATCATTAATGGAGGCTACTTGGGTCTCTCCTTGGGAGATGAAAGCATAGTCGTAGGGGTTGGTGGTGATAAGCAGCATCTCTGAAATGGAAGAATATGATTGTCAGATCTTTTCTTCATCAGTGAGGTATGTGAAGTCAGGTCAGGACAGCGTTTGGTCTTACCCAGCAATTCTGGTTTCCTCTGAGACAGGATCTGGTAGAAGATGTGGTAATCTCTCTCAGCCTTGAGCTGGAAAGTCACCCGAGACTTCTCCAGAAGGTCTTATAAATTGCAAGCACAAAAGATCAAATGTATTATTTTGCATGGACCAGCAGAGCAAATGAAGATTACCTGTTGATGCAATGACATGCACTCACAGGTCTCTATATCAGCAGAGGCCAGTTTTCCATTGGCAGCAAAGTGGATCCTGATAAACTTGCCCTGTAGAACATTTGAAACAATATGGTTTAGAGAATCAGTCTTATTTTCACTCACAATTTGGTCTCACATTTGTCCTAATTGTGAATTAGTGAAACACACACCACACAGTGAAACACACTGTGAGATGGAGCACACACTATCCCAGGGTTCCAACTGGCAACCCCAAACATTGAAGCCCTAACCATTAGGCCACAACTGCCTCGGTTTAAAAGTGTTATGTGGCATTTTCATGGAATACTTTTGCTTTGTTGCCTTGAATGCAGATTTTGTATTTACTTTTATTGCATTTATTACAGTATTGTGGCTTCTTGTGGTAGAAGGTAATATTAGCTTAAGCTGGCCTGATTAGTGAGTTTGAATACTAACTTTAGTTGATGTCTGAACAAGAAGCTTAACATGAAACTCTGGGTGTCGTAGTCTCGTCGCTACTGTGATATTTCACCATTGTAGTTCTGATTTTGTTCATTTATTGGGCACTGACAGTATTCAAGGACCTCTAACAATAGAAGATCGAACATGACGGAGTTCCCCTTTCAGTGATTCTGACAGTACATTTGTGCAGTTGTTTCTTCATATTCTGTTGCTTTTTATAGGTCACGTTTGGATGCTTTAACATAACATAAACAAAAACCATAGAGCCACACCTTTAAAATATGTCCTTACACAGCCTTTATGTCCACAGGCACTTAGAACCACACAAATGTATGCTCAAAATTCAGTGCAGAATTCAGTGTCAGGGGGTCTTTCAGTTTGTTTCTTTTTTCTACTTTCACTGATGTTTGATAAATAAATTAAAACTTACAAATCTGGAGGAGTTGTCGTTTCTGATGGTCTTTGCATTACCAAAGGCCTCCAGAGCAGGGTTACACTGGATGATTTGATCCTCCAGGGTACCCTGAAGATGAACATCAATAAATAACATGATCATTATGATTCAGGAATCAGGAATGCTGTATTAGCTCTGTTGTTGTTTATTAATTTCACAACCTTTTTGTCATTTGGGTCTCTCTTAATGCCTCCAGCAGCAATACTGGCAAAGTATTGAATGACTCTCTTGGTGTTCACAGTCTTTCCAGCACCAGATTCTCCACTAACAAAGAAAGGACAAGATCTGTGTTATTATTGTTTTGTGAAATAGCTTTAGCAAGGAATATTATTTTTTATACAAAAGAACAGACATACGTGATCAGGAGAGACTGATTCTCCCTGTCTGAAAGGGAAAATAGCACTGTTAATTTGGACATGTACTTATGTGAGGTATTTTTGTCTGCATTTTATCTAAACTAGACTATGACAAAAAGACAAACTGAGTGTACATGCATGTACAAAATGAGTGAACATTTGGAAGGAATAGCATGCTAATTGTGTTTGTACATTAGTTCTTTGATACAAATGTTGCTCAAATATAGGGAAATAGACGTCAGATATACAGAAACAAGCTTAAAAAAATATCAACATAATATAACAACCTTCTTTCTACCATTTTACTGTTTGTTTCATTCCTTTGTTCATCATTAGGTTCATGTACCTGTCAGCATGTACTGATAGGCGTTGTCAGAGATGGAGAAAATGTGAGGAGGAGCTTCACTCCTCTTCTTGCCTCTGTAAGCAAGGACTACTTCCTGGTTGTACACTGGCAACCACTTGTAGGGGTTTACAGTGACACAGAACAACCCAGAGTAGGTCTGTGCAGAGAGACACAAACAATTGATAATGTCTCTGTATTTTAAGAGGATCTTAACGATTAATAATGTTGAGTTTGGCTCTGTCTCAGTATTGTAATCTGCGACACATCATCACTGTACTCACATAGATCATCCAGGCTGCATAACGCTCTTTGAGGTTATACAGCACAGCAGGCTCATGCAGGAAGGTGAACATCGCCATGTCCTCAATTTTATCAAACTTTGGCGGATTCTGAGGGTGAATGTCCGACTCTTTCACAACAACAGTCTAAAATAAAAGAAGTTTTTAGAAGTAACTAAAGGTTGTCCCTTCCGACAATTGCTGAAGCCTGCTTAAATTCTGGAACATGAACCATGAATCTAGATATCAGGTAAGACATCCTCTTACCTTCCCTTGCTCAGTTTCACAGGTGACTTTGTCACCATCACGACTCTGAATCGTGCCTTTCACATACTCTTCCACTGTATCAGGAACGAAGCAGGCCCTCTTAATGTCAAAGGGGCGAGTCTGGGCCTCCAGACGCTCCATATCTGACTTTCTCAGATACGGAGCCGCCTGCCCAAACTCTGCCATCGCAGCATCTCCCATCTTTCACCCTAATAGACCATCAGATTTTTAATTAATGACAAAGAAATTTCTCCTAAAATCTCTGAAGTTAACTTGGGTTGAAAGTAGTGAAGTGTCTAAATAGCATAAAAATAATACATATACTCCTGGGCAAAAAAAATGATCAATGTAAATGATCATGTATTAAATCAAGTATGATTTATTACATCACTACTGAGGGTTTTTTTATTATTAACAAATACCCAAATACCAGTGTAATAATGAACAGTGCTCATGGAAAGTTGTCAGTGTAGGAAAAAGGACAAGGGAATTTGTTACAACATAGACCAAATAGCACTATAAGGGGCAGCCATGGCCTATTGGTCAGGGCTTTGGGCTTGTAACCAAAGGGTGCCTTAAGCAAGATACCTAACCCCTCACTGCTTCCTAATCACCGCTATAGCAGGCGGCCCACTGCTCCAGGTTAGTGTGTACTTCACTTTAAAATTAACAGTTGGGTTAAATGCCCTCATGGGATCAAAAGAGTATAGATTATTATTATCATCATTATTTTACTAACTGAATGAGAAACTCACTTTCAGTTTTATTTTCCTTGGCCTTATGCTGTTAGCGTTTTCCGCTGGTTTGCTATTCAGTCTATGTTGTACCAAAAGTTCTCTTTCTTTTTCCTACCAGACTATTGCTGGTCAGAGATGGAGAAGATGTGAGAACATTGCTAGACATTAAACTCTCATGGGGGACACAAAGCTCTGTTGGAGCAGAATGTTCCTGTTTGTATAAACTGTTGCTAAAACTTGAAAAGATTTTTTTTTTAATGTGGCACAACTGTTCAGGTCTGGGGCACGCGGCTCTGTAATAATGGTCAACAATGTCTCTGATCCAAGGCCTGTTTTTAAATATTTGCTGACCACCTGACAGTAGCCCATACTTAGAGTATCTTGATTTAGTAAATTAATTTTAGAGGCTTCAAATACAAGGCTGAAAACGATTGAATCATTACATTTGTTTAAGGCTGCAGATGCACTGAAGGATTTAAAATTAAGTTCACGGTTGACAGTAAATTAAATATGTTGACATAATTAACTACACTTACTGAATGCTGTCCGCCCTTGCTGATAAGCCTCTCCTTTTAGCAATGTTCTGTAAGAGAATTAAAAAAAACACTGAAATTGTCTGGCAGTCTCAACACATGGACATACAAAGAACAAGTTGTTATAATAAGTAGATTACAAGAACAGACAGGCTTGTAAAGTCTTCAGATCACAGTATTATTTGTTAGCCTAATCTCCCCTTGCTTACCTTTGGATGATTAAAGCCTGCTGGTTGTCCAGCCCCTGCTCTTGCTTTTATAAAGGTAGTGGCCCTCTAAATATGGATGATGGCACTGAATGCATCAGCACTGTCATTGTCTTGTTTTGGTGGAGGAGAGGGTGGGTGGCTGGAATTGTGGTTATTCTGTGGATCATGCCAGTGAGAGTCTTCACCAGGAATCTGACTGTTGGGGAGGGCTGCTGGGATGAGGTCCACATCTGCACTGGTATCCCAACACTCCTGTTGGAACAAGATATTTGTAAGATCACAGAATATAATGTCTTAAACAACTGTTATTGAAATTAGAAGTTTATCAAGAAATCAAGAAGATTAGTAGATTCTTTTTTAATTTGATCAATTATCAGAATGGCTCGCTGTAATTGGGTTGCTGTAAATAGTTCAATAGTTCAGTCCAATAGTTGTTGCTCAAATAGCAAAGCAATGAAATATAGATCTTGAAATAAAAGAAATTTTCAAAATACTTTTGTCATCCTTTCCAATATGTTAGTTTTGGTGTTATGTTGACTTGCATGTTAAAATAGTTCATATATGCTTATGCATGTTTGTCTATTCATTTGCAAATTTCACAAGAGCCCCTAGTCAAGACCTCATTGAAATGCATAAGCATAGAGAACCAAGAGACATAGAGTGTAGAGACATATTGACCCATTGCGATGAAGGTGGCACATGGATGTTTTGATATAGTGGCAGATGGTGGGACTCGGGCATTCCGCAACAAGGCATCACTCAGACACATAGGAGAGCTAGAACAACTAAGACATCTAGAAGATAACTTGCTAGAAGCTAATTTCATTTTGCCAAAGTTTCATTTAGTGGATGTTGACTGACTGCTAAAATGGAAGTATATGATTGCCAGTAAGGTTTTCTCAGGGCAAAGGCATGATTAAGGTCACTCCCAAAATGGCAATGCCTTTCTAAACACGTGTTGCTCACCCTTAACCTTGAGAACAACAACATTGCAGGAGTCTCTCTGTGATTGGGGAACACATGCTTTACTTGTTCATTTCCATTTATGAAAGCTCCACAGAGATCATTATAAATAAAGCCTGGGTCAGACTGTGTGTGATTTATGAGGGACTTGCCTGTCGAGTGGGTGGAGAGGTACAAAAAAGTGGTGTCTGTCTTTAATCCTTCACATGCTCCTGCTATTAAAACTGAATGAAATGTCTGTCTATATTTTTTAGAACAATGTTAAGTTAGCAGGCTTCAATATGAACTGAAATTCCTTCATTTACAATACTGACTACCATTTTCTCTGGCAGCAATAACCAGTAATCTGTAAACAGTGAAAATATATAAACATAATTGGATATCATGTCAAAGGTTATAAACCACCAGATTGTGATCTAGTTTTAGTAATCCTCTTCAGATATTTCCTGCAGTGTATTCTTTACATTTCTTGTGTTTAAATACTGCCTGAAAAATCAGAACATTTCAGTATGGGATTACATATAATTAAAATCATCTCAGATGTATATCATTAAGGAATGTATTCAGGATGCAGGCCAGGTTGTCCAGGTACGTAATAAATACTCTATATGGCACAAGTAGCAAAATGCCAAAGCTATTTCATTAGTTCTGTGCCTCTGGGATGGTGTTGACTACTGTGACAAAGTGTGAAGGAGTCCAAAGCTGCTAAGTGGTGAGAACAGCAGAGGAATATGAAGGTCAGGAGGTCGAGCAAGGTGCAAATTTCACACTTTTACTTAGACGTGTGCATTGGCAATCTCCCAGTCACATCAATATCTAGCTTAGACATAGCTAATAATATTGCCAGCAACTTAACCTCAGGCTTGTGTCATCAGACCTGATATTTGAATTAAATTGAAACCCCATGAACAACAGGTAGCCTACTGCTAATAATAACTAGATGTACCGCCTAGCAGAATTGATCTATGATTGTACAAAGGAGTTATAAATCATAACACAGTTAGAGCACTTTCTCAGACCTTGAGTCAACAGACAGATTCAATAGATGATTTGCTGAACTATTTTAATTCAAAGGTGACACAAATTGTCCACAAAAATGGACAATATTTTTCAGTTATTAGAATGAACAGATCTGTGTCACCGTAGTTATTGCCAGTGTTCCCCAACCCTACCCCCTGAACTCTCAAAGACTTTAAGGCACACCAGGCAACATTTTTGCTGTTTTAGGTTAATTTACCAGCTTCATAGTCACTTTGGTGGTTAAATGGCTTATTACACAGTGACTGAAGGCCCTCTCAGCTCTCAGTTCTCTCAGGCTCGCACACTTAACACTTGCAATTTTTTGACACACCTCTTGTGAACACTAGATGGAGCCATGGTGAAGTCAGGATGAAGTTGAAAAATGTGCAAATCATAGCATTCATAAATGCACACACACATACATCCAGTAAATGCCTTACTTTAAGGAATATTGGTTATGTCTGTTCATCTGTGTCTATGAGTACAAGAGAAGGCCAAGGTCAAAGTCTGCTGCCAGCTGGATGTCATGTTTCATATTGCTTCATATTGCTGCCTTGCCCTCACACTTGAGGATAAAGATAGCCCTGTGAAATTCTTCCTGGATGCCTTCCTTTGACAGAGGAGGACAGCTTGTATAGTTCACCAGAGTTATTCCATTTGTGTAACCCCAGAACTGTCACTTGACTTGTTTGTTTCACTGATAAGTTTAGCATTGGCTAATTGCATTAAACTTGGATGTGGAGAGTTTGTGATAAATGAGTGAGAAGTGTTCACAAAAACCTTGCAGCTAAAGAAGGTTAGAGGATAACAAAAGGTGAGACCATGATGAGTGATGACACTTGTCGTTAACATTTTCATATAGCTATACAGCCATCTATACTCTTTTAATTCCATGAGGGACATTTGGTCTTTGCATTTAGGAATTCGTGAAACATACAGCACACAGTGAAGTGAAATACACACTAACCCAAGCAGTTGGCTGCCTGCTAGCAGCGACTGGGGGAGTAGTGTGGGGTTAGGTGTCTTGCTCATGGGCATGTTGTCCATGGTCCACTTATCGGGGATCGAACCGGCAACCCTTTGGTTACAGGGCCAAAGCCCGTATGCATGATTGAAACTTTGAATGTATTTAATTCTTTAATTGTTAATTTAAACGTTGTCAGGGAATTGTTATGTAGGGAAAGAGACAACAGAGGGCAAAAAAATCATTTTGATATCAAATTAGGGATCTACCTGGAGTTAGTACCCAGCTACTAACTGTAGCTGTAATATAATGTAATGTTCTCACTGTAACTGACTGGTATTTTTGTAGTTTTAAGTAGTTGTATTTTTTTGGTCTTCCCAGTAAGTATTTGCTTTACATTTTAAGCACTGCCCTCCCTTATGAAGAGGTTCAGATTTGTTGTTTGTCATGTTGGCTGTGTGTCCTCACTCACATTCACAGATGAGGGCATCTGAGGTTGCCTGTATGAAGAAACCCGACTCTCAGCTTGGAATTGTTGACACTGCATTGTTTCCTTGCCATTGTCCTTGAGGACAAAGATAACCTGTGAAATTCCTGCTGAGTGTTTCTGTCTGATTGAGAAGCACAGCTTGTGAGGAGCGGTGATGTGACAGGTAGCAGATCTGCACAGGTCATCCCTCCTCAGCTGTTCAGTCTAGACTCCTCCTGTACAAACACATTGGATAGCCTTCACCCAGTCTACCAGGCTTCTCTTTTGGCAGTGGTTTGGCTTGCAGTCTTGTTTGATATGTTCTGAGCATGATGCTCTAGCTCTCCCTGTTATTTTTCCCTTAAATATCTTTTTGTCAAAAAATTGTTAACTTAGACAGAAAAAAAATATTTTGATTTTTTTTTGTTTTGTTTTTTTTAGAAGAGTAATCCTGGATATTTGAGTCGGTGAGCATTCTTTATGTTTTTAAATAATTTGTACGCAATGGGTTAATCATAATTTTACAATGCATGTAGGTGCATATTGCTAGTAATTATGGTATGCTAATGAAAATACTAGAGTGTACTTTATTTTGCACCAAACAGATGTACCTTTTGGCCAGCAAAAGAATTGTGATATGACTGAAGTATTTAGCCATGAATGTTTGGGTTATGCTCTTACTTTGGCAGTTGTTTTAGTTGACAGTACAATCACTCCCCTGTACTTGCAGTATATTCTTATATAGCACATTTTCTCTGAATTGCAGTTTTACTTATATCTGACACATGCTTTTGTGCTACACATGCTACCGTTTATATTTGTGTATGTTCTGTCTGTGACAGGTCAGTATGTTGGTTTAAGATAACATAGCTATACATAACTATGACATGTTATATTTACCTCATGACTTAATCACTGATGCCTTATTGAGCAAGAGATAAATCTTTAAAATGGTAAATGGACTGCATTTATATAGCGCTTTTCTACTCCTACAAGTACTCAAAGCGCTTTACATTGTATGCCTCACATTCACCCATTCACACACATACACCGGTGGCGGAGACTGCCGTGCAAGGTGCCAACCTGCCACCGGGAGCAATTTGGGGTTCAGTATCTTGCTCAAGGACACTTAGATGGGGTCAGCCAGAGGGGTGCACGAACCTGCAACCCTCCGGTTGCCGAACGGCACCTCTATCACCTGCGCCACCATCTCCCCTCCCCTTAAAAAAAGATATAAATATATATGGTCCAATTATCGGGGATCAAACCGGCAACCCTTTGGTTACAGGCCCAAAGCCCTAGGTCATGGCCACCCCCAAACTTTTCATTCAACCTGCATGATTGAAACTTTAAATGTATTTAATTCTTTAATTGTCAATTTTAAACGTTGTCAGTGAATTGTTATGTAGGGAAAGAGGAAGAGGAAAGGCAAAAAGAGGAAGGCAAAAAAATTTTTTTTGGTCTTCCCAGTAAATATTTGCTTATATGCTTTTTTTTAATATATATATATATATATATATATATATATATATATATATATATATATACACATAATAACATATATATACATATATATATATAGATCGATAATGTTATTATTGACATCAACAGAGATTTGCAATGTGAGTTTTTTTGTAATTAATTCATTACCCAGGGTTTTCTCAGTCATAGATTATTCATTGTAATATGCTGTAGTTACTGATGGCCACTAGGGAAATTTCAAAGTTCCTTTAACAGCAGTTTAAAATGTGGACAGCTGAGGATTTTCAAAGGTAGGCTATATCAGTTGTATTGGCAAATCTTTAGCAAGTGGTAATTCAGTTTTCAGTCCATTGTCCCACCAGTTTTCATGTCATAGTTGGTGAGTTTATGTTTTGGTGCTTCACAGAAAACAAACTTCGGTGCTGTTGTCACTCATAGGTGAATACACAGCCAGAATTTTATCATTTATTTCATCAACAGGTTATTTTCTTGTTTCTTCTTCCAAAAGATTGTTTTAGTGTTTGTTTTTTTTTATTATTTATCTATGTACTGTAGTTATATGCATATGATATTAGAGACATGGAGTTATATATTTAACCTTAGTGTAATACAGACATATTTTTAAGTAACTGTTCATTGTGGTAAAGATGATTATGGCAGCATGAAAATTTGATGGTGAAATGTGGCTGTAAAAATCTACTTTTTGAAACATCACGCACACATCAGTGTTTCATTGCAATTAATATTTTATTTTATTCATCTACAGACATGGGAGCCAGACAAGCTCTAAAGAACAGCAAACAGCAAGTTTTGAGGAAAGTCCAGCATAGAGCTTCACTCTTCATCATGTCCTTTCTGGAAGAGAAATGAAAAAGAAACAGTTGGAGGTAAAAAGGTCAGAGGCCGACATTAATTATTCCTTTATGTGGGTAGTCTGAGCTGAGGAGTAAACTTACAAACAGTACAGTAATTTCCCGAATATAAGCCGCACCATGTATAAACCTCAGGTCTGTGTTTTATGCAAACTTTTATGCAAACATTACCTATTGAATCACAATCAGATCAGATCAAGTTGAATGATGAAAAGAAATGCAACCCTGTATATAGCCCTCACCCCATAGATGAAGAAATTTTACAAAATCTATGTATTAACCTCGCTTAATAATCGGGAAATTATGGTATACTAATATCAGTAGGCATTATGTTAGAATTGTATTGATCTTTAAAGTTTTATTAACAAAATGTGTGAGCTTGTTACTTGTTACTGATGTGATGCTTAAATCATTCTTTGACTGATACAGTCCTTGAATTTGCCTATGAAATGTTTCGTCAGTAATGTTTAAGGTTGATTCTCTCACCTTGCCACCTGTATCACGGCTCTTGGCTCTCATCTTGTTGACCTGAGACTCAGCAATATCAGCTCTCTCCTCAGCCTCATCCAGCTCATGCTGCAGTTTGCGGAACTTGGTCATGTTGCTGTTAGCCTGCTCCTCCTGAGATGTAATTAAGCACATAGTTGAGAATGATCCTCAATACACTGTTGTAAATGAAAAAATCAATTATGAGGTTTCAACTTACAGCCTCCTCTGCTGTTCTCTTGTAGGACTTGACCTTCAGTTGCAGCTTGTCCACCAAATCCTGAAGACGGTGCAGATTCTTCTTGTCTTCCTCAGTCTACAGATGGACATGGTAAGTTAGCTGAACAACTTTGATGTATGATGGTATGATGGAATATATTAAATAACCATATGCCAATGTTTACCTGATAGGTGAGCTCCTTGATGCGGCGCTCATATTTACGGATTCCTTTGCCAGAATCACTGGCCTTCCGTTGCTCCATTTCCACCTCACTTTCCAGCTCTCTCACCTGAATAATAAAATTAATGCTGTTAGTTATAGTAGTTACCTTGGAAGACCATAGTTGACTAAAAAAAAACAAAATTACTATTTTTGTACTATTAAATAAATACATTATCAAGAAAATTAAACAGAACACTTACCCTGGCCTCCAGTTTCTGGATCTGCTTCTTGCCACCCTTCATGGCGATTTGCTCAGCTTCATCCAGACGGTGCTGCAGGTCCTTGATGGTCTGCTCCATGTTCTTCTTCATGCGCTCCAGGTGAGTACTGGTGTCCTGCTCCTTCTTGAGCTCCTCTGCCATCATGGCAGCATCAGTGATGGCCTTCTTGGCCTTTTCCTCTGCATTCCTGCACTCCTGCGTAGCCTCATCTACTTCACTCTGCAACTGGGATGTATCACCCTCCAGTTTCTTCTTCTGGTTCAGCAGGCTTGTGTTCTAAGAGGGAAGACAAAGGTTCATAATGGTCTGTGTCACATTACTGCCTATGTCATTAGTGGTAAAAAAAGACCTCCATGTTAAGGTTTAAGGACTTTACCTGGGAGTGCAGCAGCTGCACCCTCTCACTGACATCCAGCAGTTCCTGTTCAGCCAGTTTCCGGCCTCTCTCAGTCTGCTCCACCAGGGACCTCAGCTCATCCAGTTCAGCCTGCAGCAGATTGTTGCGTCTCTCCACAATGGCAATGTTCTCTTTGAGATCATCATTACTACGCAGAGCATCATCCAGCTGCAGTTGGGCATCCTGCAAGAAATGTGTTTGAAAAGTGTCCATTTTTGTCAGTTCACCAGTTAAAATTTAAAATCCATAAAATCCATCACGGTGTCATAGTTATATAGTAAATTTACCTTCAGATGCCCATGAAGTCCCTTGAGCAGCTTCTGCGCCTCAGATGCCTGCCTGTTGGCCTGGCTGAGCTGGATCTCCATCTCATTGAGGTCTCCCTCCATCTTCTTCTTCAGCCTAAGAGCCTCATTCCTGCTGCGAGTCTCAGACTCCAGGGAGCTCTGCAGGGTGTCCACCACTCTCTGCTGGTTCCTCTTGGCCTGCTCCATCTCCTCATCCTTCTCAGCAAGTTTACGTTCAATGTCAGCTTTAATCTGGTTGAACTCCAGCTGAGCTCTCAGGATCTTACCCTCTTCATGCTCTAGAGTTGCCTGTAAAACGATAGATGCATAGAATGCTACAGTATCTTCACAAAGAATACAAATGGAGTTATTTTACGTACTCTATGTGATTTACAATACCTCTGCTTCCTCTAGAGCAGACTGGATCTCTGCCTTCTCTTGCTCAAGTGTCTTCCTGACCTTCTCAAGCTCATGAATGTTCTTACCAGTCTCACCAAGTTGCTCAGTGAGATCAGTAATTTCCTCTGTGGTGGAAATTCATACATATTTTACGTGTCGTTTGTGATACAAATACCTAAATAACTTAATTAATTACATTTATTGTATTATACAGACCTTGGAGAATTTTATTTTCCCTCTTCATGGTCTCCAGGTGGTCCAGAGATTCCTCATAGGAGTTCTTGAGTTTGAAGAGCTCAGTGCCAAGAGATCTGGCCTCTTTCTGGGAGCTTTCCAGTTCAGTCTGGGACTCCTCATACTTCTGCTTCCACTCAGCCAGGACCTGAGAGAATAAAAACCATCATCCACAGTTTTGATCTTCTGCAATAGTGTTAAATACTCCAAATAGTACCTCTGCTCTGTGTCTTTCAGTATGTTATGATATGGCAATATCAATTTCTGTAAAGTTCAAAGCATTACGTGCTATGTTAACCCAAACTGCTTTCATAACTTTCAACTTACCTTGTCAAAGTTTCTTTGTTTCTTGTCCAGGGCAGCAGCAGCAGCATTGGATCTCTCCACATCTACCATGAGATCTTCAATCTCATTTTGTAGTCTATGCTTAGTTTTCTCTAAGGAGGAGCATTTGGCATTAACAGCCTCCACAGCTTCCTCTGCATCTTGCAGACGCTGCGCCAGCTTTTTCCTGTGGAACAATAAATAGACAAGTTAAATCATGTTTTTACATTCATGTTTTCTATGATTTTAATTAGTTCATGCTGAGTGAAGTCTTGGTACTTTACTTGGCATCTTCCAGCTCCTCGGTCCTCTGGATGGCATCAGTCTCGTACTTGGTTCTCCACTGAGCCACTTCAGAGTTGGCCTTGGAGAGACTGCGCTGCAGCTCAGCCTTGGCCTCCTGCTCTTCCTCATACTGCTCCCTCAGGAGGTCAGCATCATGTCGAGCAGACTGCACTGCATGGGCTAGTGCATTCTTAGCCTGAAATTTTAATGGAGTATTTGGTCAGAGTAGACATACATACGGTGATGACAAAAGTGGTCATCTAACATGAGGCATGGACAGGCCATCTGGCATACTGGGCAGTGCCCAGTGGGCCGACACACATTTTTGGGCCGGGGCTCTCATAATTTAGTCATAAGAAGTTTCATAAATATTTTTATCAGCCACAACCGTATTTGAGACATGAAACATGGCCCTTTGGTTGGTTTTTTTTTTAAGGACATGTGGCTAGTCCAATGTAATCTCTAAGGCCTCCTCTCCCCTCCTCAGCCCCACTGTTAAAGTAGGAGTGGAGGAGTCACAAGGAGATCAGGCAGTTTTAGCTCCCCTCATTCCACAAAGTGGGAGGAATTCCTAAAGTTTCACCCACAACAGGATGCCACGAACCCTGTTGTCCAGAGGCTCTTCACTTGAATGGATGGCATGGTATGGAAATGGCTGACATTGTTGTCAACGTCATGCTTTTTTGTGTTGTCTTGCTTTTAGCAAGTCCAAAGATCCAAGTACTTTCATTAGAGACACAACAGACTGAAGGCATGTGTGCATTTATCCTCTGGTATGTCATATGCCTCTGCATATTGTAGAGATAACTAGCCAATATAGTGTCACTGATGCAATAGAAATTCTAAATGGTATTCTGGTTCACCAATGAAAATGTCATCCAAATCCATGCAGTATTTTTTGAGTTATTTTGCAAACAGACAGATGGACAAACGCAGACGAAAACATAACTTCCTTGGCGGAGGCAATCATGGTGGGTCACCATAGACAAAAATGCCAGGGCCTCTGCGTACATCATGATAATGCATATCTAGATGTGTAAAAAAAAAAAGTAATTTGATTTATTGAAGATACCTTGACTTCTTCTTCTAGTTGTCTTTTAAGGTCTTCAATTTGTTGGGTGTAGGATTGCTTGCCTCTAGTTAGCTGAGAGAGGAGAGAATCCTTCTCTTCTAGTTGCCGAAGAAGCTCCCCTGTTTTAGTGAAATGAGGTAGTAAGTCATAGTAGAGGTAGACATATAGAATAGGTATTTTTAAGATGTGTAACTCTTATGAAATACTTTCATGTTGTTTTGAAAGCAGATGTACATCCACTCACATTATAATTCATACAGCGGCCACACATTGTAGAATGTGATATAGGAAGGTTGCTCAATCTAGTTTATTTACTTAGACGTTTTTAACATAATATCAATACATTTGTCTCTACACATTCTATTTTGGTTCTAGGTAATCTTGGATATTTCAACCTAAGTGATATATATTACTCTTTATAGGATGGGTATTGTATTTACCATTTTCAGTTTGTAGCTTAGCTTTTTGAATGGTGAAGTCATTAATGGTTCGCTGCCCCTCCTCAAATTTTGTTCTATATTCACTCATCTGATCCTCTAATGTCCTGCACATTTTCTCCAAGTTTGACTTTAGAAAAGAAAGAAGGTAAATGATAAACGGTATCCAAGAGTTATGTAAAATTGTAGACAAGTTGTTCAGTTTCTTTCATTACCTTGGCTTTGGCCACCTGCTCCATGTTGGAGGCAACATCATCCAGCTCCAGACGAAGTTCACTCTTCTCCTTTTCAAGCTTTTGTTTCACTCTCTGGAGGTTGTCAATCTGCTCACCAAGGTCAGCAACACTGTCTGCATGCTTCTTCCTCAGTGAGGCAGCAGTGGCCTCATGTTGCAGAGTGGACTCTTCAAGGTCTCTACGCAACTTCTGGAACTCAGCCTCCCTCTTCTTGTTCATCTCAATCTGGGCAGCAGTGGCACCTCCAGCCTCCTCCAGCCTCTCACTGATCTCCTCCAGCTCTCTGGCCAGGTCTGCTCGCTGTTTCTCCACTTTGGCTCGGGCAGCTCTCTCAGCCTCCAGCTCTTCCTCTAGCTCCTCTATACGAGCCTTTATCAAGATGAAAACTAAGATTAAATTTCATTTTAGGCCATGTCATAATCCCAGTCCTAAAGCAGTAATTTCTGCTTTACCTGAAGTTCCTTCAGTTTCTTTTGGAGCTGAGCTGCCATAGCTTGCTCATCATCAATCTTGCTATTAAGTTGACTTATTTCAAAGTCTTTCCTGCAAGAAAACAGAAAGTCATTAGAAACCTCTCTCATGCCTTAGTGATATTGCAGTATCGCTTGTAATGCCTCTTCTGCATTAAACATTGTAAGTACTTTTTCAGACGCTCCTCGAGCTGTTGTTTATCATTCTCTAAATCCATCACATTTTCCTGGGTCAACTTTAAGTCACCCTCAAGCTTCCGCTTTGCTCTCTCAAGATCCATCCTTAGCTTCTTCTCCTGTTCCAGGGATCCCTCAAGCTGTGAAACAGAGGAAGATAAAATTAATATGTTTTTGTAATCCAATGAATTGGCTGAACTTTAGGATCCTCGTTCATCTTGAAGCCTACATCATCAACTTGCTGCTCCAGCTTGGCTTTGGCCTTTGTCAGAGTGTTGACTTTGTCCTCCTCACTCTGAAGGTCATCCAGGGTTTGCTGGTGAGCCTCCTGCAAGGCTTTCTTCTCCTTGGTCAGCTTAGCAATGATTTCATCAAGAGCTGCCATCTCCTCAGTCAGGTTTTTAACCTGAAAATAAAAGTCCATAGTTAGACCACTGTACCACTGGAAAGCTCAACCATCATGGTGATACAAGTTTCAAATGAATGGACCTTATTCTCAGTAGCATGTTTTTCTTTCTCCACTTTAGCCAGAGTGAGCTCCAGATCATCAATATCCTTCTTGAGCTCAGAGCACTCATCCTCCAACTTCCTCTTCTTGGCAGTCAGTTCTGCATTCATCTCCTCTTCATCTTCTAGTCTTTCCGTCAACTCCTTGGTTTTGGCCTCGAGCTGAATCTTGTTCTTGATTAGACCTTCACAACGTTCCTCAGCATCACACAGATTATCTTGTTCCTGGGGTATTTAAAAATAATATAGTTGTCTTCTTTAGTGCTTTGACAGCTATTGTTAATTAAATAAGAGATGGAATAAGGATGGATAAGATCTACAAAGCATAGATGGAAGGTTTTCTGTGAAATAGTGGGCGGACATCATCTGGAACCAGTGCCATAGTAAATTACTTTTTTGAGAAACTTTTAATGCATATTTCTAACAAATTTCATGTATAAAAAATAAAGAATGAGGGTCAAGATTTTACGACTATATGACAGAACTCACAGTCTGGACTTGAAGTTGC
Source organism: Tenualosa thibaudeaui (assembly GCA_027481765.1). Lineage (NCBI taxonomy): Eukaryota > Metazoa > Chordata > Actinopteri > Clupeiformes > Clupeidae > Tenualosa > Tenualosa thibaudeaui. Next base: position 5,611,495 of record JAIFZK010000008.1, read on the forward strand.
AGGTCATTCTTCTCTTGGAGAAGAGTAACCATTTTCTCCTCAAGCTCTTTTCTACGAGCCTCAGACTTAGCATAGGCCTCCTTCAGCTTCAGGAATTCTTCCTTCATGTTGGCCATCTCTTTCTCAGCCTCAGCTGATCTCAACAGAGGCTTGATCTTGAAGAACATCTTCATCCAGGGCCAATTCTTGACACCCATGAATGCACGGACATTCCACTGAATTACCAGCAGAGCATCCCTGTAAAAGTCAATTCCATGGTGTCACACTGACTGTCACAATTGTGTCATGGTCAGTTCAACATTATTAGTGTTATGATTATTGTTGCAATTATTTCCATGGGCCATACTGATGCTCCACATCATGAAATTTGTTTTCAAATACGCAGAGGTATGCTAGTGTTATTGAGAGCTGGAATTGGCTCAAGAACTAAACGTAACCCTATGAAGAAAAACAACTAAGGGAAAATGAATAAAGCAGATGAAGTCATTAATGAAGAATAGCATATGTACCTGCGTTCAACAAGCTTCTGGAACTCAATTCTTGCTAGAAGACCACGAGATCTTGCCTGAAAGTTTGTTATGATTAGAGAAAGCCGGTCATCTCGCATCTCCTCAAGTAGACCCAGAAGACCAGCTTTGAAGAACACCTTCAGTCATGAATAAAGGTTACATTAGAATTTTATGTTTGTATGTATGTAACATCAAATGGATCAGTATTTGTCATTAGCTAAATATACCTTGGTGTGCCCAAACCTATACTGGGTATGGTCAATCTCAAGAGATCCCAGTAGTTTTTCCGCACTCTTTTTGCTGTCAATAAACTGTCCTTCTGGGATAGCAGCAGGATTCAATATGCGGTATCTGAAGAAAAGATGGTTGAAAGTTGATGCAATAAAATGATCATGTTTTGTTCATTAGTTAAAGTATTGAAAGACCCTTTACCTTTGTTTGAAATCTCCATACAGGATCCTGTTGGGGAAACCCTTTCTGCAGATCCTGATGCCTTCCAGCACACCGTTACAGCGTAGCTGGTGCATGACCAAAGGATTGTCCATGGCCCCAGGAGTCTTGGTCTCGTTGGGGATGATGCAGCGCACAAAGTGGGGGTGAGTTGACCTCAAGTTGGTCATCAACTTGTTCAGGTTCTCCTGTGAAATTATGTAACATTTCATTTAATTTAAGACATTTATTGTGTATCTAACATCTAAATATGTATTTAGAAGAATAGTCAAATTAACCTGTAAAATTTTCAAACAGTTCTGTAAAACTGTTCATTCAACATTGGACATTGAATCTATTAATTATTAATATTTCCATTAATTAAAAAGAAAACCTATAACAAGACCAATCTAGTATGATGTTAACATCTTTATACTAGACATACAGCTTGTAATTTGTTGAGCATTGAGGGACTTGAAATCTCATACTGTTTCTATTTACTTATATCTGTTTGCGCTCACCCTGTGGAGGGCAGACACAGTCTGGAAGGAAGAGCCCTTTTTCTTCTTTTCCTTCTTGCCTCCTGTGGCAGCCTCTGCCATTGCTAGCAATAAGAAGGCAAGAGTGTTGAGATTAGCATTATGCTGTATGTAATCCACATTTATTTCAAGTAGATGCATACTTGTTATTAGAGATGCATTATATGCAGAATTATTACTAAATATTAATGAAGCTGCTTATAATGTGTATTTATACATTTTTCAAAATAATGTAAAATTCATTGCAAGTTGGAGTGGCTTATTTGTTAGTATAATAAATATTTAAAACAAACACAAGGAAACAAAACAGACAAAAAAAAGTTGCTTCAAACAAGTTTCCTCCTTTTTATTTACAGTGTACAGGATGTTAAGTACTAATGTTAGCTTGATGCATACTCACCAGACTCAGCACCAGCATAGTTGGCAAAAAGAGTGGCCAATAGTTTCACTGTAGACTTTTGGTATAAACCAACCACTGTCTCATTCAGAGGGTCTTTGTTCTTCATAAGCCAGTTAATGATGTTGTAGTCAACAGTTCCAGCATAGTGAATCAGGGAGAAATGAGCCTCTGGCTTCCCCTTGATTACCCTGGGCTTCTGGAAGTTCTGGGATTTTCCCAAGTGGTTGTCATAAAGCTTGGCTTTAAATGTCATGTCAGTGGCCTTGGGGAACATGCACTCCTCTTCAAGGATGGACATGATACCCATGGGCTTGATGAAGAAAGATTGAGTTATGCATATTGAAATGTGCAATTAAAAATGTAACTTCTATTTCTAATCAATTATGATGTAGAAATCATTACACAAATATAGAGGTATACTGTAATTTTTCAGCTAACCTTTTCAATGAGGTCAATGCAGGCCTGCAAGTCCATGCCGAAGTCAATGAATGTCCATTCGATGCCCTCCCTCTTGTACTCCTCTTGCTCCAGCACAAACATGTGGTGGTTGAAGAACTGCTGCAGCTTCTCATTAGTGAAGTTGATGCACAGTTGCTCAAAGGTGTTGAACTTAGGGAGAGACACAATGAAAACTGTGTTTTTGTTTTATCAGTCAAACATGTAAGTGCATGCAGAGAGGGCCGATGGTGGTACAGGAGGTGTAGGAGTTGTTCAGGTGCTGTGCAGAGCAGCCTTTGCCATCAGTGTGTAAGTTTGGGTCTACTGCAAGGAATAACACTGTAAAGGGCTTTGAGTGCTTATAATGAGCACACAGATTACAAAAGCACTATATAAATACATGACCATGTAGAAAGATAAAACATACTTCAAAGATTTCAAATCCAGCGATATCCAGCACACCAATGAAATACTGGCGAGGCTGTTTGGTATCCAAGGATTGGTTGATTCTCACAACCATCCAGAGGAACATTTTCTCATACACTGCCTTTGCAAGTGCACCAACGGCATAGTTCACCTTGTCAAGAAGGAAAATTAATTATTATTATGATAAATTCAATCTCACAAGGAACAACCAAATTTCTTTCGTTTTAAAGCTAGCCATTGCTTGCATCTAGAGCCTGTAGGTCTGCTCTAGTTCTTATTCAACTGTGAGAATTCCTCACCTGTTGGACATTCTGTCCCTTGGTGACCCACTCATTTCCTACTTTGACCCTTGGGTGACAGAAGGCCTTGACGAGGTCAGCAGAGTTTAGGCCCATCAGATAAGCAGCTTTGTCTGTCTCTAAAATGTGATTGATTTTTCTGGTTGAGTATTGCAGTGGTACAAAGACCAAGTTGTGGAATAAATTCATTAGATCAGGGTGTTTTTTTGCCTGAGAGCTAGTCTAACAAAGGCAATGAGCCTTTGAGTCTAGATTGCTGCCTTACTAGATTACTGCCTTTAGTCTTACTGTATAACACATCGACAGCACAGTTGAGACATTGTCATTTAATTTTTTTGAGGGGACAAAAAACAATTTCCTGCTAATGGCTTGCTAACATCACCTCATAGCCAACCAACCACACTGATTAACCCAACTGCACTACTAAGATACCAGAGCTACCTGTTAGAGACCCCTGCATTAGATGTAGCTGATGGACAGTAGTGATTATGTTTGGAACAACTAGATTATCTTCAAACAGCAAGCCATAATTATTAAATGGAAAGTGCCCAATGCTTTATAGCAGAGGAAATATTTGGAGAACATACCCTCAGTGCCATCAGCCTCTGCCTGCTCTTCTCTCTGCTTCTGCTTGAACTTCATGTTGCCATAGTGCATGATGGCACCAGTCAGCTTGTAAATGCTGTTCTTCTCGTCTTGAGTGAAGCCCAGCACATCAAAGGCTTCCTACAGTGTTACATAACCAAACAAAAACATCCAGTTGAATGTTAAAGACAAGTAGAACGCCCCATATCCAGATTCAGATCCAGATGTGAAAGGCATGTTTTGTGAGTGAACACAGATCCTGATGAACAGACAAAGAGATGACATGGACTGGAATTAACGCAGACGGTTACTGTGTATACTATTCACATGTAACCCAACATAGAAATTCCTAATAAGGACAGAGAAATTGCTTGGATAGGTCACTATTCTGAAATTGCTATTTGCACCATAAATAACTTCTGAGATGGTTGCAAACATAAATAGATTAAGTGATAAGTGGAACAGGACAGAAGTTTAGATGTCAGTGAGATGTGGCTGTCTGTGTGGCATTTAGTCTGTGTGGCATTTAGTTAAATCTAATAATTTCGATCCCCAGCCTAAATAAGGTTATAACTGACCGATTGTTCTGATTGTTCTGTTAGTGCTCCAGAATCTTTGTTCCCCAACAACCAGAGGGCTCAAGTCTCCTGTCATAGTAGCAGTTGCTAACACTTCAGCCTTAGACAAACAAACCACAGAATAAATTAGATTCAATGGGGAACACAGGATTTTCTGTGCTCTTGTACAAGAATTGCATGCAATGGACCCTCAAAATATGGTTAGGGTTAGGGTTAGATGTTAAAGTTCCCTCAGAGAAGCACTGTATAATTTTTAAAATGTCCACAACACCAGAGATTATGTCAGTTTTTCTGCTTAGCTTAGCACACAAAGCTACTAAGGATTCTCATTCACCACCAATGCTTTGCTAGTATGCTAAGAAAACTGAAAGTATTATGTGATATGTTATCAGGCAGTTATTACTACTGAACACTCACATGACGTGTATTCACTCTGGAATCAAATCTATATTTACAATATTTATGAAAGCTGTGTAATAGAGTGTAGGGGTAACATCAATTTTAGATTTGTGGGGGTGAGATGGATAAATTTAGCAATCATGCTAACAAGGGCAAATGACAGGAAAATAACCTACTTATCCCAGTTATCTCATTTTACGTGATGGCTATTTCCATCACAGTACTCAATGTTTATCAAGAATCAGAACTACTAGATTTTCAAAGTGTGCACATTTACAATGCTTTCCTATGAGAAATGGATCAAGCTAATGTTTATCTTTGGTAGCACCAGTAACTAGGAAGAAGGCGGGACTTGACAATTAGGCTTATAAAATTGCATTTGAACATATTTTTGATAAACCAAAAAAAGTTCAAAATAAATCAAAATAAAGTACATTCTATTTTAACATCAGAGAACAGGGTACATCTATTATGCAACCCCTGCTTATTTCAGCTTTACTCACATCAGTAGCATCCAGCTCATCACCATCATTAATGGAGGCTACTTGGGTCTCTCCTTGGGAGATGTAACCATAGTCATAGGGGTTGGTGGTGATCAACAACATCTCTGCAATATACGAATGTGAATGTCAGCAGTTTCTTTCTTAGGAAGTTACATGGTTACATATGGTAGAATTTGTGAAGTTTGTCAAACCCAGAAGTTCTGGCTTCCTCTGGGAGAGTATCTGATAGAAGATGTGGTAATCTCTCTCAGCTTTGAGCTGGAAGATCACCCGAGACTTCTCCAAGAGATCTGGCAAATGACACGCACAAACGATTAAAAGTTTTGCAACCAACAGAACATATGCAAATAAACCTAATATACGAACGTAATGGAAAAGAGCTTACAGGTTTCAATATCAGCAGAGGCCAGTTTGCCATTGGCAGCAAAGTGGATCCTGATAAACTTGCCCTGTAGAAAACAAGAACATTTAAAAGTAAATGGGTTACAGTATTTGTCTACAAGTCAACAGCCATTAAGAACCTAATGAATAAATGCTCAAAAATCGTGCATGAACTCCCAGTGATTTGGGGTATTTCAACTTCTTTTCTCTGCTATTATTGATGTTTAACATCAGTACAAATCAATACTCACAAATCGAGAGGAGTTATCATTTCTGATTGTCTTTGCATTACCAAAGGCCTCTAGAGCAGGGTTACACTGGATGATTTGATCCTCCAGGGTACCCTGAAGATGAACATCAATAAATAACATGATCATTATGTTTTTCAGGAATGTTGTGTCAGAACCATTGCTATCTATATTTCACAACCTTTTTGTCATTTGGGTCCCTCTTAATGCCCCCAGCAGCAATACTGGCAAAGTACTGAATCACTCTTTTGGTGTTTACAGTCTTTCCAGCACCAGATTCTCCACTAATGAAGAAAGGACAAGATAAAAGATATTTAGTGAAATAACTTAACATAGAAAATTATATTGAAAGGACAGAGCAGACTTACGTGATCAGGAGAGACTGATTCTCCCTGTCTGAAAGGGGAAATAATGCTGTTCAATTGGATATGTACTATGTAGTTATGTAGTTTTAAGTTAAATTAGCACAGCCTTCTTACTGGCTGCTACCACTGTACTATTTGTGTTATTCATTTATTCACCATTAATTTGCTTTACCTGTCAGCATGTATTGATAGGAGTTGTCAGAGATGGAGAAAATATGAGGAGGAGCTTCACTCCTCTTCTTGCCTCTGTAAGCAAGGACTACTTCCTGGTTGTACACTGGCAACCACTTGTAGGGGTTTACAGTGACACAGAACAACCCAGAGTAAGTCTGTGCAGAGAGACAAAAACAATTGATAATGAGTTTGGCTCTGTCTCAGTATTGTAAGGGAATCTGATACACGCTCGCCACTACTCACATAGATCATCCAGGCTGCATAACGCTCTTTGAGGTTATACAGCACAGCAGGCTCATGCAGGAAGGTGAACATCGCCATGTCCTCAATTTTATCGAACTTTGGCGGATTCTGAGGGTGAATGTCCGACTCTTTCACAACAACAGTCTAAAATAAAAGAAGTTTTTAAGTTGTCCCTTCTGACAATTGCTGAAGTCTGCTTAAATTCTGGAACATGAACCATGAATCTAGATCAGGTAAGACATCCTCTTACCTTCCCATGCTCAGTTTCACAGGTGACTTTGTCACCATCACGACTCTGAATCGTGCCTTTCACATACTCTTCCACTGGATCAGGAACGAAGCAGGCCCTCTTAATGTCAAAGGGGCGAGTCTGGGCCTCCAAACGCTCCATATCTGACTTTCTCAGATACGGAGCCGCCGCCCCAAACTCCTCCATTGCCACATCTCCCATCTTTCAACCTAAAAGACAGTTAGGTTGTTAAACTATTGGGTTATATGCTTTTTTGTTTAGTGTACGTGTGGTACACATAAATAGCAAATGCACTCTACAAGGCTCCAGTTATCTAAGATACTGATGTACCCATTTTCAGGAATTCCCTAAATAGTACAACTATTGTGCCATCTCTAATGACAGACAAATGTATGTCGTATTTATTGGCAAAGAGAATTTGAAAGTAACCTTAGCTTCCATGTAATGCATTAATTTTATGGGGCTTTAAGTATTAGTCTAGACTCTAACTGTTTAAACTATCAACCCATTTGTATTAGGCTATTGATCCTTTCACAGACTTAACATTAAGCTCATAAGATACTGTTGTCCTATCAGTTTATTGTGTTTGCATAATTAACTATACTTACCGTGTGCTGTCCGCCCTTGCTAGTAGGCGTCTCCTTTTAGCAATAGTCTGTAAGATAGGTAAGCAACAACATTGGCATTGTCAAATTTCCTGAACATAAGCAAATTAAACATTTAGAACAATCAAGTTGTCATTATCTGTAGAAGGTAATAATTTGAATCATAGCATGGTGGTACATAATATTATTAGTCTATGTAGACAAATATTGTTAACTAGCCTAATCCCATCTTGCTTACCTTTGGATGATTTAATTAAAGCCTGCTGGTTGTCCAGCCCCTGCTCTGGCTTTTATAAAGGTAGTGGCCCTCTAAATATGGATGATGGCACTGAATGCATCAGCACTGTCATTGTCTTGTTTTGGTGGAGGAGAGGGTGGGTGGGTGGAATTGTGGTTATTCTGTGGATCATGCCAGTGAGAGGCTTCACCAGGAATCTGGCTGTTGGGGAGGGCTGCTGGGATGAGGTCCACATCTGCACTGGCATCCCAACACTCCTGTTGGAAAAAAGGTATTTGTAAGATCACGCATGATCAACCAAAAGTAGGTCATAAATCAACATTGTCATCAGTTATCACAATTTGCATCTGCATTTGCCATTAGCAACATTTGTAAAAAAGTTGAATTACTCAAACTTGATCAGTAACTATAACAATCAGGTCAAAGCAGTGAAATAATTGGTCTTGAAATAAATGTAAAAAGTATTATTATTATTATTACTTTTATAATAAGTTAAATAAATGTTCATAATTAGTTTGTGCAGGTATTACATTTAATGCATCATATTGGTCAGAATTTTCTTGGTCTTTGTTAGATTTCTTTGCCACTATTTTCTGATGTTTCTCTACAAGAAAGACAACAAATTAAGACCTTGTTGAATTTGTAGAAAGCCTTATTCTGTTGCTGTGGTACACCTAGTCAGTCAAATGTCTCAGGTAGAAATGTTCCCTCATACATTTTAGAGATTGTATAAGTTATAGACTAATGAATGTTTTCATGCAATAATATGTTAACAATATGTGATAACAATAAATAAATAAATAAAATAGATTAATAAACATGTATGTGTCGTGTCATTTTTGAGACATATGGAAATGAGAGAATACTCTAAGAGCTTGTTAACATGTATCTAGATATTTTCATTAACTGATATTTTTTTTTATCCATTTGGGCGATGGTTTTAGCAACCTTAAATGGATATCTTTAAAGTGCCCTCAAAAGTGAAGATATTTCAGATTCTTATATTTCAAATTCTGTGGACACGTAAACGCAATTCAGAAAAGAAGCTGATAAAAAGTATTTCTTTATTAAGATATCTACATACGTGTAGAAAAGCCCAAAGACAGGTCAAGAGCAGAACAGGAGAGCCAGAAGTCACATGATAACTTAAGCTAAAAGCTAACTTTACTTTGTCAATATCTTTGTGTGCTTGTGGACACTGACTGACTAATAACATGGAAGCATATGATTGGCAGTCAGGTTCAGTCAGTACAAAGGCATGGTGAAGGTCAGTCCCCAAATGACAATGTCTTTCCAAGCACGTCTACACATGCTTAACGTGTTGCTAACCTTTAACCTTGTGCAAAGAATCTGTCTGTGTGATTGGGGAAGGCATGCTTTACTTGTTCATTTCCATTTCTGAACACTTCACAGAGGTCATCATAAATAAAGCCTGGGTCAGGCTGTGTATGATTTATGAGGGACTGGGCTGTCGAGTTAACATAGTGGTGTGAGTAATCAGAAAGTGATTTCTGTCTTTAATGCCTCACATGCTCCTGTTGTCAAGGTGTGATGTTACTGTGAACTCAATGGTTTCGCAAGCAGTAATGGAAGTCATTTGAAGTCAGCAGGCTTCCCTATGGCCTTAACATCCTTCATGTATAACACTGACAAATTGTGGACAATAAAAACATTCTTTGTTAAAAGTGAAAACATGACATTAAAAGAATACTTTATCCTATTCCTGCTATTCTTGTTGTGGTAACTGTGGTTATAAGTTGCCAAACTGTGGTCTGTCTTTTAATCTTCTTCACTTATATATGTGCTGCAAACATTTTGTTTAGCTTTCTTAGATTGTTACTCAAGTACAGCATGAAACATCTGAACATGAGAACATGAGACTTCAATAAGATTTCAGGATGCAGGTCAGGTTGTCCATAAGCTATGTAATAAATACTCTATATGGCACAAGTAACAAAATGCCAAAGCTATTTCATTAGTTCTGTGCCTCTGGGATGGTGTTGACTACTGTGACAAGTGTGAAGGAGTCCAAAGCTGCTAAGTGGTGAGAACAGCAGAGGAATATAAAGGTCAGGAGGTCGAGCAAGGTGCAAATTTCACAGTGTTACTTAGACATGTGCATTGGCAACCTCCCAGTCACATCAATATGTAGCTTAGGCATAGCTATGGGCTCAGACTCAAGCATGAAACAACATTCCTGATATTTGACACTCATAGCCATGCTCATGCCCCCACCACCACCACACTCATGCACTCATAATAAATTAAAAATAATAAACTTTTCCAGTCTGTATTACCACTTTTGCATCAGACTTGAATATGAATTAATGCCACCTCCAGTCTCACTGATTATGAATGAATGCCATCCAGTCTCACTGTAACACTTATGGCAGTGGTTTTATACTTCTCTGTCATTTTTGGGTTAGGGGAAAAGCTAGATAAAAAAATAGCCTCATTGATGTAACAGCCAATGTGACAAACTGGGGCGTTTTACGGGAGTGTAGACACTGCACATAGGGGAGATGGATTGACACTAGTCAGCATTTTCTCCTCTGTTCCACCAGATGGCACTAGTCACATTTTTCCCCAGATAGAAAACAAGAGTACGGCACCCGCTGATACTTGTTTATTTGTCCCAGAATTTATGAGGTCTGGCAGTTGCAACTCAGAACTACTAAAGGATGGAGTCTCAATGTGATAATCAAAGAAATCTAGAATTCAAATTGAAATTAGAGAAGAACTGTAGGATGAATGTCTTCAGTGCCCACTTTCAGGTAGCAACAATTGAAACAATGCCTGAGTGTATTTATTAAGATCAATTAATAGACCAGACCTAACCCAATGTCAGCTGCCAAAACAGAACAGTCTGGAAGGGCTTGCATGATGATGGCAAGGCAAGTTTATTCAAAGAACACATTTGATACCCAAGGGCAACTGAGTGTGCTTTATATAAATAAAAGTAGTGAATAAAGGCCTTAACAGCAAGTCCTCAAGTAATAAATAAGTCCATAGAACAGTAATTAAAAGACAAAAACAGAGAGTGAATATGATTATAAGGAAACACTTGAACTGTTTTTAGAATGAGAATATTTTTGCCTGAAGTCTAGATTTGAAACCGCAGCAGTCGGGATTTTTTTTTTTTTCATGTAAACATGTTGACATTTTTGTAAAAGCATTGCAAAAACTCACATCTTTTGTATAGATATTTGATCTTAACTGTCATTACATCTGATCACCTCCAATTAGTTTATTCTCTTCCAAAGAGGTTGATTGATTGTATGCTTTAATATGTATTTATTTACTTACTTACTTACTTATTTGCTAATGTGAGGCTCATTCTTATCATTGATATTTTTTGTTATTGTTGCCCTTGTCGTCAGTATCAGTACCATTAATATTATAGTAAATGTCAGCTTTTTAACTTAACATTAAATGAATGTGTCACGTTTTGCACAAAAGTGTCAAATCCCATAACCAAATCAAGTTATTAATGAAATAGCTTTGACTGAGTAATGAACATGTGATGTTGCCACAATGAAGAAACCTGACTCATCTCTTGGTATTGTTTACCTTCCCATTGTCCTTGAGGACAAAGATAACCTGTGAAATTCCATCTGAGTGCCTCTGTCTGATTGAGGAGCACAGCTTGTGAAGAGTGATGATACTGTGACAGTTGGCACATTCATAAAGTTCTCAATGTGCATAAATAAAAATGTCCACTCACAGAACTGTTGGCGCCTCTTTGAGAGGTGTGAATGATAGACATAGTGTTTGCCCAGGTCAGTATTCGTAGGCTATTTCACATTACCCTATTTAGCTTTAATGTTTATCATATTAACAATAAAGTGTCAAGAGTACATAAAACTTTTTAAAAAGACCATGCTTATTGTGCAGTCACACGTATTGCACACTTGTGTGATCACTGAGAACATGGTGATTAAAGCTTCAAAAGACCTTGGTGCTTAATATACCAAGGAGTTTTGAAGGACACCCCCGGGCATGTATTCTCAGCTGTTCACTTTAGACTCCTCCTTTTACCAAGCAAGTCTCCGTCTCAATGTCTCAGATGCAGCACACTGTGTTTTCACAGGTAGGAAGGAAGGTGGGGGAATACTGACAAATGCGTTTGCATACAAGAGATGTGGTTTCATTGCAAAACACCTTTGGAAAGTTAACCAGGTAAGCAGTTCTTCAAACTATAAATGCACTATTTTTTTTTAAATGACTAAACATGTGCAAGTCATCTCAAGGTAGTTACCACAATGTAGATGTCTGTTATATTACAAAGAATCCAAGAAGTGGAAGAACCATGTTGAAGAAGTTGCAGAGCATTTTTGTGATGGAGTTCTGTTGCTACAGTCAATTATGTGCTCTGACTGTCATATCAAGCTTGCCTTCAAAAAAAGTTGTTGGTACTGTTGTACTCTAATGTGTTTTGTCTAAACACTTTGACTTTGTTGCCTTTGATGCCTTTTCCTGTGTTATGAGTTTGATACTGCAGTCATTTTTTGTAAGGATGGTTCTCCAGCATAATGGTCAGGAGAGATTTGAGACAGAGTTATAACGCTACAGTTCATTGTCTACTTGTGGTTAGGGTAGAGGCGTGGTGCCCCTTATATCCAGGGTTCAATTCCAGGTAGGGTGCCCATTCAGGGTAGGTGATGCGCTATTGGGCACTGTTACCCTAGTATGGGAAGTTTAGGGGCATGTCTAAGGGATTCCATAGAATATAAAGTGTATGGGCATTCTACTTCAGTGCCATGGCACCAAATATGCTCTTTGGCTGCCAACCCAATGATCTTTGTTCTGCTGTGTTTTGTGCTCAAGCAATATGTTTAGTGTCACACTGAGGTAAAGGCTGGGTGGAGTGACTGCACTCATCATTTTTTCCCAAAAACTTCTGTGTTTCCATGGTAAGCCTTATGTCAGCCCTATCTATCACACTTATAATCATAATAATTTAATAGTCTAGTAATACTAATATATTAATCTTCATACCGGGATTAAGTGCAATTCTGTATATTTGTTACCTTACTTTATTATCTTTATTATTATTTTATTAATAATATACCAATACAGCTTTGTCAGATATTCAGAATTTGGAGCACACATGTTGTTTGTTGAAACTGAAGTAAAATCATACAGCAGTTATTACACTGAAACAGCACAAACTTCAACAATTTCATTTGCAGTTTCAGTTTATTCTATTCATCTACAGGTATGGGAGCCAGAGACAAGCTCCAAAGAAGAGCACACAAGGGTTTCAGAAAAGTCTAGGAGAAAGCTTCATTCTTCATCGTGCCCCTTCTATGAGAGAAAAATGGAAGATGAAAATTAAAATGTAAAAATGTAAACAGGTAGGATTTGCAAACCAAGAGAATAGCAATCATTTTTGAATAGTATGTAACACTGGGGCATTTCATGTAACATTGGGGCACTACTTTATATTATATTGCATGTGCTGTAACTGCATGAAGAAACAATAGAAGGTACTGAAAGCACCTTTTTCACCCCCTAGCCATTTAACCATCAAAGTGACTATGAAGCTGGTAAATGAACCCAAAAACAGTGTAAACTTTTGCCTGGTGTCCCTTTATGCCTAATGTAAGCTGTTTTGTTTTGTCTTTTGTCTAGAGTTTTATTCAAACTTATAATTGTCCTTGCCCTACCTATTGCATGGTAATTAAGCAAGTTAAATTTTCAATGGCAGTTGGTTGTGGATTAATAAAAAATCACAATAGAGTAGAGCTTGGATTGTAAATGAACAGGAATATAAGTGAGACTTGTCTTCACTATTTGATAATTTGACCAGATGTCATTTCAAGATTTCACGGCAAGTTGATGGTAAGATTTTAACCAATTAATTTACCATTAAACATAACTGGCCATTTATAACATTAAGTTAGGTTGATAGCACATGCAGCAGAGCAGTAATATGCTGTATGTATAGAAAACACTTGCAGGTCCTCTTACCTTACTACCAATTTCACGGCTCTTGGCTCTCATCTTGTTGACTTGAGTCTCAGCAATATCAGCTCTCTCCTCAGCCTCATCCAGCTCATGCTGCAGCTTACGGAACTTGCTCAAGTTGGTGTTGGCTTGTTCCTCCTGAAGAGTATAAATGTGCAAGTGGAATGGTGGTCTTATCCATATGATCAATGCAGGAATACAATGTCAAGTTCATGTCTCCTCAACTCCCCATCTGACCAGAGCCACAAAATTTCATGCAATCCCGGACTACTGAAATGGAGATTTTTCTTTTGGGAGACTATTTCTGTATCACTTACAGCTTCCTCTGTTGCTCTCTTGTAGGACTTCACTTTCAGCTGCAGCTTGTCAACAAGATCCTGAAGACGGGCAAGATTCTTGCGGTCCTCCTCAGTCTGTTATTGTTTAAGGAAATGTTCGCAGATATTTGTTTCATTGACTCATGAACACATATCTAATCCATGCCTGTTATTCATGATCTGTCCACTGCCATCTCATGTTCACTACAGAACAACCTAGTTTAGAAACAGTAAGCTTGATTTCCAGTTTGACTAGAGGAGTAATATCTACATACAATGTATGTTTATAGGTACAATCGTTAAAGGCTCAGCTAAAGGCAGTGAACTCATTTACCATGTCTTAAACATACTGTAAGTCAATATAAGATGGTTGTAGTACCTGGTAAGTAAGCTCCTTAATGCGTCTCTCGTGTTTGCGAATGCCTTTCATAGCTTCACTAGCCTTTTTCTGCTCCATTTCCAATTCATTCTCCTGTTCTCTCACCTGCAAAGGACAAGTAACATCTTAGTGCCATTTTGATAGCATTCTTAAATATCTTGATAATGACACAAACTAATGTATACTAACCCTAGCCTCCAGTTTCTGGATCTGCTTCTTGCCACCCTTCATGGCGATTTGCTCAGCTTCATCCAGACGGTGCTGCAGGTCCTTGATGGTCTGCTCCATGTTCTTCTTCATGCGCTCCAGATGAGCACTGGTGTCCTGCTCCTTCTTCAGCTCCTCTGCCATCATGGCAGCATCAGTGATGGCCTTCTTGGCCTTTTCCTCTGCATTCCTACACTCCTGCACAGTGTCCTCCACCTCAGTCTGCAGCTGGTTCACATCATTCTCCAGCTTCTTCTTGTTGTTCACCAGGCTGATGTTCTGAGTGTGAAGAGCAATTAAGTGAATAAAAGTGTATACTCTAGATTACAGTGTTTTCTTTCCCAAGTAAATCTCTTTTTTGGGGGTTAAACAGATAGCTTTGTTGCTCTAAGTCAGTATAAATTGACAACTCAGAAAGAAAGCTTTAAAAATATACAACATACTGTATTGTAAAACTGAGCGTAAAGAATAACTGCTACCAAACTTTTCAAACATTTCTGCTTTGTTTTCTCCTAAAATGGGGCATTACCATTGACACAACAAATCACCCATCTATATTATAAAGGGTGAAGGTGTCTTGAATTTTACCTGAGAGTGTAGCAGCTGGACTCTCTCACTGACGTCCAGAAGTTCCTGTTCAGCCAGTTTTCTTGCTTTCTCGGTTTGCTCCACCACCGACCTCAGCTCATCCAGTTCAGCCTGCAGTAGATTGTTGCGTCTTTCCACAATGGCAATGTTCTCTTTGAGATCATCGTTAGCACGGAGTGCCTCATCAAGCTGTAGCTGCGCATCCTACCATGGAAAATGGAAAATATTCTTGTAACATCAAGTAAATAATCTATTCATACAGTTTTTTTTTAATATTGCATCATGGCTTTACCTTCAGATGACCTTGGAGACTCTTGAGCTGCTTCTGGGCCTCAGCTGCCTGTCTGTTGGCCTGGCTGAGCTGGATCTCCATTTCATTGAGGTCTCCCTCCATCTTCTTCTTCAGCCTAAGAGCCTCATTCCTGCTGCGAGTCTCAGACTCCAGTGAGCTCTGCAGGGTGTCCACCATTCTCTGATGGTTCCTCTTGGCCTGCTCCATCTCCTCATCCTTCTCAACAAGTTTGCGCTCAATATCAGCTTTGATCTGATTAAACTCCAGCTGAGCTCTGAGGATTTTACCTTCTTCATGTTCAAGTGAGGCCTATTGACAGATCATTAGATTATGCATCTCAAGGTAATGTAAAGTAGCAATGTGATAAAACATGTATTAGTCTGATAGCATCTACTAGTTTTGGGTTCATGCACCTCTGCTTCCTCCAGAGCTGTTTGTATATCTGCTTTTTCTTGCTCTAGTTGCTTTCTGATTTTCTCAAGTTCATGAATGTTCTTTCCACTTTCACCGAGTTGCTCACTGAGATCTGAAATTTCCTCTGTTGAACAAGGAAATGTGTCTATTTCAGTGAACATTTGTGAACAGATTACTTTATTAGGGAACTTTACATCAAGAGAACCTTAAGATATAAAGTATTATTTAGTATGAACCTTGGAGGTTTTTGTTCTCTCTCTTCATGGTCTCAAGGTGATCCAGAGATTCTTCATAGGAGTTCTTGAGTTTAAAGAGTTCAGTGCCAAGAGATCTGGCCTCTTTCTGGGAGCTCTCCAGCTCAGTCTGGGACTCCTCATACTTCTGCTTCCACTCAGACAGGATCTGGGAAAATTCAAATATTGTGTGTTATTTACCTGGGAGGAAATAACACATTTTGATTTGAAAGAAATACCAAACTGTCTCAACTGTGTCAATACCTTATCAAAGTTTCTTTGCTTCTTGTCAAGGGCAGCAGCAACAGCGTTGGATCTCTCCACATCTACCATGAGATCTTCAATCTCATTCTGTAGTCTATGCTTAGTTTTCTCCAGAGAGGAGCATTTGG
Source organism: Tenualosa thibaudeaui (assembly GCA_027481765.1). Classification (NCBI taxonomy): domain Eukaryota; kingdom Metazoa; phylum Chordata; class Actinopteri; order Clupeiformes; family Clupeidae; genus Tenualosa; species Tenualosa thibaudeaui. The sequence continues at coordinate 5,627,896 of JAIFZK010000008.1, forward strand.
CATTAACAGCCTCCACAGCTTCTTCTGCATCTTGCAGACGCTGAGCCAGCTTTTTTCTTTAAGAAGAAAAAAGTTTTTCTCATCACACATTTATTTTACTATTTACCAATACATGTAGATGATCCGTGAGGATGTTACAATTTTAGCCTATGTATTTGGGTTCATCTGAATGCCAGGTCAGTGTCGATCTTACTTAGCATCTTCCAGTTCTTCAGTCCTCTGGATGGCATCAGTTTCATACTTGGTTCTCCATTGAGCCACCTCAGAGTTGGCCTTGGAGAGACTGCGCTGCAGCTCAGCCTTGGCCTCCTGCTCTTCCTCATACTGCTCCCTCAGGAGGTCAGCATCATGGCGAGCAGACTGCACTGCATGAGCCAGTGCATTCTTAGCCTGTGAAGTAACATAGCAGTATTAGGTCAGAATAGCAATAAAACCTGTTGATATTTACCTTACATTGTAGCATTCTTAGCCTGACTTGAAAGAAAATGATGTTAGTCATATCGTTTACTGTTATAATGTCATGGTTACCTTGACTTCTTCCTCCAATTGTCTTTTGAGATCCTCAATCTGCTGGGTGAAAGACTGTTTGCTTCTGGTTAGTTGTGACACTAGAGAACCTTTCTCTTCAAGTTGTCTGGAAAGCTCACCTTTTTTTAAATAATAATGTATGTTATGGTGGAAGACCCTCATTAGAAATGTCAGTATGCATAGGGCAACACTGTGTGGCACTACATAACAACAATGCGTCTTGCAAAAAATAATGCAAATATATATGCAATACAAAAAATAATACAAATATATGAAGAATATATTTGCAGAATCATGTATTTCCCTTTTTACACATATCCTAAATATCTGCTTGCTCGTACATTTGTAGAAATATCAAACAGCAGGTGCTTTCCTTGATTAAAGGAAACACCAACCTTTTTGTAAATTTGCTTGTTTGGTGTCTATCCCAGACTTAGATAAGATGATACACCCATCACTCCTCTGTGCCTGCCACAGTTCCCAGTCTGACACCCCAGCCTAGCTTAGCATAAATAACAGGAAATGGTTTACACCAACTGGCATAAAGTTTCTAGGGTTGTGGATGTATCCCACTTCCATTGAATTAGGCTAACATTAGTTAATGTTAGACTTATTGCACAAAAAAGGTATGCATCCTAACTGGCTTTGCAGGTTTGCAGTAGACTGCAAATAAACAAATGCAAATAAATTTCCCCAAATTTAAGTAAAGAAATCCAAAACAGCATTACTTTAGTTATTTGATATTACCTGAAATAAATCTACAAATTATTTTAGAAAATTCATAAAAATATAGCTGATCAAATTTTCAAATGGGCACAATAAATTAGTAAATTAATAAATGAATGTTTTCATACCATTTTCAGTTTGTAGTTTTGCTTTCTGTGTGGTGAAATCATTGATACTGCGTTGGGCTTCTTCATATTTCACTCTGTATTCACTCATCTGGTCCTCCAGGGTGCGGCTCATTTTCTCCAAATTTGCCTGAAATGTATCAAGAAATAAGTAACCTAAACAACAATGTAGTGTAAACCATATTATTACCAATGAAACCATCTTACCTTGGCTTTGGCCACCTGCTCCATGTTGGAGACAACATCATCTAGCTCCAGACGAAGTTCACTCTTCTCCTTCTCAAGCTTTTGTTTCACTCTCTGGAGGTTGTCAATCTGCTCACCAAGGTCAGCTGCACTATCTGCATGTTTCTTCCTCAGTGTGGCAGATGTGGCCTCATGTTGCAGAGTGGACTCTTCGAGGTCTCTGCGCAGCTTCTGGAACTCAGCCTCCCTCTTCTTGTTCATCTCAATCTGGGCAGAAGTGGCACCTCCAGCCTCCTCCAGCCTCTCACTGATTTCCTCCAGTTCTCTGGCCAGATCTGCTCGCTGTTTCTCCACTTTGGCTCGGGCAGCTCTCTCAGCCTCCAGCTCTTCCTCCAGCTCCTCAATACGAGCCTTTATTCAAAAGGGGATGACAGTCTTATAGAAATGGCTTACATGTTAATAAATGGTATTCTTTTTTTTCAGTGTACCTGAAGCTCCTTGAGTTTTTTCTGTAGCTGAGTTGCCATGACCTGCTCATCCTCAATCTTGCCATTAAGCTGGCTAATCTCAAAGTCTTTCCTACATAAATGAATAATTTGTGAGACTTTTTGTTTTTATGATAGTAGCTAAGGTATTTTTGTTTTACTGTATTGGTTACTTTTTGAGTCGTTCCTCCAGCTGTTGTTTGTCATTTTCTAAATCCATCACATTTTCTTGGGTCAACTTTAAGTCACCCTCAAGTTTCCTCTTCGCTCTCTCAAGGTCCATCCTTATTTTTTTTTCCTGTTCCAGGGACCCTTCAAGCTGAAAAACAGATCATTGAAAGGAATATGAGGATCTCTTGCAATACTCTATTCAGGTTCATCTTATTTTCTTCTTTCTAACGTACATCATCAACTTGCTGCTCCAGCTTGGCTTTGGCCTTCGTCAGAGTGTTGACTTTGTCCTCCTCACTCTGAAGGTCATCCAGGGTTTGCTGGTGAGCCTCCTGTAGAGCTTTTTTCTCCTTGGTGAGCTTTGCAATGGTTTCATCAAGAGCTGACATTTCCTCAATAAGGTTTTTAACCTGAAAGCAGAACGAAAATACAAACCCCATTGTATTGAGACCCCAATGTCAAAACAGTGTCCAACATGACAAAAGCATAAGGCCTTTTCAGGTGTAATGACCTTATTCTCAGTGGCATGCTTCTCTTTCTCCACTTTAGCCAGAGTGAGCTCTAGATCATCAATGTCCTTCTTGAGCTCAGAGCACTCATCTTCCAACTTCCTCTTTTTAGCAGTCAGCTCTGCATTTATCTCCTCCTCATCTTCCAGTCTCTCGGTCAACTCTTTGATTTTGGCCTCAAGCTGAATTTTGTTCTTGATAAGACCTTCGCATCGCTCTTCAGCATCACAAAGATTATCTTGTTCCTAAAGTGTTTTGTAGCAGAGTAAAGAGAATGAATTAGGCATAACCAAAGAATATATGTAAATAGTAAATAATTATCATAGATTACTGAAAAATGTAGTTATCATTCTCTGGATATAGTTAGACTCACTGTCTGAACTTGAAGCTGCAGGTCGTTCTTCTCTTGGAGAAGAGAAACCATTTTCTCCTCAAGCTCCTTCCTACGAGCCTCAGATTTAGCGTAGGCCTCCTTCAGCTTTGCAAATTCTTCCTTCATGTTGGCCATCTCTTTCTCAGCTTCAGCTGATCTCAACAGAGGCTTGATTTTGAAGTACATCTTCATCCAGGGCCAATTCTTGACACTCATAAATGCCCGGATGTTCCACTGAATAACCAGCAAGGCATCCCTGTTGTGAAAAAATTTGAATGATTAATGTTGTATTCATACACATTATCTTGTCAGTGTTGGCAGTTGCTCATAGGTTGAAGCCAGGAGCCCGTTGTGTTTAGGTAGTCATCCATTGTGTTGAAACTGCTTTGTATGGCATGATGGTGTATGACTGTTACCTTCGTTCCAGAACCTTCTGGAATTCTATTCTTGCAAGAACACCTCTGGATCTAGCCTGCAGTCGTGTGATGATTAAAGCAAGGCGGTCATCTCTCATTTCTTCAAGGATACCCAGCAAACCAGCTTTGAAGAACACCTTCAGTCAATAAGAAAATGTAAGAATTTTGAGTCATATTTTTCATTTCAGAGTGCTGGAAATAGAAACCAAATTCTCTGTCTGCTATACCTTGGTGTGCCCAAACCTATACTGGTTATGGTCAATGTCCAGGGAACCCAGTAGTTTTTCCGCACTCTTTTTGCTGTCAATAAACTGTCCCTCTGGGATAGCAGCAGGATTTAAGATGCGGTATCTGAAAATGGATAGTTGAAATTTGATGTAATAAAGATCATAATTTGTTAATGAGTTAAAATAATAAAAGACCCTTTACCTCTGTTTGAAGTCTCCGTATAGGATCCTGTTGGGGAAGCCCTTTCTGCAGATCCTGATGCCTTCCAGCACACCGTTACAGCGTAGCTGGTGCATGACCAAAGGATTGTCCATGGCCCCAGGAGTCTTGCTCTCATTGGGGATGATGCAGCGCACAAAGTGGGGGTGAGTTGACCTCAAGTTGGTCATCAGCTTGTTCAGGTTCTCCTGTTGTAAGATAATGTGTATTTGCGTGATTAGTGATCCAAACAGTACAACTTAACTAAAAATACAACTAAATTAGCTTGTTCAGGTTTTCCTGAGGATGAGAGCAATGTTGAGTCATCGTAGCTCTTATCCTTAGAAAGTCTTTGGATAGGGTAGCACAATGAATTAGCATGCCATGGGTATACATTGAGAAAGTTAACAATCAGCAGATATGTAAAATGTCATACTATCACAGGGATTACATTAACAATCAGCCTAAATTCCTAAAACATCATAAAAAATCCAGTGACATACATACCTAACTCCAGAATGTTTTAATCTGACAAATATTAGAATTATCTGAATCTGACTCAAACATTTAGCTTACTTGTACTCACCCTGTGGAGGGCAGACACAGTCTGGAAGGAAGAGCCCTTCTTCTTCTTTTCCTTCTTACCACCTCCACCTGAGCTATCTGCCATTACTAAAACATAGTGAGCACAACAATGAGTCCACAAGATATTACCCTGCACTTACCCAGCTATCGAAGTAGTGTGTACCATTTGTGTTGTCCCATTAAAACACTTTTGCGATAATATGTAAGTGGTAAAGAGTTCATTATCACTCACCAGAGTCGGCACCAGCATAGTTGGCAAATAGAGTGGCCAATAGTTTCACTGTAGACTTTTGGTATAAACCAACCACTGTCTCATTGAGAGGGTCTTTGTTCTTCATCAGCCAGTTGTTGATGTTGTAGTCCACTGTTCCAGCATAGTGAATCAGGGAGAAATGGGCCTCTGCTTTGCCCTTGATAATCCTGGGCTTCTGGAAGTTCCCAGATTTTCCCAGGTGGTTGTCATAAAGCTTAGCTTTGAATGTGGCATCACTGGCCTTGGGGAACATGCACTCCTCTTCAAGGATGGACATGATACCCATGGGCTGGGAATAAGCATTAAGTCAACATCAGAGGACCACTCCATCAAAATAGAGACAGTAACCTATTGATCATTAGTGCTATGTGAAATCATGTATACATCAGCAATACTATATTACCTTTTCAATGAGGTCAATGCAGGCCTGCAAGTCCATGCCGAAATCAATGAATGTCCACTCAATGCCCTCCTTCTTGTACTCCTCTTGCTCCAGCACAAACATGTGGTGGTTGAAGAACTGCTGCAGCTTCTCATTAGTGAAGTTGATGCACAGTTGCTCAAAGGTATTGAACTGTAGAAGACAGTGATTTCAATTTAATTTTCTTTTAATTTCAGTCAAAAATTGACTGCATGCATTGTAAAAAGAAAGAAAGAGAAAATAATATTTTGATTCAGTCAAGTTATTTGTATCAAAATCATTACAGGTTTATTACACATTTACACTTACACATATTTAGCAGATGCTTTGATCCAAAGTGAATTACATTTGTCAACTATCAATTACTTCAGGGCCAGTCTTCCCTACAGGTTTAAGTGACTTGCTCAAGGGCACAACAGTGGCAACTGGGATTTGGGCCCACAAAGCATACTACTACTACTAGGCTACTAGCATGCTAGCTAGGTTTGACATGACTCCCTGTTAACTGGGTGCTTGTGATCAGTAATGACCAAGGAAAGTATCAAAAATCAAAGACAAAAATCTTACATCAAAGATCTCAAATCCAGCGATATCCAGCACACCAATGAAATACTGGCGAGGCTGTTTGGTGTCCAAAGACTGGTTGATTCTCACTACCATCCAGAGGAACATCTTCTCATACACTGCTTTTGCAAGAGCTCCGACAGCATAATATACCTGACAGGGTAGGAAACATTTTGAAGACATTATGCTTCCCAGATGTGAAAATTGCAATGTAAAATTAACTTTCTGTTTTTGTTTCATAATTATGAATGCATTTTTATTAAAAGTTTACAAGTCACCTGTTGGACATTCTGTCCCTTGGTGACCCACTCGTTTCCTACTTTAACCCTCGGATGACACAAGGCCTTGATGAGGTCAGCAGAGTTCAGGCCCATCAGATAAGCAGCTTTGTCTGCATCTAAAATATAATTTTTGAAGTCATATTGAGATCAATGGCCCACTCTTAAAGTAGTTAAAGTATCAGAATATAATGTTGATAGAAACTCCACTAGCATCCCATGCCTTCGGGTGCATTTACTTTGTGCCAAAATAGCCAAAATAGTAGGCCTAATGAACCTTTTTCACAGCAGTGTCAGGGTAAGCACAGGTAGTATTTATGGCAGCCTAGGGTTAGGGTTAGGGTTAAGATTCTGATTCAGTGTATAATTTTAAATGCTAGTGCTTTTAGAATTAGAGGGTTAGGGTTAACCCTAGAACACTATACATGAAAGGTGAGTAGTTAACATGTTCATAGCAGCTGTCAAAACTTGTTCACAAGGCATTCATGACTGACGTGACATGACTCAACATTCATACTCAACCTTTCATAAATGTGGTGGACAGAATGGCGATAATTTAGCGAAATAAAAGTCCAACAGTCTCTAAGTTGCATTGCTATTTTGTTTGTTACGTGATCATGTCACATTTAAATATTTCATGATTATCTTTGCAGGTAATTATCATCTTCTGTTGCCTTGCCTACACTCAGATGGGTAGTCTCTATGTAGTTTACTTCCCACTGTTTAGTCATATTATAAATACTTCCCAACCTGTATAGTAAAGTGACATTTGAAGTAGATTTGAAGATAGTCATGATATTTTTTATGACATATTTGTGACATGTGACATAATCAGGTAACAGTTCTAAAATGAAAGCACCAATACTGCCTTGAGGCTATTGGACTTTTATTTTGATGTTGTTGTCATTCTGTCTTCCACATTTGTGAAAGGGTGGGTATGAATGTTAAGGAAAGTCCCTTCACTCGACCGCCATCTTGGAATGCCTTCGTACAACTCCAGATCCGTGGGTCATACTGACCTAAAAAGTGTATTGTGCGAAGTCTGAATTGAATTTTGTCAAAATCAACTTGTAGATCGCTCAAAAGCTAAAAAAAAAGCCATTATTTGAAATTTGCTCACTATGCCTGTGGCAACATTCGCAGCATGGCTAACCATGGTGACTGAGATAGTAAGGTTGTCTTAGTACGTCCAACAATGCGATTGGTTACTTTAATTGCAGGGCAGGACTTACAGTTTCTGAACTCCACCATCTTTGCATTACGAACGGCCGTGATACATTTCTATGGGAGAACATTTTAAGTGATGTGTCCCTGGTCATGTCTTATGAAACAGTCATGAATGCTTTGTGAGCAGTTTATGACAGCTGCTATGAATGCACTCACCCATCAAGTCAAATGTTACAAAATCATTTGAGACTTAAGCAATACTTGTGGATTAGTTTATGTAATGAATGACCAAGATGCTCTGAGTACAAACCCTCAGTGCCATCAGCCTCTGCCTGCTCCTCTCTCTGCTTCTGCTTGAACTTCATGTTGCCGTAGTGCATGATGGCACCAGTCATCTTGTAAATGCTGTTCTTTTCCTCTTGGGTGAAGCCCAGCACATCAAAAGCCTCCTACAGCACAAAATACACAATTCAAGTACAATAAACTACTTTGATTATGTTTGTTGTATGAATGTTCCCTCACATCAGTGGCCATCAGCTCATCCCCATCATTAATTGAAGGCACAGTTGTCTCTCCTTGGGAGATGAAGGCGTAGTCATAGGGGTTGGCAGTGATCAGCAGCAACTCTAGAGAGAAAGAAACAAGATGCTCAATAACTTGTTCCCGCATTTTTTTAGATGTTAGTAAATTTATTATTGAAAATAATTAAGTTTAACCTAGCAGCTCTGGTTTCCTCTGAGACAGGATCTGGTAAAAGATGTGGTAATCTCTCTCAGCCTTGAGCTGGAAAGTCACCCGAGACTTCTCCAGAAGATCTGGAAAACAATGCAAATGGGACAGATTGAAAATGTTTTTTCCTGTATTAAGAACATACAGTGCTCAAACATTTTAAAGTGATTTAGTGGAATGGAAATGTTCTTACAGGTCTCAATGTCAGCAGAGGCCAGTTTGCCATTTGCAGCAAAGTGGATCCTAATAAACTTTCCCTATTGGAGACAGAAACAAAACTGAATAGGCTACCGTAACACTTAATGGAGACTATATTTTGGTTTTACAGCATGAAGCTCCAATGTGCCTAATACATTTTGTGATAAAAAAGTCATACTCACAAATCTAGAGGAGTTGTCATTTCTGATGGTCTTTGCATTACCAAAAGCCTCCAGAGCAGGGTTACACTGGATGATTTGATCCTCCAGGGTGCCCTGAATATTAAAAAGTAATGAGTGCCTTACCCTCTTTGAAAATGTTGTGCATTGTACATTTGACAGTAATACTGTCTCAATTTCAAAAAACCTTTTTGTCTGTTGGGTCCCTTTTGCCAGCACCAGCAGCAATACTGGCAAAGTACTGAATGACTCTCTTGGTGTTCACAGTTTTTCCAGCACCCGACTCTCCACTGTAAGGGATTAAAGAGAAATTGCAATATTTATTATTCTGAAATGGAGGTCCAGAAATAGAATCCATTTGCATTGCAGACTTACGTGATAAGGATGGACTGATTCTCTCGGTCTGGAAGAGAAGTTGGGTGTTGAGCAATTATTCATAAATAATGCAGAGATGAGAGAATGAATGTTTTCGTTAAAGGTACAGACATGCAGTGATGCTAAGTGTTTTTAAAAACATGTAGCACTTTTAGTAGTACTTAATATATAATAATAATATAGTACTCAATATCACATTTTGCTACAGCACATCAGGGATCTCTCCCTGTCACCGTCAGGTTTTCTCCGCTGAAGGACTCAAAGGACCTATCAGCAAACAGAGAGAGGGCTATGTCCTCGGTGGGAGGGATAAAAGTGGTGTCATGACCAAACAGTTGTTAACTGTATGAGGGCATCCCCAATAGTTTTAAAGTTCACAGAAAGTATCTGCCTACCAGGAAGCTAACCTATGCATATTGAGAGGTTCCAGACTTTTTGCACAAAGTGAAATAATGTGAAATAGCCTGGTTCACAAGGCTACTGGCTGAGAGCTCTTGAAACAAACTTTGTCAACACAGAAATGACTGGGCTGATTGCACCCTTAGAGGTAATATGTTTTGTTTTGTTTTGTTTTATTTACAAACTTGTTGTCTGGATATCTACTGTAGTAGCATACAAGCAAACTTGAGCTGCGCTGCCTCATATTACTTTGGTGGTAATGGTGGTGATGTGTTAACTGCCATACCATGTTAAATACCACTACTCCTCAGGATTTTTTATGGCTTGTTCGAGATGACTTGTGCTACAGAATTTCACATAGTTCCTTTTAAACATTTTCTTGTAAGAGGCTAATTTTTTGATAGTTGATTATGTACCTAACATACAGATTTTAACCAATTCTTTAGATATTTACCTGACAGCATGTACTGGTAGGCGTTGTCAGAGATGGAGTAGATGTGAGGAGGAGCTTCACTCCTCTTCTTGCCTCTGTAAGCCAGGACAACTTCCTGGTTGTATACTGGCAACCACTTGTAGGGGTTTACAGTGACACAGAACAACCCAGAGTAGGTCTGTGCAGAGAGACACAAACAATTGATAATGTCTGTATTTTAAGAGAATCTTAACGATTGATAATGTTGAGTTTGGCTCTGTCTTAGTATTGTAATCTGCAACACACCCATCATTATACTCACATAGATCATCCAGGCTGCATAACGCTCTTTGAGGTTATACAGCACAGCAGGCTCATGCAGGAAGGTAAACATTGCCATGTCCTCAATTTTATCAAACTTTGGCGGGTTCTGAGGGTGGATGTCTGACTCTTTCACGGTGACCGTCTACCAAAGATACAGTGTTGTTAATGGACAAAGAAGATCTCAAAATAAGTAAAAATTCATTTTTTTTACTTATTTACATTTACCAAAAATCTAAGATTAGATGCTCTTACCTTTTTTCTCTCAGTCTCGCAGGTGACTTTGTCACCATCACGACTGATAATAGTTCCCTTCACATACTCTTCATCAGGATCCGGCACAAAGCATTCCTTCTTCATGTCAAAGGGGCGAGTCTGGGCCTCCAGACGCTCCTTGTCTGACTTCCTCAGATACGGAGCCGCCTGCCCAAAGTCTGCCATTGCAGCATCCCCCATGGTGTAGCTTTGAAAACAAATTTTAATTTAGCTGTTTGTCTTAGCACAACACTTAATTACAGTACATTGAATTACATTGATGTTATATATATTCAGTTTTGATTGTTCACTCATTAAGCTAATTACATGGACATACTGTACATTTTGTTTCATTGGCAGATGATGTTCAGAAACAACAACTGAAGTAAGTTCTATTGATAAGTCTGAGGTCAATTTGACTGTCATTCACTGCTGAAGCTCCACATATACTGTGAGGTAAGTGTTAAATACAGAATTTCATTTGGATTTGTTTGTATTTTGGTCCACACCACACCAAGCAGCACTTACGATAATTCCTGCTACCTTTCTGTCCAGTTAACACTGATGTGATGCTACTGATCTAGCAATGGAAAAAAATACATTTAAGGTAGGTCTAGTCAGAATAAAATATTGCATATACTGTACCTGTGCATACCACACACACACACATAAACACACACTACAAAAATATGTTTGCAAATTCAAATGATATCCTAACCTCTTTCAGACATTAACCCCTATGCTGTTATACCAAAATGTACCAATGACAAGCACCTTTTTCATTGTATCCTATGATATTGTTCTGTGCCTTACCTTCAGATGATTCCAATTCAGAGCCTACTGGTTGCCCAGCCCCTGCTCTGGCTTTTATAAAGGTAGCTGCCCTCTAAATATGGATGATGGCACTGAATGCATCAACACTGTCATTGTCTCGCTTTGGTGGAGTTGAGGGTGGGGTGGCTGGAATTGTGGTTATTCTGTGGATCATGCCAGCAAGATTCACCAGGCTTCACCATGAAATTGGCTGCTGTCCATATATGTGCTGGTATTTCAGTATTCCTCGGGGATGGAGGTAGTCCTGCTTGCAGAAACAAAGTATGACGTGAACAAAAATCATATCAGATCATCAAAAAGATCAATACAGTGTTCTTCTTCAGTTCCGTGGTTTCTGAGGAAAAAAGCAAGTGAATGTTGAAGTACCTCAAGCCTCAAAAGAACCACTTTTTTGTAACATGTTTTTATTCAAACTCCTCATAATTAGATGATCTAGATTTGATCTGTTGTCAGTATGGTTGGCGTCTCCATTGCAATGGAGGGGAGCTAATTTCATCCATTGTCTTGGGTGCTATTTTTGGAAACGGTAGGGTGTGTTGAGTGGAAACATTACACAGCAATCAACAATGTCATTAAAAGATATTGTTTGTACACACACAGCTATCATGAGTTCAATGAAAGTTTTTCATTCATCAAAACATATACAGTTGAAGCTACATATGTTAACTATATGTTAAATATGTTAAATTGAATAAATTGCTGAATAATGTAGTTTAGTCTTGGTGTGATTTTTCGTTAAAAAGAATCATCTTTAACAGCAGTATTCATGAAACAATATGAATCTGCGTGTGTGTGTGTGTGTGTGTGTGTATCATTCTATGCTTGTTTAGATTATCAGATGCTAAAAATATCAGATTTTTGGCAGGTTTCAGACATCTGACAGCGGGACGTATGCGGTCAGTGCGGATGCAAGATAGTCTGTCAGTATGGACACAAGTCCTGGCTCTCTGTATTTTGAAAGCCCAGTGTACTTGCTGGACGTTTCACATATGTGAGAGATGGATGTTCTACTCTGAGATGTTCAGGGGATCATAAAGGCTCAGGGAGACCTTAATCAGCTCCATTTATGTCAGTTGTGGAGAAGCAGTCCAGTCCAGTCAGTAAATAAAGACTGTAGGGTTGGCCTGTGTGCTGCTTCTCCTTTGCCTTATGTTGCGGAGTGTGTCATGGCCAAGGGATGCGGTCTGTCTCTGCCCTGTAATCCCCTACACAGCCCCTCTCTCACTGGCTTAGCTGGGAACTTAGATACAGGCTTTTTTAAGCAACAGGGGGTGTTGCATTACTGTGTGAAGTCAATATGTCTGTCAATAAGTGACCTTATTGTGACTGATGTAATGATGACCTTCATTATTTTGCCTTAAATACGTGGAAGTTTATAAATGTCATTGCTAGTTATCGTTCGTCCATACTGTAGACGATGTCATTGTAGAGTAATTGTGCTATATTTTTCAACTCAAGTAGCCTTGAGGTGAAAAAACTTTTATTTAAAACTTTAATTGCCACACAAAATTTTTTGTGTTATTATTTTTTAGTTTTTATTCACTCATTTTATTAATTTTGGCAGGGGAGCTTTTAATGGAGAACAGTAATGACTATATGTAATGAGCTGACAACAGTTATTAACTATTTTCAGTTGCAAAAAGATAAAAAATTAAAAAAGTCTTGTTTGCTTAGTATTATAATTAAGATAAAGCACAAGCCCATACAGCGCATCCTAATAACGTAAAAAAACGTCTGATGACCATGAACTTCAATTTCCTTTTCTCACAAGGAGGTGATAACAGGTAATGAGACAAATAAGTTGTCAGTGGACTGGCTTAGCAGGACCACGACCACTGTGATGTGACAATATCACCCCGGAGATGGTGGTTGATGTTAACCGGCTTTGACTGCATTGCCCAAGTGGTGAGAACAGCTGAAGAATAAAGGTCAGGAGCCTGGGTAAGGCACAGACTTTCATGACAAGTGGCTTGGAATGCTTAACATGCACCCCAGAATTCTCACCCGCAGTAAGACATGACTGTTGTTCTTGCTATGTTGTTTGCGTGCATTGTGTGAAATTCTTCAAAGTGTCCTAAAGGTGGAATACATTGAGCCCAGCAGATATATTTACTTGATGTTAATCTACGGAATACATTATAAAATGAAGTTAATATGAGATTTAAAAGCATTCAGTTAAATACAAAAAATAGGGGAAATGTTGTTGTTGTTGAATCTGTTCATTAAAGCAAACAGAAAAATTTTAATAATTAAATCATAAAAAACAGGTATAATAACGTTTAAAAAGTGAAAGATGTCCAATGATCCTACCAATCTGTGGTCCTATCCTTTGGCTGGTCAACACATGATATTTTGAACTTCAATCACAGGTGTCCTTTGGTGTTTCAAACACCAATAGATGCAAGCATCATTGAAACCACAACTTGTCTGCCTCTTCATTTGTGTATTTATTTATTTGTTTGTATTTCTCAATGTTTATGTCTGATGATTTATTTACATTCCCAGTATCTGTTCACATAAGTTTATAACATAATAGCCTAGAATACACTAAGAATATCTAACAGTGTTCCCTCAGACCCTACTCCTGAATTACTTGACTGATCTGTATAGCGCCTCTTTGTGAATAACAAAAACAGCACCTCTAATCCATGGTGGAGCTGGTCCAAGTGGTGAGGGCCTCTTGAGAGGGCAACAGGCTTTCCACGTGTTTCCACTTGCAGGAGAACAGCACATGAACCTATTCATAGTTCATTATTAAGGGCAACATGAGATCAGAAATACAAACACAAAACTGTCACTTGTGACGGGAGAAAATGATATCTCACTATACAAGTGGAACTTTTTCACAATATATGTATTAGCTTTTATGCTTTTCTTTTAATTATGTAAACCACACTGACATATGTGTGAAACATGCTTAGAAATAAACTTGCCCTGGCATTACCTTGCCAGAGTTAGGAACCATGCCATTGTAGTGAGCAGGTTTGGCAGTTTAATCCTAGACAGGCTAGCGCCACCTAGTGCTTCCACTCAATATCACGTACCGCTACAGCACAGTCAGGGATCTCTTCATCAGCTCAGGGCTGATGAGGGATTCTATTTGAGGGATTCCAGACACTTTGCACAAAGTGAAACGGCGTGAAAGCATTTGGTGCACCTGGCTGGTTTACTCCACCATCAAATGAAAATTGCAGGGCATTTCAACCCAAAGCCCTACGTTGTGAGGTCATCAAGTGCAGTCTGTCAAATGATGAAACAATGAAATTTAATACAATATAGACGAATAGTGAAGTGGCAGCTAACACAGTTAATATTAGCTGCTAGCTCGCTTATGTTGCGCCATAGTTTCATAGGATGTTTAGGGCAGGTTCCTGAAATTAACACATTCATCAATCATTTGAATAGAAAACTGAATATTTCCAGTTTGAAGTATTTATCACACACATGGATGTAGTCTTAAGTTGATAGTATCAGCCTATCACATTTGAGAAAGTGAATACAAGATTATTTTTGTCACAAACATCATTTGATTTTGTCAACATGTTTATTTCAGTTTAGTCTAGAGTTACTACCATAATCTTAGCATTGTTATTACATGATATTAAGCAAACACCGTCATACATCTTAATTCTATTGTCAAGTCATTTATTGTTAATAGTATAATCACGTAATATTGTCAACCATTCAAAATTATAACAATACGTTCATTGTTAAGAAACTAATATTAATTAGGTTTGTGATCAAGGAGGCCTCAGGATAGTCCCGCTTCCTTCGTTTCCAAGTTGCAATCTTTGGTCCAGACCTGCAGCCAATTCTTCCTGTACTTCAGCCCAGTCCTAAGGCAAACCATCAGTGAGATGGTTTGAATGATTCAAGTCTGATGGTCCTCACGTAAGGACTAGTGTCTCAAGCAGACGACCAATTTTCCAAACCCAAGGATTAGCTTATTATTTTCCCTTTACTTGGTTCTCAGCTTCTGTAAAGGTCTTCTGCATATTCAGACTTATATTTAGATGTAGACACCTAAATAGTTTAATGTTTTGAATCAGCATTATTTCTGACAACATTCAGTATGTAAGAGTCAGTTACATAGTTACTGGCTATGCCTGCTTTTCTTGTCCACCCAGAAACTGTATCATATTCGAAGGCAACATTTCACAACACACTAATGTTGTGTTTTATCCATGGCTCAACCTCAGTAGCCTACATCAATGATGTCAAGAAATCTCTTCAGGATATTTCTACTGTTATATTAGCCTCTCCACTGGCAAGGAAAGAGCTCCCTACTGTTACAAGTGAGAACAACTAGTCTGAAAGAGGTCTGAAAATAGGTTACGTTAATACTATTTACAAATTAGCCGTGATGTTTGGGCAGCCCTTGCATGTGTGGAGGGTATTCTGGAGCTGTTTTTTCATCTGTGAACATGCTGTGGTGGTTAACCATCAGAGGGACATTTCAGAGGACCATAATTAAGGGGCTATTGCTCTGATCCTCCACGACTCACAGCTCCCAGAATGAGCGCTGAATGTGTCCACATCCATTTCAACACAGTGTGTATCACTGAGCATAGGCCACTCTCTGCACATCTCCAGCAACTCCCTCCTCGAGCCCAGGTAGAGTCAGTGTCCAGACACCACCTCCTCCTGGTCTGTCAGAAATGACCATGTTATATTAGTGTTGGGGGATGGGCTTGTGGGCAGTGTGTGAATGGACACATGTTCTGCTCCTCTCTCTGGCCACTCTGACCCTCACCTGACCTCTGACCCTTCCCAGAACCTGCCCAGTACCTTTTCCACAGCAGCATGGAGGTGGGCGACTCTTGTGTGTTGGTGAAGGATGTGTGTGTGTGTGTTTGTGTGTGTGTGTGTGTGAGTGAGTATGTATGTCTGTGAATGGGAGAGAGCGCGCCGTGCTGAGCAGGGATGGATGGCGAGATGGTGATATGATGGCGGGACAGTGTGTGTGGGGGGGGGGGTGTTGTCATCTAGGTCTCTGGGTTGGGGGTGGCCAGTAAAGGCACATTGTCTCTTCTCCTCCGGCCCAGAGGGGGGCGCCGGTACTGCTCTCCATCAGCCAGCGTCTGGGGCAGGGGCTTCCTCTTGCTCTCAGGTAGCAGCAGGATGGAGAGCACGGCCAGCAGTGCCAGGGACGAGTAGACCACGTGGTGCAGGAAGTAGCCGTAGTGGTTACGCAGGTCCATGAGCGGAGAGCTGAGGCGCCCCACGCAGCCCAGGGCTAGTACTGCACCCACACCCACACCCCTGCAGAACACAACACAACACAGGCAACCTTACCAGACATGCTACACTAGGAGGAGATACTGTGTCCATTTATGTGACACATGTCCATTTCCCCACTGGACATTCAGGTAACAGCTAATGGCCTCACTCTGAGCCCATGATACCCCAGACATCACTGAACATCCTGCAGTCTACAGCAGCGAGGGCCTCAGCGGTAGAATATAACAGCCACTTGTTTATCCAAAACTATTTTATTTTTTCACTACCACACACACATTATTCTGAATACTACAAGAAATAGACTACATCAGAGCTGTACACAAAACATACACCAAACACACAAAGCTCTCTCTACTATTAATAATTCATTAATGTGTATATATGTTAATAGAAAACCTAAAACACCCAGGGCATATTAATTAGTAAACATTTACCCACAGTGTCAGTAAGTCTCCAGTAAAAAAGTGTGATGATAGATGTTCATTATTTATATGAACTTATATGTATATAAGTGGTCTTGCTTTAGCAAGTAAAGGTCATTTTGATGAAGTTAACAATCTTATCCCAGTTCCATTAAGTTTTAGAGAATAGAAAAATAAGTGAAATGATGTTAACCTTAAGCAGTCCCTATTGGTTATGTGTGCCTACCTGATGATGGTGGGCATGATCTCAGCTGTGAAGAGGATGCAGAGGTGAGCCGCTGCCTGGGAGGAGAACAGCCCCATCACAGAAAACACAGTGATGGCCGACTCTGATAGATCTGCAGGGCAACACAGGTGGGACTGTAACAGCTGAACAGACTCTCTCTCTTTCTCTCTCTCTCTCCCACACACACACACACACACACACAGTTTCCTCTGTCTTATTTGTCATTAATAATGTAGTGCCTGTGTTACACCACAAGGTGGCAGTATACGTTGGAAAAAGTTCTTAACAGAAGGGGGCATCATACATCAGATTTGTTGCACACACAAGGCTAAATTGATACTGACACAGTGGTCAACTATAAAACTGTGCGCTGTTTTGTACAGGCTGTTTTCAGCTTCTCCCATCCAGAAGATGCTCAAGGTCTATATAAATAACACATTTCTAAAACCTTTTTTTCCCTCAGCAATCAAATGACTAAACTTGCCACAAGACCCTATACAGTCCTGGATTTGGTATACATATTTGCTTACTTGTAATTTACTTATATGTCATTCACTCTTGGGTTGGGCTGTAGCAAAGCATTTATGGTGCGGTGCCATGCTGTGGGCACAAACTTACACTCCATCAGTCCCAGCAGAATGAGAGAGGCTAGGCCTGTCAGCGTCATGGCCAGGAGCAAGATTCCTCGGCGGCCACACCTATTGACTGTTGCCCATAGCAACAGCCATGCCCCACCCCCGGCGCACACAGAGAGCAGGTATGTCCAGTAGAAGCTGGGGGTGGTGCCTCTGACGTCACCACGGAAGGAACTGTAACAGTGGCTGATTCCATGGGAGATGAAGCTGAAAGGACAACAGACACACACACACACACAAAAAATATATTTTCTATTATCATGCACTGGAGTATATTGCTGTGCAATCAACCATATTGTGTATAAACCACGTTTTAAAAAAAAAAAATAAAAAATTGCTATGCACCCAAATATATGATGCACCCAAATTCTACATGATGCATAATCAAACTGTGTTTTAAGTTATAAATTACGGCCACCAAGGTGTCTCAATATAGGGGAATAATGGAGGAAGCGGGCAAAGAACTCAACAATTGTTTTAGTGGAGTAGAGTTTGCCTCTGCCAGGATACCTCAAAAAATTATTCAGTCTATTACCCGGATGCAACTCAAGCAGGTGTTTAAAACATAATGAAAACATGCAACTCAGTTCTAAAAGAACCTGTTCAGTTGCTGTACTAATTTGTTTGGTTACGTTAGATTAAATAATCTGACAAAAAAAAAAACATCACATGTGGAATGGGCAGGGCTGTAAAAACTCCATCCAAGCATCCTGAATGCACCACTATTAACAGATACAGTGACAGGTATATAAAACTGTGTAGAAGCATTGCACTTTTGTGTGCTTTTGAGGTGTACATGGCTTTGGAGGGAGGTCTGAAGGAATGGGGAAGGACCTTGTGTGTGGCACAGAGAGGAAGATACATCTATATGAGAAGCAAAACAACCCTTATG
Source organism: Tenualosa thibaudeaui (assembly GCA_027481765.1). Classification (NCBI taxonomy): domain Eukaryota; kingdom Metazoa; phylum Chordata; class Actinopteri; order Clupeiformes; family Clupeidae; genus Tenualosa; species Tenualosa thibaudeaui. Next base: position 5,646,227 of record JAIFZK010000008.1, read on the forward strand.
TGTATTTGGACCCATTATTGCAGAATATCCAGTAACACTATAATAATATCATAACTTTCATTACAGTGTCATTAGCAAACAATTATGAGCTACTGACAAATCATTTTAAGAATTTTTTGAACTAACATGGACTAATGCGGTATGAAAAGACGGTACACATTATTTGTAAACATACTGTAATCACATTTGCAAACACATGAACGATCTTTACTAAAAATTTGCATGCAAATTAGTAATGACTGGTTCATAGCTAATACTGGTTTGGTAATGGCTTATTAACAAAAGTTATTACAAAGTGTTAACCGAATATCTTGTCAGAGAACATCTGACTACAACGGAAGGCAAAAGCCCAGACACAGAGCTCAGCTCTGCACTCTGCCTAGTCAGCTCTGCTGCCAGACTCTGGCATGACTTACGAGGTGAAGCCCAACACACAGATGTTTTTCCAGATGTTCCTGCTGTGCAGAAGCTCGTGGAAGGACAAGTGGGGGCGTGTGGAGGAGGGCGTCTCTGACTCCAGTTCTGTGTGGGGAACAACAGCACTGCAATGACATGGCAGTCTATAATTACACCCTCTGTGCCCGGGCGCCTGTGTGTCCAACCTCAAAGACCAAACACTAGAACATGAACCGCACAGCTACACACTACACACGTGCAGTAGACTGACAGACCTTTAACTGAACACTACAGTAGAGACATAAGGCTTCATATGCATTATACTGTGTCCACCTTTAACAATCGTCAAAGCTCCTTGTGTGTGTGTGTGTGTGTTTGTGTGTATGTGTGCATGTGTTTGTGTTTCTTATATCTATAGAGTCAGTGGTTGTCCGCAAGAGATGCAGAATAAAAAGCCCCTTGAGATTAAGTGTGTGTTTGTGTGTGTGTGTGTCTACTGACCCGTGAAGCTTTCGTCATCTCTGTCCCTGTCTCTGTCTCTCTCTCTCCTCTCACTAAATGAGTTCATGTCTCCAGACCTCTCTGACAGCAACAGCCAACGTGGCGACTCGGGGAACACACCAGGAATGCTGCCCCAAACACAAACAAAACAACACAAACAAACAAACATAAGGCTATTCTCACTGATGTGCCTGTCTGTAAACATTTCATATTGACACAAGAGGATTTAATTCAAGACAGTATTGAATTTCATTCATAGTTCACGACCAATCAAACCATAATATCAATGATGTTCTTCATTGAGAAAATGGCAGCCATGGAGAGCACAGCATGTCAATGGGCACTAATGCACTGTGACTTGTGCTCATATGTGATTAGCCCTGAGGGCCCCCTGGGATCAATGCACCATATTGACAGGGGAAAAGATGTCAGGGTTCATTATTCCCTCCACGAGCACCACTGTGGTGTCTGAGCTCCCTGTATGAGCCATTTGTTGTTTGTTAAATTGTTAAATTACTATATTTTTGTTGGAATGTTGTTTGAGTTAACTGATAGTTGGAGTTGTACATATTGAGATATCAGATGAGTAGATTCATACTTTAATTTGTGTGGGAATATAGTTTGTTTAATTTCTTTATTGAATACATTTATTGGTTAGACCACTAGGTGTAATGACCACTAGGTGTAATGACTTTTTGGGTATGTCATGGTTTTCCTAAAAAGGCTGATACAGTTATGCTGACTGACTATCGAAGACAATGAAGACACTGACTATGAAAGTAGGTCTAACTTTTTGTTTTATTCTGTACTTTAGATGTATTTTTTATTTTATTTAAAAGCTTTTCAACTTTTGAGATTTTTGTCCAAACACCTGCTCCATTAGTGGCAACAGAGCTCCCATTAGAGGGAGTGCCACTTCCATCCTTCTGGCTCAGTCTCCTTCAGACTCACCCATAACAGAGGAACAGGGTCAGAGGTGCCACCCCCGTACCAAGCAGACCCCGCCATGACTGGCACCCCAGCGCCACGCCCAGCAGCAGCAGCTCCCCGGCGACGGTCGTCAGGCCCGCTGCCACGGTGACCAGGAGTCGCAGTGAAGGGTCACAGAGTTCCAGTCCTGTCAGCCACACAAAAGTTGCAACTGTGAGGGATTACGGAAGGAAACTTCTCACACGCTGAGGGGAACACTTGAAACAGGATTAGGTCACAAAAAGCTGTAGGGATTGGGACACAGGTATCTTATGGCAGCGGGGAGGTCTGATTAAATTCTCGCCGGGGACCAAAAGCACTCACAAAAGAATCACACACAGCAACACAGACATCAGTGCAGTAAACACAATCCTTTTTCCATGACGTCTCGCCCACACTAAACTAGACCAGAGTTGCTCCAGGGCCACACCCGCACACTTTCCAGCTCCAGACAAGCCTTAGCCTTATAAGAGTTTCCATCAGTGGAAAGGTCAAAAATGTGCAGGAAGTAGGAATTAAATTTTCATGCTGAAGCTGAGCTCTAGCAGGGCTGTGGTTCTTCAAAGGAAAACCAGCCCAGTCCAGCCCAGCCCAGCCCTTAAACTCACTTTGTTTACAGCCTGCCAGCCACACAGAGGCTTCCCATCCGGCACATGAATCTGGTAACATGTATTTATTGATGTCATTAGAACACATACCCATAGGAGTCAGGATATTTTCCCCTGACAGGACCATGTATGACACAGACTCCATAATGTCATGATCCTGCTTTGCAAGATTCTTTTGTGTGTGTTTTGTATTTGCCTTTGTTTTCGGTCCTGTAATTGTTTGTGTTTTGCCCGTTTCCCAGGGCTCTGCCTCCTCATCTGAGATGTTTATGTCTGAAGCTGACTCTCTATCCACTGAGTGCCCTGTCCTGTCCATGGTATTCCTGTTAGGCCTGAGCTAATGAGCCTCCTGTCATGCCTGTGTCTGTGCCTCCTGGCCACTGGACTGAGATCTGTTCTGTTGGCTTGTCCAATCCCTGTCCCTCTTTGCCTAGCTTGGACTTTTGGATGCTGGGCGGCATCCACTGGGGGAGGGGAGAGGATGTGCAGCCACAATTGTGCCCTAGATCTCTTGATCCAGATTCAGTTTTGTGTTTCCCCTTGTTTTCAGCCTTGCAGTGTTTGTTTTGTTCTGCCATGTCGTTTGCTGCTGACAGTTAGCTGTGCCATGACATTAGACACCTTATGAGAACATTACCTATCCATAGATCCGTGTAGTGTGTGTTTGTGTGTGTTTGAGTGTGTTCCTCATGACTCACGTGTGACGTAGAGTGTGAGGTAAACTCCAGCATTGGCGGTGGCGAGGCAGAAGCGTGAGGCGATGAAGGTGGGCGGGGAGGGAGAGACACACACCAGCACGCCAAATACCACCGAGAGGGTCAGGGAAGCCAGCAGCGCCTTCAGCCGGCCGAGCCTGACAAGAGGGGAGAGAGGGAGCGGTAGAGGAAGAGGAGCAGGAAACAGCTTTCTGACATGAGCTTGTAGCCAATCCTGTTTCACCACACACACACTCCCTACGGCCTTCACTAAAACAATGGACAACAAAAATAACGGCCTCCAGTGGTCAAAAGCACAATAATAAGCGCCTCCTCTCTTGTTCTAAAATCCCCTAGATTAGTGTAAACCCCCATTTAAACTCCTCTGAATATCTATCATGTTGCTGTCCTCACCGATCCGCGGCAAAGCCAAGGCCCAGGAATCCTGTCAGGGCTCCAAGAATGAAGCAAACTTCCTCCAGGGGCACCAGCCAGTACTGACCACACACCAGGTCCCACTGGAGCAGAGGTGGGGAGAGAGAGAGAGGGAGAGACAGAGGGAGAAGAGGGAAGAGAGAGGGAGAGACACAAGGGGAGAGAGAGAGGGGAAGAAATGTCAGGAAACCAGAGACAGGAGATGGGCTAAGCAGGGCAGAGGTCAGCAATAGGAAACGTTACGGCAGATTATAAACCTCACAGCAGCAACATCCAGCCAGCTGTGCATGCACACACGCACACACACACTCTCTCTCACATACACACTCTCTCTCTCTCACACACACACACACAGAACACATTAGGTGAACATTAGCACATCCTTGTGCTTTCAGGAGGTTATTGCTTTCTGCTTGCTGTGTGAATAGGAAGGTTTGCATTGAGCTCTGCCCTGACAGCAGAGTGAAGGAGTGTGAGAAAGAGTGTGGAGTAGTCAGGAGCAATGTGTGTGTATGTGTGTGTGTGAGTATGAGCAGTGTGTGTAGTGTGTAAAGAATGGAATAGCGTATGTCCTGTTTATAGAGGAGCGTAGTAGTATAGACTAGTGTAGTGTAGACTACTACATGGAGTGGAGTATGTGGAGTGTGTTCAATGTTCAAATGCTGTGTGTGTAGCAGTGTACCATTTATGGAGGGTGTTTATGGAGTAGGGTGGAATAGTGTGTGTAGTGTATATGAAGCAGAATGGAATAGTGTGTATGTTGTGTGAAGTGGTGTGAGTATGGTGAACCGTGTTGCAGTGTGTGCTAACGTTGCTAGCTAGGCTAACGCTGCTAGAGCTGTGTGATGAGGGACAGTGCCAGGGCCCAGAACGCCTGTCACATATCATCAGTCAAGCCCCTGTTCCCATGGCTAACCCCTCAGCACAGCACTGCGTTCCAGCCCTCTGGCCGGCCTAGATGCCAATATGCAGGCAGCGCCCCATGGGCACAGGCACTAGACAGGACACGCGGCACAGGGGGGAAATGCAGAACTTGCCCTAAGACCAGAACTGGCCAAACCTGTACAGGATAATGATGAGTGAGCGACTGATGTCTCTAGCTACATTTGGCAGGTTTTTCCCCACCTTGGATTGGTCAAATAAAACCTCTCAAATAAAAACCCTAAATAATCTGCTGTGTAAAGAGACATTGTATTGCAACACCAGCTCAATCACAGCTCATTGATTATGGTCATTTTCTACTTTTAAGATTACAGCACAGATAGCTCAGAGTCAGCAGAATCAACATGTTGAGAGTTTCATTCTAATTTCTGTCCCCCCACCCACCCACTACGTGTAAACAGGGCTTTACAAATGGCGCCATTTTTGAGGTATTCTAGCTTCAAATATTTAACAATCTGACAAGGACATGCTTGGATTAATAGCAGGCTAGCACAGCTGCAAAGACTTGTAGAGCTAAGGGTGCAGAGGAGGGACGCAATCAGTAAATCCTGCCGCAGGACGCCAGACGTCGAGTCCACTGGCTTTTTATGAGAGGACGTGATAGATTGCCTTTGTTGCCCAGAGAGGCTTTGATCATGTTTACACCCTTGAGTTTCAGCTATAAATTTGATAAATAAAAGGATTGTCTCGTTATTCAACAGCTAGCAGTCTTCAAGCTCTCAGCCTGCTAGCAGCTTCCTGGGGGCAGAATCAGAGCTATCTGACCTCATGGAGGTGCACAGGGGCACTATTGTGAAGAATGATCACCACTATGGCTAGATACCAGCAGGCAGTGTGACAAACTTCCTGTTTGACTTGATCACCTGTAGCACTGCATACCAACAGGCCATGTAAGAGGCCTATGCTCCTCCTGTTTGACCAGATAAGAATCAGATGACTCAGATTCCAAGATTGTGTCACCTGTGCCGTTAGCAAAATATTTTTTTTTTCCACCAATCATATTTACCTTATACCTTATCTCCAGTCTAATATTTACTCTCTTTGACACAAAGACGTGAACAGACTTTAGAGCATTCCTGAGGGCAGGACCAGACATACGCGACTCCTCTGTATGTGTGTGCATGTATGTTTATATATGTGTGTGTGCGTATGTGTGTTTAGTCATACCTCGGTTACAATGTTATTCCTCAGGCCCTCAGTGACGTTGTAGTCCCAGCCAGCCTCACAGTCGGCCACGCCTGCCTGGCTGGCGTTGACAAATATATACTGCTTGCACTGGGACAGGCCCCCCGTCTCACCCGGCCTGTCGGCCTTCTCCACGGGCAGAGAAGCGTTGAGCACCTGAGGCGATGGCGAAGGCCCTGGAAGCCGGCAGTGGTGTGGGGAATTCAGCGTAAGGAGGGGGTCCGAAGACAACAGGAAGGCCAGGAAGAGGTTGGGCAGGATGGAGAGGCAGAGGAGCAGCCTCTGCTTCTTGCGGCCCAGGGCAAGCACCATCACCTCACCCGTGGGGGGCAGGGAGGGGGGCAGCGGGAGGGTGGAGGGGGCCGGGGAGGAAGGGGTAGGGGAGGAGGGAAGGGATGGAGGGGGTGGGGGGCACGGCGAGGGGGAGTGTAGCGGGGAAGAGGTTGACGTCATGGCTAAGGAAGTGGCCAGAGGGAGGAAGCGAGAGAGAGAGAAAGAGGGAGGCCTGTCGTGGCTCAGAGTCCAGTAATCCCTTCTAAGGATCTCTCCCTTGCTCCAGCTCTCTCGCTTTTGACAGCTCTTTACAGAGTGTCCAGAGAGAGGAAGAAAGGAAAGAAAGAGAGAGAGAGAGAAAGATAGACCTTCAGTCTGTGTCTCTCCCTCTCTCTCTTCCTCTGTCTACCCTCGAGAGTCACAGGGAGAGGATCTGTGGAGAGCCAGACAAACAAAAACAAAGCCCACATTGGTACAGGTGCCATCATTACCACTCTAGTCTATTCCACTGGTTCTAACAGTGCCATTAAACAGGATCCCTAATTCGCACAATCTTAGTCACTGTCCTCACAACCATAACTTACCTATTCACATCAACTCTTTCTTCAAATGTAAAACAGTGACTGCAGACAGACAGTTGTGGGTTCAACTGATTGAAAAATTACTTATCAACTTGTAAGATACATAAACAGTTTCAGAGGACAATAGATTATCCTTGTTTATGTCACTATAATAGGTTTATAGTAGGTCATAAAACTTGGTCATAAAACAAGGTTGCTGTATGCAGGTTAGGTAAGATTAAGTCAATATACAGTCTACATTTTCTCTATTCATCTACAACCATTCGATTCAAGTATCACGGACTAATATAAGAAACACGTTTTAACGTTTCTCTTTGAAGCTTCTTCATACAATCTCAAATGGAATACTCAAGACACGGGAGCCAAAAATGGTAACACTGAAGTTACAAAGGAGTAGGCTTTTCCCCAGATAAGCAAATGCGATGGATCACTCTACTAGCCATTCCAATTACCACTACTTAAGTTATTGTACGGATATTATTCAAATGTATTGATTTTCATGGCATGTTGTATAGAAGCTCTAATGATTTGCGTAATGACAATAATGATTTTCTCTTCGATTCTATGCTCTTCTGAAAAGTATTTGACAACTTCAACGCGGCAAGCGCATTTTGGACACGTTCTTGCTTCAACGTTTAGGGTGCCCATGGCAGCCTACAGACTTTAATAACATGCACAACCACCACCGTACCGGAACATAGGCTACTGTTGACGGAATTCCAGCGTTATATAAGAGGTGTTCCTCAGAAGGGAAAAGTACTGAGCACCGATAAGCTCAATGCACGACAAAACGGCTCCATACGCAGGAGGTTAAGCATGCTTCATGACAGGCAGACAGACACGGCGCAGGCAATGTGGTAGGACACAATGTAACATGTTGCCCCTGTGATCGTCCGATGTTATAGTGGCGAGAAATTGATGACGTATTCGCTCAACGATACTGAACATAGCCAAACATTCCACCTGCGCCAACAACAATCCAAATTCAAACACTATTTCTGTTTCCGCCTGCTATGGAGAATAACCACATCCACAAAACATTAGAATGACACTTAACTTAAAACATGAGGGAACCTACCTTTCCTTCAAGGTAGTCCACAAAGACACGCAAAGCATAGGCTAAATACAAATCCTTTTTGAAACCTTCACGGAGACGTCGCTGTCTTTTAAGTTGTTGGAATTATACCGTCCAAGGAGAATTAAAAGCAGAAAATTAAACGGGATTTTCACTGTGTTCCAGATGTCGTAGCCTATTCCGCATTCACTTCTGCTTCTTTGCGCATCCCGTCTGTCGGCTTTGTCCATAATATTCTTCGCCGGGCAGTTTTTTTGACATTCTGTCAAGTGAAACTGCAGATGTACTTGACCCAGTGAAATAGTGTAAATAGATTGTTCTAACGAGGAAGCGATCTTACATGTAGTTTCAGTAAAAACACCTATCCGTATTCACCAGAAAGGTTAGTGTCAGACTTGGGCTGTTGCTGATGCCTCACGTTATTGCTCGACCAAACATTTACATCTGCCGACGAAAAATCTATAACAAATAAATAAATATATTATAATTCAGCCCTCTCTTAAAGGGGAGGTCCCAAGCAAACTCATTGGGTACTCGAGCTTGAGCTAGGACACGAAGGGCAGTGGAAGTGACACTGCATGTTTCGGAAATACGACCAGTGAACTCGTGAAGAATCGGAGACCTTCGGTGAAAACTTAGAACGGCCACCTCTTCCTACTCTGCACGTCTATATTTGAGCCACACGATGGCGCCAGATATCAGTGGCTATCAGGTGTGAATTGTAACTGTAAAGAGTGGGCTCCTTGAGCTCGCTCATTTATTCAAGACATTTGACTTTGTGAATTCTAACTGCCTAAACTCGAAAGCTATCAACTAACCATTTGCCTGGGCTAAAGTGTCAATTTACCCCAGCAAAACTTTTTATACTGTAACTATTTAATAAAAAGTTAATTACAAAAACTGTCCTATTTTCAAAGAAGCTGCCTGAGCAGATGAAACATAAGGTCCCATAATAAACTCAGAAACCATGAAGGTCGTCATACTATTAATAGAATTACACCATAGGTTGACACCACACCAGTTATTTTCTAGAATAGCACTGAATGAGAATCAGAATTGGAATCATTATTTTTCCAGAATAATATTGAATTTGTTTTACTATGATCTCAAAACTAAGACTTTGCCTAGTCTGTAGTGTAGAATAATCTTTCAACTATAGTAACTAGTTGTCTAGTTGTAGTTGTGTGTGTGAACCCATTACAAATGAAAGTGACAACAACAACAACAACAACAATAATAATGATAATAATAATAAATCCATTGTGATTTCGCTAGCAGTCCATCCAGGCAGTCGGGGGTTGTGATTCTATGTGTCTATGTTGCCTGGTCATTCTGAGTTGAGTAAGAAGAGCAGGGAGCTGAAGCACTGAGTTACCTAATCCTGCGGGCAAAATTACAGTCTCCAGACCACAGATTGCCCCACTGAGATACCAGGCCTCTGAGGCGTTTCAACACACACAAATTTGAGAACATACACATTTCAACACTTGGCATCAGGCAAGGAACAATTAATTGTTGTTACCAGCATCCCAACGTGTTTACCAGCACAACGGTCTCTCTCTCTCTGTCTCTCTCTCTCCCCTTCTGTCTCACTCGGTCTCTCCCAGCTGAATTCAATTCAAAGAAGCGTTTTTAACAAGTTTAACAAGTTTGTTTGATCAGTCTTCACATCACCTGTCAAATTTAATCTAATCTAATCTTATCGAATCTAAGCTAATGTAGTTATAAGCACTTCATAAAGTCAGTGTGTATGTGTATGTGTAAAGCAATGTGAATGTGTAAAGCACATTTAAAAACAACATACCTTAACCAAAGTGGTGAAAATAAAAACTGTAATAATAATTAATTAATGATAATGTACATATTCACATGTTATGTATTTATTAGTAATAATACATACATAATGATATGATTTTGAAATGAAAACATAGCATAATACTTCTGCAAATACTTTGGCCATTCATATTTAAGGGTGTACGATTTTCTAGAGCATTTATTCATTATGCAAGTCAAGACATATGAACGAGTAAATGGGTTATCATTATCTAATCATTAATTTTGGTGAAATATTATTTTTTTTACATTTACTAAAGAGGTCTGATTGATAGTTTGAGTCAAAGGCAAAAACTGAATGAATAGGTCTTTATTAGAGGCAGACAGTATAACTAGAGGCACTATGTGAGACAATAGCCTACTGTGTTTGATGTTTAGTCACACTTTCACCATTAAACTCTATTGCAAATAAAACCTCACACCCCTCAGCAGTATCTGAGGATCAAAAAGTAATTACGAATTTACATGCCAAATTAAGGTTGTCAGTTGCGGTCAGTATTACAGTCAGAGTCCTAAGGTTTTTGCAGATAGGCTATTTAAAAAAAAAAAATGCTGACGCCAGTTCTAGGAATTCATCGTCAGTTTATTTATTTATTTATTTAATGAATGAAAGGGCAGCGTCTAGTTCCATCCTGTCCAGATAACAGAAAGCTCTGCTGCATATTGTGCCATTATTTCTCAACACATTGTCACTGGCTCCTGTGCTCAAATTATTTTCTGCACCCTACAACTATTGGTCAACATCATTTAGTTCCTCACCGGGGTGGAATTCATGCCGGCAAAATAATGTTCATAGAAATGGAGTTAGGGTTATGCGCTAATCTGGAGACATGAAAAAATCTGATAGTATGTAATGATCTGGAGGTATGCAACTAGTTGCAGCATGCAATAATCTGGCATAGTGGTAAATCTAAGGGTGTGAAAGAAATGTTTGTAACATTTGCAAATAATATATTATAAAACACGGTATACTGAAAACAAGGCTAAGCATTTCTGTCCTGGTTCAAACCTATGACAAAAAGTTGTACAATCCCTTTGCTCTGATTGCCAATTCCTGTAGAAATATAGACATAATTGTGGACAAGTTACTTTTGTAGATCCAAATCCAGCGTGGTGAGTATACCAATATATAGCTCGTGCTAATTTACACACATGAATACTGACTTTCTGTACCCAAGCTACAGAGAGAAAGCTTTTAATGTCAGATTTCTTTGTGCGTGTGTGTGTGTTCACCATTGTTTGCTATCAGTGTGGCACTGTGCCCTCAGTGGAAGCCACAGGAAGGCCCTACTCTCCTCTGCTCCCCTGCCTGATGCTATCTGCAGCTCTCTGCCCTTTGTGAGTGTCGAAATCATACCCGTCCCAACCAGGGTGACACGACACACCCTACAAACTTCACACACACACAGCCTCACACACAGCCATGCATGTGGGTGTACAGTAGAGAGAGATAGAGAAAGAGAAGGAGACTTACCTAAACTACAAAAAAAAACCTTATAACCAGTTATCAGTCAACCATACCATGGTTGTAAGACTCTCTATGAAGATCTTTCTATGAAGATCTCTCTCTCTTTCTCTGTGTGTGTGTGCGTGTGTTTAAATGCAGCTGCAAAGGCCAAGTTCAGACCTTATTATGTTAAGACGGAAGCTGAATGTTTGAACTGTGATGGAGCAGGCCTTATGGTGGAGAAGCACAGCCTCCTAGGTGAAGCGTGTGTGATGATTGTGTGTTGTTTATGCTGAAGACTCTGAGGGCTCTAATGCACTCATGGCTGGTGCCAGCCAACCACACGTGGAGGCGAACATAGGCTGGCAGAGGCCAGCAGTGCCTGGGAGGATGTGTTGGTTGGAATATGATAGCGAGAGAAAGAGGAAGTGTCCTAACCAGTGAATGTGTTTTGGTCATGACTCACGCAGTCAACCAGTTAATGGCAGACAGACAAAAAAAAAAAAAAAAAAGTAGAGCTTGATGGGTGTTCATCATATATTTTAGTTTTGCTTCTCAGCTTTTTTCCATTTGCGTTTGTTCATATTTAATTTTTTTAGGCAAGAACACTATCAAAACCAATCCTGTGCAATGTGAGACATTCAGAATTTAACCAAATCATTGCAATAAAAATTTGACATCTTTTTACATCTTCCATTCTACAAAAAAAATAAATAAAAAACTTCTCAAAATGACAGATGAATAACAGTTTTGGATGTGGTCATTTATTAATCTATCTGGATTTTTTGCAACTTACTCTATGTGTAATTGTGTTGCCATCCTTGTGCTTTATGATTTAACAGTGCAGTTGGAAATCTCAAAGAAACCGTTCTTCATGTAGGAATGGGGAGGCATTTTCCTAGTTCCTATTAGCTTTATTTCTTTGTAATTTATTTATTTTGTGTATTTGTTAAACAAGTAAAGCACAAATACCAGTATATAGTCTTGCCCCTTACAATAGATTTTATTACAGTAAAACATACATACATTTACATAAATTACTAGTAAATGCGTTTACAAGAAAAATATAATTTTTACAAATACAGGCTATTATTATTAATTTATTGTAAACCTTTAAGGAGTTGTTTTTGGCTTGCATGCTCTTCTGTAATGTGGGCCAGTCTCAGGGCTGGTCACTGGTGTAGAGACCTGCCTCAGTTCAGTCACTGCTGTAGTCAGAGGCTACAGAGGCTAGGTCACAGGTGACATGTGGAGGACTGAAAATTTCTTAGTTTAGCCTTGCAGTGTGTGTGAGTGTGTGTGTGTGTGTGTGTGTGTCCATGTGTATATGTGTGTGCGAGTGTGAGTTTAGTCACTGCTCTAGTCAGCTACACGGCTAGGTCACAGGTGACACATGGAGGATTGAATATGTCTTAGTTTAGCCCTGCAGTGTGTGTGTGTGTGTGTGTGTGTGCCCATGTGTATGTGTGTGTGTGAGTTCAGTCATTGCTGTAGATGGCTAGGCCGCAGGTGACTTGTGGAGGGCTGGACATGTCTTAGTTTAGCTCCACTGTGTGTGTGTGTGTGGAAGGCTGGAGGGCTAGTTTAGTCCCACAGGCCCTCACAGGACAACAACCCCAACATGTAGTATAGGAAGGGGGGTAGCTTTAGGGACTGTGTGTGAGTGTGTGAGACATAGAGAGTGTGTTTCTGTGTGTGTGAGAGAGACTGTGAGAGAGATTCAGTGTGTATGTGTGTGTTAGAGAGAGAGATTCAGTGCATGTGTGTGTCTGTGTGAGAAAGAGAGACAGAGAGAGATTCATTGTGTGTGTATATGTGTGTGTGTGTGTGTGTGTGTGTGTGTTAGAGAGAGAGACAGGCAGAGAGAGAGAGAGAGAGAGAGGCATTCAGTGCATGTGTGTGTGCATAATTTATGCATCCACAGTATATGGATTTTTTTTTCACTGAATTCAGTGTACATGCAAACGATTTCCAGAATCTTCCCTGTTGAAGATCTGCCAGAAGGAGAGGATACAAATGACTCAGGTCTAGCTACAGATTATGTTATGGCTTGCCATGAAACGAGAGAAACAGATTAACTTATGTATGTACAATTTATAAGAATTAGGTTTAGAGTTAGAGTTAGGTGTATCCCCAGTGTAAATATTGCATTGAAACTCCTTAACTTTACATTAATTTGGGTACATATATTTTAGATTATAAGTATAGATCGTCATGCCAATAAAACATGCCAATCCCAACTTAAAATCAAACCTGAGAAATTAAAATTTTTAGATTCAATTAAGAGAGAGAGAGAGAGAGAGACAGAAAGATAAAAGGCAAAATGTGTGTGTGTCCATGAGATAGGGAGGGAGAGAGAGAGAGAGAAAAACAAAGACAGTGTGCTTTTGTGTGTGTTTGTGTGTGTGTGCATGTGTGTGTGTTCTCAGGTCCTTTTGTGGTGGTGGTGGTGGTGGTGACGTTGGGTCAGCAGCCCTCCTCCTCAGTTTTGGCACGTAGGGGCCGCTGAGCCAGGAAGTGCCTGAGTGTGTCCAGCTCGTGGGTGAGCTGCTCAATGAGAAGCTGGAGCCGCTGGTTCTCCTGCTGCAGCTGCAGCGCCCTCTGCTGGGTCAGCTGGATGCGCCGCCTGGCTTTATCCCGGCTCTTCCGAACAGCGATGTTGTTGCGCTCGCGACGCAGGCGGTACTCCAGGCTGTCCTTGTTGATGCCCTTCTTTGTCACCGGCTGCCGATGGAGGCCTGGCGGGGGAGGGAGAGGAGGGGGCAGGAGGAATGATGGGAAGTCCTGACACACACACACACACACACACACACATACACACACACAGAGCGAGAAAGCAGCACACCACATCATCAGAGGAGTGGGGAGCAAAAAAAGGCAAAATAGTTCTAATTGTCCAGTTGTAGAGAGAACCAAAGAGAGAACCAGAACAGCCTGGCGCCTATCAAATCCATTATTCTCAGGTTCTTCACACTGGTCACAAAAAATAGCTACAAAAACTTGTGCTTTAAAGCAACATGATCAAGTTTCTGGTCTAAAACTGTAAAGTTTACTATCTAAAAACATACAACTGGCAAAATTTATATCAAGGGTTTCTTCTGCTCACCTATATCCACTAAAAACAGAGCTGCTGCTGTGTACTGCATAACTGGTTGGAATACATGTGCTTCATGATCATATACCATCTAAATGATGCTATAAAACTAGTTATAGTATAAAAATAAAAAATAAAAAATCCCCCACAAAAAAGTAGTTTGGTTGTAGTAGTGCAGGACTGCTTTCCACAATATCCCTGTGAACAGATGCCCAATTTAAGCCGAGTTAGAAGTGGTTAGAAGTGTGGGTGGAATCCTATGTCAAAATAATCTGTAATTTGTCCACTGTAAAAAAATCCCTACATGACTAGATGGCAGTCAATAAGCATGCAGATTAATCATAGGATAGGATAGGTCTGTGTCCAGATTAGCATAGGATAGAATAGGATTGATTAGATTCAGTGCAGGATAAGATAGGTTTATGTCCAAACTCAACCGTATATTTGGGTTCAACACTACGTCTTATTTTTGATCACTTCAATCAGGGATTTCATGTGACAAACATACTACACCTGATGTCAGTGTAATATAATGTGAAAAGTAATGTCTTTTACAAATATAGTAACCTTCTAGGTTACTGTTTTAAATGTTTCTGAGTCATAATGATGTCTTAATTAGTAGCCTATGCTGTCAGGTCTAGGCCTCTTTGCTGTCAGAGGAAGTAGTCCACTGATAAAACTACAAACTGCTCTCTTGCAACTCTTTCAAAGCACTTGTAGGCTACATACTCACTGCATACTGAAAGCCCTCGTAGGTTACACACTCATCGCACACTGAAAAGTGTACAGCAAACTGTTATGTGCTCATTTGAGAGAAGGCATTTTCTGCCCGTTGGTAAATTTTATTTTTAATTCAAAATACCAGCAATGTTGTTTGCTGACAGTGGGCATGATAATGACGGGAGATTAGGTCCCTTAGGGCGTCTAGCAAGGATTGAAACATGAGCCACGGTCACGACTAAAACAGATAGGTGATAGGGCCTTTGCTCTGGCTGCTCTGTCTGTGGACCCACTTCGTTGGTGATAGCTGTGTTTAAATGTGCTTTATAAATACATTTTACTCACTTACTTACCTACTAATGAATAAATGCTAAATGAGCACAAACAAATAAACAAACATTGGGTACTACATCATTTGTTTTTTTAGAAACCTTGAAGGAACAGAGGAAAGGATATGTAGTCGACATCAGTTCTCCCACACAGAGCAAAACAAACTGCTTATCCAGTTTATCATGTGAATTCTCATTCACACATATCTTTCTGTCTCTCTCTTTCTCACCCTCCTACCTACACACTCACTCAGCGTATACGCCAAACACAGTGGTGGAACACTGCAGCTGAACACAGTGGTGGTGGTAGTGTCGGCATACCTGCTGCCCCATGTGATTCTGCTGGCCCTGGTGGTCACCTATAGATCCGGTGGAGCAGACGGGCCCTGACATGTATGCCATTCCGGGCCCCTGAACCCCGACCGATGAGCAGTAGAGTCCCCCGGCCTCCTGGTTCAAGTGGCCGTGGCTTTGGCTGGCTGAGGAGGTGACACTATCGGAGATCACATCCATGTGCCCCCCCATAGCAGTGGAGGGCCCTGCGTGGCTGAGGACCGAATAGGAGAGAGAGGCTGGTGGCGGAGGTGCAACGGACGTGAACGAACCCCCCTGGATGACAGAGCACTCGAGGCCTGAAGCATGATGGTGCTTCTGGTACATCATGACACGACCCAGCTCCTGCTGTTGTTGCTGCTACTGCTGTGGATGCTGGGGCCGCTGGATTACTGGTGGGTCAGAGTCTGGTTCAGGACACCTGTGGAAGCTGCATTCACAATGCCACACTCAAGTTTCTAATGATGCTGTAATCATAACATCACAACCATGCCTCCGTCCTTAAGGTCACAATCACAGCAGTTGCAATCATTTCTCAAAATGTCAAAGCTTTCGCAGAAATATATATCATAAATCATAGTTTCTTGAACATCCATCTCTAGGTGACTGTAAGAAATTATAAACAGCACAGAGTGCTGATGATAATTAGTTTCTTACTGTGGGTGTTTATGACCAGGTTCCTCTATCTGTGTCAGTCGCTCTCAGCATCTGAGCTCCTAGTCCGTTATGCACCGGCTATTCAACAGATCATGACACCATCACTTCCTCTGACACAACTCAACCCCCCCCGACACACACATCCCCTCCGCCACATGCACGTACACACATACACACTTACAAAGCGCATGCACACATACTACACACAACAAATAGGAAGAGAAGGAGGTAAAAGTCATACACTATTAACAAATAGAGTGACAGTTTAGATATTTTAAAATATTTCTTTCCAGTACGGGTTTTTTCAAGAATGAGTTTGAAAACAAATAAAAGTTTTATAAACTTTGTTGTTTTAAAATGAATAATTTGTGCACAGATAGCATGGTTTGAAACATAAATCAATTATAAAGATGATTGGTGCATGCAAATAATATGCCCATCACAAAAAAAAACATCTTAGAAGAGAGGTTAAAGGAGAAATCCGGTGTGAATCAATCCATAGCTCCTACTGTCAGTAGGAACAAAAACAAATTGATGCAACATAGACCAAATAGTGGACTGACGACTAACACTAAGTGAATGGGGCACAGTTACTTGCTTTCAGTTCCATTTTGCTATGCCCCATTCAGTTAACAATAGTTATTGGTTTGTTGTTTGTTGTTGATAATGTTTTTTTGTCAAATCAGTCAAATGTTTTGGTTGTTGTTCAGCATTTAGTGGCGTTGAAAAACAGGACTGATTCACATCGGATTTCTCCTTTAAGTAAAGTAAAACAATGTTGAATAAAAAATAACGCTCCTTCAGTAGCAATACCATAAAAATAAGACCCAGACCATTAAGCCCCTGTTATGAGCAGCTGCGGAATGCACACACACACAGAAAGTGAGAGACAGAGATACAAAATGTATATGATTTGATATGCCAATGAATTTGAATTTGAGGGAAAGAGAGAGTGAGAGATGTATTGAAATAGTTTTTTGTTTTTTAAAAGAAACATTGGAAAAAGGACGCTGATGAAAGAACGCTGTTAAACATAAAGCTGAATTGGGGCACACTGTGCCTGAGATGTGGGGTTAGTTTAGTTTGTTACTGAAACCTGAATTTTTTTTTTTTACTAGGGCACAGCTGATCAGGACTAGGGCATGTGCTCCAGTAAAAAACGGGTCTATGCCTATGGATGATGAGGAGAAGGACGAGGACAAGGACGATGATGAGGAGGAGAAGGATGAGGACGAGGATGATGATGCTGATGTGGAGGAGGAGCTGGAGTAGGAGGAGGACTAGGAGAACAAAGAAACTCTGCTAGTTCAACTCTATTCAGGGCACACTGCAATAGTCTCCAAATCGTCATTTCAATTTTATTAGTCTGTCTTATCCATGTATCATGTGTCGATGGACATGTTTGTTCCCATTTCAGAGGATTAAGTTTTCTTGTATAGTACACACACTCATTGGCCTAAAAGTGTTTAACCAAAACTCTGCCAGTCTCAGGCCAGACCGAAATATACTAGGTCTGTAGATGATCCCTTACACCTGCCACGTGTTATTTTTATAAGGATACTCTGTTTGCTAATTTGCCATTTGTAAGACTGCTCTGTGTAAAATGACACTGTAACAGGTCATGGCTAGCCTACAGAGAGGAAGAATGTTCCAGGTCCAACAGATGATCCCACTGCACCTCTGATACAGTCATGACCTCCAGTCAGGGCCCGTTTCCACATTTCAGTGCTGCTTATAGGCTCAGGGGAAGAGAGTTAAGGGAATGATAAATAAATCTTTGACTTCATTTGAGAGATAGGAGAGAGTCAGTGTCTGAATCTTAATGTCCCCTCTAAACCCTCACCCCTCAAATACCTGGCATGAATTGCCTTCATGATTAGCATGTATTGCAAGCCAGTAATAATGAAAGAAAATGGACATCTCTAGCTCCTGTTTTTGGGTAGTAGTTGGAGAATTGACTCTTACTGTAATGAGCGCTGGTCTATTTCCCCACAAGAAGGTATTAATGTTAACATCACTACATCACTACACAATAAACTGTAAGTTTGCAGTTGAATTATAACTAAATATAACCCCAAATTGTAAACGTTTGTGGTACCCTGACCAACATGCGAAAGTATCTTGCAAGAATTTGTCTGACCCTTTTCCCTGCAAGGCCCAAGTTGAGACAGTGCACTGTAGAATAGTCTCTAGCTGCTATTATTTATATTTATATTGAACAGTCTTCATTTTACAAATCACACCACTAGCCACAGTGCTCTGCAAAAAGCCATGCCCTGTCTAGCGTGTTTGTTTTAGGTCACCTGTATTTTGACCTGCAAATCGTTTACAACTGTGTTGTAATGTTATTTTTCTGTGTATGTAGGCACTATTACGTATCTGTCTTGTCCATACTGTGTTTTAACAGTTACGTGTATCACCAATTGTTCTTGGTGAAACGTTGTCTCGTCTCACTATGTACTGTGTATATGGCTGAAACGACAATAAATCCCTACTTGACTTGACACTACTGTGTGCTGCCCCCTAGGGGCAGGCTAGTATAGCTGCACTGGAGGGCAGCGCATTAGCTCAAATATGGCTGCATTGAGTAATAACAGCCAGTGGGATACATGCAATCGGTGCCTTAAAAACAGTTACGGGCTGAGAAACTGTCCCTTAAGAGGAAGCGATTACATAGGGGACAGTTGGGGCTTCCCCCCCCACACACACACCCCACGCTGTACCAGTCAGGCTGGGGTGAACGGATTGCAATGATTTTTCTGACATAATTGAGCCGTTTCGAAACTCCTACCTTGGCACGTTTTAATAAAGTCACCATGACATTAACTTTCTCACTTGTAGCTCTGCACAGCATTTACTGTGAGGGTAAATGTTCTGGGGAAATCTGTATTCCTGTTGACTGACTGCACGTCACCCAGTTGGTCTACCACAGAGAACGCTCCGCAGGACTGAGCTCAGTTCATACATGCGATACACCTGAAGAAAATAATAGTTCTCTGATGAGTATTGTGTGTTTTGTGCAAGTCTGATCATTTGAGGTTATTTTAGCAAAACTGTCCCTCCTGACATGACTTTGCACAACTACGCAAACATGTAATGCTTTGAGACTCTTTATAGTTCTACAAATATAACAAATAATACATATTAATAATAAATATTTATATTAATAAACCACACATTACATACAATAATAATGCAAGTTTTATTTTTTTCTGAATAATACCTATGATACAAACATTCTCTGGATAAAAAAATACTATAATTTAGAAATTACAGTATAGATTTAAAATTCTAGGCATGCCTACAGTGCAAAAAATTAATTAATTAATATTACATGCATCCATTTACAGGAACGCATAAATAGGTGAAAACTCCAAATTGTATAAGTACAATAAAGGCACCTATACCACAGTCTGAGAGGGCTGTGTGTGTGATGTCAGTGTAAAACCTCAGAGTGTGTACAGTCTAAGTGTGTGCCAGTGTTAAGGCCTATGAGTGTGTACAGCCTGTGTGTGTGCCAGTTTTAAGGCCTATGAATGTGTGTGTGTGTGTGTGTGTGTGTGTGTTATGGCCTAAGAGACTGCTGGGCCCGGCGCAGAATGTCTGTTTCAATCTGTGGGAAGTCAGGGTGCTCCTCCAGAACCTAAACATGACAGAAACCATTTTAAAATAGCAGTATGTTACAATTTAAATTCCATAGTCCATGGCTATTTAAACTAAACATGACAGGAACTCCAGGTTAAAGTGGCTGTATGTTACATGAGCACTGTTTAAACAATGTTTAAAAACAATATTTTTATCAATCATTTTCATCGGAAGTTAAATACTTTATCGTCTAATGTACAGTGAGCTGTTTTTGTTTGTAAGAGAGCAGCAAGTTGTCCACTATCTGGTTTATCAGAGAGAAGGAAAGGCAGAGGGTGTGATTATCAACACTGTTCTTTTGTACCAGGGCGGTGCTTTTTATGTCTTACGAAATCACCTCAAGAAGTGGTAATGCCGGGTCATTTCTTGGGGAAAATGTTATCTGTTGTGGTGTTTCTTCAGAAAATTACACCCAATACACACAGTTGACTGAGAGTGGCCTTTACAACAGAAAGTGGCTAAGTGTATAAAGGACTCCTGCCTGTAAATACAACTCTATTCCACTTCTGAAACTATTTTAGGTTTTGGAAACTATTTTATGCTGAACACAAATATGTAATGAAATATGTTGTGAACAACACAGTGTGTGTATCAGGGAATATTGCACGTACAAGGTGGTAATACGGCCCAGACACAGGATAAACTGCTGTTACCAGTTCTAAATGGAGGGTTGCTATGGTCAAAAGCCCATTGTTAGTTTCATTTCTCGGTGTCAAGCTGCATATCCAAGGAGTCTATCCCATTTTGGCTTTTGTAAACTTACCGTTTAGTTGTATTACAATTACCGTTGCCGTACCCCAAGATGCAGTGTAACAGAGTTAAAAACATCTCAGTAACAAGTTACAATGTTGCTGTGCTGTTAACGTCAGTCAGGCCACTAGATTGTAACCCTGTGTTAATGTGACAGTTCACTTAAACTTCACAACGATTTGGGCGAATTGATATGCAAGTGTAATACGGACAGAAAAGTGGAACTACATTATAGGTGTGCGGTTACCTTAAAATAATGCATGTTCTAAATAGCACATCACAATAGGAAATTTGATCAAGCAATGGTATAAATTACATTTATACATTCATATATTTCTAGCAGGCCCTTTTATCCAAGGCGACTTACATTTCTATTACTTCGGGGACAGTCTCCCCTAGGGTTAAGTGCCTTGCTCAAGGGCGCACTGGTGGCAGCCGGGATTCTAACCCACAATTTTCAGGCTATTTCCAGGCACAATTCACTAGCCAGGTTTTTTAATCTCTACACTACCGCCACCCCATTACAACAGTAACAGCAAGTCTATGTAAGGGATAACGAACGACACAACGTGCATACGATAAAAGCGTTTGCTAAATGTATAAATGTAAATGGTCAACCTCTAATAAAATAAAATCTGTTTTAGTATGACCTGTGCGCATGTGGTAGTAGTAACTAACCTTGTGGCAGACGTCTATGGCTTGGGTGTAGTTTTTATACTTGAGGTAATTGAAAGCCAGTCTGTAGCCTGTGGAGTGGGACACACAAAGACATACAGAGTCTATATACTCTAATATGGTGATTGAGTCTGTATAGTCACCTATAGTGGGGTTGAGTCTATAATCTCCTATAGTGTATCCTATGGTGGGGTTGAGTCTATACTCACCTATAGTGGGGTTGACTCTATAACTGCATTTCCAGGCCTGTGCGTAGTACTCAGCAGCATCTCTGTACGAGCGCTCATTCTCAGAGATGTATCCTAGATATTCCAGTGCCTTACAACAGGACTGACAGAGGGATAACACACACACACACATACCCACAGAGACACACACACACTGGATGTGTCAACAAACCCCTTAAAGCAGGTGCTGTGTGTGCACTGAATACAACAGCCTTGGTATATAAGTAGTGTTGACGAATGCACACACACACACACACACACACACACACACACACACACACACACACACACACATATGCTGCTAACCTTGTTGTAGTTGAGGCAATGCTTGGCAAGCTTGGTGGCGATGTCGTACTTTCCCATCTTGATGTAGATGTCCGTGAGCAGCAGTTGGCTGCGCTCCAGGTCCTCGCCGTACTCTCCACTCCAGTCCACCCGCGACAGACGCTTCAGCTGGTTCCGCGCCCGTGGAGGCTGCTTCAGGAGCATGAGTGCCTGACTCAGGCCCAGCAGAGCCGACACATTCTCCCTGTCAGGCTGCACCCACAACACAACACAACACAACACAACACAACACAACACAGACAAACAAACAAACAAACAGATCAGAAAGAAAAGTAAACAAGATGCTGTCATTGGAAGCATGACACAACACTGAGAGGTTAATGTCTTAAGAGGTAGCAGTATTTTAGTTTTATTTGTTCACCATTTACAACAGATTCACAGGATAAAAAAAACTATACTACACTAAACTAAACAGTATACTGATACTGAAGCGTTATTATGTGAGGTGTGTTAAAGATACCAGAACACTGTTCAAACGACTTGTAACCGAAGGGTTGCCAGTTCGATCCCAGACCAGTGGACCATGGCTGAAGTGCCTTTGAGCAAGACACCTAAGCCCTCACCAGTCTCCAGGCGCCACTATAGGAGGCAGCAAACTGCTCCGGGTTAGTGCGTACTTCACGATTGGGTTAAATGCAGAGACCAAATCTCCCTCACATTTATGATTATTTCCAGATCCTTCCGGCCTGGTGAGAATGCATCCTCATGTGTGAGTGTGTCAGGGCCCTGCTCACCTTCCCAGCCACCATCTCACTAAAGGCGGTGGCTGCGCTCTGCACCAGGGCTTCCTTCTTGGTGTGGAGATGCAGGAGGTTGAAGAGCACTTGAGCCCGGTGCACACCGGCCTTAGAGCGCGGACGCAGCTCCTTGAACAGGTTCTGGGCCGAACTCAGGCCCAGCTTGGTCGCCTCGTCGTCCTGAGTCTCCACTGGGCCAACACTGGAGGAACGCCTGGGAGCCAGAATAGACAGACATGCCATCCACTGACCTACTGAGCTCTAGAGCAACTTAGCTCCCTACTCATTACATTTAGGTAATCAACGCTCACAACATCTCCACATTTGCACGATATATGATATGTTACATGATATATTATTATTACATATTATATTACATTATAAGCAATATAAAACGACTGGGATTGGGGTTGTTCATGGGTAAACACAGCTGTAGCTGTAAAGAGTCACCCATGGTATATCGTGGGATTTACCCACAGCTAATGATGCGTAGAATGCGTCCCATGCACCCAATCAGAAAAACAGACCTAACGGTTGTATATTATATGATTTTATACTGTATTATATTATACATTTTAGTGTTGTAAACAGTTACAATATTTCAGTGTGTGTGTGTGTGTGTGTGTGAGAGTGCTTTTGTGACCTAACCCCTCCTCTTCAGTGCTGGGCTGGAACATCTGTCCTGCAAACGTCTCCTTGTCTGGGTTCAGGCAGATCTGGATCATGAGGTCCAGGGCCTTCTCCCCCCACTGTGAGTCACGACGCGCCTTATTAAGATGCATCAGCGCCTCCGTCACCTGGTTCCTGTGCCTACACACACACACACACAAAGAGTAAGAAAGACATACACGCTCACAAGCACGCACATACACAATACACACCATACATACACAAACACATATACGCAGATCCCCCTAGTTGTCACATATATGCATTGAAATTAGCAGATAAATGCAGAGCCATGACCATGCTGATGTGTTTGGAAGGTTGGTGAGGCTGACGTAAGTGTGGCGTGTCTCTCACCAGAAATAGAGGCCTCTGCAGTAGTTGTAGCCCGGCTCATGGGACACCCTGGAGAAGAGGCGCTCGCACAAGGTGAAGAACGGCTCTATGTCCTCCAGCTTCCCAACTCTCCTCAGGAGGTCAACAAACTTGGCCAGGACCTGGAAGTTATCTGTCAAACAGGAACGGCTTACTGCTGATATAATCCAGTGTTGACTGTACAACGTGTGTGTGTGTGTGTGTGTGTGTGCGTGCGCACAGACCTGGGCAGTGCTGGACCAGGTCAGTGTACACCTTCACAGCTTCATCATGCCTCCCCT
>JAIFZK010000008.1:5672500-5750000 GCA_027481765.1 Tenualosa thibaudeaui
GAAAGTGAAGTGTCAATCACTTGAGATCACCTTCAAGGACATCATCAAGAAAAAATGTATCAGTGTAGTTTTTTATGGAAAACAACCTGGCTCTGTTTGTGCAACACAGAAGTAACTCACAGATGACTTACAGCCTACAACTTTATCTAGTAGAACAGTTGAAAGAATTCAGGATTACTCTTTTGGATCTCATTATACTTGTGTGATAAACATCTTGGGTTCCAGCTCATTATGCTTATGTAGGCACCTTGGGGATGCATTGCTCTCTCATATAGCGTACATTACTATCTCAAAATGGGATGTATTTTCTTATAGGGGATATATAGTCTATCTAAGATGGGGTATACTTACTGTCTTACAGAGATATAACTCATAAAGGAGCATTAATCACATGATGGTGTGAGATAGGTTAATACTCCTTTATGAGTTATATATGCATCTCACACCAGTGTATTTATCTCAGTTATATATTTATCTCACAGGAATGTAATTTTGTCTAATAGTGGATTGATCTCATAGGGATTTATTATATTACATTTACATTCATTATATTATATTATATCTCATAGTGGATATATTTACTACCCCATAGGGATATATTTTCTATCTCATAGGGATGTATTGAGTCTCATGCACTGTATTTACTGGCTTCATTGCTTAAGGCCTTGCCCAGGACTTGTTGGGCTCTGTCAAACTGCTTCATCTTGATGAGGAGCTCAATGAGATCCAGACAGAGAGTCTCCTGCATGTGGTTGTTCAGCGCCGTCTCGTAGTAGGCCACGGCCTGCAGCAGATTCACACCAAACACACAGGTCAATTGCTGCACCAGAGTGGCCCACTTCCATTGCCTAGACTGTGGTGGAACACCATAGTCTAAGCCTAGGTTGCATTATGTACCTCAGACTATTTCAGCCATATCTGATGCATGCATACTGATGTTTCAGCCTCTTTTGTTTGCATTATCTTTTTTTTATTTTCAGTTCTTTTATCCGTGTCAATTCAGTTCTATTGTGCAGTGGACACTCTCATTGCCATGAAGTTGTAATGAAACCATCACTTCCCTCACTATCATAGTTTCATAAAATCCTGTGGGAAACACTGGCTGCATCTTCTCACATCTCTCTCCTTACCTCGTCTTACTGCACACACGGCATGCATTCTTACTTCCTAGTGCGTTTAACTTCACTACTGCATTTATCCAGTTTATAATGCACCAGTGACTATACACAGTGGTGGGGCAACATGCTATATGTAGTCAGACATTAGGAAAACTGAAACTCCCCTCAGAACTGTACCTTGTCATACTGGTGGGTCTTCACATAGGCCTGGCCAATCTTCTGGGCAAAACCAGGATCTTTGGGGGCCTTTTCGGTTGCCTCCTGGTAAACTGCTATGGCCTTTTCAGGCTTTGGCGGTTCATGATTTTTGGCACATACAGTAAGCATGTAACAAGGCATAAGTCAATCCATCATATACCATATACCATCATTTACATTTTAACTTTCATGCAAGAAATGCTACAAGAGATTAATAATGTAATATAGACTAATATGTACCATTATTAAACATGAACTGAAAATAATCCAGAAGAGATAACAAGTAATGAATAATACACAAAATAATATTCAATTCTATATTCCAGAATAATAACACACAAGAAACACAAGCTATAACCATAGTATAACAGAAGTCCATTTTCAAACTACCTCTTGGATTTTCATGAAGGCATCACCCAGCAGAGCACTTGAATGAACCCCTGGCATCACCTCACAAATCTCCCTGAAAGAACAGCATTATTTCACTGGGTATATTGTGTTTTATGTGGATTAAATATAGTACCAGACATAATGTAATTCATCAGCCAGAGACTAAATGGGGTCAGTGAATGTGAAAGTCAGTAAAAGTCAGGGGTATTGCACTTTGTACACAGGAGCTGCAAAGTGCTTTATCAGAATCAGAGTCAGATTTATTGGCCAAGTATACTTACATACACAAGAAATTTTACCTCAGTACATCTGTTAGCTCTCTACACATTGAACATATAGATACAATGTAGTAACATACATTCAATAGACAGTAGACATAGAGAATAGAAATAGTAATATACACACACACACACACACACACACACACACACACACTACAGACACATACTATACAATACAGACAACAACATACATATAGGCACATCTCTACATAACACAAATAAGACATAATATTCAAGACAGTACACATGGAGTGAAATGTAATAGTGCAAATGTGTGGAAGATGCCTTATTGAAATAAAAATACGTAATGTGTAGGGTAGTGTGTGAGATGCATATGGGAAAGATAAAGTATGTAATGTATAGGAGAAGTGGGTGAATGGCCAAAATGGGGATGACCCACTTATGAGCAGTTCAGGAGAGTGATTGCAGTGGGAAAGACGCTGTTCTTGTGTCTGGTTGTTTTTGTGCGCAAGGATCTGTGAGGTGTTTTATATGGTGCACAGTGCTTTTTGTGGACATGGAAGAAAACTACCTGCACCTGAAGGTGTCTTTAAACTTCTCAGACTCCTTTACTACATAGCCATACATAGCCACAAATACCACCGGACACTGGTTGGAGCGGTACTAGTTTATCCACATACCGGTATGATATTTAAAAATATTATTTGACTTTGTCTTGCTATCATTTAGTGAACTTATCAGACAAAGAGACACATCACAGAAACATTTCTCAATTGCCTCGTTATTTTTGCAAAAAATACAACCAAGCTATTTATGAGGTTTCTATTTATGCGTATTGATGGATACACATGACCATAAACTAGGCTTAAGAGTCACTCACCGATGTGCAACCACAAGTTTCTTGCAGGAGACTCACCTGTAGCAGGCAATGTAGAGGTTTTTATTCTTCTTCCGGTCCAGGTAGATGGCAGCCATCTTCTCTTTGGCCTGGAGGTAGTTGGGCTGCTCAGGCTCCACCCTCCGCAGCATGCTGAGGGCCATATCCACCATGTTCTTGGCCAGGGCCAGGTCCACATTGGCCACCAGCACACGAATCTCCTCTGGGGTGTCAGTGAAGCTTAAGATGGCATCCTGCATCACCTTGGTCGCTTCATGCTGGCAAAGAGAACACCAGGGATAGGGTCACTATAGACACATAACTCCTATTTACAGGATAGCACTTTGGTGGGAACAAACATAGTTTTCATGACCATCCAATCCGACTGTTTTATAGTTCTTTAGTGTATGTGAACTGAAAGAAATATGGGTGAACTGCGACCAGCTTCATGAGATGCTGACTCTCCCTCCTAGAAGCCCTGTGACCTACGCCTTCTCACAATGGCACTGTTAAAATGGACCCACCCAATATTACCCCCATGATTGATCTCACTCTTCAAGTCTAACATTATGTCTGGCTCCTGTTACACTGTCCAGCCAAAACTTTAGACAACCACATATGGTCTGACCACCATGTATGTTGTAGGACAATATTTTGGAATTGTTATGATACTCAGCCAAAACCATGGACATATTGTAGTCTATCATGGTAACTACTGCCTGTACTTTTCCTGAATGACCCCTGGCAGTCGAGTTGCTCCTTGAGTTGTGGACCTGAAGCACAGTACAATGAGTGTAAAGGGTGAATGTGTGCATGTGTGTCCTGTGAGCTACCTCTTCCCCGTTGAGTTGGAGTGTGTGTGCGAGCTCCAGGAAGGCAGAGGCCCTATCGCTGTTGCTGACTGGGTTCTGCTTCCCCGGCAAGGGCGACCTGATGCCAGGCACATTCATCAGGAGACGCAGGGAGCGGATGGCCTCCCCCAAGTCCCCCTTCTCACGGAGACAGCGTGCCCTCAGCAGGTGGTACCCCGGCAGATTACGCACCTGCAGTGTGTGTGTGTGTGTGTGTGTGTGTGTGTGTGTGAGAGAGAAAGAGAGTGTTTGCGGGAGGGGTGGGGGTGTGGTAAAGAAAGGCAGTAAAATGTGAAGAGAGAGAAGGAGAGAGAGAGGGAGAGAGAGAGGGAGAGAGAGAGGGGGGTGGGGAATACAGAGATAGGGAGAGAATAATTTGCAGAAGAGAAACAGAGTCAGGGAGAAAAACAAGGAAATGAATTCTGTGAGCACATGACAAGACAGACATAAAAATACAACAGAAACACTAAACAGAAAATGAGTAAGTAAGTATAAAGCACGCTCTGAGTCAGAATCTATAAATAATGTGCTGAGTCAGGCTGCCGGTTCTACTGACTCAGCAGCAGGGCGGCGTCTCTAACCTGGAAGTTGTGTGAGACGCCGTACTCCAGACTGCTGAGGCACTGCTTGTAGTCACGAGCTTGCAGGTGGACACGGCCCTGGAGCACGTGGGCCAGGGCCAGGGTGGGATCTCTCTCCAGACACAGGCGCAGGTATGCCTGCGCTGTCTTACAGTCACCTGGGAAAAAACACACACACACACACTTGCAGTGGACTTATGTATTGAATTATACAGGCTATGTCCTGCTACAGATACTAGCTCAGGTACTCTTGTGATATCTTACAGTCACCTGGGAAAAGAACACACACACACACACTTGCAGTGGAGTTATGTATTGAATTATACAGGCTATGTCCTGCTACAGATACTAGCTCAGGTACTCTTGTGATATCTTACAGTCACCTGTGAAAACAAACAAACACACACACCCACACACACATCCACACACACACATAGATGTATGTATTACAGTGGATGCCTAAATTTGTACTTGATGGGTCCCCTACAGACACTGACTCAGGTGTGCCTGCATCGTCTTTTAGGCGATGACATACACAGTGCACACACACTAAAGCTAGGAACAGACCTCCCGATTTTTAATGCCAATATCGATACGATGGAATGTCTGGGATAATCTGAGATACATCAACAGTAGTCACGATGTTCTGTTGCAACAGGAGGCGTTATGTGTGAATGAGAGATTTGAAATGCAATGGAAATTTCTGAGGACTTTTTTACACATACCTAGATGTTTTTATGTTATATATTTTATTTTGTTTGTTTCTTGTTTTTAATTCTGTTTACATGTACACAGCAGAATCCAAAAAGACAAACAGAACCCAGCATTTTGAAAAATATCTGTTTGAGGTGGTTAAAAAAAGTTTACATGGCCCAAATGGATAATAAAATTAAAAATTATTTAAAATGTATAAAAATATCTAAATAATGTGTAAACAGGTCCTGAATTAAAAATGAAATCTTAAATAATAAATAATAATAATAAAATCCTATCTTAACCGGTCCATTCTATAGTTGCTGTGTGCTATGGTAGCAATTATGACATTTAAAAGTCAACAACTCAATCATTAGGTCTGTGCTCATAACTAAATCCTACTCATACCCGGTTCAGTCTATAGTTTGTAAATTGTAAAAGTCAAGAGGTCTGTTCCTATCTTAACAGGCTGATGTAAGGATTATGCTTATACTCATAGAGTAGTCATGTACACCATTTCACATCTAGATGTCACATTTTACTAGCCTGGCTCTTACACATACTGATAAGCAAAGACTGAGTCAAAAGTGACATTGATTAAATCGTAGAAAAATATTTGTATTTGCTATCTGCTGCCAGCTGCCAGCTGCCAGAGAACTTGAAGTCCTGCTGGAGTGTTTGCTGGCCGGCGGCTGGCCTTACCTGCCAGGTACTTGACTAAGGCCATGAAGTATCCACAGGTCAGTATGCCAGGGGCAGCCTTTATTACCACTTCCAGAATCATCACACAGTGCCTTAGGCCAAAGGGCAGAGGCTGGCACTGGACAGGAGTGTCTGTCTGTTAGAGTAGAACCATCTCATTACAAACACACAAAAAACACAAACACTTACACAAACATTCACACACACACACACACACAAATGCATACACACACACATATACATTTATGCACGCACAAACATATATGTTTACGCACGCATGCACGCGCACACACACACACACACACAGACACACACACACACAGAGTAACATGCACTTCTCCTTTCTAACTGCTTCACTTAATTTTTAGAGTCAGACATGAACTCTAAAACTCAGATGTAAGCTAGTCCAGTAGTATAAGCTGTTACAGTGGTCACCTGGAGGTAGGATAGGTGGAGCTGCACGACCTGGAGGAGGAAGTTGAGGTCCAGCCTGTACAGGTAATCAGGGCCCAGGGGACAGCCCTTTAGCTGGAGCAAACGCAGCTCCACAGCCTCCTTCAGCAGCCTGGTCACCTGCTTCTGATCACCACCCCTCCTGTTCAACAAGAGTGCCTGCAGAAGCGCCACATCCTAACACACACACACACACACCTGTGCATTAACACCAGTGATAAACTGTTAAATGAATGTTAAATCAAAGCTGTGCCTGTGATTGTGTGTGTGTGTGTGTGTGTGGGTGATTGTGCACCTATGTGTGTGTGTAGCTATGAGACATACTGCAGAGCGCCCCAGTGTTTGCTCGATCTCACTGAGAAACTCCAGCTGCTGAGCTGCTTCCTCCTCTTCACCATTCAAGATCTGGCATCGTACCAGACCTGGACACACACAAACACACACACATTACATCCAAAATACATTCACGTAACATCCAAAATAGGCCTTACACACATCCAGTAAATTAACCAAAATATATTAACTGCCAAAATGCCTTAACAAATAAGCATGTACCCTCAAAGGTAATGAGAACCAAAGCATCTTGTCCGGTAATACATGTATCAGGGCCCAGGTGAAATGTGCTGTAGGACAGCTAATCTGTTGTGTTTGTGTCATTCAGAGGTGGGTAGTGTGGCATATGTACCCGTCAGGGCAGGTAAGCTGCTCTCGTCTGCTTTGAGAGCCTTATAGAACCATTTGGTCGCCTCTTTGGGTTTGTCCTGAACTAGCAGCAAGTGACCCAGCTCAATGGCGATGTCTGCGTCTCCTGGCGCCTTAGAGTGGACGCGGCCAAGGAAGGAGGTGAGGATCTGCAACAGCGTGGCATCATTGTGCACACACTGCAAGAAGCATCGAGAAAACACGGCAATATGTACAAGGAAATGCACACAGTGATTACTGCACTACCTACAGGTTTAAATAGACTGAAAGCTTCATGTTTCACTTGTGAAGGCACTGGCAAGAATAGATATTAACATAATAGAAGTAATATATATGGCCTGTGACATAAAACAATGTACAACTGCAAACACTGTGAAATGAATGACTGTGATAACCAAGCACACAATGATGTGATAAAACCCAACATGCTGGCATCTTCTAGTCTCTGTATGAGTCTCTGTTGGTGGAGAGAGTGATGGCCAGCAGCATGTGCTCCACTGACCAGTCTGCTGACGGAGACAACCATACAGACTGGAGGATCTTCAGCATGTTGGCATCGTCAGCATGATCCCCAGCAGCAGATGCCCCACTCACCAGTCTGCTGATGGGCATGAGCATGTCTGCATGGAGTTTAGGGTTGCTGGGCTCTTGATTCTCTAAGGCACTCAGGAAGAGCTGGAGGTGCTCCTTTGCCTGCAGCACAAACAATATATGCACATTACGGGTATCAAATATAGAAGAGAATCTAATGCAGGGGTCGCAACCCCTGGCATGCGTGCCACAGTTGGCACACAGAGGGATTCTCACTGTCACGCTGGCGACAGCCCTTACGTTAATACATTAGAAAAAGCATGGCCATCTTGTCTGCTGTTGAACAGCCACTGGCTGTTGTAGCATCTTCTGTAGGGTGACAAACGGTAATGCACCGTACAAGCTTTAAACATTTTTCCACAAGATGAATCCCTGCACAGCAGTTGCGCCAAAGATCGTTCAGTTTGCACAGCTGCAATGGCAAAAAAGTCCTAGTGCCTGTTGTATTTTGAAAGTTTTGTTGTATTTGTCCAACATACGCCGTTGGACAATTACCTGTGTTCAGAATTTAAAGCTTTGAACAGGTTCACGGAACAAAAACTAACCAAATAATTGAAATTTTGCTAGGAACTTTTCTGAAACGTAGGCTACATGAAGGCAAACACAATTAAAACACAATGAGAATGTTGTTAGTTTTGTTACTTGGGTATGACAAAAATTGCACAAACCATTGCACAAACTCAAAATAAGTGATTGCGCTTTCTGTTATGCAAGGCAGCCTGTGGCGCACATTTTGATTTATGAAATTTAGAATTATTAATCTAGAATGATCGAACAATTAATTTTTGTTTTTTGTT
Organism: Tenualosa thibaudeaui; assembly: GCA_027481765.1. NCBI lineage: Eukaryota > Metazoa > Chordata > Actinopteri > Clupeiformes > Clupeidae > Tenualosa > Tenualosa thibaudeaui. The sequence continues at coordinate 5,680,696 of JAIFZK010000008.1, forward strand.
TTTTTTTTCAAAAAAAATTTTAAAATCTACATGTTTCTAAAGTGCTGCTTTGCATCCAGCCAAAATGGATTCAACATATTTACATGTTGAAAATGTGCCGCTATAATTATGCAAAATAAAAAAAAAATCTCTATTTGGCACGCAAAGGAACAAGACCATTTCTTATTGGCACTACTGCCTACCTGTGATCTAATGCTTCAATCTACTGGAATCGTATCCCTCTGACCTTATCAATTCATCTTACCAATGCCATCATGTTTTTGAGATTGTGAACAGTTCTATCACGTGTTGATAATGAAAACCAGGGTAGACTACCTTCTCTACTATAAGGAATTGATAAGAGAATTGATAAAAAATTGGACCGATAAGCAGGTCTGACAATGGCATCAATATTGATAAAATCCTATCCAGTTCCACTGGCCAACTGGTGAGTTCCCAACAAACTTTTATCCGTCTCCTTACATATTAATAAGACTTTATGTCTCTTGTTAATATTCACAACAGGTTAAGTTAAAGGGGATGATGGACCACAGATCGCAAAACACCTGCTTTGGACTGAGCTTTGACTGTCTTGGTAATCAATGCAACAATATCAAAGACAAACATGAAATATATGAAAGTCAACAAAGTTTGATATTCCACAGCAAATACATGCTGTCTTGAACAACTCCATAAGTACCTTGGTCTGGTTTCCATCTTTAGCCAAAGCCAAAATGACCAACATCTGATGGGCTCGCAAGTTCCACTTGTCATGTTCAAAGATTCTAAAGCATCATTTGAAAAGACAGTTGGAAGATATATAGTAACTGTAAAGACAGTTAATACCATGACAAACTGCTTTGAGTGAGTGCTAAACAGGTTTTTGTGAGCCAGGTTTTTGTACACTTGTCACACATCTTTCTGTTTGGTGTGTTAAATAAGAACTTATGGTAAAAAAATTACAAAAGGTAATTAAAGGTTTGGTTTTTGTGAGCCTTGTGCACCTGTCACACATTTCTCTGGTGTGCTCCCAGTCCTGCAAGGCCAAGAAGACAGCCATCTTAAGCGAGAGGGCTGGGGTGAAGGTGGGGTAGGAGGCGATAACCTGGTTCACCACGTCCATGGCCCAAGAGTAGTTCTGCTTCATCAGGAAGAACTCCACCTAAAAGACAAGACCAACAACCATTACCACAAGCTTATACTGGCCTTCCCACCACAGCAGTAAGTCTGTGACTCTTGCATGCTAAACCTGGGTCACACTATGGACTTTTCCACAGCAGCTATTCAGCCTGTTGTATCAAATCTTTAAATTATTTTTCCTACCAACAATACTTGGTGAGCTCAAGGCTATGGATTGACACTGGATTTCTCCTTTAATGTCATTAATGACATCAATGCTTGCCCCACTAGTTCATGCCAATATGGCTGCTGTGAAAAAGGTTGACATAGTTATCCGAGAGCAATTGTACACTTAATAAAATAACAGAATAAAAGCATGTAGCTTTTGAAAAAAAGCTAAATAAAAAATCATGTGCCAGGACAGGACTTCACCTTGCCAATAAGTCCAAACACATGGATAGCGTCCTGCACACCACTGTCAAAGCAGTGCACAGCCTGGGATCTCTGCTGGTCTGTGTCCGAGCTCAACAGCATCCAGCCCTTCATAATCAATGCCTGTCAGAGACAGACATCATCAACATGCTCTCTGTGGGAAAACTCACAGGATTGTTTCTCTTAAAGACCAAAATTTCAACAAGCCTAACATCCCTCTAAAGCCTACCATTTCCTCTTAGAGGTAGCAAATAGTTATGCACATATGGAATACAGACAGGCAAACAGACAGATAGTTGGAGAAAGTGTTAAAGATACAGATAGATAGATAGATGGATGGACAGATAGATAGATAGATAGATAGATAGATAGATAGATAGATAGAAAGAGACAGCGAGAGAGAGTGCGTTGCAGAAACAAATTACAAACACACATACACACACACACAACTTAAGAAAACTTTCACTATTCATTTCAACACTTTAGGTTCCCCTTTTAAGCTGCCTATAGCAGGAAGCCGTTGTTGTTGCCTGTCCGCTGGTGTTCATTGCACTGACCTGTGGTGAGGTGTTGCTCATCTTCACGACTCTGTCGATGTAGTCCCTGCCTTTCGCACAGTGACCCAGCAGCCACAAGGTCATGCCAGCATACAACAGAGCTTTCTCTCCCGCTGTCTTTCGACTGGAGCGCAGTAATGCCTCCAGATCAGATACAGTCTCTTTGTCTGAAACAGACAGAACACTTTTGAACTCTCAGCTATCGCTATGTGTTTTAAGCATTACATGGGGTGCATTCTGTGCATGATAGATGCATGATGCAGTAAATAAATCTTTGCTTACTCTGTAAACATATTACAGTAATCAGTGTTTAATCTGTACTTGTATAAAATTAACATGCCTATGTAAAGAATTAAACTAGAAATTTAGAAAATCTAGAAAACTAGAAAAATATTCTTTCAGTCTATCTGCATAATGGAAATAACCCACAATGATTGTATTGTTATGACTGAAAGTATGATCTGACCAACTGTAACACATTTTCTGTGCGCAAATATCAGGGCCAACATGGATGCAAGAGAGACACTGGGTTTGTCCTTCAGTACTTGCAACTGTCTAATGGCGTCTTGTGTCCGATCTGGAAAACATGAAGTCACAGCATTCAAAGCTTGAGAGATTCATATTAATGACACTGAGTGTTTGACTATCAACGTTTATTTCCAAGCTGTACACACAGAACAGCTACCCAACAGCCAACAATTTTACGAGAGCTTACCTTCCATCAAAATCGCAAGAGCCTTAAAAAGCTGAAGCACTGGGTCGTTGTGGTACATCTTCAAATATTCTGCTGCAGAACTGAAGGCTTGCCGGTACTGTCCATCTCGGAAGTAGTATATAACCGAAGTCTGGAATAAAATCACTGCGATTAGAATTTTTTCTTTCTTTAATCAAGTTATGTCCTCAACATTTCCCTGCAGTTCAGTTAGCTACAATGCCATTTCACATATCTAACACGAAGTCATCATGTTTAACTTGGCTAATGTTAGGCCTACACCAGTTAAGTTTGTAGCATGCTATCACATACACGTTAGTAACAAAGTTAAGACGTGTTACTTTTTAACATGACATAGGGCCTACTTCTAATTTCACTTTATCTGGAGAAGAGACAGCTACATATAACGTCCAAGTCAGCAAGTTATCATGAGCTAATATTATTGTAGCAAGTACTAGCCCCCTATCCTCTGTCTAAAAAGAAATGTCAATAGTAACATAACGTTAGTAGAATGTGTTCGTTCCCGCTAATTATCATATTAGTTACGCTGCATTTAGTGCTTTTTTACAGCTCAAACTTACAAGGCATACTGGATGATCTTCTGCCATAAATGGGTCAATTCACTCTGTTGTTTCAGATATGTTAGTAGTTATCACCATTAGGTTCCCCAAACACTGTCGTTACTCGTTAGAGAGTCTGAGATTGTCAACAAGAGGCGTTCAGGGAGGGCGCTCAAGTTTGGCGTTCTTGGTTGCCTAACAACCACGTACCAACCGGGAATAATTGATTGCGATGATCAACACATGGGTTTACATTTGTTAAAATAAAATCACGGAAAATGTTAACTCTTTTAACTCTAAATGTAAAACCTGAGTACAAAAGGCCACTACAAAAAGCGAACTTCATCTTCATTTGATCTTTCCAAGACGCCTCGTCTTCACGGCTAGTTGTAACTGAACTGTACACTAGATGGCGCGAGAAGCTATGGCATCAAAGATGATGGTCAGCATCCAGAGAAAGACCATAGCTGAACCATAGCTATGAAGTTTGATGCTCATGATCAGATGAAGTCAACTATTAAAGCCACTATTAAAAATTAGAGTATTTGGAAAAACAAATTCACACTCATTTTCAATGTTCAATATCCAATTCACAAGAAGGCCTAGTCCATTTTTGAGCTGTTTTCAGTATGGCGAATATATTGAAGAATTAAAAAATGAAATTCGACATCCAGCAGCAAAGCATTTGATAGGCTTGTTATATGGCCTTTGTGAAGTTACACCAACTGCATATTGCTGAAGTGATTTCCTACCCAAAAGACAGCCCTAGTTTGAGTTCTACAGAGCTTCCACTAATCAGTCTAGGGGATCTGTGTCTAGATTGGCTGGAAGAGAACAATGACAGGCGAAAAGCTTGTAGCTCGCTGATTCTGGATTGTTTGTAGAAGCACAAAGGTCTTTGTTCAACAATTTGATGACATAGCTCACGATAGAGGATCATGCCTCTCCAACATATCTTTTTGCCATTTGTATTCCTTTTAAGGTCATGGTCTGACTGATGAGGAAGTGCATTATCAATAAACTTCCTGTGTTTGTTTCAGTGAAACAACTTTAACTGCCTTGTGAAGAGTGCAGATGTGTGAGATGTGTTTTCTTATGAATTTCACCCAAATGGCCAAAGACAAACCTTTAAAAGGAAATAGGAAATAGGTATACTGTGAAGCAGACCTGTCGCTTTGGATAAAAGTGTCTGCTAAATGCCTAAATGTAAATGTAAATGTAAACCTGTGAACAATCTACAAAAATATATTGCACATGCCTTTTGTCGCCTTTGTACAATGCGTTCAGTGTTTTCACCATTGTTCCTTAGATTAATCACACATGTTTGGTCCATATAGCCTACTACTATTCTGTGAATGTAAGGATCAGATGCTTGGTGGTTATTTTGTATATAATATAACACCCAACTACTGCTGGTAGAGTTTCACTGGTTTTATGGTCTTAGATGGGTGAAGCAAATCAGCTAGGAAACAGCTGATACTCATAGGTAGTTTTAGCCTGGTTTTCACAAATACTGATCTGCTATGCTTCTCCAGCTTCTATGAGGCTGGATTAGCAGATGTAGATCAAAATGGATATGCCTACAGCCAATCAGATTGCAGAGAAAAGAGGGTGGGCAGCATCAAAATTTGAAGCAAAATACGTATTACAGTAAAGCAGTACTGGGTAAGCCTGCGAGTTTTAACCTCCCAATACAGGCACAGATTAAAAAAAGTGCAACAGCATTGTACATTCTCATCAATCCATGTGGATTTGTTTTCAAACCAAAGCATAGTAGCCAGCAATGATCATTTTGTGGAGTTACCGGTGTGTTTACTTACAAGGTTAAACATGATTTCAGTTTCATTCAGTTTAGGTTTTGTTTAACACAACCCGCATTTTCAATCTGCAAGTGCTTGTAACTGTGATTTAGTGATAGAGGGTGCTGAGAGTCATTTTATCATCAAAGTGACAATGAGTCTGGTAAATTAACCTAAAAATGTTGCGTGGTATCCCTTTAAGTCAGCTTCATTAATGTTGGGGTAGTAGCCTGTTTTTGATTGGTTCCCTACCTCAGACAGACGAGAACAAGTGGAGATAGGCCTACTGACCAGACTGAACTGCATAACAGAACCAGGCTAAACTTGTATTTAACAAGAGATTTATCACCTCACCGCTTTCCCCTTACTGAAGGGCTTCCCTAGGTTGTCTCTAGCAAAATGGTATAATTTCATATTGTCACATATTCATCATCCAGTCCCTTACAAAACATCCTGCATTGAACTGCATTATCAAAGCTGTTCGTTAATACTTGGATTTGTTTGCAAACCAAAGCATGGGAACTAGCGATCATTTTTGTGGAGTTATGTTGACTGACAAAGTACTAACCGCAATTTCAGTTTTATTCAATTTCGTTTCTGTTTTTGCAGCTCACCGATGAGAAGCTGCAAGTGCCTATGCACTAGGAAAAAGATGACCCGAGAGAGCCTCCATTCACCCTGTAATGGGCTATTTAACCATAAAAGTCATTATGAAGCTGGTAAATTAACAAAAACAGTGTCAAATGTTGCCTGGTGCTGCTTTACGGTTGTCTTGTCTTTATCAGTTTGGGTCACCAGCTGGACATGCTGCTTTTGTCATCTTATCAAGCTGATCTTGCTGGTGTGTCCAGCTAGTCAAATTGGACATTGCTAGTTAAGATGGCATGACCAACTGGCAAAACCAGTAAGAGAGACCAGTTTTCAAAAATCATGCAAAAAAGATTGTCACGCCAACATGTCCATCCTATCAAACTGGACGTTGCAGGATTAGGTTGGTTATGCTGGTATGGAAGCTGGAAATGGTTGGTATATTAAAGCAAAAAAAATGAATGACCAGCTAAACCATCAAAACCCATGTAAAAAGCACACCATATAGAACTTCATCTAACCTGTCTATGATGGTCAAGCTGGATTCTTCTGCATGGAAATGTTTTACTGTTGTATTTAGCATTAAGACGAAGATGATAAAGATTGATTCAATTTATTTCAACATTACTTCATTGTATTGTGTCTTGTAACATGAAATTTGAAAAGTTCATTTCATTCTCAGTAAAAGGTCATTGTCAGTTGCCTATTATTTGTTGCTAAGCGCTTAACTGGATTTGGAAGTTGTTGAAGGCTGTTGAGCCCAGGGCTTGAAGATGGCTGAAGCATGTCTTACACTGGGTGACATTCATGTGTGACACAAGGCAGGTCATTGTTCCAAAAGCAGGTTTGTTTTAGATGCAAAAGGAGATGATCATGGAAAAATCCTTCATGGACACAATGGCATTTCACTTGAGACAGCCTCAACCATAAATCGGTGTTATTCATGCTTATAAAATGTGTGTAAAAACACCAGTCCCTCCAAATCCACATTTCTAATGTTTTTTTATGTTAGATTTTTTTCTTTAGCCATTTTAAATGAGGTTGATTTGAGCATTCCTGGACTTCCAAACATGTGAAGGCAGGAAAACACATGGTGTCAGCATTTATAATATGTAATAAAAAAAATAAAAATATATAATAAAAATATATAATAATATATATTATATATATTATATAATAAAATATAATGTTGTCAGTTAAAATCCTAGATTATAATCTAGAGGATGAGAGGTGTGTGACTATGGGGGCAGATTGTAGAATGTGTCCTCAACATTACTCTAAAGGGTCTTTTTTCTTTTAAGAACTTTGCTACTTTGATACTTTGCTTCAAACAAACTATATTGAATCTGCTAAAAAGGATTTATGGTTATGATGATAGGGTTAGGGGCTGCATTAGGTTTGGGTGATGTTCAGTTAAACTGAAAATCTGAACTTGTATTTCAATAACTTGTATTTCAGGTGGACTGTCTTAATAAAGTGTCGTACAACATTGGATCCAAATTTTGTTGGTAAGATTGAATAGTGAGTAGCATTGCCTTCTAGATAATATACAAACGTTTCAGCTGCTACATCGCTGTCACTTGGCAACCACATAAACCATAAGAAATAATTCTTGGTGGAGGAATTATTATTGATGAAGAAACTGCTATATTTCTCATGACTAGGTTTTAAAGGAGAAATCCAGTGTGATTCAATCCATGGCTCTGCTGTTTGAGATCAGTTAGTGTTTCCTGATTCAGTTCGTTTTATAATTTTTTTAAATTTTATTTTCCAGACAGCCCTACAACAACAGAACTATGGATTGATTAACACTGTATTTGTCCTCTACTTTATGAAACTGTGTGTGAGGTGTGAGGTGTGTAGTAACCATGTTAGCACCTTCAGGTCATTCTGTGATTTTAGAACAGCTTTGATTTGTGCATCCCTTATAATAACAGAATTGAACAGCCTCTCGGGGCTGTTTCCTTCCTGTTTCTGTTGGCTAAAGTTATATTTTTGAAACCCTACATTTCTACAGTTGTTTCATCTCTACTGGCCTATTCATTAACTCAGTGACCCCAGAGATACTGATATACATACACAGGACTTCCATAGATCTCAGGACATGCCAAGCCTGGTTGTGGAAAACAGGAAACCCACCATGCAGTCATGCCTTCAGACAAAAGCAAGCGCACCCTGAGAAAGCCCTGGTTTAGAGTAGCATGTGAACGCAGGCAGAGTGCTCACACCCATCATTCTTTGGGACATCCCGGAGCGCGACCCCCTGTTTGCGGGCTAATCTCCAGTGATAACACAGTCCCAGAAGCTCTGAGCTCATCACCAAGCCAAAACTGGTGGAAACATTCTGTCATGGCACCCTGGGGGAAAACACATAAACACCAAACGAATAAGCACTTCTCTGAGGAGAACTATCAGGGGCGCTCCGATACCCTCCCAGCTCCAGAAGGGTGAACCAGAGGGCCTGGTCTCCTGTTATTGATTCTCCACACCCTCCACAGGGTCACGTCCATGCCACTCCATCCTCTATGGTTTCTCCAATCCACCTCCGGCTGCTCTCTTTTCACACAACACACAGACACACACACACACCGCTCTGGAGGGATGGAAGGAATGCAGCCTGTTGAATGATCTGGGTTTAATGGCTCTCTAAAGACATGGCCATACAGCCACTTCACAGAGTTGTCCCATCTCACAGGCCATACCCATGGATATCCCACTCCACAGTTTCTCTACTACAAATCAGAGTTGTGCCAGACTTGAACAGCCTGATGCACCAAATGCTTTCACATTGTTTCACTTTGTGCAAAACGTCTGGAATCAATTGGGGTAAGTTTGCTTCCCGTTGGGCAGATACTTTCTGCTTCAGCCAATCGCTACTGCTTGGTCGTGACATAGGTTATGCGGTAGAATGCTCCACTTGAGTTCAACATCATCGCTTTCAACCCTCCCTCTGTTCGCAGATTGGACAGCCAGGTCACACAGAAGACCGTATCTGGTGTGACTACACAGACTACACTGTGACTATACACGCACCGTGAATGGACAGCAACGAATACGTATTGTGAACGTGTGATTTCTATGTAAATGAGGCCTAAGGCTATGGACAGATTCCTGATGCAGTGGTGTAGCTAAATGAGAAATTGAGTGGAAGCACCAGGCAGTGCTAGCTTGGTTGAAACTTGAAGGCCTCATAAGGCCTTTTTTGACAGTGGCCCACTGTGCAGTAACTCCGCATTATGTCAGATATGAGACAGGTCCAGTACAGTTACTGTTACTGTACTGCACAACAGCCAATGTTAGCAAAGTGAAACAGTAGTAACCAGGTTAGTTATGACTTTGATTTGAGAGGTCATACTTTGTAAGTAGGTATTTTAATAAAACTTATTAATATTAATAAAATATAGTTATACAGTGAATTAATTTGAATAGTGAACACGTGAGAAAGACATCTTGAACAGAGTGTGTGTGTGTTTGTGTGTGTGTTTGTGTAAGGCCATTTACATGTGGACTAGGATGCTTTGGCTGATGCTGAGCTCCTTACTGGCCTCTCCAGCTGACAACCGTGTTTTCTTTGGTTGGCTGCCAGCGTAGCCATAGGAGAGGCTAATTAGCAGGAGGGCTAATAATAATCAGTCTAATGAGTGACAGGGTGATGGGGCTGGTGGCGATGGGGAAGGGGGGGTGATCGGGGGTGCATTCGGAAGCTTCTATGGTTCTATGGGAAAACACAAGCTCCATGCAAGGGGCGGGGGAGGGGGGGAGGGGTAGTGGCAACCATACGCAGTCTGGTCTCAACCCTGGCGATGACCTAACATACCAGCACAGCCCACGAGAGCGATGGAGAGAACAGAGCAGGACAGACAGAGAAAGGGACAGAGATCAGAGTGGGAAAGAAAAATAGCTCTGGTGAATGCTCAAATCCCCTGGGCTGGTGTTCTTGGTCTGTGAAAATTTCCCTTCCCAGCGTCACCCCAGCCACCAGGACACAGAACGCTCTGCTGGAGAGCAGAGCCAACCATATGATTCCATTAGGAACACAGGCAGGACACAAGGTTCACAAAATGCATATAAGAAGATTACATACACTGTTACAAATTGGTGAAACAGATTGTTCTTGAAATATTTGGACACACACAGAGAGAGGGGGGGGGGGGGATCACAGAACACCCAGCACCCATCTTAACAATAGTGTCATTATTTTGGAGAATATTACTATGAGAGTGGAAGATGCATTCAAAACAACTCGGCTTTTGAACAAGGAGCAGAACAAAGGATATAAATCTGAATGTGAAAATAGACAGATTATTATGATGTCTTCAATTAACCTCTTATGTTTCAAAGTGTTTTGTCAGATATATATATAAACCTAAAAGTGACTTTTTGATACCTTTGTATAATATGGTATAAGTGCACTATGCATGTAGGAGTCCAATGCCAGGGAATGCTTTAAATACAGTCTTTCAAATCCCCACATTTTCGGATGTGGTCTAAAATGTCAGCGTCTGTACCCCTTTCTCTGTCCAAATAATATGCCCAAATAGCCCAGAGACTGCATGATCCCCCCTTCTCCAGTGCCTGTCGCCCACCCCCCTGCCATCGCCCTGATGCCTGCAGGACAATACCCCCCTCTCATTCCAGCAGACGTGTCCCACACAATGCAGGCTTTGGTCCGGCTGTGGAAAGAATGACTTCTTCTACTCTTTCCTTCCTTCGGCGCGTCCTTCCAGTGCAAGCCCAGGGGTCTTTCCCCTGCTACTCCAGGATGCAGTGGTATAGTGGTAAACACACACACACACACACACACACACACAGACACATGCACAGATGAGACATCAGTCAAGGCGCTGCTTCATCCTCAGAAAGAAGCAGTGGTGGTTTGGCTATACCACGCTCCCAGTGATCCTGTCAATGTTTATGGGGAAGACCAGTTATAAATCATGGTCGTTTTTTCCACCGGCCAGTGTGGTGTGTGACACAACACACACAGGGGTCAGCTCTGGCTCGGCACAGATACACTTAGAGGAAGTTGTGTGTCTTGTTTCCCCTCCTCTTGACTTACCAAAACAGGCTAATCTGTGATGAAGAAGTCAACAGCCCCTAAAAATAAATCAGAGTATACAACTAGGAGTCCATCAGTTTGCCACTTAGTTCATTTGGTTTGGTTTTCTCATTATACAGTAAGTGGTGTTTGACAAGAGTACATCTGGCTGACATCTCCATCATTCTCTTTTCCTCACTCCCTTCCTTATCATCCCCCTTTTTCCCTCACCCTCCCTCCCTCTCTCTCTCTCTCTCTCTATCCTGCCCTTTGCTTTAAGAGCATCATCTCAGAGACCCGTCCAGCAGCAGGGAACAGGAAACAGCTGCAGGACTCTCAAAAGCTTCTGAAGAAGGCAGCAGACAAATATGATCATTTACATGAGAATGAGAATGAATGTTTAGAAGCTGAGACAGAACATGTTGACATAATAAATTCAACTCAACTTTTAAGTTCGTTATTTACTTGTGTAAGAAAGTTCCTATTGGTTTACTTGAACCCTTATTCTGTAATGGAATGTATTAACATATTAACTGGACCTAATTGGCCTAATTATGCACTAAAAACATGAGGCACTTGAGTTCAATTATACAGAATGAAAAAAAAAAAAACATGGCTATAAGATATATCTAATTTGTGTGGACTGGACTCTCTCTCTCTCTCTCTCCCTCTCCTCTCTCTCTTCATTGGTGTTCTGTGGGCTGAAATAAAAGCTTTGCTCTCTCTGGGGTCTTCTGGGTCCACATCACCTCTGGGGATGAGAGATGAGGGGAATGTGTTTCAGTCTATTTCTGTCCCGAGCCTAGTTTAATGTTCCAGAAACCCCCTGTGCTTTAAACACCCTACACAGCCTCAAGGTGTGGCTCACAAAATTAAAAGTTTATGTGATGAATGTAAATAATTTCTTACTTTATGTTTACTAATTTTGGTAGATTTAAAAAATAGCTTTTTCAAACGTATCAGTGTCATCAGCTTTTCTTCACAAGTGTCATTGTGCTATGAAAACAAACACAAAAAGTTTCCACACAGAATTTCCAGGTAAGCTAACTGAGCCTTTAAGCGATTGCCAGTCTTAAATTTCTCTTTCCGTCTCTGTCTATCTTCCTCCAGAAAATGCCAACTTTAGATACAGCATCCTGTGAACATGGAAAATCTCCTGATGAAGTCACAGCGGAATGATGTCAACTTAAGGACATCTACACAGGAACATTCCATCCAAAAATGGTTGTCTGTGTGTATCATCTAGACAGACTACATTCACAAGATGAGTTTGACGCAAATATCCCCCGAGGCAAGCCAAACACAGGATACTTCCTCTTCGGAGATCATAAAAATGTCAAACATGTATTTCCTTTTTTTCTCTCCAACCAACTTTGAGATACAGATCCTTGAACATTTTCTCCAGAAACGTCTTATCTCCAATCCATTAGAAGCTGCAAGCACTACCACCAACGCTGAGTCACGTCTTAATGAGAAGTGAATGAGAGGTCAGTGCTTGATGATGGGTGTCAGGTCACAACTGCAGACTGACAGGTCAATTAGGACCCAAATAGGTGGCATTGTTCCCATAATGCTCTGTGCTTAATGCTCTGTGTTATCTGTGCTCTGTTCATATGTGTTGCATAAAAGGAAAACCCCAATTTTTTCACTTTCAAATTTCATTTAAATTTAGTTTCATTCATGTGAAAAGTGGCGTCTCCTGTACCATCTGAAGACAGACACACAAAGTTCTTGGCTGGAATTGGAACATGTCTGACCCCAGTAATAATAGGAATGAGTGTGCTTCGTCTTGCTTACCTTCAGGGTATCATTCTGAGCATGCAGGGGTCGGCTGAGTCCAGTGGAAAAAACTCTCCCATGACCTGAGCCGGGTTAAGAAAACTGGCTAAGAGAAGGAAGTGGCATGTGCCTGAATAAAATATCTGACCAAGCCAGTGAAAGACAGAAAGACTGACATCCCCCAAATACTTCATTCATAATGATGGAGCCTGTTCCCAGGCTCCAACCACAGCAATCATTTGCTTGCTTGAGTGATGAAAATAAGGACGGAGATTTTTCTTTTTTGTGATAGCAATGATTCAAACAGCCTTCTAATCCCTCTGTGGGAAAATGACATAGTCATATCAAATGAATTTATAATGTATTAAATCTATTTATAACAATGGCAGTCACTGACAAACAGCTGTGAAAAGCAATTAAAAACAGTGCAATGCACTATTCAATTCAATTCAATTCAGTTTTATTTATACAGCGCCTTTTACAATAGTATTGTCTCGTGGCGCTTCACAGAAGGAGCACCCAAGAGCAACAGGGGCAAGGAAAAACTCCCTTATGTTCAGTTAATCTAGGAAGAAACCTTGGGCAGATCCACGACTCAAGGGGCTAACCCAACTGCCAGGGGTCACGGAGAAAAATTACAATCAGTAGTAACCATGACAGACTATAAGTTGCCTATGGTTTTAGCTAAGGTTCATAATAGTTCATAACAGAGTATTATCCCACTTTTACATTACATGGTAGTCAGTCTATAGGTGGTTATCAGGAATTATGGCTGGACAATGTAGCAGCGGCCAGGCATAGTGACAAACTCAAAGGAATGAGATGGGTCATGGGGGTAACAGTAAGAGTCCATTTGACAGCGCCATTGTGAGGGGGGGTCAATCACAAAGCCTCAGGAAGGGGAGGGGCCCAGCATCGGCGTCCAGGAAGGTCCTCTGTGCTGGGGAGTCGGTCCTGACATGGGCCTCCCGTAGTGTTGGTTGTAGTCCACTCAGGAGGGGAGGGTGAGAGGAGTCCACCGGAATGAGGCAGGGATGACACTCAGCAAAGATAATTGTGGACAGAGGAAAATAGTGAATTAGGCCAGGCTCACACATCAGAAAGCAAATGTGTAATTTGGGCATACCCATATGTGCATAAATATATATATATATATATATATATATATATATACACATACACATATATATATATATATATACACACATATAAATATTGAGGGAGGGCTGAAAGAGAGAGAGAGAGAGAGAGAGAGAGAGAGAGAGTTGTACGGCATGACACATGTGGCGGCACTAGGCTATAGCAGCATAACTAAGGTATGATGCATGGTAACCCAGCACCACTGCAGGGATGGTCAGTGGCTGCCATGCCTCGCAAGTGGGGGCAACAGCAGAGGCAGTCCCTTCCAAAAGACCCATGAGAAGTGATGATTTGCCATGCACCATCCCTAACTACGGGAAACAGTAAAGAGGAAGGTTTTAAGTCTAGACTTAAAGGTATTGAGGAGTGTCCGCTTGTCGAATGTGGGGGGGGGACTATTCCACAGGAGGGATGCACGGTAACAGAAGGCTCTTCCTCCTATCGTAGATTTTGATATTCTTGGGATTACAAGGAGACCAGCATTTTGGGATCTTAGGGTTCTAGGAGGGTGGTAAGGGACAAGTAAGTCTTTAATATATGTTGGTGCATCGCCCTTGAGGGCTTTGTAGGTTAGGAGGAGTATTTTAAAATCAATTCTACTTTTAATAGGGAGCCAATGTAGGGAAGCAAGAATAGGAGAGATATGTTCATAGTTTTTTAGTCCTGGTGAGTGTTTGGGCCACAGCATTTTGTATTAGTTGTAGGTTTTTGATGCAAGTATTGCTACACCCAGAGAACAGAGCATTGCAATAATCGAGCCTGGAAGTAATAAATGCGTGTATTAATTTTTCAGCATCCTCAAAGGATAGGAGATGTCTCCTGATGATGTCTAGGAGACATGCATCAAGTTTAGTCATTGGCATATAGTAGGAAGGTAAAGCTGGGTATCATCAGCATAGGAGTGGAAAGTAATACCATGTTTCCTTATAACAGATCCTAAAGGTAACATGTACAGGGAGAACAGCAGGGGACCTAGCACTGAGCCTTGGGGTACACCAAACTTTACTTTGGTATGGGTTGATGACTCATTATGAGTGTGTACAAACTGGTAGCGACCAGAGAGGTATGATTTGAACCAGGCTAATGCAGTGTCTTTGATGCCTATCATGTGTTCAAGTCTGTGTAGTAGGATACCATGGTCAATAGTGTCAAAGGCAGCACTAAGATCCAGTAGGATTAATATTGATATATATCCATTATCATATGCAATAAGGAGGTCATTGAAGACTTTAACTAGGGCTGATTCTGTGCTATGATTAGTTCTAAAGCCTGACTTGAAGGTTTCCTGGATATTATTGTCATTTAAGAAGCTATAGATTTGCTTAGACACTATTTTCTCAAGTATTTTGGAAACAAATGGGAGGTTAGATATGGGTCTGTAATTAGCAAGGACATCAGGATCAAGGTTTGTTTTTTTAATTGATGGTTTAATAACAGATGTCTTGAAAGATTTTGGGACATGCCCAGCTATGAGTGAGTCATTTATAATTTTAAGAATCGTCTCAGCCAATAAAGGGAGAGCTGCCTTAAGAAGATCAGTTGGGATAGGGTCCAATAAGCATGTTGAGGCTTTAGCTGAAGAGGTCAAAGACGTAATTTCTGATATATTGGTGGGTGTGAATAAATCAAAGTATGCTACAGGTTGACTAGAGCTCGCTGTAACCATTACATGTGGTCCAACTGGATTTGAGGTTACAAGGGAGTTGTTTATTTTAAGTCTAATAGATTCAATTTTGTCATTAAAATAGTCCATGAAGTCCTTGCTGCTTAGACTTATTGTAATGGAATGGGACACCTCAATCCTGCTTTTTGTTAAACGGGATATAGTGTTAAAAAGGAATTTTGGATTATCTTTATTATTGTGTATAAGTGAGGAATAATATGCTGATTTGGCATTGTTAAGTGCTGTCTTGTACTCTTTTAAGCTATCTTTCCAAGCAAGGCGGAACACTTCAAGTTTAGTGGCATACCATTTCCTTTCAAGTCTACGAGCAGCTTGTTTCAGTAAGCGAGTCTGTGTGGTATACCATGGGGCAGTTTTTTCTTGTTTCCTAGTTTTCTTTTTGAGTGGTGCAATTGTGTTGAATGTGGAGTATAGTACATTTATAACACTGACAGTTAATTGATCAACTTGGGTTGGGCTTGGCATAGAGCCTTCTAATACAGGGCTATATTGGCTCAGCAGAGGCTCAAGGAGAGATGGAATTTTTGCTATGAAGTCATCTGTAGTTTTGGGAGTTATGTTTCTAGTGTAGTAGTAGACTGAGTTAGGTGCTACATAGTCATGTGATTTTTAAAGTTAATAAGTAGTGGTCAGTTAGTGTAGAGTGTTGAGGTAGGGTTGTAAGTTGTTCTATTTGTACTCCATGTGTCAGAACAAGATCAAGGGTGTGGTTACCTTGATGTGTAGGTGTGTTTACATTTTGGCAGAAGCCAATTTGATCAAGCAGAGATTGGAAACTAATTGCCAGGCTATCGTTTGCAACATAGATGTGGATATTAAAATCACCTAATATGATTATGTTTTCTGTTTTAATGACTAGAGAGGACAGGAAGTCAGAGAATTCTGATAAGAGTGTAGGGGCCTGTAGGTCTATATAATGTTACAATTGTTAAGGGTTTAGCACCATTCCCATCAGGATGAATCAAGTTAAGGACAAGAACTTCAAAAGATTTAAATATATAATCAAGCTTAGGGGCCATAATGAGATTTGAATTGTGTATTGTGGCTACTCCACCACCACGGCCATAATGACGTGGTATGTGATAATTTAGATGACTGGGGGGGTAGCTTCATTTAGTGGGACTTATTCATCAGGTTTTAGCCAGGTTTCTGTAAGACAGAGTATGTCAATTTGATTATCAGAAATAAGTTCATTTATTAAAGTCGTCTTTGAGGAGAGCAAACAAATATTTAATAAGCCAAATTTCAGTTGTGATTTCTGGCTATATTCTTTTTTTGTTTCTGGTTTTATTTTTGTGAGGTTGGTATAATTTATACCTCTACCGGGTTTTGAAAACATTTTCGTCGCAGACACTCTCACCGTCTGTCTGCTGCTAGGGTGACGGCGGGGTGGCAGAGAACTGTGTAGGACAGGAATTCTGCTACCTGGACCAAACTCTGGTTCGTCAGGAACAAGCCGAGAAACCACACAACGAAGAGTGTATGTTAAAAAGGTGATTTATTTTCTATGGGGTTCTAGTGATGTGATTTGGATGCATATATGATTTTTAACCTATGGAGCTACCCCTACGGTCGCCATTTTTTAAAATTAACAACAACCACATAAATTCTTAACAATACATGTTGATTTTTGGCAAAACAAAGAATAGAAACCTGCAATGATCGTTTTTGTAGAGTTGTGTTGACTGACAATGGAATAAACTTGATTTGGGCTTCATTCAATTTCGGTTTTGTTTTACAGCGATAATGAAAAGCTGCAAGTGGTAAAACTGCGCTAAAGAATCACTAGACGGGACCAAGAGAGCCTCCATTCACCCTGTAATGAGCAATTTAACCATTGATGTAACTGTGAAGCTAGTAAATTAACCTATATAAAGTGTCAAATGTTATCTGGTGCTGCTTTAACCTGGAAACAACATCAAATGTTGTCTGGTGTTGATGCATGTTGGTTACACTTCATTTTTTACCTTTGTCACTAGATTTCTGTAGTGACATAGTTATTCTGCCAGAATAATATCAGCAAATCCAACCAGAAGCACGGAGACGATGTCTACTACTGTAGAAATAGTCTCTCAGTACTTACCCAGAGACTGTATATACAGTCAGTCCTTTTACTCCCCTTGCAGTCTCACCATCACTGGGGGACACAGAGCTATAATCTCCCGTTTAGGCCAGGATGCACCACAACAAAGCCTAGAGAAGAACAGACAACAGCACAGGAAGAAAGAGAAAGGTTGAGCCAAGAGCCAATTGGTGTGCCTCACCAGCACCTCCAAGGCCCAGACATTTGTCATGAACCACACTTCCCACAAGTGTCCTTGAGTGTCCTTGGGGCGATGACAAATATAATGACAGCAGTTATTCAGTGACGCACTAGGAAACAACCAGGACAATAATGTAAGTCAGTAAGAGGTACATTGACGAAAAATACCAACACCCCTTCTTATGTATAACACTCTTTTATGTATCTTTATGTATAAGTATAACTGCTGAGCGTGTGGATGACCATCAAAATCAGTTTTTGTGCCTGGTTTGTTTCTGTCATTCTTAAGGTTATTGACTCTGTAGCTCCTACAGAAAAAAGATTTTCAGCAAATTTGAAGCACCATGGAGAAATATCACAACAGTAGCAAATCAGCATAGATAATGCAGGAAAGCTAAATGTAAATGTAGGAGCACTAAGCTTCAGACCTATAATGACATCTTTGAAGAGAAACTCCATACATATAACTCTGAGCTATGGAGGGCAAGACAATTTTATTTTTACATGTTTTATAAGAACAGTAATAACTCTCATGCTCTGTTTGTAACTAAGTTAACAAACTTCCCCTGCACAGTTACCTCAAGGGTTTCTGATGAAAAATCTAATGAGTTTTTCCCATCAAAATATTAGCTCCAACATGCCATCCAGTGACATAATAACATCTTCTCTCAGATATAATAGCCTGGCCTCCATGTGTGAATTCACAGCTATTGATAGTCATACTCTTGAAAAAACTGCGACAGAGCTCAACTCATCCACCTGCTATCTTGACACTTTACCTACAAGTTTCTTTAAAAGTGTTTTCGGCTGTTTGGCAGAGGAGCTCCTTCAAATTGTAAATAGTTCTCCTCTCTCATTAATTTTTCCCATTTCCCAGCTGTGATCAAACCTCATCTGTACAACTACGGACTAGTGTCAAACCTAACATTTATTGGCAAGGTCACTGAGAATTAGTAGTCTCTAACAAAAACAGTGGTTACTTAAATATGAATGACCCTTATTACAACCTCCAGTCAGGGTTTCGTCAAGATTATAGTACTAAAACTGCTCCAGTGAAGGTTTTAATTGAAATCTGCCTCAATACACACAGGAAATTAACTGTCCTGGTACTTTTACACCTTAATGCAGTCTTTCTCACAAAGACTACTTTGCTGTACAGGCAACTTTGTTTTAGAGAAATGTACCATGCCATATGGGGTCCCACAGGGATCCATTCTTGGGCCACTTTTGTTTAATCTATACATATACAACTAAAGATAAATCATAACTATGTTGATGACGCCCATATCTATCTTGCTGTATCACTCAATGATTTTAGTGCCTAAGTCTCAATGCGTCTGCGCTTCTAGAAGATAAGGTGGATGCAACAGAACTTTTTACAACTATATAAGGAAAATACCGAGATTATTCTCTTTGAGGGAGAAGGAAATTTGGTGCCTATGTAGAATCTAAGGTTTTTCAAACTAAAAGCCTTGTAAAAAATCATGGATTGAAGAGTAAAAAAAGAGTAATCATGGATGAGGATCTTACTTTCAATGATCATATTAAAACCATCACTAAGTCTGCATTTTAGCACCTCGGAAACATAGCTGAGATCAAACATTTGCTGTACAGCAGGATTTAGAAAAGTTTATCCATGCTTTTATTTCATCTAGGGTTGATTATTGCAATGCTCTCCTTACAGGCTGCCCCAAAAAGCCAATTAGAAAGCTACAATTAATTCAAAATGCTGTAGTCAGACAACAAACAACAAAAGAGAGCATATCACACCAATTCTTGTCTTGTTTCCAGTTAATTTCAGAATCAAGTACAAGGTCTTATTCTCCTTGTCTTTAAGACACATAATGGCATGGGTCCTGATGTAGAAATGCTAGTCAAATATACTTCTGGTAGATGCCTTAGATCTAATGGAACTGGTCAGCTAATAGTCCCAAAAGCAAAAACGAGACAAGGTGAAATGGACTTTAGCCATTCTGCTGCCCACTGTTGGAATCAGCTCCCTATAGACATTAGATCTGCACCCACAATAGCTTGTTTTAAAAAGAAGCTCAAAACAGCATTATTGTGTGCCAAGCAACATGAAGCTATGTAGGCACCCATTGTGTTTCTACTTTTTCTTCTTCTTCTTATTTTTTTCCACTCACTGGGTGTCTATGGCAGCCCATAGAACTGTATGATGAAAATGCTGAATTGGCACAGTGAAAGGGCACAGTCCCCTGATTAATTTCAGCTTTCTTGTCAGCACCTCATACGGACTAGTGCCACCAACTGGCCAAAGTTAGAAATGCTTTAATGTACATAACTTTTGACCCGTGTGACCAATTTTCAGACAACTGGTACCGTTAAAATCCTTGGGTCAAGCCAAACAAAGTAATGTGATAGATTTTTGATTTCCACTATCATTTGCCAATGACAGCCAAACAACTTGTTGCCATGGCAACTTTGGCCTGCTTTTCAGCTTGACCCCCTCATTGTTGGATATATTTTTCAGTTGCTTTTGTTTAGTATGACTTTGGTCTTTAGAACAGTTACTGGTCAGTCAGAGCTACTTTGTTTATACGTAAATATGTTTTTTTTAATTATTATTTTTCTTTTATATCCATTTCTTTGGATATAAAATTATTTTTTCCACTCACTGGGTGTCTATGGCAGCCCATAGAACTGTATGATGAAAATGCTGAATTGGCACAGTGAAAAGGCACAGTCCCCTGATTAATTTCTGCAAGTTTCATGTCAGCACCTCATACGGACTAGTGCCACCAACTGGCCAAAGTTAGAAGTGCTTTAATGTACGTAACTTTTGACCTGTGTGACCAATTTTCAGACAACTGGTACCGTTAAAATCCTTGGGTCAAGCCAAACAAAGTAATGTGATAGATTTTTGCCAATGACAGCCAAACAACTTGTTGCCATGGCAACTTTGGCCTGCTTTTCTGCTTGACCCCCTCATTGTTGGATATATTTTTCAGTTGCTTTTGTTTAGTATGACTTTGGTCTTTAGAAGTTACTGGTCAGTCAGAGCTACTTTGTTTATACGTAAATGTTTTTTTATTATTATTATTTTTCTTTTATATCCATTTCTTTTCAATATTCATGATCTTTATTTTTTTATCATTTTCTATCATTATTATTATTGTTGTTGTTGTTATTATTATTATTTTGTCCTTGTGGTGTTTAATGTAGAGCACACTGAATGACATGTTCGTGTGATAATGTACTATATAAATAAACAACTTGAATTTGAGAACAATAAAAGGAAACCTTGAGACATTTGTGTTTTTGTATGTGCCAAACTCACAATGTCTTAATGTCTTGATCTTGGATAAATATTTAGGTGAATAGAGTGAGAACTCCTCCCTTCCTCTGCAGTGTTCCCAAACTCATGTCAATACCCAGAAGGGTATATTTCTGTATATGTGGACTACAAAATCTGAACATTGTTGTTTTCTGTCATTTAAAGTGCCACTACTTGTGTACCAAACTAGAATTAAAGCCAAAACCAAAATATGGCCTGGTTACAAGAGTGTAAATTGTCACAGTATAATTGAGGTTAAGTAATTGTTTTGAAATGAGAGCAGTACCATTTCTACTTCTGTGTTTTCCAATTTAATGTAGAAATACTGCACACACACACACACACCACAACCAAACACAGATGCATCACCACACCAGCAGTGGGTTTGGCACTGGTCTGGTGTTGATCTGATGCAGATAAGATCAATGTTTTTTTGTTTGCGGGTTGCATTAAGCATCGTGTCTGGTTAGTCATCTCTGTCTTTCTCAGTCACTGCTTGTTGCTAAAACATCCTCTCTTCTAGACTCCAAACTATTACACCTTAAACACAGACCCTTGTGATGTGTGTATGTGTGTGTGTGTGTATGTATGTATGTGTGTGCTTCAGTGCAGTCAGGTTGCAGTGGCAGACACCTTCTCTCTGTTGTCTCCCTTTAACCACAGAACTTTACCTGATCACATCATCACTCTATACAGCAAACTAGAAATGTAGCATTTAGCATTTAGAACAGTGTGAGCAATCATATGGTGTCTATATATTCTGGTGAAAAGTTGCTAAAGATGTCACATATAAATACAAAAAAAATATTGGTCAATATCCATGAGGACCTTCAGGCAGATAGCATCTCTCCCACCATCTGTGTTGCCAGCTATGGCAGAAAATAGTCGTTATGCTAGAAGTCTGTTCATGCTAAATACGAATAACGTCAGGAAGGTTTACTGTCAGTTTGTCTGGCTTTGTAACATGCAGTGTCTCAAGGATGATATTTTCAAATTCAACTTGTGCAAGGAACCAACTGACAGGGTCTCCTGACTCTTGTTGTTTTGAGCTTCATGGGGAAAGAATTGCAGCAGGGGAGTTGATTCGAAATATTACTGATGCAATAGGCACAAGTACAGTCATTGTAGCATTCATTACAGCCGGACATGCTTTTAAACAACAGAAACAGACAAACAAAAAACGAATTAACGTTTTTGTATAAAAGCTGGTAAAATTTGGCTACTGGCCATAGAATACTTCTGTTTTAAAGTTCAAAATAATGATTCATCCTAGAGACAACTTGACAAATTTGTCAACTGAAAGTAGGCCTGTGCCAATCAGACTGGGCTGGGGTGAATATTGTTGTGAAATTGTATCCAAATCGTTGGATTACTATAACCTGAGACCACTAGGCGACCACACTTCTGCACCCTAGCGAGGGCTCCGCCTTATGTGGTGGTAACAGTCAACTCTGTGAGCGCGCCCCTCCTCCTGCTCCTGTAGGCTACAGTTGAGTGAAGTGCACAGCGCACCTCTGTTGTCGATCCAGTCCCTCGGCTCTTCCTTAGCCCGTCTCTCGCCTCTGCCGCAGCAGCTGGGACCAGACACCTACTGGACAGGAGCCCACAGCATGGCTTTGAGTGGTTTTGCCCTCGCAGGACTTTACATCCTCGCCCTCGCCAGTCAATGTAAGTAAGGCGCAACGTGTGAGAAAGGAAAATAAAATGTGCAAAGTATTTAGCCTACGCGCTTGTTTTCGGTGCGATAACATGAACTTAAGGTTTGTAGGGTACTTGAGCAGTTTGTTGATTGGAAGTGACGAAAGCAGATGTCTTGTCTTGCAGCGTACTGTTACAGTTTGTAAAACATGTGACGTCTGCGTGATGATTGTATGATGACTGTGTTGACAGAGATTTTCCAAAATCTGTTAGGGTGAATGCAGCCATTCTGTCGCTTTAATAGAAAACAACACCGATTATGCGCATGATTATTATGCTTCAGAGTTTACAATTGTATGTGATTAGTAAATGTACCCTAGATTCAGTTTTAGTAAACTTTTGTTTATGTGATGCCGAGTTTCTCACAGTCTGAGAGAAGGGACACAGTCACGGATAGGTATTCAGAAGGTCACATTCACGCCCGCGACTAATTGGCAGGTTAATAGGCGTGAACTGCACCCACGGCTATTGGTGGGTCAGTGTAGTGAAGAGCCAGTAACTTTCTGAAGTGAACGCATTATTCTATAGTTCTACAATAAAGCCAAGGCTAACGTTAAGATACAAAAAGTTCAACTTACAATCATACGTTCCCCTATTCTCTATTTCTAATGTTTTTAATGTGGGAATTGCAATTTTCTTTTCTCTCTTTTTTTTCAACTGTAAAGTTTTGACAGTGTTTTCGTTGGGAAAGTGTCTCTGGACCTGGAATGGTTCACAAGCGATCGCTCTCTGTCCATGCGCTGCAAGTTTAGCCACTTAAACCATGATCTGTTTCCTGACGTGCCCAATTTATGCCTTCGACTTACTTGAGCACGTCTCTGCGGTCCACTTCCACTTCTCTGACTGCCTCAGTCAAAACCTTGTTATTCCATGTGCATCTTAAGCACAAAGCACATTCCAGAGCATTTCCAAGGGTGTCCACAGACAGAGGTAGGAAGGGTGGAGTGACACTGGTATCCTCTGCCATCTTTCAAAGGCATTTTAAAGCTGTTTTCCACTGATGTTTGTTGAGAGAGAGGTAACAACTCTATACATTCATTCCACCCATTCCACCCATATCCTTCCTCTCTGTGGCTAGCTCAAGCATTGAACCAGTAAACTTCCCTTCCTCTCTGTTTTACTTTGCCTGTCACTCATGTAGGAGCCCCAACACTGAGATCCATCCAACTCTTCTCAAGTTCAAGGAGCTTAATTGGCATGTCTGTAAAAGTTACAATATTGCCAAAGTAGTATGGTCTCTCTCCCTCTCTCTCTTTTTTTTATCCCTCCCTCTATCTCTCTCTCTTTCTCTATCTTCCTTTCCCTATCTCTACTACTATCTCTCATCACTGTATCCTGTATCTCACTATTATTCCCCTTTCCCTACTTTGTCTTCCTTTCTCTCTCATTCCCTCTTTCTCTTAATCCTCCTTTGTTCCCCCCTGTTTCTGAGGTGCTGGCCTGTTGGCCCTCTTGTCAGCTCTAATGAGGCAGGCTTTATCTGACTTCCTGTGCGACCTGTCGTCTGTCAGGGGCAGGGCTCCAGGGGATTTCCCCTCAGTGCCTCCAGAGGCATGAAGTGTGAAGTTTGGATTCTCTTTCAAGATTCTCTTGGTCGTCAACAGTGTTCCCACACAGACAGACTTGTGTTCAGCTGGTCTTCCTGAAGCAGGGTTCTTAGTGGGTAAGGTATAGAGGTACATCCTCGAATCGTAAACAAGACCCTGTAGTTTGCACCTTAGTGGTATGGATAAAACAGAGAGTTTATCTTGAAATTATTATTTAATAAATGTAATAGATAATCCTACATTATATATTATATTATCTAATAGTTGTACTGTATAGTCAGCCATTTCATATTGGCCACAAAATAGTTTGTGAGACATTTGCCAAAAAGAACACATCAAAAACTCCAAACGACCACACTTAGGGCATGAAACAAGTGATGGTAGAGAAATTCCTGTGTCTGTGAAAGAGAAGTATTCCTCTGTAGGCTCACCCTGCTGAGGGTCAAAGGCGAGTATTTTCACACAAAGACAGCATGCTTTAGCATGGCAATATGGCCGTGTGTGCCTCTGCAGCCTGTTTCCAGCAACCGCTCCTACAAACTGCTCACACACAATTCAAGCCGTTGTTTCCCTGATGCATAGTTTATCACTGAGATTAAGGAAAACCACACCAAGGCCAGGCACTCTGCTTGAAAGTGTTCAGCAGGATCTTAGAACTTGAATGGGGCTGGAATTCATGGCCCCGTTTATTGTACGACTCATCCAAAAAAACAGCTGAATTTAGTCTATGTTAGTTTTTGTGAGTTACTCTCCACTTGTGAATATCATCTTGTCATCTTGTTTGTGGAACATATGACATAAATGTTTAAAGGTAAAAAAAATTGTTATTACTGCACTGTGTCCAGGTAATTCAAACAAAATAGTGTTTATCTCTCATAGATTGGTGATAGGAAACTCATCTGTCACAGATTTTTTTCTCCATTTAGTTGTTAAGCTTAAAGTCATTCTGCTTTGTGGGAAGCGTGAGACATCACGTAGCCGTCTTCAGGAACATAATTTTTACATTTATCTGCTCACTTGACCTCCATAGTTTGCGGGATCAGCCTAAAATGGACATATGACAGATCATGTCTTACAGTGTTAAAAGGAATAGTAGAGGAAGTAGTGGGAAGGTTATTTTGTCCTTGGCTGCTTCAAATCTATCTGTGTCCCTCTGAGGCAGGGACTGAGTCCCTCTTGTTGGTAACCACCCATTAGTAACACACAGTGGACATTTCCTGCTGACCACTGCACGCTTGTAAAGTCGTCTGGCCAGGACATGTGGCAGTTTCTGTCTGGACGACACACGCAAGATAGCTTTGAAGGCGGTGATGCTGTCCAGAGCAGCGGGAAACACGGACAGGAAAAGGCCTGAGCTACACTCTGGTGTTTACGCTTCTGTCAGCTCACTTCAGACATTTTGGCTTTTAGGGCTTGTTTTCATCTTTGTGAAGTCATTTCTACTCTCCTGTTTAGTCTCACACCATTGTTTCTTTTTTAAGTTAAAAGTTTGGGATCACAGCCAGGAGTGAAGACAGAGATGTCCGAAGGAAGATGAATGACTAATATTTATATTAATAATTCATTTTCCTTTATGTCATGTCACTGTAGTTTCATTCACACTTTATGTTTACCGAAATAGATTTCCTGCTTACATTATTCTGTGTTTCGCTGACTTTGCCATTAAGACTGATTGACAGAGAACTAATAGCAGGGATTGTCCTCCTGCAACAAGTCAAGGTCAGCAAGTGCCTTGTTCAGGGACACAATAAAGTGTCTCCTCGGACAGAACTCAGAACCCTCAAGTATTCTATTTGGAAACCCGTATCCATAACTACTGGTCCATTCTTAGCAGTTCATGGGCTCAGTGACAAATCTGAGGGGAACCCATGAACACCATGTGTGTATGGAAATGTGTATGTGGAAAGAAAAGCCCCATGGTCCAACCCTGACATAAAACAAGGCACCATGAAACATGGAATTGTTATGCATGTGTGTGGGAGTGTGTGGGTGGATTGGGGGATGGGGGGATGGGAGGGATGGGGGCATTTTCTGCCAGATTATTTAGTCAGGTGCGTGTAGAGGATATTTGTATATATAATTTCACCCAAATTCCCACCTCCTTTGATAGAGACTACATGTCATTTCCTTTGAATCTATTTTATGTCAACCTGCAGTCACTGACTCCAACTGGGCATTGTTCTCCTTCTCCCATTCTCTCTCTCTCTCTCTCCCTTTCCCCCTCTCTTCACCTCTCTCTCTCAATGACCTAAGCACCAATGACTGGAAAGGATCCAAGTTCTCAGTGTGAGATTCCCAGGTTGTGCCAACTGTTTCACGCATGCCTTTGTAGTGACAGACTTGGATTAGCAGTGACAGACACCAGGGGAAGGTACACCAGCACTGACATCATTTACCTGAGAGAAGGGGGTGAATGTCTACATGTAGTCAATGAAAACTACCAGAGCAAAACTCCTCCATGACATGTCTCTGCTTGCAATGAAGATTATTTGGTCAGAGAGACACTTCAGAGGCCAGCATAGCTTTCTGGCTGATTCCCTGGGTGCAGAATTGCTCATTAATGAGGTGTTGGGGTGGGGGTGTAGGGTAGAAACCACCAACCCTCTGAAAAATGTGCTTTATCATTGAAATGAGGCTGCTATCAATCCTCTGCGCTGGTGACTTTTACAGCCGCTCTCGGAGGGCAGTTGTAGGATATCAGTGTGCTTCAAATGAGCCTGTCTTTCACACACATAGACACACAACAGGCCATCAGCTATAGATCACACAAGTGGACGATTTACTGGTGTGCACTTTTAGAGGACGGTGTAATGAAGAGTTTAGTTACATCTTAGAGGAACTGGCCAAGTGTGACAATCTGAACTTCCCAAATTAAAGGTTTTCATGGAATGCTTTTGAAATGCCTATGTGGGGGTGGGTCAGGGTTTTTTCCTTCCCACAAGTGTTCTTTTCATGAGCAACCCGTGATCCACATATAAATGACTATTTTGTTTCGGTTTTCTCCAAATGTATATAAAAACACAACAGTAGCTATACTAGGTCCAAACACACATTTGGCTGGGGATATATGGTCACAGATTCACCCAGCCTCCACTGAACTCAAGGGACCTGTATATATCTGTCTATCCAGAGTACTCCAAATCAGCAGTAAAACTGTCCAGCCATAATTCTTGATAACCACCATGGATTGAATACCATGTAATGTTATGGGACAATATTTTGGAACTATGATGATGCTTAGCTAAAAGCATGGACAACTTGTAGTTTACCATGGTTACTACTGATTGTACTTTTCCTGCATGATCCTTGGTAATTGGGTTAGCCCCTTGAGTTGGTGGATCTGCCCAAGGTTTCTTCCTAGACTAACTAAGCATGAGAGTTTTTCATTGCCCCTGTTGCTCTTGAGTGCTCCTTGTTGTAAAGTGCCATGAGAAATACTATTGTAAAAGGTGCTGTATAAATATAATTGAATTGAATTTAATTGAAACTAAAGCTAGTATAGTGATAGTACAGCTATAGCTAGTATAGTGATGCTGCTGTAATTTATGCAGCAAGTTTCATAAAAGATGACACTTGGATACTAAAACTAAACTAAGATACTTTTAAAATATGGACTAATCTTGTTGTGGGCTATGGAAAAAAATGTATTTTTTGTTGTTTGTGGACATAAACACATAAACACACATAAAGTGTGTTTGTGTGTGTGTGTGTGTGTGTGTGATGGACTGGTCAAAGCTGACATGATGGGAAACATCTGCTGTCCAGTGAGCTTTCTGAATTTGCCAGGGGCTCCCATCCTTTAAGGGTAATCAATAAGGGAGAGTGGAAAGGAGTGGTGCTGCCCAGACACACACACAAACACACACACACACACACACACACACACACACACACACCACATATATACATGCATTAACACACACAAACACACACAAACACACACACACACACACCACATATATACATGCATTAACACACACAAACATGCACAAACACACACAACACACAAATAACATATGTGCGTGCACACACACACACACACACACACACACAGTCAGATGACTTGTTTGTGGTCAGCTCACCCACCCTGCCTGCCCTCAGCCCTTTACCTTCACCTCATCCCTGAGCCATGGTGCCGTCTCCCTGTGTGCTGCTGCAGTACAGATAATATTATTTATGCATGCCATCCAAACCTGGGTCACTTTCACTGCGCTCACAGCCGCCATGGTCTCTCCATGTGATGGATGGTGTTTACACTGGATGCATAGCTATGAGGGGTATCAAATGGTGAAGCGGTGCTCTGTCACATGTGAAATAGTGTAAGTATGAGTTGGCACAGGGGGAACTGGGGAATGGGATGGGGCCACCATGCTTACTAACCTCTAAAGAACTATTTGGGGTGCTTTGTTGATTGAAACACTGTGATAAAAAGTTGTGTGAAAAAGTTAAAAATGAAGGGGAATGAAACTGAAATAATTTTAATAATAAGTAAGTAAAATAATAATAGAAATAATGAGTGTCATCACACCTCGTAGGTGTGGTATGGACAGCATGGACAACAGAAAAAATATAAAAAGGAAGAGTGAAAAAATGGGAAGAGATTCAATGTGAAAGTGAAATAATTAGAATGAGTGTAGAAGAGCACCTGTTGTGAGGGCAGGCAGGAGACTGTGGAACTGAGCATGGGAGGTATGTCTATCATCAGTGTGCTAATTTCACACACCCACCCCCGACCCCATTCTAATTGTTACTTTCCCAGGGCAGCTGCACACACCTGGTGTTCCACTCCCTCTGGGATGGGGGGTACGGGGCTCCAGTTACCAGAAATATTCATATAATGACACCCACCCCCACCTATCCACACACACACAAACACACACACACACACACACACACACACACACACACAGATACTCACACTTTCTAACTTTTCTCTCCAGCCTGTCCTATCACTGACCCTTCAGCTCTTGGTGTAATACAAGCAAGCATTATCAAGCAAGATCTCTTACTCAGCCTACCCCCTTCCCCCCCCCCCCCACCCACACACACAAACACACACACACACACTCTTACCTCCCACATTACTAATGAGTTTGTCCTTATCAGGTCTAAGGCTCCAAGCGGCTGTGTTGCCTTGCATGTCCAACATGAGGTCAGGTCTCTCTGGTTACCGCAGGACAGAGTCCTGGAGGTTAGGGGCACAGGCACCAAGCAGGGCCCTGTCATGTTTGCCAGGACAGATGTGCTCTTTGAAGTGACAGAAGGGAAAGTTACTCCGCTGTCCAGAAAAAAAAAACCCCATGTTCCCTGAAAGAAAAATTCTCTGTTTGTTTTACTGTGCAGAGTGGATATAAGTTGTAGCTATGAAACTAAACAAGTTAGAAGAATGCAGACGATGACCAAATGCTGGAGATCCAAGGGGGAAGTGAGAGAGTCCATAAACGGGAGTACTTATGATTAAAATAAACCCTGGGGCCTCTTACCTTCACTGCCTGCCTGCCTTCACTCAGGGCCATGGTGCTCTCTCAGAGGTCTCCAGTATCCATACTACATACTGTAGCAGAAAAATAGAAATGAATTGATATGCACTTTTACACAGGTGTAACCGTAACCCCAAAAACATGGTTGGTGATCGGCAATTGTGGGTATGATTCCTGGCGTTGGCAATTAACCCTAAGTTACTCTAGCCCTGCAGTAATGGACAAATGCAAGTCACTTTGGATAAAAGCTACTAAATACATTAGGTCACTCAAACGACTGTTGATATTTACTATCAGTTCAACAGGATTCCAATGCTGTTTGATAGTATAGAATACAAACAAGCCAAGTCAATCATACTTTAGGATGCACAGTAGTCTGGTCTATACATTAACACTTAGGATAAAAAACAAGCCAAGCCATTTTCTTCCACCATTTAGCCAATGTCAGTGTTGGTTTAAGACCACATGTTTCAGTGGATACCTTGAGGAAGAAGTAGATTTGATCAGAAACAGCAGGGCCGCAATCATTTGGTCTCTGTACTAAAGAAGAGATTTATTAGCCATGACCTGAGGGCCGTGAGGCTTTAGGCAAGCTGACCACTGATGGAGTTTTCCTTGGTGTGATGGATTGAGATACTGAGAGTCATGGTTTTTCCTGGTAGTGTAGGGCCTTATATCATTTAAAAACGTATAAACACACACACACATGAAAACACGTACACACATACAAACACAGGCAAACACACACGCACACCACACACCACGGCAAACTGCAAATCTGTTTAACAAAAACTGTGAGGAGGCTGATTTTACTGCCTGATAGTTCAGCAGCTGCAGGTCTATTCAGAGAGGACGTGTGTGTAGTACTCAGGTCTGCACGGACGTGTGGCCTGACCGTGTCTAACCCCCGAGCCCCACCCACCCACATCTCCCCTCATCCCCTAGAGCAGCGGCTACATAAACAAACCTGAAGAAGCACAAGAGTTTGTGGAGCCAAGCTTTGATTCCTGCCCGACAGAAGGTCAGCACTTATCTGTACAATTTAGTCTAGAACAGCTCTTCTCTCTTTCTCTCACTCTCTCTTTCTCTCTCTCTCAGTCCACTGTCTTCAGTGTCTCTCTCTTTCATTTAGTGACTCTCAGTATTTCTCTTTCTCTCTTTCCAAAATATCCTTGTTTTTTTTCCCCCAAAGCCTCGGTGTGGCTGAGGTTTCCGTGGGTGCACACACACACACACACATACAAACACACACACACAGATGCTTGCATACACACATCACTCACACACACACACATACACACACACAGACAAACACACCTCTCCTCTCCCCCCGGCCCCAGCCACCAGGCCAGCTCCAGCAGCAGGTCTAGCAGTGTCAGCAGGACTGGTGAGGGGCAGGAGAGGGTGAAGCAGGAGTTGAAGCCCAGGGTGTCCTTCTGGTGCACATACAGGCAGGCCAGGCCTCAATGCTGCTCTTGTTCTGGGGTAGCGGGCAGCGAAAGTAGCCTCCAGGGGACCGTACGCCGTTCTGCACATGGCTCCTGTTGCACTTCAGAACAGCCAGACCTGTTTTAGCCATTTTTTTCCTGAAGGTACCCTGAAAAGGCACAATGGCTTATTCATTTATTTAATGCATGCAGGTTTGAGGAAATATGATGTTTACATCTGAGAGGCCCTAAATACACTTAGTGTCCCTGCATGCCCTTTAAACAGTATAAAGAAATCTCAACCTTTATGGCCAAGGCCTGAAATCTGTGCAGTTTCAAGAAGTCAGAGCTGTCTTTTGTAACACTGGAAAGCACATTACTTAAAAAAAGAAATGTAAGACCAAGAATAGACAGGTAGCTAGATAACTACAGATCCATCAACAGAATGGACATTCTTTAAAAGTAGTGGTGAAACTGACGTTGTTCTTCTGATCGTAGATCTGAAGACTGTCATTTTACCGTTTGTGTGTAGGGTTTGTGTGCCTGTGTGTGTGTGTGTGTGTGTGTGTGTGTCATTATCTGATGTGCATCAAGCAGCAAGTCAGCTAACTGAGTCATGGCACATTCTGATGCACACACTGAAATAAACAGATTTGAAAAGCGCTGCCTTGCAGATGCAGTCTGTATTGTTGTTCTTAAACTTATTGTCATGGATTTTAATTCAATAAGTCAGTTTGGATTGGTCAGAATAAAACAGTGATGTAGCTATGACCCTGTGCAGTGTTGCACTTGGGATGGGATAAGATAGAGACTCAGCACATGCTGTCTGACATATGTGCAGAGTTGAGCTGGATTGGGTTGGGTTGGGTTAGGCTGAGTTGGGTTAAGATGAGTTGTTTTAAAATGCCCTGACGAAGGTCAGCATTGAGGTCGAAACATGTTGGCTGTTTTTATCTTGTTCAAACGTGGGCTAGCATTATAATTAAATATTGCTTTTTAAAAGAAAAGAGGAAGAGTGCCTTGGACTACCTCCTTTAATATATGCTATCCTTCTCAACCAAAGAACCTTTGCTCACCAAAGTGCACCTTTGCATTCAAATAACTCTAAGAACGCCACAGACATCCAATTTGCCTCGTTTGTCAAGTTGAAATGAGTTGTGTTGTGTTGAGTTGGGTTGAACTGCGTTGGATCATGCTGAGTTGGGTTGAATTGAGTTGGGTTAAGCTGAGTTGTGTTGAGCTGAGTTGATATGTTGTGTCTGCAAACAGTGATGTGCAGCGCCAGCTGAAGTACAGACGTAGTCTAATGAAACCCAACACGGTTATGGTCAGTAAAGAAATGGCTGTTTGTCTTCTCCTGACCACAGAGAAAGAGAATGAGCGAGCAAGTGGGGCGAGTGGGCCTCCGTTAACAATCGAACATGTGGGTAAGGAACTTGAGAAACGCCACTTGTATTTCTGTGATTCCACTGGATCTGGTTTCCCCTTCACTGTGTGGCCGCAGAGCCATAGGCACTGTCATTATCAGCTCTTATAGATACGGCAGATAGGAATGCTGAGCTCAGACCCACTGCAGGAAAGGGCAAGAGAGAAAGCCAATGCACTAGACACTTAGGGCATTGGACCCCATAAATGAGTCCTGGAATAATTAAAGCAACACTGCAGTATTTCCCCACTTTTTAAAGTATGCTTTCATCAGGCAGCAGGTTTAGGCGTCATCCTCAGATTCATTTTGATGGTGTCTAGTCAAGTGGACAACAAAGGAACACACGTATAATTCCAACCAGCCAGCTGGGATATGCACTGCACAATTCCCTGCTCTGGATATGACCACATGGCAAAACTGATTGGATGAACTGTTGACTTTAACGCCACAGCAGTTAGAATGTCATCAAGTTGTTAGCGGAAATAGCCCTGGGGTGTTTGCATGACTTTAGGTGGCTACTAGCTCACTAAAATTAGACCAAAACTTGTACAGTGTGGCTTTAAAGGAGACCTTGATCTTGATGATAATTGTCATCAAACTTTACAACAAATCGGTGTGCCCATCTCTTCAGTGTTCCTGCTGTTGATTGGCTGTGGCAACGTGTCAGCATGGCTTGGGCGGGACCACATACTGCAGGGACAGCTTGACTCCTGTTTGGAGAAATGTGAGATTATTAAATCAGAATGGAGGGCTGTGCCTTTAATGTAATGACTACTTTTTTCATCTTGAAATGACGTACGATAATGATGCAGCAAAACAAAAGTAGCATACATGCTTACCATCTGAAGTCGTGTGTGTGTTTGTGTGTGTTTAAGATCATAGCAGCCCTTTCTGCCTTTGAAATGAAAGGCAGTTTTGCTGTTTTCCCTGAGTCCATCACATGATCACACGCTGTCTGATGCACCACATCTAAGCATCGAGCTCATGACTGGCTTCACACAAACAGCCATACTCTTCATGCCAGCATCAGTGTATGTGTGTGTGTGTGTGTGTGTTTGTGTGGTGAGGGGGGGTGAAGGGTGAAAATGTCCTGTTTTGTAACAGATTTTTGCACTCAAATTGTTAAAAACGTACTGGTCCCTGGACACTGACATTCTGCTGGCCTAATTCACTTACAAGACTTTTATCTGTAATTTCATTCAGTCTTTGTCACTGAAATGAGCGCTGAGCTGTAGAAATCATCACATTAGCCAATGTTATTTCGGAAATGCAGTCTCTGCACAGACTTGGCAGATTTCTTGTGCCATGTCAAAGTAAATCAAAACACACTGTGAGATTTTGTTACAACAGCAGCCTGAGAGTGAGGCAGTTCTGCATGTGGTTGATGTCCATCTCACCTGAGGTTTGAGTGCATCCTGCTGCTTCCTTCAGATCTGTATTTAGATCTAAGGACAGAGATTGAGATCCTTCCTAGAATGGTCCTTATTGAATTGACAGTGTGTGTGTGTGTGTGTGCGTGTGTGTGTGTGTGCGCTAATGTCAAGGGAGCCTCTCTATGCTCTCAAAGAATGTGAAACAGGACAAGGTACTCCAGCAGCTTCCATGGACTCTGACCTGGTCCTGTCCTTGTGTGAAGAGGTGCCAGAGTTGGCCCGTCTTTGGGCCACAGGAAGCTGCTGCATCTTGGCATGGTTCCTGTTGATGATGTGGTGAACATATCTGTCCCCGCTCTTAAATGAGGCCCCGAAAAGAAAGCAAACAGCGTCATGCACAACAGCAGCGGCAGCAACAAAATCTGAATCAGAGCATGTGCTCTTCAGGCTGATCCAATTTTCAAGAAGTAAACAGCCTGTCTATCAGTGGACATATGTGCTGCTTACTGTACTCTGTGTCTCTCGGGTCAGTCAGTGGCACTGGACACGCAGATCAGCAACAGACCTGTCTGTGTGGTTGTGTCCACTGAAGGCAGACATTTCAGTCTGTTTTTTTTTTTTTTACTTGCTCAAACAAGACACACATTCACTCGATGTGCAGTTGAGACTTAGTGAGAAAAGTGGTTGCAGTGGGCCTGCTATATTTCTAATACACATTTGGTGAAAAGATAAGAACTTTTGGTTTAAGTTGAGCACTTAAATAGAAGCTGATTGTTTTTCAAAGTAAACGTTTGATGCCGCCATTCCTCACTGTGAGTTCTCAATGGAGCCTCTTTCCTTTCTCAGTTTTGCGTGGACCCTCTTAACCCTCAGTCGCCTAAGAGATTTTCAAGCTGTGAATCGGGCAGGGTCGTAAATCTCAAGAGATAGTGGCAGTGTAAGTGGTGTGTCTGTGGGGGTAATTGATGTGGTTTCGTCTCTCCTGCCCCCCCCCCCCCCCCCTCAGATGTGGACAGGCTCCTGTTTGTTTCCTTGGGGGGTGAGGATTAATTGCACGGGTCGAGCTTTCATCACCGCTGCAAGAGAGGCCCCCATCTCGGTCACGTCCTGACGCCCCTGGCAGACACTGTGGCTAATCGCCTAGGACCCCCACAAGCCCCACTGTCAGGGGGGAAGTGGATCAACACCCCCCCAGCCCCCAAACCCCCCCCCCCCCATCACCACCACCACCACCACACACACACACACACACACCACCCTCCACATCTACCCCCCTCCCCGGCTGGTCACAGGGTCTGGATTGTGTGAATTATGTCTCAGCACTGGGGAAGGGTGCTTGGTGCTGGGAGGCTCCTTCATAATGGTCACCCTACCCATAATGCTCACCAAGTGGAGCCATCTAACAAGGACATGCCACACATTCTTCTGTTCTCTTTCTCTCTCTGTCTCTCTGCGACCCCCCCCCCCCCCCAGTAGATTCCATCACCCCACCACCTCCACCCCACCCCAACTTTCCCTTTGCCATCCCATTTACCCCTTACTTATTCTAACTTTCCTCACACACACACACACACACACACACACACACACACACACACACACACACAGACACACACACACACACAACAAAAAATATGGATCCTCTCTTCCTCTGCCCCCTTCACCCCCTCTGGAGTTTGTCATAGGTGCAGTTCTACCTAGACTGAGCCTACTTCCTGAAGCAGGGATGGAAAGTAGGCCAAAGGGCCTAAGTGAGCACGCTCAACAATTATCTTATTTTCAGTGGGGTGGACATGCTTGATTGGCAGATTCACAAAAGTTTTTCAGTGCACTCCTTTTTATGCTTTCACTAGTTAGACACACACAGACACACACACACACACAGCGTACAGAGTGTACAGTGTAGTGGACACATATTCTACATACATGCATGAATAGTGTACAGTGTATGCACACATACATACATACATACTCACAGTACAACCATGCAGTCTATATACACAGACTGCACACAGAGAGATTTATCTGATAATAACTAGCATGAATCATGGCCTGAATGCGGGTGGGATGACTACAGCAGGAATGGCATTTGAGATGTGCAAAGCAGTCCAAATGCTTCCTGAGGGCATGGCTCAAAAAAGGGATCAGAGACCTGGAAAAGAGGAAGTTTATTATTATTTTTTTTGTTTTTTGCTGAACACTGTTAAGGCGGTTGGTCACACACTTGACTTTTCTAACCCCCAAATGCCTGACAAGAAAAAAGGTATGTGGCAGTGTGAGCACTGCCCAATATCTATTTTCCATGTAGATGAGTTGTCTGATGTCAGAGATGTGTGAACTCTGAGAGACTGGAGGAGATGAGGATCAGAATCTATCTAGTGTGGGCTGCTGTCGCTGCTATCCAGATTAGAGATGCAACTTTTTCTGCTTTGATTGAGTCACTTTGGTGAAAAGCTTCTGTCACATGAGTCTATGTATCCCAGTCTTTAGGAGGCACGTGCTTCCAAGAGGAAGTCATCTTCTAGAAGGGTGGAGTCTAATTTCAAGACTGCGGTATAGCAGTCTTGAAATCATCAACCACACTAAGCCAAGTTAGGGGGGTCGCATTCATTTGTCCTGTAGTCGGACACACACACACACACACACACACACACACACACACACACTCATGCATACATTGAATACAAGCAGTGAAGCTGCTAGATTCCAGTGAATGTATGTGAATGTTGATCAGAGAGCAGGATGGGGCTCCTCTCTGGGGAGCTGACTCTGATGAAAGCACACAACGCTGGAGGGGAACACTTAAGCCTCATCACACACACTCGCTCAGAACACACACGCTCAGCTCTTATAGAGCGTCATGGTTAATAATTAATGGCCTTTCCTGAAACACGAGTCCCTGTTGATGTCCAGGAGCATTAGAGGGCTTTTAAAATAATGTTCTTATGCATACACAGTCAGTAATGAACGCCTTGTCTTGGACGACTGCAGTTCAAATGTGAGACCGTTTCA
Source organism: Tenualosa thibaudeaui (assembly GCA_027481765.1). NCBI lineage: Eukaryota > Metazoa > Chordata > Actinopteri > Clupeiformes > Clupeidae > Tenualosa > Tenualosa thibaudeaui. The sequence continues at coordinate 5,717,604 of JAIFZK010000008.1, forward strand.
TGGATGCTCTGGGACTCACTACCCTCTAATTTTCCTCACTTTGTGGATGTTGTGCTGTGGAAGGTTCCAGACTCCAGAATAGCTGTGGACAAGATCAGGGACAGATTTAGGCCAGACCTACTTACGTTCGCTTGCTAGTCTGATGGTGTGTGAGGGTTTGTCAATCCCAAAACCTTTCTGCCCTCTCCGTCTCGTTGGCAGAATCCCAGTGGCCCACCTAAGCCTTTATGCTTGGCTGATTCATGCCTGTTGACTTTTGAGGGTTTAGGGTTTAGGGATAAGGGGGGCACTGGGTTTCTACCAAAGAGATGGAGAGAGCAGGAAGGCTCTGTGTGTAGCACTAATAAAGTTAAAATGGTAATTTAAACTGGGATTTGCACCCAGTGACGGCGGGTAATGCAGGTTTTTTGCACATCAAATGGATCTTTAATTATTTAATTTATTCTATACGTTTTACATGAAACGGAACATTTGATATTGCGTTGTCTTAAATGTCATGTCCTTGTGTTTTTATGGGGAAACTAAAGGCAAATTTCCACATTTGTGGATAGTAAAGTTATAGTGAAGTATTCCCTGGGCTCTGGGCCCTGGGCCCTGGGCCATAGAGTTCCGTAAGAGAACTTAAAAAAAAAAAAAAGTTACAAACACTAACTGAATTATTGCAGCCATGGCTTTAACCCCTGTGTTTATACTGTACATGAAGAAGAGTTCCATTTTAAGGTCCATTGTTCTCTGTTTCAAGTGTTGATGTGTTTTGAAGATATCTCACAGTAGTGTGGTCGTCCTCTTGGTCTTGAGCCAAAACAGCAGTGGTATCTATTCTCTGACAAGTACCTTGGGTGACATGCCAACACAGAGTCTGCATTTACTTCTCTGCAATTTTAATAACTGTCTGTGGGATATGGTAACAAATAACTTCTATAGGCTTGCAAACACAACTTTAAGTGGGAAAACAAAACGTGCAGTTTATCACAGTGTTTTGGGTACTTCACAAGGAAAAGTGTTAGAAATGTTCTAACTGAAAGACCTGTTTCTTTGCTGGACTTTAGCTGCTATGCATTTTCATAAGCTGACTGATTAAAGTGGCGGTTATCTTCACATCAAACACTTTTTTCACTATTTTAAAATTTTAGTTATGGATTGCGCTTGATTGCAGCAGTTGAGTGGGTTCCACTGGCTTGAGTCAGTTTGTCTGGTGTGTTTTTTGCTCCAGTTAGTGATGCCAATGATGGCATGTATTCATACCAGGTCCAGGGTGCACCAAAAAAGGACAGAGGAGCTCAGCAATACTTCATCACGTCCGCACAGGCAATTGCTTCCAGAGCACGGTCTATCTTTAGAGCTGTAGCGCTGTCCTGCCAATGAGAGATTTCCATCACACACACACACACACATACACACACATATGCACACACACTCTCTCTCATACACACACACACAAACACTCACACACACACACTTTCATACCTCAGAGGGCAAGTCATGGGACTCTAATATCACAATCGGTGCGGGACGACACACACACACACTTACACACTCGCACACACACGCATACATACAGACATGTACACACACTTGCACAAAAAAGCCCCACTGCCCTTTCCCATAGTTAGGAGATGCATGTTTTTTTCTGCTCTTTCCTGTGACATTGTGCGGGGCTCTGTGGAGAAAGATGGCTGTCTTTAACGTGGGAAAGCGATTCAAGGGGAAATGTACCACCCTGAGAAGTCTCAAAAAGAACACGAGGAAAAAAGCCCCAGTGAGATGATGATGTTGAAAATGCAGGCCATTTGTTTGGATTGCAGTTGGGGTTGCTTTTTTTTTATGGACTACGCTCAATGACATGAGAAGTTAGCCATGCTCCTCTGTAATGTCAGCAGGGTCGCTTTCAACAAACATCTTATGAGTAGGGTATCAAAACAGTGGGTGCGGGGGAAGTTTGTCTTTGGTAGCGCAGTTGTTTGCCAAATTCACAGGCTTTAGTTCTGCTCCGGTGTCGGCCTCTGGGGCTAACTGTAGGGGTGGGGGTGTGGGAGAGGAGAGCATGTGGAGGTGGTTGAGGCCTGGGGGGGTTATGTATGGGGGTTGCTGAGGGAGGGCTGCTGAGCCGAGCAAACAACCATAACAGGAGTCTGATGCTGGTCTGTTGTGAACGGTTGCTTAGGATATTCAGCCGTTAGTTGCCATTGCAGAACTCTGGCGAGTTCCTTTGCAGAGCGTATTTATAGGTTGATGTAGTGGAGGCACTTATTAAGTCCAAGGAAAAAGACAAGTTTACAGTTACAGTTCACTGACAGCACTCGCAGTCTTCACACACTCACTCAGGCATACAAACACACACACACATGTTTATTGACTTTTTGGTTTTTGTATTTAGACATCGGGAGTTGCACAACATGCTAATATAAAAACTGACGTCAGTCTTGCTCTTCAAAACTCTAGATAAAATGCTACAATTTACACAACAGATTTCTGGTTCATTGTACTGAGCGACTGCAGCAAAAGTAGACGTTTATACTGTGCCTCACAAACCAATTAGAGCCCTTCGTGCAGTGTTATGTGCCGTGACTGGAGCAGGACATCTGGTGGAAGGCTCGTTCTCTGTTTTCTTTGTAATGCTCGTTTTTTCCTGCTGGATTAAAGGAGAAAGACGACACAGTAGAGAAGACTGTTAAATGTATTCAATGTGGTATACAACTGTTAGACACTTGCATGCAATTAGGACGAATTTGAGAGGGGTGTCTATCTATCTCTCTCTGTGAAAGGGTGACTATCCAGATGCCTGTCTCTGTCTTAGTTAGAGGGTTTATTTAACTCCCTGATGAACCAGAAACCAGTCGGTCTCAGTTTGAGGGTTTGTTTAACTCCCTGATGAGTCTTTCCTTCTGTTTGTGAGAGCAGCATCTGCCTCTCTGGCTGGTCACAGTGGCTTGTAAAGGATGTGATCGGGTCAGGTCTGACCAGCGGGTCAGAATAGTGCGGTCAGTCTGACTTGTGGTGGGCTGGAGTCCCTCTGTGCATGCCCTCTGTGGTCGTCAGTGGCATGGGAACGCGCTGGCTGTGGGTGGGTGGTGTTAGTGCAGCTGCCTGTGTCAGTATCACCTTAGGTGGTGTGTGTGTGTGTGTGTGTGTGTGTGTGTGTGTGTGTGTGTGCACGTGTGTAAAATCCTACCTGAGGAGCTGCCAACAACACACATACACACACACAGAACCCTATAGCCTACCAGTAGGCTAAGAAATGTCCTCACACAAGGTCAACAGGCAGCTCAGTTTCAGGGAAGAGATCTGTTTGGGTGATGCTAATTGACTTGTTTTAGGTTTGTGTTTGATTTACGAGAGAGATAAAAGCAGCTGAAGGCAAAGGATGCGGTCAAAGCCAAAATTATGTTATGACAGGCGGCAACTGGAACATGTCTTTTGGAAGCATTAGGTCATCTATAACAGCCTAGTTAGTGGGAGGTAGCTTCTTTCAAAAGTAAAAGTAGAGCTGGTGACTTGCTTATAATAAGAATAACCCCGGATACATTTGTGTCCCACTTTATAACAAGTGGTCTATTACTTATGTAAGTAGTATGCAATTCTGCCTTACTCTTTAGTGAATTAATACTGTTGCATGTCATTAAAATGAACTCAAACAGAATGCTGTCACAAAATACACTAAAAAGTAGTTAAACGCATAGCGATAATCATAAAATAGTTTGAAAGTACAATGTTAAAGACTGTAGGACAACAGAAATGACTTCCTGTTGGATTAAGTCACAGTTTCCTGTGCCGTAATTCAGAAGTATGGCTTCAAATTTAAAAAAGGGAGCAGATTTCCCTAATGGGTAACCTGAGCTGCATTCAAACCAGACTAGGCTTACAGGGAGCCACGCGCCTCGTTAGAGTCCCAGCACACCTGTAAGCACTTTGGAAGTCTGTTTAGAGTGGCCTCAGGCAGGCAGGAGTGCTAGACTACACATACACTCATGCGCACACACACACACTCAAACAAACACACACACGCACACACACACAAACAAGGATGCATGCACAGGGATGTATGGAAAGTTGTTTGTGAACAGCACTGGCTAACTGCATGCCCCTGTATGCTTGTGTAGAGCTTATGCATTGTCTTTGATGTCCCTGCAGATTTTCCAGCAGAGTTGATCAGTAAACTCTATATACATTAATAATGTAAAGGCGATTTTGTGAAGACTCTGCTTTCATGTGAAGTTATCCCATTAGGCTCTCTCTCTCTCTGTCTTTCTGTCAGACTCGTATTGAGTGTGCTAGGCTACTGTATAGCTTTAGTGCTTTGACTGGCTTTGCCATGTGCTGACTTGCTGAGGTAAAGGCTTACCGTAAAGTAAACCTCAACTGCCACTGTACCGCCACTGTTGCTATGCACCGCCCTTGCTCTGCGTCCAGGGCTGCATGCTTAGTTTGACTGGAAGATTGCTTTACTTTGACCCTGTGAGTGACCTGGCTAACAGTATGTGGGTGGACAGGGCTATTAAGAACACCTAGCATCCACCGTCACGTCACGTAGCCCTGCTGCGCTAAATATGCTAACATGCATATATGCAACAGTTCTATTCTTAAACACAGGGTGCTGCCATGCTGGGTGGGTTTGATAAGTGACTGGGTGCACACAGGATATACTTAGGTCTGTGTGTACTTAGATGGGTGTCTGAGGAGGCCGTGTTGTGGTTCAGGATTAATGGAGAGAGTCTGTGGCTCATCATGGCGATTAAGTCAGTGGCAGCTAGCAGCTGCTAGCAGAGTACTTGATTGAACATAGCTATGGGTTCTGTGCCCAGAAGGACGTTTGTTTCATGATAGCCATTGTTTTCCGGTGAATGTCTATTTTTGTGAAGTACGGTATACTAGATTGATATGAGGCATAGGTATTAGTTGTAATTATAGTAGTTTAATATTCAAAGTAAGCCTAATTAATAAGCTCTCCATGTTCTTTGCCAGTGTAGGGTTCAGTTTGTAGTTAGCTCGTAGCTATAGCCTCATTACAATTATTGACCAATGTAAAAGCTAATTACTGGAAGCGGTGGACCATCCTGACATTCCCCCCTTGCACAAAGGGAATTGTAGTTCCCTATCAGTGTCACATAACAGAAAAGCACAAGTGCTGCTCTGGGCTTGTGGTGACTCGACGGCTTTGAATTTGAATTGGTCGTTCACCATGCATTTGATGTAGTACAGGAGCCTATTAGTAGTTAGAGTAATGCATTATCTGCTTGTTATGGATTGTGTGTATTCAACTAGGACATCCTCCTGACTTGCTCTTATTTTCAACAGGTTTCATATAAAATTCTTAGGTAGACAAACAAACAATGAATTGCATACAAAAACATAAATGTATGACACACAAATACTGTGTAGGTTGTGTGTGAGTGTTTATGTGTGTGTGTTTTGTGTATTGCACAGGGCCAGGGTAATGGAGCCCTCAGGTCAAGTTCAAGCATGGGGGGATGTGGGTGTTTTTAGGTGGTGGTGTTTTGGGGGAAATTAGTATTGTTTAGGGGCTGCCCTTTTTTCCTCTGAGACCAGATGTGAGAGGCCCCCTTTAAAGCTTTATGTGTGTGTTTGTGTGTGTGTGTGTGTATGAGAGAGAGAGATAGAGGGGCCGTAAAATGTGTCTATATGTATATGCATTTCTGTGTCTTTTATTGCATCTGTGTATGTGTGTGTGTGTGTGTCTGTGTGTGCTCTACTAGTTCAGGGTGAGTTCATAGGTTCTCAGAGGTCACTGACCTTATCGGTGATTGTTTTCTGGATGTCACTGGTCACACCGCCGCCTGAAATGATCCGTATCCCTTGCGATGACACAAACACACACATACACACACACACACACACACACTGATAGCCTCTCGTCTGCCTCTGCTGTGTCAGGAAGTGGGAAGTGAGGCTCCAGCGTAAAGTCATTTGGATTGATTTATTTACAGATGCTTTGGAGCAAAGCGATGCACCAGCACAGCAAGGGAAAAACAGTCATTACTTCAGGATATTTTAGACATAAACACAAAAGCACAGCTTTTTAATGCTTCCAATGGGGCACTTCAAGATTTTAAAGGTGTAGTTTCTTTTGAATGGTTTTATTTCTTCCATAGGTCTATGTTCCTTAAGTTTCTAAAACTATGTTTTAGAATCAAAAGTGGTTTTACATACCAGCTGAAGTACCAGAGCCTTGCATGCAAGGAGATGCATTTCTGAATTGCAGGATGACGCATTAAAAATCCTCTCTGGTACTTTCCAGATTACCAAGACTTGAGCAAGTAGCCCAGGCTGTGATATCAGCAGGTTTACTGTAGTTGACAGCTGAATGTTTACAGTCAGGGTTTTATGTGTGCAGTGCTGACTGAGCCCGCAGGTGATGGAGTTTTATGAGGGATTGTTTATATTCGCCAGAGACTTTTTCTCCGAGTGGCAGAACTGGAGGCACAGGAGACGAATGAGGATTCTAATAGCAGCTGGAACTGCTCTGGTGCCAGCAAACTTCAAAGCAAGACCAGAACCAGACCAAACAGCCATATCTCACCTCCACGTCTCTGGGCCCAGACAGGGAGCCAAGCAGGCAGCGCTCTCTGCTCACATGTGGGCCAGATACGGACCTGATCTGGCGACACACATGTCATGACAGCTCGCACCACCTGCTTTTGCTCCCTCGGCAGCTGCCCAGTGCTGGCACAGGGCCTTGTGAAAGGTGGGCAGCGTTGGCGTCACACGTGTCAAGTGGCTGCCGGCGCCTCAGCTAAAGGCATTCCAGCGGCTGCTGAGGCCATATCTCAACGGTGGGTCTGTGCCTGAAAAATGGCCGCTGCTGTGCTGCTCTACTGCCAGGTGTCTGTTTGTCTTTCATTGTGCCAGGGAGCACAGACAACAATTAACAGCTGAGAGAGAGATAGAGAGAGAGAGAGATGAAGAGAGGGAGAGTAAAATAGGGCATGGGAGAAATGAATAGAGAGGGAGATAGAGGGAGGAGAAGAGAGATAGAGAGAGACAGAGAGTCAGAGAGATAGTGAGAAACAGAGATAGAGTGGAGGGAAGGAGAGGATAAAAACAGAGAGGAAAGAAGAACGAACAAAGAAAGAAGTAGGAAGAACATAGAGAGAGGGCCGTGGGTGAAAGAGATAGACAGAGAGAAAGATAAGAGAGATAGATATAGAGATGGAGTGAAGGTGGAACATAGAAACAGAGAGGGGAAAGTGGGTGGTAGGAGGGGCATAGAAACAGACAGAAAAGAGTGGGTGAAGGAGATAGAGAGAAAGGCTTTGAAGTGCTTACATATAGCAGACATATATGATAGCACAGAGCCAGCAGAGGAGTATGGCAGACTGGATGTATAGCATAGAGCCAAGCTGAGTATCACTGAGCTGGTCTTAAACCAGCCTTGTCCTGTGTCAATCCCTGTAAAAGTCAAAGCTAAACTTCAAGTGCTCTCATCTTCAGAGGCCTGTCCACAACAGCTGCTGGCTTTGTTATCAAAGCCTTGTAGATAGCTCAACATACAGCTGGAAAACCCAAACTAACTGAAAGCTGAGGTGAGGGTGTGGGGTATACAATTGTGTGTGTGTGTGTGTGTGTATGTGGGGGGGAGTAATGGCTGCCTGTTATTTTACTGTTCAAAGTGACATATTCAATCACTTTGAGATATGAATTTACTGTTTGATGAGTTTTCAACACCTTTAGATGTGAGATCTCTCAGCGTATTTCAAGTAAAATATTATGGTACAGGGTGTAAGTTATCTTAATTAATATGTAATACAGCAGTAATATACAAGGATCTATGAGGCGCAAATCTAATTAGCAAACCAAATCAGTTATATTGTAGGTATGACAAAAACGGAATGGGGATTAGTCCTTACTCGGCTATACTAGGGAGGTTACAGAAGTGTTAAGCTAGTTCCAATCATTATTGTGGCCAATTTTGTGGCATATGCGACATGGATGTTTTTTGGCATCAGTCTCTAATGACTACTCTTAGCATGGAGCTGCTAACTAGTGGCACCTTTGCTAATTATCCAGGTGGTTTTAGTTAGACCTCTGTACCACCGACCCTGGGGGATTTATGGTCTGTCAAAGGAAAAGGGATTCCTCTGTGCATGAAAGCTCTTTTAACTTATTTAACTTTTAACGTATTTAAACTTGTGAAATGTGCATGTGTGTGTGTGATGGGGGGTCGCTTCTGTATGATGGTAAGATTTTACAATGGTGTGTGCATATGGGAGTATGGAGGTTGCTCTTCTATTTTTGTTTGTCTTTTATTTATTTATTTATTTATTTGTGTGTGTGTGTGTGGGGGGGGGGGGTGTTGAGTGAAGTGGACTGACATGGGTCTTTCAGCATGATCACAGATAAAAAGCTGCGTGACCAAAGAGCCGTATATTCTAAGTGGAATGTGTTGAAATAATTCTCCTTTCAAACACAGACTGAATAGGAAACAGCTGTTGGTGGGAGCACTGTAAGCTGGTGAGGTTTGGTGGAGAGTGTGGCAAAAAGTACACAGACACACACACACACACACACACACACACACACACAAAGGACAAAAAAATGCATTTATATGAGATGCTGTGCCAGGTGTGAGCTGTCATAGCGGTACAGTGTGAGCGAGAATGACAGAAAATGACAGGTTCAGCAAACAGTCTGTGAACTCACTCTCACTCAGCCATAACGCCAGGTCATCAGCATAGAGGTAGCCTATGGCAGCCTCAAGCTGACACACACACACACATATAAAGAGAAACTGAGCCAAAAGACTAGGCCATTAGTTTAGTTTTGTTACGCTTTTGCTACGACATGCTACCTCAGCCTAACCACACACACACACACACAGGCCCCCTCAGTGCTCACAGAGGGTTAGTAGCATACCCACCCTACCTCTAGTGAAAGTGAGTCAGCATTGCTCATGTTTCTCCTGCTGCCACTGCTGTGCTAATGGGCAGGAAATGCCTTTGTTGGGGAGGCTAACGCTAATCGAATTGCTCTAATAGGAAAGCATCCTTTTTGCCCAGTTAGCCTCCTGGACAGGCTACAGCAACACAAACACACACAGGCAGGGATAGAGAAATAGATGGATGAAAGAATGGAGAGAGGAATGGGAGGATAGATAAGAAAAATGGAAGGATGAGTGCTAGTTTGAAAGACGGTTGGAGCAAAGTGTTGTATGGCAGTTGCCATTGACTCAATATGATATTGTGTGAACTTGATAATTTTTTTGGATAGGTTTGCAAGAGGGAGATTGAGGGAGGGGAGAGAGAGAGAGAAAGAGAGAGAGTGATTCTTCCTCCTGACAGAGGGAGGAGGAGAGAGACAGCAAGAGATCAACTGAACAAGCAAAGCTTTATTGCTTGGTGGTTTTGGATTTTGTGTAAACTTGTTCGTACAGTGAACAAACAAAGAAGGAAGGGGGTGGGGGGCTGGAAGGAGTCCAAAACAGTCTTGTTGTTTTGATGTTTTTGGCAAGTGAAGGTCGGATTTAGTTGTGCTAAAACTTGACCGTCCTGCCATTATAATTTCGCACTTGAAAAGCTGACAGATTTCATGTGCGGGGAACAGGCAGTTCTGTAGCATTACTAAACACAGGACTCTATCTGATGTAATTACACATGTCATAAAAAATACATGCGAAAATGCATTAGTGTGTTTTTCAGTCAGGTTTATATTGCTGCGTATCTGGGCCTATCTTATCACTAAAATGGTTGAAACGGACTTCAAACAAAAAGTTGCACAGAATACCTCGGAGAAATTCCTTTTGATATGAAAAACACAGACAACTCTGAAATCTCAGTGCTTGTAATTGAGACTCCACAAGCAGGCCAGTAAATTGTGCTAATTCACCAGGGCCTTGGCAGACACAGGCTCACTATTTTGCCTGGAAATTGAAATCGTCGCTGCACGGCCTCGCTGCGTTTAAGCCACAGCAACAGATCATCCACTGCGTGTCGCTGCTGTGTGTGTGTGTGTGTGTGTGTGTGTGTGGTCTGGGGGCCCGACTGGCGTCGGCTAGTTTGGACTCACTGGGAATAAACATACACATGAAGGCCATGGGTTTCACCTCATTATCAGTCTGCTATGCTTACAGTTTGCTTAGGCTGACCTCTAGTAAGGCATGTGGGCTCACTAACACATACACACATAAAGTCTGACAGACAAACAAACTGTGTGTGTGTATGTGTGATGTGAGGGTTATGATTGTATATATAGTATATATTGTGTGTATTCTGTGTGTGTTTAGATAGATGCACCTGCACACTGCACCTGTGTGTATTGTATACTGCTATTCAGTGTGTCTGCATATCTACATGTGTATTTATGTGTTTGTGTGTGTGTGTGTGTGTGTTTGCAGCATGGGCGACTATAGAGGTAAACATGGAGGATCGTGTGGAGGTCTCCCTTGGTCAGAGGGCTGAGATCGGCTGCCAGTATAAGATGGACAGTGACCCCAGCACAGCAATCATCCAGTGGTTTGCAGTAAGTATCCAGCTCACTGGTCTTTTTTTACACACACACATACAAATAGACAGACACACGCATGAATGCACACACACACACACACGCAAATACATAAGTGTTAAGATTGACAGCAACTCAGGCAGAGCAGTCATACTTTGAGTTGCTGTAAGTATCCACCTCCATGTACAGTAGTCTTTGGACACACATATGAACACGCACACAGATACGCACACACAAGCAGCACAGCAAGCAGTTGTACACAGTGTGTATCCAGCCCCGTTTATACCATTTAGTTCTGATCTAAAAGCATGTAGCATCAGGTAGTTTACGTTCTTCAGTTTAAGCCATTCTTGATTAGACTTCATTCGGTTTTACTGTGAATATTCTCAATTCAGTCTTTCATTCTAAAACAGATAGTTCCAACCATTGATTGTGATTGGTTCCATCACATTAGTTGTCATTGTGAAAATCTCATAACCTCACGTTTCTGGATACATTACTTTCTATATATATATATATATTTATAAAATATAACTTTTCACCTTCCTAGGACACTAGGACATCTCTTTTAATAGCTGCTGACCCTAGTCACCCTTTATCCTGTGAGTTTAGACTTCGGGGCGAAGGTGCACCATGCGGTGCAGGACGAATAGGTTAAAAAATTCATTTGTCCACACAGCCATTTCCCTTCTTAACAAACAGTCATGATTTCATTTACATTTATACTATTTTATTTATATATAACCTTGCCTTTGGTACTAGAGTGCTGAAGGTATTGATGTGTGTTGTCTTGTATGCTTGCGGATTTATTACACTGCTGGCTGTGCAAGTAATTGCACCTAGAGGGACATGAAAGATTACTTTAACGTTAACCTTAAATGCCTTAGGAACGGTCTATATTGCTGTGTTTTTACCTTTAAAATGGTGTATATCACTGCTGATGTGGTGCTTGTGATGGTTCTTCCCAGGGACTGCCCGGCTCCAACCAGGAGCGCATCTTCTATAAGGACAGTACTAGACAGATTCTGGACCAAGACTCGTCGTTTGCGGGCCGGGTGACTGTGGAAAACAGCCTCCCTGGGTCTGTGGTTCTGATTGTGGAGCCGGTCAAGCTGGAGGATGAGCTGCTGTTCATCTGTCAAGTGAACACCGTTAGCGAGAGGGGGACAGAGGGCAGCACTCAACTCAGGGTGTTCAGTGGGTACCAGCTACTGCATATGCGTGTTTTTGCGTGTGTGTTTGTGTGTGTGCGTGTATATCCATTTGCATATACAGGGTTGAAACAGTTTGTCTGTGTGTGTGTGTTTGTGTTGCGCACCAGCTGTGTGTGTGTGTGTGTGTTTGGGGTAACCTGTAACCTGTGATGCAGTGAGGTATCCAGGAGTGTAGGATCATAGTGCTTGGTGGGAACCAGGTGGAAAGTGTTGAGAGATTTAAATACCCTTGGGGTACTGAGCCTTAGATATTGAACCTATTGAGTCTTTGGGCCTTGGGTTACTACCTGTAATTTTGCATGTTTTTTTCAGCATAAGGAAACCTCATTCACTTACACTGTACAGATGTGAAAAGTGTACATATCTGAAAAGAAAATAACCACTGGTGTGCAAACATGATTGACTCAATGTGTGATGTTTCATTTGTTTTGTAAATGTCTGACAATTAAAAAAAAGCACAACATATTATCCTCACAGTCTCTCTCTGTCTCATAATTTGCATTGTTGTTATTGCAGGTAAGCCAGAAGTCCCCTCAATTGCGGGAGTGCACATTGGAATCTCTGTCCGAGAGGAGAATCCAGCTAAGGTAAACAACTCCAGTAAACACATCCTCAATTCTGTGGCCATTGTTTATTTACGGTTTCTCTGCTTGGTCTGAGACTTGGCCTGTGTCTTGTAAAATGACCTCTCACTTTAGAGAGGCAGATAACGCTACGCTCTCACTGCAGATTGCCACCTGTGAGGTGAAGAATGGCTACCCACTGCCCAACATCACCTGGTACAGAAACAGCACCCCACTGCACTTCATCAAAGGAGGTAAGGATTTAAACACTGACATGGACTGCAGTTTTCACAACTGTTGTTTCAAAGAGGCCTTCAAACATATAGTTGTCTTTTAACAATAGCAATCAAAGTTAGTATAATGTTAACCTAGCCTAGTGCAGTGTATTTGCGAGTCATATAAGTTGGTAAAGTTGTCTATGTGTTTTGTAAAACACCCCTTTTCATAATCCACAACCTTTTCATAACCCACAACATAGTCATTATTAACATCACATTAATCAGATATTTTATTAACATAACTGTATTAGATATGTGATTACAGTACCATAACATCTATCACAGATGTCATTAACATGAGATATATATGAGATATATAAGAGATGTTATTAACATGGCATCTTGCAGAGGTATTATTAGGATGACATAACTGGTTGGACATGTAGATTATCAGAGTTGTTATTAGGATAACGACTGTGCATCGACATTTGGATGATCAGAGGTGTTACTTGGACGGAGAGCAAAATGCTAGTCAGTGATGATCCATCTATCTATGTTATCCTTAAATAAACATAGACATGAAGCTACATACTAACTCAGTAGCTACTGTGCCGTTAAAGCATGTTGGGTTTATTTATGTTCCCACAGTTAGTGAATAGAACATAATGGCAGACAGAAATCTGTTGACAATGATCATCACACATTGTTATCTTTGTAACTGATGAGGACAAACTGTACCCTGATATTCAGGTCGCAATGTTTTGTTTATCTCTAATGAGATGATTTTAATCACTCTAATAAATACTATAATTTTTTTTAAAATGTGTGACATCTATAGAAGTAGGAGTGATCAACCTGGTGACCAGGGATACCAACAACCTGTATACAGTCACGAGTGAACTTCATATGAAAGTGAAGAAGGAGGACAAGGATGCTTCCTTTTACTGCGAGTCCAACTACTTCATGCCTTGGAGCACAATGATGGCTGAGTCCAACCGCATCAACATCTCTGTGCACTGTGAGGATGACCCTAAGTCCATCTGATTGGCTAACTGCTGCCATCAGAGGACCATAAGTTCATCTGATTGGCTAACTGCTGCCTGCAGAGAACCATAAGTTCATCTGATTGGTTAACTGCTCTCAGTCATTGTCCAATTGTCCAGTTTTTTGGTTTCCTTATTTGCACTGCATCAGTAATGGAAGGCATCATTATATAAATGTATCACCATTAGAACACATACTTACACACATACATCTTTACAACCAGGTGTGCGTGTGTGTGTGTATGTGCGTGTTTGTATGTGTGTGCGTGTGTGTGTGTTGCAGACCCGTCAACGTCTGTGGAGTTACGTCAGTTATCTCCTAAAGGAAAGGTTAAGGAGGGTGATACTGTGGAGCTTAGATGCTATACAGATGGAAACCCAACTCCACCTTCTATGACCTTCAAATACAATGAAGTAATATGCACACACACTCTCTCTCTATCTCTCTCACACACACACACTGTATTTCAAACTAAAAGCGTAAAATAGTGTGTCTGTCGAGCATTCTGTCACGCATTGTTCGTCACCATGTCTAACCTCATGTACTTTCCCATGCTCCTCCAGGGGGACTTAGATGGCCATCTTCTAACTGATGACCAGCAGGGGGTGGTGTTGCGCGACGTGAAAAGGTGGAACGGGGGCACATACTCCTGTAGTGCTGTGGACTTCGAGGACTTGGACGAACTGGAACTGGAAGACATAATGAATCTGACTGTACACTGTGCGTCACTGTGGGCACAACACACACACACACCACATCACACATACACACACACACACACAGTATGGAGCTGACTGTGACTGTGACGTGCACTGTGCATCACTGTGGACACAACACACACACACACAAACACACACACTAATGTAAGTTCTCACACACCACACTAATGTAAGTTCTACTACCATGTAGATGAAAATAACATTTGTGAACTGCATAATAAAAGAAATAGAAATAGTAGTGTTTTTTATGTTTTGTATGTGTGTGTGTGTGTGTGTGTGTACCTGTAGATCTGGATGAGGTTGCGGTGATGCCAAAGGATCCCTTGGTGTTGTCCCAGGGTGACTTCGCAGAGGCTTCCTGTAATGCTCTCTCCTCTCTGGACACAAATACAGTCTGGTTGAAGGTATGTGTGTGTGTGTGTTCTGTATGTGTGTCTCACAGCCAATAAATAGTTTGGTTCAAGATGTGTGTGTGTGAGAGAGAGAAAGAGATAGAGAGAGAGACACTATAAGGCTGAAGGCAGATCTTATCTTACTTTACTGTAAATTCATCCCCCTTTAATGTGTATGCGTGTGTGTGTGTGTGTGTGTGTATGTGTCTGTGTGTGTGTGTATTTGTGTTCCAGAATAATCAGAAAATTACTGACGGCAACACACTGAGGCTTTCAAACGTATCTGTGGCCATAGCAGGCCAGTACAAGTGCGTGGTGTCAGTCCCTGCCTTGCCTGAGTTGCGGAGAGAGAGCTCTCTGAAGGTGTTTGTGCAGAGTGAGTCCTCACACGCTTCCTACTTCCCCACTTCTACCATTGCCTCTAGAACTTGAAAGCTTCTCCTTGCTTTTTCACTTTTTTCCTCTCCCTCTCCTTCTCTTACTCCCCTCTTTTCTCATTTCTTCTTAGTCTCCTCTATATCTCCTCTGATTCTCTCTCTCCATCTCCTTCCCCTTACGTATCAGTCTTTCCATCTCTTGCCAATCACTACTCTCTTCTCCATCTCTCCTTTTCTCTTTTCTTTAACTCCTCTTCATCCCCCATCCCTACTCCTTACAATCTCTTCCTTCTTCTTTTCTCCATATCTCCTCTCCCCTCCTCTTCATCTCCTGAACATCTCCCATCCCCTCCTATGAATCTTTCCTGTCCTCCTCCTCTCATCTCCATTCCTGTCCTCCTCCTCTCATCTCCTAATCTCTCCTGTCAGTTTCCTCTAAATGCCCCTGTCTCCTCTCCTTGCCTCTTCTGCCACCTTCTGTATTTTCTCACCACTTCCAGGCAGTGAGACATTTTCAGTTCCTTCAGTGTTTGTAAGAAGGTCTTTAAAACATGCACTTCAACAGAAGCCAATGGCTGCAGCACTAAAAACCTGACTTCTTCACAGGTCGGCCCCAAATCACAGACGTAACACAAGGGGACTGGGAGGACGAGGAGAACTCTATGAATGTCACCTGTGTGGCGCAGGGCTACCCCCCACCTACAATCACCTGGAGCTCACCTGACGTACAGGTAGTTTAGCCCATCACTCATGATCCCCTGGGAAACGCATTTGCGCTCTCCAGCAGTGAAGAGCTGCTGTTAGCCTGTTGGCTAATGGTACTCCATGGAAACCATCAGCATAGAAATGTAGACAGTGAGGAATTTTCAGGACTTTTAGAAACTTTTTGCTGCTTGGAGTTGCATTTTGGGATTAGCCTATCTTACTACACAATTAACAGCAACAGCACATGGCTCCTTCTAAACAGCACTTTGTGTGTATGTGTGTGTGTGCTTGCATGTTTGCCCACGGGAAGGACCTGGATGGACTGTCACATGACACTGAGACCCTTGGCGGTGTGGTCAGCATAGTAACAGTGAAAGCCACATCTGTGCTGACAGTGACCTGTGAGGCAGTGAATCATTTGGGACACGACAAACGAGAACTCTCAGTTGAGCCTAGTAAGTCCTTTAGTACTTCAGCTGTGTGTGTGCGTGTGTGAGTGAAAGTGATTTCCCTGCCAATTACCATGATGCACATTATATATGGGCCATGTTTGTAAAAGGATGTCTAAGCACCAATATGGAAAACTCCCGTTGTTCTTATGATCAGTCCTGCATGAATAATGCAAGGACCATGAAAATACCACTGGGGGTTACTGGGCTATGAGGCATTGATGACATCACCTGTTGCCGAGGCTATGATGACATTTCTCAGACAGGTTTGTTCACCACACGTGAACAGCGTTCAGACAGATATACCCTCTTAAACCGAGACCAATCAGAGTTCACGTTTGTAATTTGACCTTTGCCCTTTGACCCAAGCCCTTCATCATGGCTTCCGCTCCATCTTCATCCTACCCATGTCATCTCAGCAGTACAAAATCTGGCGCTCCCTCTGAGTTTGGAATCCATGTGTGTCTCTGTCTGTTGTGGACACATGGATTCACCATGGCAGTGTACTGTAGGCCTACTTGTAGTGGATTTAGTCAGCTGTCAGTCATGGCTTCAAACGTGAGTTTGATAGCTAAAAAAATACATGTGTGACTACAAGTCCAAGTACAG
The DNA here is from genome assembly GCA_027481765.1 of Tenualosa thibaudeaui. NCBI lineage: Eukaryota > Metazoa > Chordata > Actinopteri > Clupeiformes > Clupeidae > Tenualosa > Tenualosa thibaudeaui. The sequence goes on from JAIFZK010000008.1 coordinate 5,734,349, forward strand.
GCCTCTACCACAAAACATGGAGTAAATCCAAGCCCAGCTGCTGCAAACCCAAACCCAGCTAGCTGCAACAGAGCCAAACATCTACCTGCTGCAATCCCAAACCTGCTACCTGCTAGTGGCTACATTCAAACTGCCTCCTACAAACCAAAGCCCCGCTACCTGCTTCAACTGCCTCCTAAAGACCCTAGTGAGCTGCCAGCTAATAGACCAAAACCAGCTACTTGCTACAAACTCAAACCAGCTTCCTGCGCTAGATCCAAGCCCACCTACCTGCTTTAGATTCAAACCAGAAGCCTGCTAAAAACCTAAACCCTTTAGTAGATCCATCTCTTGACAACACATAACAGACAAAAATGCACAAAATAGACAAAAATCTATCTATCTGTCTGTCCCTGCATATCTGTCTGTCTGCTCAGCTACCTACAGTCTACCCAGCCCCTGACTACATGGCAAGCTAATTAGTAGCTCCATACTCAGCCGTGCAGACGTACAACTATTGCCTTACCCGGCTCCCTGCTATGCCTGTCCAAGTGCTTCAGCTCAACATGGAAAGCTCCATGTTTCATAGTTAAGACTATCTATCTATCTATCTATCTATCTATCTGTCTGTCTGTCTGTCTATCAATCTATCTCTTTATTTAGCTATCTGTCTTATGTAGTAACACGCACAAACTGTACATGTGTGTCTATGTAAATTGGTTTACATGTAAAGTTATTATTTTTTCCATATTCTTAAATCCTCAGTGGCGCCAGAGACTAATGTAACAGCTAGCCCAAGTACAAAGTGTAAGTGTGTTTCTATGTCAAATGTCTTCTGTATATACATGGATATGCATGTTTAGAGTCACTCTTCTGTGGTTTGTACCTTTTGAGTCTTTATACCAGCTGTAGTTTGTCTGGGTTTTTCACTTCGCTTCTAGTGAGGTTTTTTTTTGGTCAGATACGCCTACTATAACCCAAGATTTATTTCTCAATGAGTAGTAAAACATTTAGCAGAGTAAATGCAGCAATTAGTTTACTGACAGCAAAGTTACCTAACATAATTATGCACACACTAATTTCTCAGTGAGTACTAATGTAGAATATTTTGTAGATTCATTGCAATGATTGGTCAAAATTATCTGATATAGACGCAACTGTAACACAGAGATGGAAAGAAGAACAATAAAAACAGCAACAACAATAACAGCAGCAAATAACCCCCTGTTGGTTTACACACTTACCTCCAGCTTCTCTCCCAAGGCTTTTAAGCACTTACTGAGATGGTTTGCACCCAGAGGATAGTTAGAAGACAGTGGCTCTCTCCCAGCTGCTCTCTCTGTGTGTGTGTGTACGTGTTTGTGTTGGCTGTGTGGCCACTCTCATAGCCACTGTATGTGTATAAGTGTTTGATGTGTGTGTGTGTGTGTGTGTCTGAGACAGGTGCTGGGTGTGGCCCAGCTTTGGCCTACCTGTGGCGTTCAGTCAGCTCCTCTCAGGGCCAAGCCTGGCTATTCCCATTACCTCAACGGGCCTCTAGGGTATTGGGTCATAATCACACTCTGCCTGGAGGAATTTGCTCCACTGTGTGTGTGTGTGTGTATATGTGTATGTGAGTGTGTGCGCGCATATGTCGGTGTGTGTGTATGTGATGTGTTTATTAGTATTTGGGTATATGTCTACTTTTGTCTGTGTATGCATGAGTGTGTGTGTGTGTTTGTGTATTTGTCTTTATCTACAGGATGTTTGTCTGTGTGTGTGTGTTTGTGTGAGTACTGTGAAAATGTGTGTGTCTGACGCCACTGGAGAGAGCTGCTGTCTGTCATGACAAAGTGAATTATTAGACATAGATACAAACACAAGGCACCCCTACTAATAATAAAAGTGTGTTTACCCTTGAAGGGTCTCGCTAGAAATCATTACAAATAATCCTAACAAAACTGAGTGAGCTTAAGCACATCACAGTGTGTGTGTGTGTGTGTGTAGGGTGCATTGCATAACACACACCCTGTAGTGTTCAGTTTACATTTAGCTTCCCAGTTGACCAGGCCATGGAAATCACAATATGCTGTAGGACTATGTATGTATTTCCAGGAGCTGGATATGGATGAGAGAGAGAGGTTTGTTTAACATTGGTGTTTAGGTGGATGGGTTGAGATGAGTTCTAAAGGGTCGTTCAAACAAATTTATAGAAAAAACCTTGAAGAACCTAGAAGAAAAAGCTTGGTTCTGAAGGAAATACTGTACCTAATGAAGGGCGGAAACAACTTGGTTTTAATGATTGAAGAATGATTGCTAGACTGATTCCGGTTCTGAAGGGTAGTTCTGAATGATTGCTAGACTGATTCTGGTTCAAAAGGGTGGTTCTGAATGATGGGTAGCCTGGTTCCTGTTCTAAAGGATTGTTCTGACTAAGGCTTGGTAGAATGATTGTGGTTCTTAGAGGGCGGTTCTGACTCATGACTCTTGTGCTTGTGGTTCTTTAGCCAGAGGCTCGGTAACAGTAAAGCCTCCCAGGAGAGTCCAGAAAGGTTTGTCTTTTTGGGGTCCCACTTCTCCCCTTCTCTTCCCCTGGGTAGCCTATCATGCACAAACGTCATATACTATACCAGCACAAACCCTCAACCCTTCCAGACATGAAATGGATTAACTTGATGTTGACATGTGAAGGGTATGTTTCGTTTTTTTTTTTTTTTTCAATCCACAGTTGATCCTGAAACGACCCCTGCTCCCACTACCTCGCGTAAGTGTGTGTGTTTCTCGCATGTGCAGTTACGCTGTTCTTTCTCTAATCCTCGCATTCAAATGTTCAGATCAATCATCTGTGTGTGTATGTGTGTGGTGAACATGAAGAGTCACAGCCACTGCACTGTGATTCCGGTCAAATGAGCTCTGATAAGAAAGACCGTACAGAGTTAGGATTTTTGCTACTGCAACAACCAAAAATTCTCAGAACAGAATCAGAAACTATCAGAAAACAAGGCTTTAAGTGTTAAAAAAAACCCACACATGTCCTTTAAGCCACTTAGTGGGTAATTTGCACCTGAAGAACACAGTCACTCACTGACTCACACAGACACACACAATGCCTGGTTCATGGTGTAATATGCAAATCAAGTGTAAGTCTCTCCATTTGATATACATGCATTGAACGACTAACAGCTTTGGCTTTGGCATGGGGTCGCAGTGACTCTGGCTACAGGGAACATACTGTCACATTGTCTTTGGTCTGCAAAATCCCACGGCCACAGTCTGTTACCAGGGAGCAGTCTTTATACAGAGATGAGTCTGTGTATCTGCCAGGGTCTCTGTGTGTATGTGTGTGTGTGACAGAGGTGGTGTCCATGGTTGTCTGCAAGAGATAGAGAGGTGAAAGCATACAGTACATAAGTCACTTCTCATTTCCAGGCCTCCCATTGGTCCATGTTGTGTGCTTCACACTGACTGTCAGTTTTCAGTTTCCAAACAAAACAGTTACTGATGTTTGTAAAAGGATGTCTAAGCACCAATATGGAAAACTCCTGTTGTTCTTATGATCAGTCCTGCATGAATAATGCAAGGACCATGAAAATACCACTGGGGGTTACTGGGCCATGAGGCATTGATGACATCACCTGTTGCCGAGGCTATGATGACATTTCTCAGACAGGTTTGTTCACCACACCAGGCAGTGTTCAGACAGATATACCCTCTTAAACCGAGACCAATCAGAGTTCACGTTTGTAATTTGACCTTTGCCCTTCGACCCAAGCCCTTCATCATGGCTTCCGCTCCATCTTCATCCTACCCATGTCATCTCAGCAGTACAAAATCTGGCGCTCCCTCTGAGTTTGGAATCCATGTGTGTCTCTGTCTGTTGTGGACACATGGATTCACCATGGCAGTGTACTGTAGGCCTACTTGTAGTGGATTTAGTCAGCTGTCAGTCATTGCTTCAAACGTGAGTTTGATAGCTAAAAAAATACATGTGTGACTACAAGTCCAAGTACAGGCCTCTACCACAAAACATGGAGTAAATCCAAGCCCAGCTGCTGCAAACCCAAACCCAGCTAGCTGCAACAGAGCCAAACATCTACCTGCTGCAATCCCAAACCTGCTACCTGCTAGTGGCTACATTCAAACTGCCTCCTACAAACCAAAGCCCCGCTACCTGCTTCAGACCAAACCAGCTATCTGCTTTGCAGCAAACCAACTGCCTCCTAAAGACCCTAGTGAGCTACCAGCTAATAGACCAAAACCAGCTACTTGCTACAAACTCAAACCAGCTTCCTGCGCTAGATCCAAGCCCACCTACCTGCTTTAGATTCAAACCAGAAGCCTGCTAAAAACCTAAAACCTTTAGTAGATCCATCTCTTGACAACAGATGACAAAAATGCATCTATCTATCTGTCTGTCTGTCCCTGCATATCTGTCTGTCTGCTCAGCTACCTACAGTCTACCCAGCCCCTGACTACATGGCAAGCTAATTAGTAGCTTCATACTCAGCCGTGCAGACGTACAACCATTCCCTTACCCGGCTCCCTGCTATGCCTGTCCAAGTGCTTCAGCTCAACATGGAAAGCTCCATGTTTCATAGTTAAGACTATCTATCTATCTATCTATCTATCTATCTGTCTGTCTGTCTATCTATCAATCTATCTCTTTATTCAGCTATCTGTCTTATGTAGTAACATGCACAAACTGTACATGTGTGTCTATGTAAAGTGGTTCGCATGTAAAGTTATTATTTTTTCCATATTCTTAAATCCTCAGTGGCGCCAGAGACTAATGTAACAGCTGGCCCAAGTACAAAGTGTAAGTGTGTTTCTATGTCAAATGTCTTCTGTATATACATGTATATGCATGTTTAGAGTCACTCTTCTGTGGTTTGTACCTTTTGAGTCTTTATACCAGCTGTAGTTTGTCCGAGTTTTTCACTTACTGTGCAAAGCTTCTAGTGAGGTTATATTTTGGTCAGATACGCCTACTATAACCCAAGATTTATTTCTCAATGAGTAGTAAAACATTTAGCAGAGTAAATGCAGCAATTAGTTTACTGACAGCAAAGTTACCTAACATAATTATGCACACACTAATTTCTCAGTGAGTACTAATGTAGAATATTTTGTAGATTCATTGCAATGATTGGTCAAAATTATCTGATATAGATGCAACTGTAACACAGAGATGGAAAGAAGAACAATAAAAACAGCAACAACAACAATAACAACAACAGCAAATAACCCCCTGTTGGTTTACACACTTACCTCCAGCTTCTCTCCCAAGGCTTTTAAGCACTTACTGAGATGGTTTTGCACCCAGAGGATAGTTAGAAGACAGTGGCTCTCTCCCAGCTGCTCTCTGTGTGTGTGTGTGTGTGTGTGTGTGTGCGTGTTTGTGTTGGGTGTGTGGCCACTCTCATAGCCACTGTATGTGTATAAGTGTTTGTGTGTTTGTTGTTTTGTGTGTGTGTGTGTGTGTGTCTGAGACAGGTGCTGGGTGTGGCCCAGCTTTGGCCTACATGCGGCGTTCAGTCAGCTCCTCTCAGGGCCAAGCCTGGCTATTCCCATTACCTCAACGGGCCTCTAGGGTATTGGGTCATAATCACACTCTGCCTGGAGGCATTTGCTCCACTGTGTGTGTGTGTGTGTGTATATGTGTATGTGTGTGTGCACGCACGTATGTCGGTGTGTGTGTATGTGATGTGTTTATTAGTATTTGGGTATATGTCTACTTTTGTCTGTGTATGCATGAGTGTGTGTGTGTATTTGTGTATTTGTCTTTATCTACAGGACGTTTGTGTGTGTGTTTGTGTGAGTACTGTGTGTGTCTGACGCCACTGGAGAGAGCTGCTGTCTGTCAAGACAAAGTGAATTATTAGATACAGATACAAACACAAGGCACCCCTACTAATAGTAAAAGTGTGTTTGACCCTTGAAGGGTCTTGCTAGAAATCATTACAAATGATCCTAACAAAACTGAGAGAGCTTAAGCACATCACAGTGTGTGTGTGTGTGTAGGGTGCATTGCATAACACACACCCTGTAGTGTTCGGTTTACATTTAGCTTCCCAGCCAACCAGGCCATGGAAATCACAATATGCTGGAGTTTTCCAGGAGCTGGATATGGATGAGAGAGAGAGGTTGGTTTAACATTGGTGTTTAGGTGGGGATGGGTTGAGATCAGTCGTTCAAACAAATTTATAGAAAAAACCTTGAAGAACCTAGAAGAAAAAGCTTGGTTCTGAAGGAAGTACTGTACCTAATGAAGGGCGGAAACAACTTGGTTCTAGTGATTGAAGAATGATTGCTAGACTGATTCCGGTTCTGAAGGGTAGTTCTGAATGATTGCTAGACTGATTCTGGTTCAAAAGGGTGGTTCTGAATGATGGGTAGCCTGGTTCCTGTTCTAAAGGATTGTTCTGACTAAGGCTTGGTAGAATGATTGTGGTTCTTAGAGGGCGGTTCTGACTCATGACTGTTGTGCTTGTGGTTCTTTAGCCAGCGGCTCGGTAACAGTAAAGCCTCCCAGGAGAGTCCAGAAAGGTTTGTCTTTTTGGGGTCCCTCTTCTCCCCTTCTCTTCCCCTGGGTAGCCTATCATGCACAAACATCATATACTATACCAGCACAACCCCCCAACCAGGCCACCCCCCCCAAACACACATGCACCCGCACTCATCTTACTCCTCCTCCGTAAGCCCAGTGTTTCCCCAGTTCCTTGTAAGCAGCACAAGGAGCTTACAGAGACTCAGGACTGTCTGCAGGACTCTACTCTACACTACATCACTCTATTCTGTTCTACTCCACTCTGCTCTACCCTACTCTTCTTTGCTCTACTCTGCTCTATCCTTCTCCTCTCTGCACTGCATTCTGGGGCCTTTTACATTCATGTGTGGAGGCATCAGCAAGTACCAGCCGATCAGGGTTATCTTATATTATATTGTATTATATTATATTATAATTATGTATCCTGTATTCCCAGTATGACTACAAGGTTAAACAGAGTTCTAGTCATGAGCGAGGTCCTGATAGTATTCCCAAGCAGATCCCCTCTGTATGTGTCTGCTGAGGATGCTTTAATTAGCGCTCTGCTGGTGATCTTGCCTGTGTCTCCACTGATACCTGAATGGAAAGATGCCTTTTCTCCTGAAGCCTCTTCTTCCTCTACAGAACGCAGCAGCCAGAGGGAAGAACCTGTTTGTGTCACATCACGCTACCTCACCCTTTTCCCCTGTTGGCCTGCATGTCTTCTCACACAGAGAAAAGACTGCATGTCTTGCCTATTTCAGAGAAAAGGCTCTCTCTGTGTGTGTGTGCGTGTGTCTCTGTGCTGCCTGTCCACCTCTACTCTTTCACCAACACTCGTCTTTCTGGCAGCACCTGTTTATCGTCTCTGAGTACGGGTCTGGTCATCTCAAGAGGTGAAAATGAGTTTGGTTGAACTGTGCTGTAATTATAGCTGCAGCTACAGCTCAGAGATGCTAAACTGCTTGGGAATGCTGCATGGGTGCCTCTCTTCCACCACCAACTACACCAACTTTTGTTTTGTTTGCGCACGAGCCACGCTTCCAGCCTCCAGGAGCTTCCTCTCGACTCCATTCTCTCCCTCCCCGCTTCTCCTCCCTTCACCTGTTGCTGTGTTTCCTCTTGTCATCCACCAGAGGGCAGTGGTGTGATCATCGCGGTGCTCATCATCTGTGTTCTTCTGCTGGCCATCCTGGGAAGTGTCCTCTACTTCCTGTTCAAAAAGGGCAAGATCCCCTGCGGGCGCTCAGGAAAACAGGACCTGTAAGTCCACATCCTTTACAGTGATAAATTAGGATCTCAAAGGCCTGTAGAGTGCTCAGTGGGCATATTGTTGCTGTTGTTAGTAATAATACTATTATTATACCGTAAAATACTGTAAAGTAGGCCTACATTACTGCTGTACTACATGAATTACAGTTTGATTCATTGCGTTGCTAAACCATTTTTGAGTGCATGGCTGAAAGGAAGAAACATCTAATCAACAAGTGCTGATTGTTTAGGATAAAAGCAATTAAAGCAACACAGTGTAGGATTTGCTCGTGGGTTCCCCCTATGGTCAAGAAGCGCTATTATCTGTAGCAACCGTTGTAAAGTCTGTGTGACGATACCCGTGAATTTATTGACAAGCCTAAAACACTGGATAACTTTTCCAGGTCAACTAATGAGTGATTACTGAGGGACAACCCTCCCTCAGCTCACACCAGTGAGTTATCGCTGGCCAGCTGTACTACTTTTTGTATGCAAATTGAACGGTGCATTTAAAACTCTGTAGGAGTGCATTTAACAACGAGTTTATTTGTGTCCAAATGTACAGTTTTAAACTTAACACCAGAGTCCAAATCTAAATTAAATATTGAATACAAATGCATTTCTTAATAAAGTATTAACTTCTTAATGAAGCTCTGCTATAACGCGCTAACGTCTTTGCTGAAGTTGTCTGAATGGGAAATGAATAGCTACTTATGGCGGGAACTTAAGTCAACGTTACCTCTTTGCCCAAACATTAAAACATCGCTGACGCTTACATGAACCAATATCGATGACACGAACTTTGAATTAATTGTGTCATGACGAAGAAAAGAATTCTTTCGGCTACCTTCCAGTCTGCCAAAAGTCGTTGGCCGCCATTAAACCTGCTTCTGCAGCTCCTTGGACATAAAGATATGCGTAGACTCCTGACAACGTAGTAACGTAAACGCGGACCATAAAGACTCAATCACATATGGACACTGAAGAGTTCATGCAGTTTTGACCAACACTGAAGAAAGCAGAACCACCACAGAGAGACAGAACGGACACACCGACAAGTGTACAAAAATATAATGAATTTTACAGAGTAATATACTAAAACAAAACTCTAGCAGATATGCTAGCCTACTTCAAAAAGGCTACAGAAGGACCGAAAATAGGCTACTACAGACCTATGCTCTATAGCCTACCCTCACTCTTTCACTCTCCCTCGCTCCCGGTCTCAACTGCCCCGCTCTCTTACTGCGCCTGCTACTTGTTCTAAAAGGTTCTTCCACTCACTATAAAAATGCACATACTTTAGAGGGGTTGGTAGCCATTACTACTCGCTGTTGTCCGGGAGCTGCTATCTAAATTCCTGTTACAGGAGTCTGAATTCAACACTAGTTCTTACTCTCATATACAAGAGTCCTGTGTTTGACTTTAAGAACTAGTGTTGAATTCAGACTCGTTATATATATGTTTTCTGAATGGATTAGGTTGGCTTAATGTGAAACAAAACATAATCACGACCAGGGTAATTTGATAGTGATTGCTGAAAATTGGCACATATAAGTGTCCCGACGTATATTTATTGAGACTCGGGCACCTATGCTTGTAACAGGCAAGTCAAAACCAGGGGGGAGTGATGTATTTTTGTCTTTTTTTGTCTGGGTTCCTACCCGAGACCCGAAGTTGCGTAGTGCCAGTGCATGCGATACAGAAATAAAAATAAGACAGAAAAACTGTTGCTTTGTGTTGTTTTAAGGCAAATTATTGAATCAAATATTATATCTGCAGAACAAAACAGAAATCTAATAAAGATGCCATCGTCATGGAGATGAAGACGGATAAGTCGGACGAGGCTGTTCTCTTACAGGGAGTCAACGGGGAGAAAAAAGCTCCCTAGTGACCAGGTAACCAGGGAAACAGTTACACGACAACACATCCACTAATAAGATCACCCATAACAGAAGCCTGCTATATTTTCACTGTCTGGATAACACTGCTGCATAGTAATCAGATCACATTATCTAAACACTAAACACAAAACCTGTCCATGGTGCTCTCTGGTCCTTTATTATCCTTTGCCTAGTTGTTGTTTTGTCTTTGGTTCTTGCCAGTTCTATGCCCTCAGTAAAAAACAGTGCAAAGAAATATTAAATGCTTCATAATGCAAATGCACATGCATGAATTAATCAAGTAGATGATAAAAATAGTATTGTACTTTTAAAATTCAATTTAGTTGTCGTATTAATCTCTTACGTTTTGTGTGGTCTCTCTCTCTCTCTCTCTCTCTCTCTCTCTCTCTCTCTGTTGTCTAGAGGGAAGTTGGTGGACATGCAGCTGTGACTGCCCTGCCTAGCGCTGTGCAGAGATCAGGAGCAGGAGTAGCAGTGTGCTCCAACCCACCGTCCAGATGTCACTCAGGGGTTGACCCTACATAGCTACCCCCAAACCTCCGTCCCCACCCCACCCCACCCAGCCTTACCCTAAAACAGCTACCCCCAATCCCCCACCCCAGCCAGACCCTAGCACAGCTGCCCCCAACCCCCCACCACCCTACACTAGCCAATCCAACACTGTCACCCAGTACACCTCCACACTCAACACACTGCCTATTTACAGCTAGCCAAACACATCTAGCCAAATACAAATTCACCTACCAGTTATCCTCGCACACCCCTGAATACAGACATGAAACACATGTACTATCATGCACTACAAATATAGCCTTCATCTAGCCAAACGCACCTATCAAACATACGTAGGTGTACCTTTGCACATGCCTGTGTAAAACTGCCAAATGGAGAGACCCTCCTAATCCCCACAGTAGAGTAGTCAACCTCAGCTATCCTCATAAAGACCTGTGCACCCACCTGCACTGCCAACCAATCAGTTCCCAGTACAATTCCAACATATAGTCTGCTGCTGTTCATAACCTATCCAGTCCATACCCACTATACCCACAGCCAGACCGCAGAGCTATGGACTTTCTCCCCCACCCTCTCCACTGTCCTCTTGATCCAGATTAAAGATCTGCTGCCCCGTCCCCTACCCCCCACCCCCTGTCTCACCTATGTGGAGAGATGCTCTAACAGTTTTACTAGAGTTTAGTGTTAACCCAAGAGTCCTGTTATACCAGTTATGCAATCAGAAGTCCCTGGTTTTGTGCTATATAATGTATATATCTACTGTATATATTCCTGGAGAGCAGGTGACTTTAGGACGGATGTGGCAGGGCCAGACTTTGAGCCAGGCTCCCCACTAAAGTCAGCCTGTTGTTTGGGATTAGATATTTAAAATAGATGAAGAACATTTGTGAAGTGTTAATGATCACAGGTCCATGTTTTGAGTTTCTTTCTTTTGCTTTGTTTATTTTGTTTTTGGTTATTTGGTGTTTTTTGTTGTTTTGATAAGGATATTTTCATAGTTGTGTGTGTTTGTTAGTGTTTTTTTGGAGTCTTTGCGTCGCCTCCTGCTGTTTGAAGCTCTGTAGTTTTATGAAGAATGATGGAATGAAACAAGACAGGTTCACCACCCATTACTGAAAGTGTCTCAGACACTGGGTGAGAGAAACCGACTTGTCTAATTCTGGTTCCAAGGGCACATTTCAAAGAGATGGATTTGATTAGAAAACCGTCATAAGAATAATAGCAGTGGGAGTTTTCTCCTTTTAGTATGAATTTCCAGTGTCTCTGTGCAAATCTCTGCAAAATTCTTCAACCCACAATAATTCAATGTGCATATTGGATACTACCTTTGCTGTTTGCTGTTTGTAAAAGTGGATCAAAAAGGCCAAGAGCATGTACAGTCATGGTCAAAGTCATGGTCAAAGTATCCATGATTTGATGAAAAAGGAACGTCTGTATGAATGACAAGTGGTACAGATGTTAGTGTCCTTTTATACTTTCTTCTAAAGTCACCTTTCCTTCAGCAGAGCCAGCTCTAGAGCTTACAGTGTGAACCAGACAATCAGACTATCTTTTGGCATTTTGCATTTTGATGTTTTGGCATTCAGCTTTATGTATGCGACGTGTTCCCTCTTCTCTTCTCTGCCTCATTGGAGTCTATGCACTGAATTTTTGGACTGTCGATTGTACATTTAAAAAAGAAGCAAAACACACACACGCACCCTTGGTTTTATGGTTTGTTTTACATAATAATACAGTCTTGTCTCTACTGTGATGCCCCGTCAAGCACGTCCATCCCCCTCATGGGAGAGAGAACCATGACAGACCAAACTCTTGAGTTTTAGGGCTCATGTGCCATCTAGTGGCAACACAGGAAAGACTTTTTTTGTTATTTTTCCTGTCTGTGATGCACTGTTTTTTGTTCATTAGTTTTGTAACAATAAGATACTTTTTAGCCTTCAGTGAGCTAAAGCTATTATCCGTATGTAAATTTTAACCTCGTGGTATATTTTAGTCTGCGTTTTAATTCAGGCAACTTGCCAGCCACCTACAAAAACGTGCCCACGTGGGTCCATGGGCCCATGGTCTTTGCACCCCCTATATGAGCCCCAAACCTTTTTGCACTGCTGAGCTCCTGATGCTGCCAGTCTGACACACCTGACCATACAATTGACCCATGCCAGATCAGGGCCAGCTGTGGCCCACACCAGAGCCAGATCCAGGCCAGAAAAAACACCCAGGCCTTATAATATGTTTAGTGAGCTCCCATCATGCCATGACCTCTTGACCCAGTTTTAGTGTTTAATAATGAAGTTGTAAACGTTAGTACAGGTGATGTAAAGGAGATATTAAAGGTATAAAATATGAAATTATTCAAAAGTCATGTTCTTTTAGACTTTACTCTTCATTTGTTTCAGATTTCCATTCAAAGCACAAATACACATTATTTGCACCCCTACATGCATTGTGCTACGCAGGCTTTTTCAGTCATGGCAAAGATATACATCAAGATAGAGTTTTTATTTTTAAGTTTAGCTAGTAGAGTACATATGGACAATGCACACACTGGTAAAGATATGAGGTCTCTCAGGTCCTAAAGCCCAGGAGCTCAGAGCAGAGTTGAACAGACTGATCAGACAGGCTCAAGCAAGTATATCCAGTCGAGCAATTTTTTTACTCTTCTACTGATTTCTAAACTGGGGCAATTCCACGCAGCCTGTCACGTCCGTAAAGCCAACAAAATGCCATCGTATTTGTATGATTGTATAAATGATTATGGAAAGGTAAATTATGTAAAATTTGCTCTACAACCAAGAAGTGTTTTATGTAATCATCATTCACGTCATACTATAACATGACATTGTGTTGCCGCTATGAACGTTACAGTTTTGCGTGGAATTGACCAGTGTATTTTTCTGTTGTGTCCAGAGGGTTTGTGTCTGAGGCCTCCTCTTTTACAAGCTTTTTAAAATGCTCTACTTCTGTGCCTTTCATGAAAATAAAATATGAAAATGAATATGAGCAGACTACATTTTATGTGTGCCAAGCAAGTCATTGTCTTAAAAAGTGTGAAACTGGTTGTGCAGAGACACGACTATTAGATATCTTGTGAAGAAATTGTGGTTGAGTAAATAGAGGGTACAGATTATTTTACATCTGGAAAAAAGAAACTTGATATGCTTTTTAAAGCTAGTTTGATTTAGCTAAGCTAGTTTCAACAATGAGAACAACTTGGGTTATTAATTCCTTATAGCAACCATTTTCATGTATTTGCTATACATTGTCATGCATGTTATATGAAGTATGTTTCAAACTGACACGGCTCTGGAACTGGTCTTGGAATTATATGCTGTTTTGTCAGTTGTTATTTTTCAGCATATTTATTCATTCACATTGCCTGCATGGTTTGTCTTTGTATGACAACTATAAAGAATAAGACGGCACAAACAGTCCATTGCTATCCACATGTCTTACTCCCACACATTAACAAGGAGCAACATGCACAAGGAGCTCAGCCATGAGCAGATCCATGACTCAAGGGGCAAACCCAACTGCCCGGGGTCATGTAGGAAGAGGGAGTCCGTGTGCACGCGTGTGTGGGGAGTGGGAATGGGGGGCAGTGTACTGTGTGTATGTTGTGGGTGGGGTTATGATGATGGCAGGGATGGAGTCCAGAGTGCTGTGTGTATGTAGGGGGGTTATGTGTGTGTATGTGTACTGGTGATGGCAGGAGGGTGGGCAGTTCCCTGGGGATAAGTCTCCTAAGTCTCTTATTTTTGGCCTTGTGACTACATAGGCATCTTTTTGATCTCAGTGGTTTGAACAGTCTATTATTAGGATTATTAGGAGTGAAATACTCTTCTGGAATAGATGTCTTGCAGGGCAGGGAGTTGAGTTCTGCAGAGTACTACAATCTGTCTGTGGAGTTCCCATACCAGGTGATGATGCTACCTGCTAGAACACTATCCACAGCTGAAGTGTAGAAGGCCTTCAAGATGGATGTAGAAACCTTGAATTTCCTTAGCTGACAAAGGAAGAAGTCACTGTCTTGACTTCTCCAGAACATGTTGGGTGTTAACAGTCCATGTGAAGTCCTCAGAAATGTGGACATTAGGGTAACACTTGTGACTCTCTGCAGGTTGCCCACTGATCTTTAGTAGGGTGCCTCCATCACCATTTCCTTGGTTTTACTCAGCCTGTTAGACTGACACTACTGTGCCACCTCTACAACCTGATTGAAGTAGGCCTGTTTGTTGGGCCCATGACCACTGTGCCATCCGGAAACTTGATGATGGAGGTGTGACTACTGTTTGCTTTGCAGTCATACAGGCTAGAAAACTGGGAACAACAGAAGAAAGCACAATACTCCATCATGACTAGGCAAGAGGCAGTAGAAAGGATGCACAGCTCTGTGGAGAATAATGTACTAAAACATCTGGCAACACAGGAGAACTTCAGAATGTATGAAGAGTATATTGCTCCATCAGAGAGATACTTGAAAAATCTGAAAAACTGGAAATATCAAATATTAGTAATGAGCAGTGTGCACAGATGTAACTATGGAAGTGGTTGGAAAAAAGACAATGCATGTCTGTGACTGGACTTGTTCCGTAGAAAGGTGGGAGAGCTCATAGTCATAAAGACAGATGAACCCACCAGCTAAGCTTTGAGAGCACTCACAACCAAGTTTTACTCCATCATTATAAACAAGCCAAAAGGTGAACCTTAGGAAATTACAGACTACTACTGTAAGTTGTTGGCCAAATAAATAAATTAAATTAAAAGCACCTCAACTATAAGATAATTGTCTGAACAAAATAGCCAGCTAACATTCAAGAAAATTTCTAAAGGTCTTGTTTCTGGTGAATTTTTGTTAATCTGGTGAATTATTGTTAATCATGCCTTTTGTGGCAAATGAAGTAGATGTGAGCCACAGATGGACACAGCTAGAGTTACCTCACATATAAAAACATTCAATATGTACAGTGTGCGTGTGTGAGCACAAAGCAAGAGCATGGCAGCCTATACATTTATTAAAAATTGCTTTAATAACAGTTGTATAAACTTCAAAATTAAAATGACTTTATATGTTTTTTTCTGGGTTGGTGTACATCATGGACAATTAATAAATAACATTAGTCTTTATTTGTTGACAAATGAAAAAAAAACAATCAAAACAAAAACAAGGCAAATCTGCTGCTCTTCATGACTTTGTACTCTGCAGGTGAACTTGTTATTCATTCTTTTTCATAACTCCTTATTAGTCTTGTGTTCATTGAAACTGTCAATAGATTTAAATGTAATCATCTTCATATTACCAAAGACATGGCGTATGAGTGAATTCCCCAGTATTCATTACTCATTTCAACAAGTCATCTTCAGCTGAGTGAGGAGGTTTCAGAGCCCAATGCTGAGGAGAGATATCTCCGAGTCCAGTATCACAAACAGCCATTTCGCCGCCATTTTACAGGTTTCCACACATCAGTACCTCCCCATGCCCCCCAAAAAACATCACTGCCCCTGC
>JAIFZK010000008.1:5752500-5780000 GCA_027481765.1 Tenualosa thibaudeaui
TCTTTAATGCTTCTGCAAGCACACACACACACAGACACACAGACACAACTGCACACTCTAAAAACTCCTGATTCTCTACAGACAGATTCCTGCGCAAAAATACCCTTGGCAGGAAAAACTTTTTTTTTTCTTCCTTGCGTTGCGGCTTGCTTCCGTCTTCTGTTTGGTGGCTGTTAAAAGTCTGTGGTCATGAACATGTATGAATGGGACATTCAGAGGCAGCTGTTGAGGGAGGTGATGAGGAACAGTTCAGGTGTGTGTGTGTGTGTGTGTGTGTGTGTGTGTGTGTGTGTGTGTGTGTGTGGTGGTAGCATCAGCCCATCAAGTTTCAGAGATCTAGGCTATTCCTGTTGGAAGGACAGGCTGTCTTTCCTTTTGTCTGAGGTTTGCCCTGCTAACTCGCACGCATGCATGCACAGGGCTGTCTCTCCTCATCATAAACCAGGCGCTATGCTTTGGCTGGGTGATAAAGGCTCACACTCACACACACACACACACACGCACGCACGCACACAGACACACACACCTGAGGGCGGTGGATTGGAAAATGGGTTGAATGGATGACTCCAAGGCTACTGTCGCTTTCAATGCTTAAGGTTTCTCTGCTCTAGGGCAGTAAACACAAGCAGATCAAGGCTCACACACACACACAGACAGAGAGACAGACAGAGAGACACACACACACACACACACACACACACAAAAACAGAGTACCGAACCCACACCCTTAAAGGAGACTGGATTTGGTTCTGATCAGGCAGCCCAGGCAGGATGAGCGTTAGATCAATCCCACAATCCTCTGCTCTACAGAGTGACATCCACAAAAGATTCTGCATTTTTGCTGTTCAAGTGATGATTCTGGGGGATCACTCCCCCCTCCCTCCTCCCGTACCTCCCCCTCTCATTGAAGGGGTCGCATCTGAAGAGTGTATATATTATCTATAACAATAGAACATTATAGGACTTATATATTACTGTAAAGAGACACGCATACACACTTCTAGTTGCAATTCTTCAGCACAAACTGCCATGAGGAGACTTCTCAACCAGTGATGATGTTTGGGCAAGAATGCAAGAAAGAAAGAAAGAATGCCTGACAAAGAAAAAGAAAGAAAGAAAGACATTGCTCATCACTACTTTACCTGTGATGCAGAAGACATCACACACACACACACACACACACACACACACACACACACACACACACACACACACACAGAGAGAGAGGAAAAGCCAAGTCACAAGCCAAGCACGGTGGAGCCAGGCAGCCTCTGGGTCAGTCTTGCTGCAGAATCAGGCAGGCTGTGGTGCGGCTACGCCACATGTGTACGTATGCAATCATCGTCACGGAAACAGACACAGTCGTTCTGGGGAGCGGGGGATGAGCCTTTAGCAGGAGCTTGTCCTGCCAGAATCCTGGAGGAGTGTGTGCGCGCACTCGTTTGTGCGTGTGAGGGTGCTACAGGGTGCTATGTGAGGATGTGCGCAGTGGAGGGGATGGAGACGAACTCCCGCAGGATATTCTTGGCCATCTCAATATTGTTCTGGGCGATCTGCAGGGCCTTCTGGATGTCCTGGTAGGAGTAGCCCTGGCTCATCAGGTGCTCAATCTCGCTGCTGAAGGCTGGCGCCGCTGCCGCCACCGAGGGCATGGGCATGGGCATGGGCATGGGCATGGGCATGGGCATGGGCATAAGCGTAGGCGTAGGCGGGGGCACGGGGCTCGGGCGCCGGTCGGAGTTGATCCGCCGGGGCAGCGGCTTCGGTGGACGCTCGGGAGCTTCGCAGGAGTCGGAGAACGCTAAGGGGGGAGGAAGAGAATTTTACTGCCAAGTTTCTGAGCTTCTATGAAACACACTTTGCAACTTTAAAACTGATTTCGATTTTAAGGACACAAGCCGCCAGAGAATGAGACAGTATTATATCTCGAGCTCTCCCTTCTCTAAAGCCACCTTAAAAAAAACAACACATAACTAATCTTGGGGAGTAAAAAAAGAAATGTTTGTTCAGACGTTTCCAAATGAGAGAAGAATAAAGCATCACTTAAAGCACAGTCACTTAACCAACTCAATTTATCAACAATCTTAAATAGTAATTGCAATACACTAATAATCTGAAATATGATGTCAATGCAGCCACAATCTGATGGCAATATAAAGGGTATAGCAAAGGTGTAATCTCACCTGCAGCATTGTTAATGTCGTTGTCCAGGGACAGGCGGCTGAAATTGGCCGAGGAGCCGCCCACCTCCGAAAGCGTGCGCCGGGCAGGGGCAATGGGCAGGGGGGGCTTGGGGATGTCGTAGCTGTTCTCCTCCTCCTCGCTTGGGGGGTCTCGCTCTCGTTCACGTTCACGTTCGCGCTCTCGAGGGCCGTTGGTGCTGGCCAGAGGAGGCAACTCCGAGTAGTCTGGGGGATATTTGAAGATTGATTGAGATAATACCAACTAACATAACCAATAGAACAGACCTGTTTACATTGTGTGGAAACTCTGAGTAGTCTTGTGGGTATTTGAACACTGAGTGATGGACAACAGCAACTAATTTAAACATAAGAACAAATTATTTACATCGTGTGTTGTTTTTAAAGGTTGAGAAGATGAGCTGTGAGTTCTTCTCCTAAAGTCCACTTGCAGTAGAAAACTACCAGCAGAGATCTGATAAAAATTCTTTTTGAAATTTCAATGGCAAAGGGTGATAAATACATGACAAGACAAGATACAAACACCTCTAAGAGCACACAGTTGATTTTAGAGAGATATATTCTGGGGTAAATCAACCCCTAAGTTCTGTTGTGAGGTCACTGAGGGTTGTCGGTAGGCGAAGAATCAAGATAATTTGGTACAACACAGACCAAAGTGCAACCCGGCTGCTTGCACTAATTAACAGTGGCAGGTTTTTTAAAAACGAGTTTTCAGGCCAACACTGGTAAGCATTAGCTTCCGCTTCGCTATTTGGCTCCAAGACTGCACATTTTAAAATAACACTAAAGGCGGTAGATCACAGTAGACCGCTTTCAAACTAAGGCTGTTTTAGATCAGTTTGAAAGAGAGGGCTTAACTCCATTCACACACTGATTGGAGATCAGTAATCATTGAGCGGAGGAGGGGTTTTTTAGCGCACACAGGTCAGTCTATTCTAACACTCAGGACATTTAGATGTGTCAATTAGATGTGGGCTAGACAAAGATTTAGAACTCAAACCAGACACCTCTCCACAGATAGTGAGAAATGCTAAAACTAAAGCAGAGAAGTGAAGAGCAAAGCCCTACATAGTCCGAGACAGACATTTATTTCCTAGAAGAGGGGACTGTATATATATGGGACTGAATGTGAAATGAGAATAGCAACAGAGTGCAGAGCAAAGATGTCTGTGCTTTATGCTCCTCTGTGTGTGTGTGTTTAGAGTTTAGAGTTTAGAGTTTAGAGACTGCAGTTACAATGGGTGCTGATGGCTTGGGTCTGGATGTTGTACATGGTCTGTGTTTGTGTGTGTGTCTGTGTGTGTTTGTGTGTGTGTGTGTCGTACCTGAGTCTCGTGCCTGTTGTGGCAGTGAGGTGCTGATGGCCTGGGCCTGGATGTTGTACATGGTCTGTGTTTGTGTGTGTGTGTGTGTGTGTGTGTGTCGTACCTGAGTCTCGTGCTTGTTGTGGCAGTGGGGTGTTGATGGCCTGGGCCTGGATGTTGTACATGGCTTCATACATCTGCTGGCCATTTGTTTCTATGTCATTCAACAGCGGCCTGGGAAACACACAGACACACACGCACACACAGACAGACAGACACACAGAATAGTCCAGTGTAAGCAGGAGAGGTTAAACACTACCCTCCACCCCACATGTAGTGTATTCCTGGGCTGTAGAGTCAGCTGTTTTTAGTGTTCTAGAACTATCTACACAGAACCGAGACTTATTCAGTGCAGTTGATCTGAATGTAGTTCTGCCCATGTTCTCTTTTGTGTATTTAAACTTCACCTGCATGTTCTCCAGTTATTCCTGGAACTATCTGGTCTTCCTGCTTCCGGCAACAGTCACATATTTTACCAACCCCACCCTGAGCCACATCACACACAAATACACACAATATGGAAACAAAAGTGAACAAATTCTGCTGTCTATTGTACACCCCCTGCCTCTCCCCACTGCACCCCCCCCCCCCCAACCACCACCCCCCATGGCCACATCAAACTCGCACAAACCCAGCTCTGATGCTGATGTCTAGTGCTCTCAACATCACTTCCTTTGTGTAGGTTATGGTGGCTTCTTGTGTCTGTCTGTCGTTGTGGTAGCTTCTGTCTGCCTGTCTGTCTGCTGTCTGCCTGCTGTCTGTCTGATTACACAAAAAACTATCAACCTGGTTTTCATGAAGGTGTAGTAAGTGCACTTCATAGTAACTAGGCACAAGATAATAAAAGCTCTGACATTGTTGCAGTGCACTTTCGAATTTGACAATTTCTTTTGCCCACACAAACCGGCAGCACACTGCAGGCAGCTAACATTGCAGAGTAGCCTATGGAATCATCAATAGATTTTAGCGTACGGCTCTGACAAAATAGGACTGGATTGTAATTAACAGGTGATGGCAGCAAAGTTCGGCACTGGTGTGTGGGCTTGTACTGAGGACACTGGAACAGAATGTTGGAAGCACAGTGCTGCACACTTTGTCTGAACTGGTGTGCGGAGGCCTTAAGATACAGCTCATGTCCTTCCTGGCTGTGTGCCCCATGTGTGTGTGCTGTATTGACACATCTGTGGCTCGATAATCACTAACCTGGCCTAAAAGACCTAATATTTCATCCCCCAACAAACACTCCAGCTCAGGACTGTCCTCTATAAAGATGCTTAAAAACTCCCCAAACAAAAGCCAGTTGAGTGAGAGTGTGTGTGTGTGTGTGTGGACACTGTGCCGTGGGGGTACCTGGAGTTGAGTGTTGGGGGCTGGGGGGGTCTGGGAACGGGCACAGGAGCAGGCTCCGCCAGAGAGGAGGAACCAATAGGGGGCAGCACTGGGCGGGAGTTGGGCATCATGTAGTCTGACTCATCGTCACTCTGAGCCCCGTCCTCTGACGTCAGCTGCTTCACCACAGGGAGAGGCCTGCAAGGGGAAGAAGAGGTGATCTTACAGTGTGTGCACACGCACTATACGCGCGCGCTCACACACACACACGCACACAGATAAAGATGAGGAAACAAACACTAACAAATGCACAAGCCCACACACAGACATATACACACAAACATAGACACACACAGATATTGAAATATAGACAGGAGCACAAGCCCAGGCAAGCGCACATGCGCACACGCACGCACGCGCGCGCACACACACACACACACACACACACACACACACACACACACACACACACACACACACACACACACACACACACACACACACACACACACACACACACACGATTCCGGGTTCTCATTTCTCAAGCATTTTTCTATCTCAGGGAGGTAGGAATGGGGACTGTAAAAAGCTGCTGGACAGCTGCTCTCCTGCTGCTTTGACCCAATGGGGACTCACTGGCCTTCCAAGGACACTCCAAAACACATACACACACACACAACAACAAACATAGATACTACTACACAAATAAAAAACCATAAGGGCAAGCAAACACACATTTACAAAATCAATCATAACCATACTAAAACTCACACACACACACAAACACACACACACCCCTTACCTGGCTGCAAGAGAGTAGATAGCGTTGGCGGAGGCTGAGGGTTTGACTTTGGGGTTGTCATACTCGGCACAACTGGACCCCGAAGCCCCAAAACTCTAAGGAAACAAAACACCAACAGAGCATGAGCCAACTTTTAACTCTATATATACTTTATATAAACTTTATATGAAACTATTTGTATGCAAACACTGGTTCGATCCTCTAGCAAATGAGACAATGCAAGTCTTTAAGCGAAATTACTCATACACAGACACTCAAGCATGAGACAATGCAAGTGAAATTTCTCCTGCTGGATCCATCTCATAACGCATGAGTAAACGCCTTTATGCAAAATTTCTCAGGCGCAAAATGCAAACTATCCCCTAGTAGTCATTGTAACCAGCACACACTGCATGTGACTTGCAAATCACCACAAAAGTTAAATAAAACAAACACCACCCATAAAAAAAAAAAAAAAAAATTTGAGGACATTCGCAAATGACATTTGATGGCCTCTTGTCGGGCATCTGTCTGAATTTGGCACATAACACACAGCTCTAGTTCATATTCTTTCCAACAGATAAAATTTACAGAAACTGAACAGAACATCAAGAGAAATTCTTAGAAATGCTAACAACTGCTTAGAAATGACTAGAAATGACCAGATATGAACAGAAAGGCTTCAAAATGATGAGAAGTACTTCACCGTCATCTGACAGTCAACTCAGTCCTCTAGACGGTTCACATGACTATGGTCATGGTTTAAAACTGGAAGTAGAGGCCTTGCTGTGTTGGGCTTTTTCAGTGAGCTGTGTGTGGACGCCTTGCTGTGTGTGTGTGTGTGTGTGTGTGTGTGGACAGTGATGACCGTTGGTACATCTGTGATGTTCTTGGCCTGAATTGCCCACCGCGTTAACACTAAATGCAACAAAGCAGACGCAACAGGACACTTCTCAGTTTCTCACACACACGCGTGCATGCATGCACGCACACACACACAGGCAAAGGGCTGCAGTGACTGTGTGTATACTGCAGCTTCTCAGAAAAAAGTGAGACAAAGTTAGCAGACAGCTAAAGCTGCTGTTTCAAGGACAGGTGGCCATCTGTTAGTTTTGGCCCTGTTCAGACAGACAGACACACACACACACACACGCAGACCAGTTTGGGACTCCATGGTGTTTTCTAATGCCAGCAAAACAGCCCAAGTGTTTGGAGCAGAGCTATGAAACGCTCTCCCTGACTCCACTCTAAACTCCCACACACATACACACACACACACATATACACACACACACAGAACAGTGGACCAGCCTGTGCTTCATTAATGACCATGCCACTGACAGTAGTCTGGTGACCTTGTGAAAGGATGTGTGTGTGTGTGTGGGGGGGGTGGGTGGCATGCTCGCACACACACGCACACACACACACATTCTGTTCATGATCTGCAAGATCTAAATTCACAAGCAAAATGCTTTTATTCATTTTTGCATGATGTGCAATTCTCTCCCTGTACTAAAGTCCAAAGAAAAGTTCTAAAGAGGTCCAAAGAGGTCTCCCTCACCAGATGGTGCTCCAGGCTGTTGTTGCGTCCTGCGTCCTGCGAGGGCAGTGCCAAGGGCAGCGAGTGCCTGTTGGACAGCTCCCGGGCGACCCGATCGCTGGTGCCCGCAGCCGCTGCTGCGCCCCGTGCATCGCTCAAGCCTGCTCCCACACTCAGGGCCTGCGCCGTGGGGGCCTTGGGCACGGGCCGCGAGTTCCAGTCTGCCATGGCGCGGTTGGGCGGGGTGGGGGGCAGCTTGTCGCGGAGCGGCTCGCCGGGGGTGCAGGGCAAGGGGCGTCTTTGCAGACGCGTATCTGGACCCGTGGGTGGGGGCCGGTCTGGAGGTGGTGGTGGGGGCAGGTCTCTCAGGGCGGGGGGTAGAGGTAGGGGCTTGTCTTTATGGTGAGAGGGTGCCTAAAGGGCAAAGCAAAGACATCAAAAACAAAAACGGGAACGCTCACAGCTCATACATAACTAACCTGGACAAGGAGATGTGATGAGTAAACTTTATAACCAGATATTATACCCACATTTGTCCAGACAAATGTTGCTGATTAGGTCAACTAATGCAGCAGAAACTCAAATCATTATCTAAGAATGATTTTCTGAAATATCACTCTTAAATGTAAAAAATAAGTATGAAGAATGATAAGTCCCTTTAGGATGAACAGGATACAAGCCTCCGCAATGTGATCAGTGACAAATAGTTTTTTTTTAATCTCAACTCCAACACACTCAACTCTTGCACCTGGGCATTGCCACTAAATCTTACAACTGCATTACATTCCAAACTCAAACACAAGGCTTCGTGCATAGGCAGATATCTTAGACAGAGATCGATTCTGAAACGGCATTCTGCAGTCTGCCCGTTTTACTGAGAGCCAAAAAGAGTACACTATTTAGTATATCAAATATCAAATATCTCTTGCTTTGTGGCTCAGTACAAACTGCATTCAGCACCATTATGGCATACAGGAAGTGGTTCAGGAAAGACCTGCAGTACAGATCGCTACTGAATAAAAACTTTTAGACCCAGGCTAGTTTTACTCCATGTCTAGGAAATGTACCCTTGATACACCTGGAGAGAGTGTGCGTGTGTGAGGGTGTGTGTGCATTTGTGTGTGTGTGTGTGTGTGTGTGTGTGTGTATTTGAGCACGAGTGTGTGTGTGTGTGTATTTGTTTTGTTTTTGTGTGTGTGTGTGTATTTGAGCACAAGTGTGTGTGTGTATTTGTTTGTGTGTGTATTTGAGCACAAGTGTGTCTGTGTGTGTGTGTGTATTTATGCATGTGTGTGTGAGTGCTTGCCTTGGATGTGGCCCCAGGGCTGGATGCTCCAGGAGCGCTGGGGGCGCGATGCTGCAGGAGGTCTAACCGAGGGGGCACCGGGGGCAGAGAGGACTGGGGAGGCATAGAGAGGGGGGAGGGGGGGCGCTCCACCTGAAAAAAAACACACAAATTCAGATTCACAAATACATATAGTCCAAGAAACAAAGGACACACCACAAACACACGCAGGAAAAGAAATTCTGCAGTCTGGTAGACCTTGCAGTGCATGAAGAGAGATATGCATCATATATTTATTAGTTTCTCCAGCGGCTATGACTGACACACACACACACACACACACACACACACACACACACACACACACACACACACAGGGAGAAAAGGTGTAGGTTAACACAGGTGCACTCTGAAGCAGAGAGATGAAAGACACACCAACAGAAACCCAGTGATTAGGGGAACTGCCTCCATCTGAATAGTGTTAGTGTGAGAGAGAGGGAGAGAGAGAGAGAGAAAGATAAACCGAGAGACAGTGGAAGAAAGATGAGACAGATGAGAGAAAACGAAAGACAGTATGGAGGAGGTCTAGATGAAAGGTGCTGAGATGAGATGGAGCAGATGGAAGAGATGGTGACGGGGGAGGAGAGGAGGAACCCACAAAAGATGATACTCAGAAATCTACTACGAGAGAGAGAGAGCATAGGGTGAAGGGGTGAAGGAGAGAGAGAGAGAGAGAGAAAGAAAGATGAGAAAGAGCGAGCAAAGTGAGTAACAGCACAGGATGTGAATGTGAGAGAGAGAGAGAGAGAGAGACATAAAGGGAGTTTAGACAGAGAACAAAAGTGCTGTCGAGAGGCAGAGGAGTGCACTCTCTTTGCTTCTAGAATACTAAATGTCCCACTCTAGAACACAAAGATGAAAAGAGGAGAGGAGTAAAGTTCAGCATCAGAGGGAGAGAAACAAGGAGGAAAGAAAAGATGGGGAGGAGGGTTGAGGGGTCAGAGATGTGGAGAGCTGGAAACCACTGGATGGACATGAGAACACAAAAGACAAAGTGCAAGCATCGGTCAACTTCACACTAACTCTTGGGCAACAGTGGAAGCATTGTGTTTTCATTGCATCATTTTGCTTAATTTTTATGTAATTTTTTGAACCTCACACACAGTGCATCTTTGGTTTAGCCAGTTGCACTGACTTTAATTGAGAGCTAATAGTTTACAGTATACGCAATGCAAACAGAAGGCTTCAGCAGCACACCCACTGTCACTTCCCTGAAGGAGAAAAAGAAAACCAGTGGAAACTTCCTATTTCTTTCCAATCTGCTGGTCGCAACCCACCTTGGCGCAGGCCAGTTTGCTCATCATGAGGTGCGGATCCTCTAGACGGTCGTCGTCATCGTCGTCGTAACTAGGAGATGGGGCACCCTCCGCTCCGAAGTTGCCCCGTCCCCCTCCGTAGGAGCCACAGCTGTTGTCTTTGGGGTCAAAGGGGTCGACCACGATGGGCTCTGTGCCCTTAATCTCACAGCGACAGAATGGACAGCCTTGCCCCTCTGACTCCTATGGGAGAACACACATGAGCAGAAAGAAACACACACAGAGAAGGGATGAGAGTGGGAGGAGGAAGTGTGTGTGTGTGTCTGTGTGTGTGTGTGCCTGTGCATGTGTAATGTATGTGCTTGCCTGACAGCATGTTTCAAATATGTGTTAAGGTATGTGTGAGTGTGAGGCAGGACAGTCAAGTGAGTGTGAGTGTTTGTGTGTGTGTGTGTGTGTGTGTGTGTGTGTGTGTGTGTGTGTGGTGTACCTGCCAAGCTGTCAGGCAGGATGTACACATGAGGTGTCCACAGGGCTCAATCTTAACATCCTTGTCGTTCTCTGCACAGATCTTACACAGCTGGAAGGTGGAGCCCATCTCACAGTACAACTCATACTGTTCCTGCAGGAGGAAACAGACAAAAGCGAGAGAGAGAGAGAAGGGGCAATAGAGAGGGGGGAGAGAGAGAGAGAGAGAGAGAGAGAGAGGGGTGAGAAACAGTAGCAACCTCGTCAGGAGATCAGTGCTATTGCCATTACATTTGAGTGCCATAAAAACTCAAGAACTCCAGTGATGACCAAGCTATCCTCAGAATAAGCTCAACACGAGATCAAAGTGTGACACGTCCAGCAGCCTGCCACTGACTGCAGACTGGTGGCAGAGTGTGAGAGTGTGAAGGCCAGATACCGGCGGCTTCACACCACAGACAGAAGGTGTTTGGCACGGACCTGTGTGACTTTGATATGGTCCTGCGGAGACGGCTCACACAAGCCCGTCAGATCTGGATTCTGGGTGCGACCGTCAGGGAACAAATAACTGCAACAGAAGGGAGAGGTGAGGAGAGGTGAGGAGAGGTGAGGAGGTGAGGAGAGAGAGAGAGACAGAGAGAGAGAGACAGAGAGAGAGAGAGATATTTGTCCATGTGTATATGAATAGTTTGTTTTGAAAAAAGCTATAAAACCATTTTTGAAAATATTCAAGTCATGATGTTTAATTGTGTATTTTCAGTAATTATTGATCTAACTTCAATTACACATAAATCAAGTAAAAGCAACCCCTGTGTAGATACACTGATATATCTGAAAAACAAAAATGGCAATAGCATTTTGGAATGAAACTCTTCATAGACACATACACAATGTATGTTCTCTTTTGTATGTGAATGTGAGATGGGAATAATGAAAATAGTTACTTTATTGCTGCCAGTTTCCTGACAGATTACATGTTTCTTATTATATATTTTCCCTATATTGCTCCTTTAAAGGTCTTTATCCACTATTGCCTCCCATTGAGTAGTTTTCCACAGTGTAAATGTTGTAGTGGCAGGCTCTTCAACTAAACAGGTCCCGCCAGTGGACGGTTAAAAGAAATGTTAAAAGAAATCTGGTGGGCGAGGACAGCCTTGAGACTTTGGGGGCTGTGGGGGCGAGGAGGGCTTTGGAAACGGAGGCCTTCTGTTGCGCTTTGGGGTTTGACGTATAAACAAGCAGGCACACAGACCAGGCTTCCTCCTTCTTGCTTAAGTTACAGTTAAAATAATTCCCGGTGGTCGACGATGGTTCTTGATAATATACCCCATTGCTAAGACATCCGTCACACTGAAGCCCAACTCGTCATTAACAGTGACGGAGCGATTCGGTTGCCTTTTTTCCTCCCCAAAACAAGAAAAATAAAAGTGGAGGGGAGGAAAAAACTGAATTCTACGTCTTCCAAAGAAAGCCACAGGGTAAATTATACGGCGAGTTACTGCTGGACCTTAAAGCAAACACCAAACCCTGACTAGACGAGCAACATGATCCGACCCCAGCTGGGGAGCACACGGAGGAAGTGACGCATCCTTAGGAGCACGCTGTCTACAGGGTCAAAGGTCAAGAGCAGGGAGGATTCCGATGAAAGCCTGGATGTGGTGAAGATCACTGCCACAGAGTCCCATTTTGTCTTTGGTTATCCCTTCTCAAATCACATTAGGGAGCAAATTATGTATACAGGATGTTGATGTTTTCTTAAGAAATTAAGTGGATTTAGTTGCTAAATTTGACTCTTCTCTCATGTGCAGCGTCAATAATTAGCCATGCAGCCAAACCAGAAATGGGTTAATATAGGTTGGATTTGGTTTATATCCGACACTGTGTTTATCCCTGCTTTTGTGTGTGTGTGTGTTTACTGGGGCTCACAAGTCTTGCCAGAGGCGTTTGTGCCTTGTTTTCTGTGTGCGTGTCTGTCTGTGTCTTTTTGGGACTCACAAGCCTTCCCAGAGGGGTTCATGCCTTGTTGTGTGTGTGTGTGTGTGTGTGTGTGTCTTTGGGACTCACAAGCCTTCCCGGAAGCCGTCGATGAGGGCCTGGAAGAGGGGCTTGTTGTGGGGGATGGTTTGCAGGATATTCCCGTCAGCCGTGACGTAACCAATGGCCCACTGGCCCAGCCGTGTGCAGCTCAGACGAAAGATGTAGCTGCAGCACACACACACACACACACACACACACACGTGTGCGTGCAACACACACAAACACACACACACACACACACACAGAAAGATACACATACTTAAGTAAAGAGGGCTCATACATATGTTTGTGAGAGCATCTATTCCCTTTAGTTTCTTGCCATGTGCAAACAAACAGGTTTCAAAGCCACAGTTAGAGAGACAAGAGGACTCAACATAACTTACCCATGAAATGACCCCACTAAAACCACCAGCGCTTGTATGCTGGTACACACATGGCCAAATAAGGACTCACCAGAGTTTCACACACATGAGAAGACCTTACCAGACTTTAGAAAAACTGTGGCTGTGTGTGTGTATATGTGTGTTTGTGTATTTGTCTATTAGTAGGACAGAAGCGTAGCCTATCATGGAAGTGACCTCAGCGTGGTTCCACAATTACTCCATTGAGGGGCGGTACCAGCCTGTTCTGAGACAAGCTTAGGAGTATGCCACCACACACACTAAATAGCTGCAGTGTATAGTGTGTGTGTGTGTGTCAGAGAGAGCGAAAGAGACACAGAGAGAGAGAGAGACATTTACCAAGAAGGCTGTGGTCTGAAGAGAGAGAGAGGGGGGGGGAGAGAAAGAGAGGCCACCAAAGAGTCAGACCAGCAATAACGGGCGGAGATGGGCAGGAAGCTGTATGAGGAGTTAAGATCATACGTGTGTGAGAGAAATTGATCTGTGTGTATGTAAGAGTGTGTGGGTGTGTTTTGAAATAGTTGATAAGGAAGCAAAGCTCAGGGTCAAGGGTCAGGTAATTGAGGGGAATTTGTGTGCATTCAGGAAGTACTTGCTCAGTATTGGATAAACACGCTGAGCAAATACATGTCATGAGCTGAAAACTGCACGAACTGAGCAATGCCACTATAGCCTTTGTGAGAAACACAGCGATCTGACCCCATTCATAAATAGGGCTTAGAGAAATCAAGCTTATTCATTAACTTCCTGAAACATGACAAAGTTAATTAACTCTGAAAATAAACCCCTTTTAACTGAAAAGTTTCTTGGATTTTTGGATATTTGCAATCATGCATGAGTCATACATTAACCAACCAAGACTAAGAGTCTAGGCCTACCTGCAAAATGTACATATGACAAAATAACTGTCTGTTCCTGTGACTGCCCTCTATGCATACGGGTATCTGTGCTGTTGACACGGCCCTAGTATGCTTTAGAGAATAATAATTGATGTTGAATTGATTAAATGTGTATTTAAATAAGCACTGTGTCGGTTGGCATGATAACAACATGCACTTGTTGTTTTCTGGGTAAGGCACATTAGTTTAAATGGACCATCTCGTAGTTTTTAGCATGTCCTTGATGCAAGATGCACTCAAAGCTGTATGAGCTGAATGTGTTTCCCTCTCGCTGACCCTTTTAACCAGAAACACAAGGAGGACAACATTCAATCTATGCAGAAAGAGCAGACCTAAGATCTCAGTCATTTCTCTCATGTTCGCTTAAGTGTATACATCAACATTACAATGTTTTAAGCAAATTAAAAAGAAACTTCAACCGTGTATTAAACATTATTTCGTAATCAGTCAGAATCAATTCATGATTTCATAGGAAAGGAGAATGAGGAATAAAAACACATTTCCATTCCCAAATGTATTAACCTCATAGCTGAAGTCATTATGCAAAACCAATATCTGAACATCGGTTAATAGTTTAGAAATGAGGGCAACAATAAAACTACCTTCAATGACAAGAGAGTTTGTGTTAAGTTGTGTGAGTGAGCTAGCTGAGCCTTGGATGAGCAAAGAGAGAGACCAAACAGGCTGAGCGATGGCCTGTGGGTGTGTGTGGGTGGACTAGACTGTAGTCTTCTCTCAGGTCCCCTCTCCTACCTGCCAGGCTTGTGGATAAACTTCTGGAGACGAGCCTTGACCTCGTCGTAGGTGAGGAAGGCCATGTAGCCTGGGTGGGTCACCGCCAAGCTGTTCCAGTTCCGCAGCAGAGACGACCATGGCTGCAGGATTAAACAGACACAGACACAGACACACAGAAACAAAGAGAGAAAGAGAGCAAAAGATCAAGTACATGTTCTCTTCCTAAAGAGACTACTAGTCTGTTCCAGTGCTGCCTAAATACCTCTAAGACAATACACTCACACAGATCCCACTGCACATTAAACACACACAAATGTGGCGAACAAAAACAAGGATGACCAGTGGGTCTTAGAGACACAGTGGTGCAGTCCAAAGGAGGAACACAGAGCAGAGTCAGTGTGGAGTATGGCACCTTCAAAATGGGGCGAGAGAGAGAGAGAGAGAGAAAAAAGAGAGTTTTCTATGACCTGTTAGCCTTCTGTTGGTTGCTGGCTAATGATTTTATCCATACGGGACAGGCAGGGAAGCTGGTGCAAATGCACTATGACCAAAATGTGGAGGCCCATCAGTTGGGGTCACCACAAGGTCATCTGGCACCATGGGATCCACTCTCTTCTAGTTGACCTTGAGGATGTGCACAATGCACTTTACACACTAAATGTGAAAGCTGCTACCACTTCCTCTATTTCCAAACAAAGACAGGTAAATACACTGACTGCTGACTGTTTTTCTCAGAATTAAATTCAGCTTCCTCTTCCTCTACACTCCCTTAACCCCCCCTGGTCAACATTCTGCCATATGTAACTAACTACTGATATATATACACACCACTTCTGTGTGTGTGTGTGTGTGTGTGTGTGTGTGTGTGTGTGTGTGTGTGTATATACATATATAGTCAGAGAGAAGTAAGGAAATCAGAAAAGAGGATATATCTCCTCTTTTTCCTTCCTTAAATTGGGGTGTGGAAAAAAAACCTACTTTTTCACAATTTCCTGACATTTCAAGATCAAATGAATTGATAGATTAATCAATGATGGCTGCAGCCAATGAAGCAACCCTGTAAGAGAGCCCTATAATTTGCTCAGGCAGCCTTTAACGCACAGAGTTTCCCACAGTGTTTCGCGCTCTGCTGCGGCTGTCTGAAGCTGTGAGCTGGACCCTGTTATTACAGCGGTGAAGTCCCTGGAGGAGGAAAAACACAACGCGCCTCTCCCCAGCTTCGCATAGTAAAAGAGAAGTCACGCACCACCACAAGTCATCTTCGGCATTAAACTTCACCAGGGCACGGAGCATGCAGTCAAAGCGGGTGCACGCATACACACACACACACACACACACACACACACACACACACACACAGCCAGAAGTGGAGATATCTCCGTCGTCAAATTCCACCAGAGCTGTGAAAGCGGCTGCATACGAGCATGTGCACGTGTGCACACACGCACACACACAATTAGGCGCCGCTCTCTATCAACACCTCAGACATCAGTTGATGGTTTCCACTCCCTGTGATTATTTGCAAGGCTATCTGCTTCTGACATAATCAGGCTTTCTATTGCTTCCGCCATCTTTATCTGTAATGATATATAATACATGGTTCAGTAATGCGACCAAAGAATGAATAGGATATGGCTTCAAAAGTGCTGTGCGTGTTTGATGTGAACACACCTTCTGTGTACTGAGAAAGAGGCCTACATTTTACTGCCTGACATATACAAACTACAAGCAAAAGCATTCATGCGTGGAAACGTGAAGGGGCTCTGCCCCAAAGAGGAAGTAAACGACTAAGTGATGAGTGAGTGTGTACATGTTTGTGTATATGGTTGAGTTTTTGTGTATGTCTAATACAACAGACAGAGAGCTTTTGACTGATGAAAGTTGTGCGACAAAATTATGTGAACGTGTGTGTACGTGTGTGTGTGTGTGTGTGTGTGCATGCGTGCGCATGTATATGTGTGTGTGCATGTAGGCTGCTTATGCTGATCATCTGCCAGCTGGGACACTCTCATTTAGATGGTCGCTGAGATTTGAACCCACAGTTAAGTGCAGATGTCCATCAAACAGTGTGTGTGTGTGTGTGTGTGTGTGTGCGCGCGCGCACACAAACCCTTGAATACACAGAGGTTATTTCTAGCCGTTTTCTCTAAAAAGCTCCACCTCCTATCAGCTTCAACAAAAGTCCCAGCCAAGCCTCAGCCGAGCTCCAGCCAAGCCTTAGCCAAGCCCTAGTCTAACCTCAGCCGAGCTCCAGCCGAGCCCGTCCCAGCTCATCTGTGGTCCGCTGGCTGCTGCCTCAGTTAGTTGCCAAGGGAAAGTCGCAGAGTTTTGAGCTCAGAGCCGCTAGCTGGCCACTGCTCTCTCGTCGCTATATCTGCACACACCATCATAGTATTTATATCAGCCATCCCACTCACCCACACACACACGCTAGCAAAGAGAGAGTTGGTGTCGGTGGCTACGCTTTGAAATTGCTTCGAAATGCATCAAGTCAACACCAATTGTGAACATCAAAGCACATTTAGCACACAAATACAGAACAACGAACCAATGAGCATGCATCCCTTTTCACACAACATGCCTGGAGAGATGCTTTATCCATCCATCTATCTGTGTGTGTGTGTGTGAGAGAGAGAGAGAAAAAACATGAGAGAGGGGGAGAGAGAGAGAGAGAGAGAGAGAAAGAAAGAAAGAAAGAAAGAAAGAAAGAAAGAAAGAAAGAAAGAAAGAAAGAAAGAAAGAAAGAAAGAAAGAAAGAAAGAAAGAAAGAAAGAAAGAAAGAAAGAAAGAAAGAAAGAAAGATTGTTAAAGGTAAGTAAAGCTAGTAAAGGCAAAAAAAGATTACTGCGTCAGATTATTAAGCTAATGATGCCGCCCCATGCTACCAAACAGGCATCTGTTTGGAGTTTGTGTGTGTGTGTGTGTGTCTTACGCACAGCCTGTATGTGCCTTTACGATCCCTGCGGCTGAAGGCCTGCCTTAGCACTACTGAAACTTACATCCAAATGATGAAGATGCACTAGCCTCTTCCTCCTGCATGTGAGTGTATGTGTGTGAGTGAGC
This sequence comes from Tenualosa thibaudeaui, assembly GCA_027481765.1. Classification (NCBI taxonomy): domain Eukaryota; kingdom Metazoa; phylum Chordata; class Actinopteri; order Clupeiformes; family Clupeidae; genus Tenualosa; species Tenualosa thibaudeaui. The sequence continues at coordinate 5,769,920 of JAIFZK010000008.1, forward strand.
ACGTGTGAGTGAGTGATCGAGTGTGTGTGTGTGCGTGCGTGCGAGAGTGTTTGTGTGTGTGTGTGTGCAAGAGTGTTTGTGTGTGTGTGTGTGCAAGAGTGTTTGTGTGTGTGTGTGTGTGTGTGTGTGTGTGTGTGTGTGTGTGTGCAAGAGTGTTTGTGTGTGTGTGTGTGTGTGTGCAAGAGTGTTTGTGTGTGTGTGTGTGTGCAAGAGTGTTTGTGTGTGTGCGTGTGCGAGAGTGTGCGCATGATAAAGCTGCACTGGCTTACTACTGTAAGGTCGAACAGGACAGCTGCTAACAAAAGCTGGAGCTGAAGCAGGAGAAGCAGGTATGCAGGTTGGCAAGAGGAATTAAATCAAATTAATCTGGTCAGCGTGAGGCAGATTTGGTCCTGGGGACTTGAAATAGCAGCGGGAGGAAATGACCTGTCAAGAGCCTAGCCAGCCTGGCCTTCATAATCAGCTGCAGTGAACAGCATGGAGCCGACACTCCGCTCCTAACAGCCAGCCAGAGAGCCAGCGTGGAGGGAGAAGAGAAGATTTGAAGCTCTGAAACAGGAAGTACGAGACAAACGTACAGCCACTAGTATCTGCCAGAGGAGCGGCAGGAGTTTAAACGCAACGCAAACTCACATCAAAGGCCTCGGCTCCAGGGCCTGACAGATGCGTCCTTGTCTTACACCCAACCAATGACATGACGGGAGAGAGACCGTCCTGTGAAACCAAATTTGACTTGGGCCATGTGACTACTGGACTGGTGGACAGCCAGGTAGGCGAGAGCTCGGCTCAAGCCTTCCTTAAATAGCTGCATTGCAATGCATAGCCTTGCAGAGCAGGAAATCATGGCTGACCAAATGGTGGGGTGTGGTGTGTGGTGTGTGTGTGTGTGTTTGTGTGTGTGTGTATGAATTAACTTGCAAGAGATAGATATTCACTTCCAAAAAATTATCAAGTTTGACCTCATAATGTGGTGTAAAGACCTGAACTCTGTATAAAACTTGAAAGACATTTTTTAATATTACCAAATATTCTCCTGTTTAAGGAGAGGACATAATTATTCTGATGTGTTGCAACAATTAATGTAAGGGTGAACACAAGCTTACAGTATATATTACTAGGCCTAAGTTAAACAAAGTTAAACTCAAGAAGAGGAAGATATGTCAGCACAGTGCCTCAGCACTTGCTTTCCAAAGAGATTGAAGGGTACAACGTGTGGTACCTGACAGCCACCATTAAATCACTTTTGGGAGCAAAGACAGGGTGTGGATATTTGTTTCCTGATGTGTCCTGATGTGAAGTACTTTAATACAAGAACTGCGTCTGTGGGAATGAGGCTCGCCACAAAGAAAGAGGGAGAGAGTGAGAGGAAGGGAAAGAGAGTGAGTGAGTGAGCGAGTGAGCAAGAGAGAGCGAGAGTGCATGCGAGAGTGTGTGTCTGTGTGCGTGTGTGACAGAAAGAGACTGACCTGGAAAAGCCTGGTGAAGATGTCGAACTCAAAAACGGAGATGTAGTCGTTACAGGTGAGGTCAATGGTGGACTTGAGGGCCATGGCCTCCAGCCCCGAGCTGATTGGATGAAACTCATGCAGGGCCTGACGGAAACCCTTCCATGGCACAATGGTCCTGTGTATGCACGCATGCGCACACGCACACACACGCACGCACACGCACACGCACACACACACACACACACACACACACACACACACACAGAGGGAAACACACTGTTACACAAAGATAAAAGCACAATCAATACAGAAATAATGCACGAAACACAAAACACTACACACTAAAGTTTATTTAGTTTCCTTCTAGTATCTGTGTATTTGTACACAGGATAAGACAGAAGAGATCTGAGTTTGGGCCACATAGTTATAGTCATATCTCAGCACACACCCACTAGACTCATGTGCAATAGTAGCACATTCGAGGACCTGTGTTCAGATATCACACACGCACGCACGCGTGCACGCACATTAAGAACCACATTAAGGATTGGAGCTGGAGAATCAGGTTATAGGACTGGTTAAAGCATTATAAAAAAGGGGTCGATTCCTTCTGGAGATATTTTAAGTGTAGACCCAGGGGACTTCGATTTGGGTCACCCCAACTCTAAACTAGGCTAGAACCAAACCAGTGCCATAGAACTGGAGAAGAAGGAAGGACACAGAGACCGAACTGGTGTGTGTGTGTGTGTATGTGTGTGTGTGTGTGTGTGTGTGTGTATGTGTGTGTGTGTGTGTGTGTGCACGCATGTGTGTATGTGTGCATCTGTGCATGCCACCTGCTGCCACTGCTGGAATGAAACTCACTTGTCTCCAAAGGACCTTCTCCAGAACTCGGCGGCGTCGGCCTTGGTGATGCGGAAGTTGTCGCCCTGGAAGAGACCGTTGGGGAAGATGGCCTTGAGCTCGGCCAGCATGTGACTGAAGATCAGGGACAGCTTGGTCAGGTTCCGCCTGCAGAGGGGTCAAGGGTAGATAGAAAGGAGAGAGACGTACATGTCAATAACACCCATTGTCACAAGACACAGAACACACACATGCACACACAATCCCATTAGGGGGACGTACACTCTCATGATCGCATGAGCTCACTCTACCTTTTGCAAAAACTGTTTGACTTTAAATCTTACATTTTTCTACTTAGTAAATCTGTTCAAAAACAGTAAAAGTCCCATTAACAAATGCACCTTCAGGTCCATCCATTCATTCATTCCGCAAGTCTCTACACCCATTGTTTTATTTCAAGATTATCATCTAAACCTGATGATGGATGGAAACAGATGGTGCTGATGTACACAATTAATCAGAGAGATCACAATCACTCCACAGAGATGTATCGTGAGGAAACAATGACGCATGAATGAGTTAGTTTGAGCGTAATGCAGATAGCCGCTGTAAGCTAGGCCTCGCTTTCCCTCCGTAGAGAAAGGTGAGGAGATCTACAGTGGAAGAGATGAGGGGAAGAAAGACAGAAAAGGAGAGAGAGAGAGAAAGAAAGAAAGAGACTGGACATGCCTACTGCATACTTCTGATTCTTCAGGCCCCGGGCACGCCAGTCAGAGAGAGTTAGTGAAAGTGTGGAGAAGCCGAAGAGATAGAAAGAGAGAAAACAAGAACAAGAGAAAAACAGAGCGAATGCAGAAAGAGACTGAGAAAAAGAAAGAATGAGAGACTGAAAGCAAGGGAAAGAGAAAAAAAGAGACAGAGAGTAAGAAAGAAAGAAAAGTGGTAGGGAGCCCCCCGTTCACATACACACACGGACACGGACACGGACACGGACACGGACACAGACACAGACACACACACACACACACACACACACACAGAGTGAGTGTGAGTTAGACAGAGAGAAAGACCGTGAGCGACAGAAGCAGTTTTTGGAGCTGCAGCTCAGGCGAGCAGCAGGGGGAGGAAGTGGGGAAGAAAGGCCTGATTTACTGGGCAGCACAGTGGGGGATTGTGCAAGAAAGCCTAGGACAGCGCAGCTCCACGCCACACAGCACTGCAGCTGCCTAGCCCACTTTACCACATGACACACAGGGAGGGAGAGAGAGAGAGGGAGAGATAGAGAGAGGGAGAGAGAGGGAAAGAGAAGGAGAGAGAGAGGAGAAGGAGAGGGAGAGAGAGGGAAAGAGAGGGAGAGAGAGAGAAGGATGGGAGAGAGATATATATATATGCGGAGAGGGAAAGCGAGAGAAGGACAGAGAGAGGGAGAGAGAGAGAGAGAGGAGAAGCAGAGAGAGAGGGAGAGAGATGCAGATAGAGAGAGAGGGAGAAATATGCAGAGGGAAGGCGAGAAAGAGGGGAGAGAAAGACTGATGTAAAGGAAGAGAAGTGGCTTGAGAGAGGAGAGAGAAAGTGTGTGTGAGAGAGAGAGAGAGAGAGAGAGAATAGTCTCAATCAGAGGACTGATCCGTTTCTGATTGAGAGGATTCACACTTGTGATTGATGCCATCATTCATTACCTAATACAATGCCACCGACCATACACACATACACATGCGCACACTCACACGTACAATCATTCATTCATTCATTCCCCAATCCATTGTCACAGACCATACACACACTCCACACACACACAAAATCCAACTTTCATTTCCCTCTTCAGTGCCACAGACCATACACATCTGCGCGTGCACATGCACACATGCACACAGACACACACTCCACTGATCACTTTCCAACCGTGTGGTTATGCACTCAGTGAAATCAGTGTGGCAATGGATGCCTATTCTCTCTTCCCACAAGTCGAAAGATTTCTGGGGAACACACACTCATACACACACACACACACACAGAAACACTGACGGCTGCGTCATCCTTCCCAGAGAGTTTGCTATAACAGCCAGAGATCTTTCTCACAGAGCAACGGTTAACACTTGGGTCTAGGCTGACGAGCCCCATTACGCCCACGCACGTACGAACGCACACACACACACACACACACTTCTGGGTGGGCCCACCTCATCAGAGGCCCAGCAATGAGTAGGAGGTTTGTTGCTTACACAAAATAACCATTTAAAATCAGTTAGTCACTAGTGTTTTTTCCAATACACTTTAATGTAAGGCTTTTTTCTAAAGTAGATGCTCTCTGCTAACTAGGTCATTCAGTGTCACCTCATCGAGACTCGGCAAGGGTGGATGCTCAACCACCTCAGAATCTCTTGAAACTTTGTAGGAATGGTCTTTGGTACCTGATATGCACAACTGGTGATTGTTCCAACATTTGTTTCCAACTCCACAGTAATTCACTGAATATTTCCATTTGGCAAAAAATGATGAGACTAAAAATTGGCAAATGTCTGTTTTGGATGCCGAAGATCATTCTTACAAAGTTTCGAGAAATTCTTAGATGGTTGAGCAAACAACCTCACCGAGTTGACACAGAATGACCCAAGTGATAAATGTCATTACATGCTGTGTCCTTATTCCTTTTCACCATATCATTTAATATTTAACTTTTACTTTTAACATTTATTTATTTTGTATCATTTACTGTTTTTCATCTTATGTCCTTTTATTTTCTATTATTCACCGTTCTCTGCCTTTATGTTCAACTGAGCTGCACTAGCGGCTAGCTGTACAGAGGATGAGTAGAAACAACACTGAACAACACTGAGCGGGTGATTAGGCTATAGCCTTTGTTGGGCTATATACCAGCTATAGCTGACAAAACAACACCAGTGTTGGAGAGAAGAGAGGATGAGTATACTATGGAAACAGCACTAGTGTTTGAGAGTAGAGTGGATTAGTTTAGTATAGAAACAGCACTACACCTGGATAGTATAGTGACTGAGTGTACAGCAGATGAGCTTAGAAACAGCACTGGCATTGGAGAGTATAGTGGGTGAGTATAGTATAAAAACAGCTGGAGAGTATAGTAGACGAGCATAGTACAGAAACAGCATTAGTACAGTATGGAAACAGCACTAGAATCATAGTATAGTGGATGAGTAGAGTTGAATACAACTGAGAAACAGCTACCACACACAGACACACTCACCCAGACACACACTGCTACATCATCCACATATTGAGCTCAGTGTGCATTTTTTCATAGTTTACAGTTAGCTAGGGGTGGGGCATAGGTTAAGTAGAGACGGAAGTGTCAGATGGATAGCACACATGCATTCCTCTGTGTGTGTGTGTGTGTGTGTGTGTGTGTGTGTGTGTGTGTGTGTGTGTGTGTGTGTGTGTGCATGAGTGCACACATTTCATTTTCATGCCATCTTTGAGCAGGCGTCGAGGAACTGGTGATTATAACAAAGGCCCTCTGTCTGAATGAGAGAGTGTGTGTGTGTGTGTGTGTGTGTGTGTGTGTGTGTATGTGTTTCTGCCTGTGTGTAGGCACAGCTCCAGCCTAAGAGCTTCGGTAGCAAAAATGCTTGGATCCACTCCTGCACTAAACACACTGTGTACACTTTTACCTCAACACACAGCCCATCCAATCCCCTCCCTCACACACACAAACAAACACACATATACACACACATACACACACACACAGACACAGGGGAGGAGTATTTGGTGTGTTTATGGCCCCTGAGTAAACAGCATCCATGTGCAGGTCGACTAGGCTGTGCATGTGCGCTTGTGTGTGTGTGTGTGTGTGTGTGTGTGTGTGTGTGAGTATTTGTTTAGCCTGCGAGCTGATGCAGCGAGGAGACTATGAATGAGCCCTAAGGCCCTGCCCACTCCCTTCCTCCTTCTCTCTCCCTCTATGTTAGAAAACTTCATTAATTTATTAGTCCAACTGTTTCTGACTATACCTCTCTCACCATCTCACTCGTTCCCTCACTCACATACAGTCTCTCTACATTCCTGCTGTTGCCGTGCCATCTCTCTCTGCCTTTCCAATTCACTGCTGCTAATTCTACCCCTGTCTGGAATTCACTACGACTAATTCTTACTCATTCTCCCCACACACACACACACCATGAAGGAGTGTGAATGAGAATGAGCCTGATGTCTTGGCCTGTCTCTTTTCTCTCACCCCGCCTTTGTCCCATACAGGAGAAGTGAGTGAGTGTGTGTGTGTGTGTGTGTGTGTGTGTGTGTGTGTGTGTGTGTGTGTGTGAGGGGTGTGTGTAGTGTCGGGAAAAAGGATGGGGGTGGGGTGGATGTCCAGCTGCACCTCGACTCAATGGACTCACTCTTCAGCTGCTTGGAAGGACACACACACAGACACACACACACATACATACACACACAGACAGACACACCCCCCTGCGAGTTCTCCTTTTCCTTCCAAGTGTGGAGAGAGACTTGTGAGGGGGCGTTACCTAGGGCCCCATCCCCGTTGTGGAGGAAGAAAAACAAGTTGGTGTGGAAGTGCAGAGAGAGGGAATGGGACGCTGCCTAATGCTGTTTGGTTAACCCCAATGCATTCAGGCGCATAGGGTGTTTGTGTGTGTGTGTGTGTGTGTGTGTGTGTGTGTGTGTGTGTGTGTGTGTGTGAGTCAGTGAGAAAGAAATAGAGTGAGAGAGGGTGTGTGCAAAAGTGTGTTTGAGCACATGTGGGATTTCCTCTAATTTGTACACGTGTGCATACGCATATGCGTATACGCACACGCGCGCGCACACACACACGATAAAAATATTTTGTTGCTCTGGATAAGCGTTTGTTAGTAAACTTTACTTTACTTTACAGACACAGTCCCACCCCCACAGAATTTGCTGCTGGGTCTCTCCCTGTTGTTGGCTTGACAACAGGCAGAGCACTCCTTTAACCCTCCCCCCAACACCCCCCTTCACCGCCACCCAGTGACCTTTGCCCAACAGCTGGCTGTTCCCTTCCGGCTTCCTGTTTGCATGGAATATAAAGCCAAACTCAGACATCAACACACATATAGAGAGAGAGTCAGAGGGGAGGGGGCGGGGGGGGGGGGGGGGGGGAGAGATAGATAAAGGAAGGGATAGGTTGGGACACATGGTATTCTGTGTGAAACTGATGATGGATGCACAGCACAAAACTGAATAGGGGAGATTGTGTCTGCAATACTGAAACTCAGAAGCCTGTGGACTATAACTGCAGCTGATCCTCCAGCGCGTTGTCCTACAGGCATAACTAATCAACTGCCATTTCCCCATCTGCCTCATTCCACCTACTCAACCACAGCGCCCAGCACACGTCAGAACTTCACCTCCACAGGAACCACCCAACCTTCTCTCCGTCCAGCATAATTTGCATCATTATCATCACACATCAAGACCACCCACACACACACCGTCTTCCACTATGCACCTATTTTTCTCCCACTCTTTCTTCCTCATCCTCTCTTTATCGCACTCTTTCTTCCTCACAATCTCTTTATTCCTCTCTTTCTCCCACTCCTTCGTTTTCTTTTTTCATCCACTATCTCTACAGTTCCTCTGACCCTCTTTCATCCTCATCTCTCTATCATTGTCTCAATCTTTTTCTCCCTCCTCCTCAGTTCATCCATTCCTGCTGCTCTCAAATTCAAATCAATTAGGTTCAATTCAATTCAATGAAGCTTTACTAGCATAAACAGAGAAAGTAGCAGTTTAGCCAAAGCTCTTGTAACACACACACGTGCACACACATAGATATGCACGCACATACACACAGGGAGGACAAATATGTGACCCTCCCCCTCACTGTGGCCACTCCCTAACATTGTGGGAACCCTCCGACTGACTCAGCATTATCAATCAGACTAATGGCATCCCTCCGTCTTCCTGTTTTTATCATGAGATCAGAGATGACTTAAGTGGCCTGGGCCACAGCTTGCGCACACAAAAACACAGACACACACGGGCGCATGCACGCACGCACTCACACATGCACACACTCACACACACACACACACACACACACCAGTCATAGGAACTGATGGCCCATCTTATACATGTAGTGCGAGCAATCAGCACATTGTGCACAAATACACACACATACAGTTGTGCAGCCATCTTAGGTTCTGAGGCGACTCAAGCAGCCATCCAGCTTCTAAAAATTCTGTTCACAACGAGTGTGTACGTGTGTATGTGCTTTGACTAAACTCTGAGGCTATGGTCAGTGACTTAGGATGGACGCTAACTTATGAGGGCAAAGAAAATTAATCTAAAACAGAGTTTCTACGCCCCCATAGGTTAGCTTTTGTTGCTGTTTTGCTAGTTGGTCTATGCTGTGGCAAATTTTCTCATAACTTTTCCTACCGACATCAATTAGTGACCTAGAAACAACACGGCACAAGAGTTTATTTGTGCTGGAATATCTCTATATTAAGCTCTGGGGCTAAAGTCAATGAGTCAGCATGGATGGCTAGCCTGACAGGACTGAGCACTCAGAATGCAGTCAGATTTAGACTGAAGTCTGAAGGTCCATTCACAGCCATCAGGGGTGTCTGGTGTGTGTGATTCTACTCTACTCTAGAGTTCACAGTCATTATGGACTGCTGAGATTATGTCTAGAGGGAGAGGAAGGGGAGGAGAGAGAGCGAAAGACAGACAGACAGACAGAAAGACAGACAGTGAGAGAGTAGAAAGAGGCAGTGAGACACAGAGAGAAGGAGAGAGAGATAGACAAACAGAAAGACAGAGAGAGAGAGACAGAGAGAGAGAGACAGACAAACAGAAAGACAGAGCGAGAGTGACAGGCAGAGAGAGAGAGAGAGAGAAAGAGAAAGAGAGAGAGAGAGGGAGGGAGACAGAGACTCCATTAGATGGAGAGTCTGGGTTGGCCCTTTCCTCGCAGTCATCACTTTGTAAATTTAACTCACCGGAACTGGCGAACTGGCTTTACACCGGATCTCCGTCAAGAAACACACACACACACACACCTCTGCAGAGTCATGTTACACAGGGGCAGTGTGCGCCAGGAGTGCTAGAATGATGACAGTTGAGTTTCTCTGGTGCCCTACTGGCCTTTTTGAACAAGCCAAGCACAGAAGCACAGCAGCACTCCAGGAGTCTCTTAGACTAACAGTAACAGAAGCCTTTGAGTGCTGCCTGCACACAGCTTTCCTTGCAGAGCCCCAGTCTAACCGCACCGCATAGCATAGCCGTCTAGCCATTTAATCGTTAAGCCAATGCTACTTTGGCCGTCATTTAGCCAACTCCACTTTGGCCGTCATTTAACAGTCATTTAGCCAACGCTACTTTGGCCATCACCTAGCCAACGGCACTTTGGCCGGCTATGCAGATTCATCAGAACCTCAGAAGACAAAAAGCTTCCTTCCTTCCTCCTTTCCTTCCGGACACATGCCTAACTTGACTAATTAAGGGCCATTCAAAGTAACTTTCTTATCACTGTCATTCTATCATAGTGTTTTTTCATAGTGCTATTTATACTAACATAGCTGCAGTGTAATGCGTAGCACTTCTTCACCAAAGGGGAAAAAGCAGCAATAGGAAAATCCTTTTGTGTGAGTCTATGTCTGTGTGTCTGTGTTCCTGGGGAGAGGGGTGCTGAAGTTAATGAACGAGACGCAGTGAGTCACTGAAGTCTATGAACTCAGGTAGCCTAACCTGACTACCTGATGTGGCCTAACGATGCCTTAGGCTTCAACTGCCTCATCATGGGCTGATCATCAATGACTACTTGAAAGTACGGT
>JAIFZK010000008.1:5785000-5872500 GCA_027481765.1 Tenualosa thibaudeaui
ATATGTTCAGATGTGTTCATATGTTCAGACAGATATGTTCACATGACCAAGCACGGGTTTGCTGCGCAGTTTCCTGAGCGAGGGACAACTTCTGCTTTCGACACCCACGCATGACCTGACAGAACAAACAATGCTTCTGTACAGTAGGCTTGATATTGCAACTCAAAGAAGCCCTCTGGTTCCCTGTCAACCACAGGGACTATACCTGATGGCAAAAATAACCGACTGCACCTCAAGCTTGCTATAAAACGACCAACTGTAGCTCAAGCTTGCTATAAAACTACCAACTTTAGCTCAAGTTTAAGCTTGCTATTAAACCATCAACTGTAGCTTAAGCTTGCTATAAAACGACCAACTGTAGCTCAAGCTTGCTATAAAACTACCAACTGTAGCTCAAGCTTGCTATAAAACTACCAACTGTAGCTTTAGTTTAAGCTCGCTATTAAACTATCAACTATAGCTTAAGCTTGCTATAAAACGACCTGTACGTCAAGTTTAAGCTTGCTATAAAACAACCAACTGTAGTTCAAGTTTAAGCTTGCTATAAAACAACCAACTGTAGTTCAAGTTTAAGCTTGCTATAAAACGACCAACTGTAGCTTAAGCTTGCTATAAAACGACCAACTGTAGCTTAAGCTTGCTATAAAACAACCAACTGTAGGTGAAGTTTAAGCTTGCTATAAAACAACCAACTGTAGTTCAAGTTTAAGCTTGCTATAAAATGACCAACTGTAGCTCAAGCTTGCTATAAAATTATAAGGGCAAAACAAAACACTGAATGAATCAAGGAGTCCTCTCAGAGTGAGTCATGCAAGGCTTCATCTTCACGTTACTTAATTTTTGTGATGATTATTGAAACATTTTAATTACATGTAGGCTAGATTAGTCTGAATTGAAGAGGATTTTCTAAACAAACAAACTACTTGAAATGTCCTACTAAAGGGAGACAGCAGGCACAACCACAGACACATAATGATGTTGCTCTCCTGTACAAGAACTGGGGCAAACTGCCTGTCAAGACGACAGGTGCAGCCACAAGAATCACATGGGCACCAACCGCTGGCTTCTCAGAAGCTCTGTCTTCCACGCCAGATCAGTGCTGAAAACCCACAGCCTACAGTATACAGTACATGGTGCTGTTCTGCAGCATCTCCACACAGATCAGAAGAGGATGGGTGCACAGGCTAAACAGGTGCTGGCAGTACAGGAGCGCTAAAGCCTCAAAGCTAACAGGTTAGACATCAGAGCACAGCTGCTGATGGATTCAGTTGAGCACAGGCAGCCAGGCAAGCGGGGTTGGATGCAGCAACGTGATGCAGCTGAAAACCTCAATCAAGAGGCACTTAACAGACACCCTCACGCACAGCAAGCAAGCTACAGTACTACAGTGCATCCAGGTTGGAAAATTAGATAATGTCCATCTCTGTTTAGCATATATGTCATTTCACAGGATAAGCTTGTGCAAAAACATTTCTAGACACTGAAGCGGTGCACACCACCTTTTAGCAGCTCAGCTTGTGATCACACCAGCAATTCTACCAATTGATTTGGGTACACAGAAATTGAGGAACTGCTTTTTAGCAACTATGACAGTGAGCAGATCTAGAGGCTAAAAGTACTATGGTCATGTGCAGATTTATGGGCTTAAAGAACTACGGCAGTGTGCAGATCTAGAGGCTAAATGTACTACGGTAGTGTGCAGCTCTAAAGGCTAAATGCACTACGGTAGTTTGCAGATCTAAAAGTTAAAAATACTACAGTAGCATGCAGATCTAAAGGCTAAATATACTATGGAAGTGTGCAGATCTAGAGGCAGTTGGCCATCAGAGTTTCACTCCTAAAGTGGAAATGGCATACTGGGCACGTTGGCCCAGCTTCCTTTACACAATTACTTAGCATTTACATTTCAAAGGCAGCCAACAGTAAAGTCACAGGAGATTTTGTGCACACTCAGATCCATCCAAAATGATTAATCTCTGATTTTACTGTATTTTTCTGGCACCTTAGCGCACTGTTTGGGAGTGTAGTGTGCACTTCTAAAACAAAGAGAGCTAACAGACAAATGCAAATAAATAAAGGGAAGTTGGCCAGACTGGTGTGCAGAGTGTGTTTTTTTTTTTTTTGCATGTTCATGATGTTTGTTGCATACGACATGCTAAACATCCTCTTAAGCTTACCTGGGCTGGGAGTTCTCCTCGTACATGCGCTCTTTGCCTTCCTTGAAGAGGCTAATAGTCTGTTTGGTCTTCTTGGTCAGGTTCTCCATGAAGACGCGGAAGTACTCGTTATCCCCAAGTGTCTCCATCTTGCCCTCATAGCGGGACAGGATGGTGCGGAGGTGTTGGTAAGTATCCGGCAGAAGATCCAGAATATAAGGGGGGCTGTTCTTCAGTGCTAGCTTAGGGTTTTGGCAGAGGCGCACCACCTGATGAGACATACAAACACACAACAAATCACTGACCAAGCCAGAGTTTCCCCACTCACTGCCTAGGCTACGGTGACCCACTATCTAATCTGCACTTCCATAGTCTAAATATGGGCCAAAAATTATTTCAGCCATATCTGACGCATCCTTTCTGATGATTCAGGCTTTTTTGTTTGGTATTCATTTTAACTCTTTCATCAGTGCCAATCCAGGTCTAATTTGCTGTAATGGGCATAAAGTTGTAATTAAATCAATGGGTGCACTGCACACATTATAAAGACTGCCCCCCCCCCCCCCGATTATATTAGTACATCAACAAATGATAACTACAACAGCGCACCGTGGAGGAGCAATAACATGGAGAAAACTATCAAACTGAGGTTGCCCAACAGTGGATTTCACTGATGAATCTCTTCTGCATGTGTAGGGACTCTAAAAATCTCTCCTGACACACATACACTGTTTTGGCATTACAGAAAAGCATAACACTCCTCTATCTGTCAAATGCTCTCTATAGAATTTGGTACTGAGTCATGTCAAATTTCTCTGTCAAATTAGATGCAGGCCTGATAGCCTTGACTATCAGAGTGAACAGGCTTGATGTCAACATCATTTTAGCTCAATGCTGACTACTCTGAGACTACATGACTGATTTTCATAGCCTACAACCTGACAAATCTATCCACCAAAATGAGTAATGTTCACTCTTGGCGGGTCGTGATTGGGAGGGAGAGGTGGGAGTGTTGCATGCTGGGACAGTAATGGCAGCTGGCTGAGGGGCTTTAAAAGCACAGCAGCGAGCCCTGTGGTTCTTTGTGTTTGTCGTTCTATTTTAAGCTGCCCTAACGCAGAGAAAAATAAGGCGTGAGCAGAATAGCCAACATGTCCGCTTTTCAACTTCCTGAAACACATAAGTCATCTGAGCAGTACAGAGAACAGTCTGACATGAGCAGCCCCACAAGTATGCAAGAATGAAAATCGTTTTTGTTAATTCCACTAGAATAAAAACTCTTCAGTTAATTTTCTTAAGAGAGCTTTGAATTTAAAAGCCTTGACAATCTTGACCAACAGCCTGAGCGGAAGCACATTTAAGATAGTGGAAGATTGCTTTCAGTAGATCGTCCTACCATCTGAGACTCCTGAATTGAGACATAGGCTAATAATATGTCATATTATACCATTTAATAGTCAGCCTATCTAGCATTTATTGCTGTGCATGCAAGTATTTGATCTTTAGTCTGACTTGAGGAAGTTGATCTCTTCATATTTCACTAGCCCTTAAGAAAATGCACTGTGGTGCCTGTGCAATTGGATGTGACTAACTAGGGCTGTTGTCTGCAGCTGCTGACTGCATGTGTGTGTGTTGCTGCACATTTGGCTAGTTTTAGCTCTCTTAAATGACTGCAAGTGTGTGTGTGTCAGGAAAGTAGACACAAATTACAAACACCTCCCACAATGGCCTCCTGTGTGTGTGTGTGTGTGTGTGTGTGTGTGTGTGTGTGTGTGTGTGTGTGTGTGTGTGTGTGTGTGTGTGTGTGTGTGTGTGTGTGAGCATGGAGTAGAAGCATCATAATAAAATCATATATAGTTGTATGCACAGCCAACACCCTTCCACTTTCTCCTCAAAACAGCTTTCGTATACAGCCTGCCAAAACCATGATAAGGGAGCAGAGCAGAGTCCTCTGGGAGTTATCAGCATGCGTGCACACACACACAGACACACACATTTGTTTCTGTGTGCACAAGAGCGCACACACATGCGTGTACACACACACAGAGCCTACTCCACAAATATGCGCCCACGCAGAGACCCAACTTCACACCTATTACGTGCTACAAACAGATCTAAACTTAGTCATATCAGGACACACACACACACACACACACACACACACACACACACACACACACACACACACTCACACTCACTCACTCACTCACTCACTCACTCACTCACTCTGAAATGAAGTCACCAATTCTGAAATTAACATGAATCATTCTGCAATGAGTGAAAGGATATTAGGGATATTATTATTTTTTACTGTAGCCTGAGCCTAAATAATCTATGCATTTAACATAAAACAGAGCAAACAGTCACGTGAAAGGTCAAACCTTGCCTTAAAACAAGTTAGCAACAAGGAAACAGGACAACAGTCGTAACTTGGTAATAATTAAACTCTACAAGGAACAAACACAATAATTAACAACAACGATGATGTGGGAAGTTCTTTTCTTGTTAAAAAAAAGCTGTTCTGTTTCTGTTTGGTCTGCAACACAGGAGAGAGAGAGCTGCCCTGTTGAAACCGGTGCTGGACTACCAAGTAAGTGGTTCTGCTAAAGCCAATCGTTTGGGCCCAAGGTTGGTTCTGATTATTTGCTGGAGCTGGAATCTTGAGGAAAGCCTGTGGTGATGGAAGCTGACCTCTCAATCTCTCTCTCTCACTCACACACACACACACACACACACAGGCACGTCTCAAAGGAGACCTATGGACTGCCTCTGGCCAGGGTTTAATCTCCTGCTGTGGTTCGTCATTCATTCAGCCTATAATTTAAATCTGCTATTTAAAAAGGTGGACTAAAATGGAGGACATCTTAACCCTTTGTGCTGTCAAGTTGCCACTGTTGACTCGTCTGAGAGTTGGGGGGTGGGTGCTGTCAAGAGGAAACATGGCTGGGGATTTGACATTTGAGGCATTTTAGGAATCTGAAAAGGAGAGGAAAGCCTCTTCATGCTAGCTCAACAAAATTTCACGACGCTGGAGAATGGAGTTGACGAAATAATGTGAGGCCAAAAATGACAACAGAAAAAAATCTCCAAAACTAGTCTCATTTCTCTTATTCTTCCATCTACGACGTTTAAAGAGACCAAAACACAACGCTGACAAAACACAAAAATCACAAAGTTGCCTGTCTCCTTCCCTATGATAATAGTAAGACTCTATGTGTTCTACACAACATATGCAAACATCTGTATTGGATGAGTTTGTTAAGTCTCCGAGCAACAGCTAGGCCTTGGTCCCTGGGGAGGCAGTGGTGACATCGGGGTCAGCTCAACACTGTGCTTTGGCTGCTTGGAGCATTGCAAAAGGGCTTTACATGCAAGAAGCTGAGACCCTCTCTTGTGCAAGCTATTTTGGCGGCACAGGCGCAAGCTCTCTGTCTCGCGCACACACACACATACACACACACACACTTTCCTGCATGACTATATGCACATTCACACATCTAAAAGGTCAGGTAAAAAAGAGAAGTAGAAGGACTGTTACTTCTGCTTTAATGTAACAAAGAGGAAAAGTGTGCACATTATGAGGCGCTGATGTGAAGGGAACCTCAGCAAAGGAAATTTTCTGACAGTGCTGTGTGAACAGGACTGGTTTTAAACAGAACACGGCAAAATAGTAGCTGACTTCCCTGGGCTGCACACAGTGCAAGTTAGTTGTGTTGTACTTGATGACTCTCACAGGAAGTGAGTTCGACTGCATTTTTCCCCCCTCAGAAATACGCTGGCCTGTGCTTCTCTTTCTGTCAAACAGCCAAAAGTAATCACAGGACTTTCACTCCAAAGTTCCTTAATAATTCTGAGCAGTGGGCATATTCATTGTACAGTAGTCATTACACCCCATGATTAAATTATGAGCTCAACATCAAATCACACACTTTCTCTCGTAGCCTACTTGTTGTTTGACCCCCTTATAACACTGACAGACTGAGGTGGAAGGAACTTGTGCACACAAGCCACAAAACACAAACTAGTAACATAGAACAACTATATTTTTAGGTGGTAATTGTTATATGCGTCAAACTCACATGATGCATTTTATGACAATTTAATGACCAGTGTATTTATTGATTTATTGTACTTGTAATGAGCATACAAAGCTACAGAGCCCTGGAAGTGAATTTTTAAGCATCTTCAGGCTCACTTTATGCCACATAGTGAGCACAATTTACTAAAGCGTGGCCACGATTTATAAAACATGCTCACTCGTTATTGAAAATCATGAGTGCGATGTTATTCAAAATTGTGAGCATGAATTGGTAAAACATGGCCACGATTTATATAATGTGCTGACGTTAGAGAACGTCGTGGACACAATTTACTTTTAATGGCAAGACTTTTACTGTGTACTGTGCCAAGTATACATAGTAGGCCAGATCGAGTAATTTGAGGCATTCTGACATGGATCTAGTAAGGGTTTACCATGGTTTACGTATGGCAGCCAATGGCAACTCTAGCCATCCAGCACTGCATACTTAGTACTTATAGTACTAGTAAAGAATGCTGAGGACAATAGGTCTTTGCCGCCTATGATGATTTAGGTCCCATAATTAATTTTATACAGTATACAGTAACAGTGTTCCCATTAAAAGTAAATTGTGCTCACAGTGTTCTCCAACAGCACATTATATAAATCGTAGCCACGTTTTACTAATTCGTGCTCACGATGTCATATAACATGAGCTTTCCAGGGCTCCATAAAAAAGCAAAAACATTGTGCAAAGTTTTGCAAACAGTACAGTGTAGTTAATAAATTCTCAAATCCAAGTGTAAATTCATGGGCAATATGTAACTTAGTGCCTGTGAACAATTACAGTTTCTCGTGTAACATTCTCTTGTTGCAGTTTTAGCATTTTAAGCTTCAATCACGAGTCAGAGGCCTCGACCATTTAAATCCAATGTGTTTTTTCATACTCGAAGGCAGCTAACGTCAGTTAGCAAATAAGAGAGTTGGCTAATAAAGCCTGGCTAGTTTGCTAGCTACCGACAAACAAAAGCCACAGTTACCGAGTGAAGGAAATCGGCCCTAATGACATTTTCATATTGTGGGGAAAGGGGGAAGCTAATGTCATTACAGTGCATCCATCCGTAATGAGACTAAATCTTAAATATCCAGATAAGCTAAGAGACTGAGGGTCCCAAGCTTGTCAGTTAGCTAGCTAGCAATCCAGCTAATTTTCTCCATCCTGCATCAATACCCCCCCTTAAAATGCTCAAATCACAAGGCCATTCGGCTAGGCTAGCTAGGTGGAATGTGACAACTATCGCTATGCTACTTAGCAAAGAAGCTAACGAGGTAATAGGACCAATTTTGCAAGCCTTTGGTTTACGTTACTTCTAAGCGGCTTATTACATCAAAGAATCTACCAACCTTGTCCATTAGTTTCCAGCATTTCTCCACCGTCTTCTTGTCCACAGCCCCAGGTTGGTGATGGGAGTGGTGGAGGTGATGGTGGGGCTGGAAAGCGTCCTTCATCATGCCAATAAGCCCCCCACCTTTCTTCAGATTTCCTGCCATATTACGGCTCCACAAGAGGCAGGGGGCCTCCCTTCTCCCACACTCAGAGCAACAGTTCAACACAACACCCCCCGGTGAGGACAGCGCCCGAATCAATGTCGAGCGAGGGTCCGTCGGGGGGAGAAAGGAGGTCTATCGAGGCAAGGCTCCCATTAAAGCCCCGGGTTAGCCTGTATTTAGTGACCGGCCTGACAGTAACGCTGCAACTGGAATGCAAGTAACCCACTCGAAGGAAATGTCACAAGACAGCCTCGACGACCCGATGTTTACATCTATTTCTAATTTTCTTAAGGGATATCGGTTTTCCAGTAAACGTAGGTTACGTCTTCACCCTACAGCCCTGTATTAGCTAATTCTTTTCCTGCACCTCTAGAGGCTCCTCGTCTCGTCGTGTTCCTCGGACGGGAAGTTGTATGTAAGTCTGCGCGGCTGCAGAGCAATTGCAGGCGACTCTAACGTTACAGAGTGGAGCAAGAATTGCCACTGACGCTGGTAAACCGAAACGAATGTTCCTCGCTGCACAAACAGAACACATTTGTTAACACAAGCAGTGGGGAAATAGGTAAATAAATAAATTAGAGGAAATAAACACCGCCTTCTATCTCCCCCTCCCGTGAACACGGCCCTTGCTCTTCCTGTTCGTCCCTTTCCGTTGCTAACTAACCCCGCCTTGCGTTCTCTACGGTCAGTTTCAGAAACACCCACTCAGCGCCTTCCCTACCTCCCACCACGCCCTCACGGGCCCTTTAGATGCAGATGCTCCACCAGGGGGATAAAAGGGACCCGGACGTCAGCAGGGTGCACTGCAAAGTAGGCCTCTTTGCAAACCATTAACACTATAGGTCTACTGTTCGTAAAAAAGACAGAAATTCCACCAGCCCTGAAATGTAAAACCAGACTAGAGATCTGAAAGATGTATCTATGTCATCCAAATATATCCATAGCTGCACATTTGTATTATTATTAATCCAATTAAATTCATTTTATTTAACACACTGTGGTCCACAAATACACGCACAAAACAGGACATATAAGTTTAAAACAATCCGATACATTATTTGTGTGAAGCGATTCGCAGACTGCGACATTGAGGTCCCCATTCATGCCAGTGGGTGACGTATAAACATTTAGCTACCTATTGTCATCTTGAACTCGAAGCATTCTTGTCTGGGCCAGAGTGCCATTTTTCTGGGCTTACACAACCAGTATTAGCTGTCATGCTTGCTTACAGCTTGCTACCTGTTAATTTTTAAATGTCAATTAGCGGCTTTTTTATGGACGATTAGCCTACACCTTACCCGATGTGTTTATACTGTGTGACTACTGGCCTTCTCATGTGAATAAGTAGTTCAATTGTTGCTGCGAGGCATGCTGCTCCGCTCGTATGATTTGCGTTATCTTCAATATGTAAGCCTAATGGTTCCTAAGTCGCTCTGTGTAACGTTAACCTATTCCACTTTACAAACTGCTGTTAACAATTACGAGGATGGAGATGGAGCATTTGGATGCGATGGAGCAACTCATGGTAGAACGAGCCATGATCTCTCTGTCCAGCCAATCTAGTGAGGAGATGGACAAGTTGTTGTAGTAAACTATTGACTGCATGTAAGGGGTCAAATATTTTGACCATGCTATTTTTTTTTCTACTACCTGAATCAGAATTAGTGGCCGTTTTGTCTTTTTCCTTCAGGAAGCAGTTTTGGTCATCAGTATTTCCATGGAAAAATTAGGAGTTTTGTGCAATTTCATATAGGAGCTAATTCTATAGGCCTTTTTTTGTATTGAAATATAGACCATTAAGAGACAACATATTGCACCAGTACTTTTACTTTTAATACTTTAAGTACATTTAAAATTAAGTACTTATTACTTTTACTTAAATAGAATTGTTGATGTTGTAGTTCTACTTGAGTATATTTTGCTGGTTATTTGTACTTTTATTTAAGTACCGAGTTCCAGTACTTCTTCCACCACTGTTACTGGGTAAAAGGTGATTACCTGGTTGGTATTAGCAAATTCAATTCAACCCATTTTGTGGGTGGGACTTTTTTATATCACAATTCAGTGATGTTGCCTGTAGCCCAACAAAGAAAGTTCCACCCACTCAGCTAGCTTGCCAGTGAGCCAAGTCAAACAAGCCTGTTTTATCATCACCATCACCAGGGCTGCCTGATCATCAGCTATCTTCAATACGTCTAGTGATGGTGTCTATGTGCAGCAATGGCTTGGGCGTTGATTAGCTCAACCAGGTGGTGTCCGGTTTTTAACACTTACTACAACAATGGCAGTTTACGAGTGAGAGGATTTTCTAGACTTTTAATAAAACCAAAAACAATTTGAGTATTTTAAAATTATGTTCACGTGATCTCTTGCTAATAGGACATGTTGGTCTTAAGACTGATGTTGGTGTCAGCTACTTTAAGCAATGCCATTTAGCTTTTTCTTTCTCACCATAGTAAACACGCTCATGGGTTAACAAAAGTCCTTTATTACAGGCAAGACTTAGGCTACTTTACACCACCTTATCCTATTCATTCAGAGCGTCCCTTGTCTCCATAACAACGCATGGTGCTAGGCAATGATGCAAACCTTTAACAAGGCAACTCTCCCATTGCAGAGTGCAGCTTTAGTCTCAGTCAAGACAGTCCCATTTTCAAAAAACAATTGGATGCTTTCACAGATGTGGAGTGAGTGAGCAGACGAGTCTCCCCCGAGCTTCACATTCTTCAGTTCTTCTAGGATGCCCCCAAAAAAGAAGACAAAAGAGAGGAGGAAGAAGAAAGAGAACAGTGAAGGTGTAGTTTTTATTTATTCTTTTATTCATTTCTTGCTTTGTTAGGCTGCATTTCTGCTTGGCTTTGTAGGCCTTGTCATTGACATCTCACAAAAAATGGCAAAAACTGTCATTTATTTCATTTCTTTAGGAAATGAGCTGGAGGACAAGTATAGACGGAGCCTTCTGGATGTCTCTGTTCTTAAGGAACATCTTGGTAAGAGATATCCACACTGCATGCCATTGTTAGCTCTTCCTTACGGTTCTGGAATCCGGAATTTTTTTTCTCTGCAATTCAATGGATCTGAACTGATCTGAAAGATGCACAGCTGTCAGTAAACTATTCCCCTAACAAAAAGAAATGCAAAATCTGGTACAAAACAGACTGAATAGTGAACTGGCAAGTAAGGTCTAACAGGCTGATCAGTCAACATTAGCTATCAGTTCGCTATTCGGTCTATGTTGTACCAAATTTTCTGTTCTTTCACCTACAGGCAGCACTCTGTGACTGGTCTATGAGTTAAAATGCTCCGGAATATCAGTTAATATATCCGTACTGTTCTCATTGCTGTTAGTGTCTTTTGTTATTAGTTTGTTTTGTGACTTGTTGATGTTGTGCAGCCTTGAGGACAGATGTGGCTCTGCAGGCAAAGTCCTCCAGGGAGGAGGTGAAGAGGCAGCTTAGGGACCTGGAGAGGGCTCTCTCTCAGGAGAGAACTGACAAGAGGGATATCACAGCAGGTAAGAGAAGGACACACACACACACACACACACACACACACACACACATACGCACACATACAGACATGCACACTCAGAACAACACACAGACATGGGCAGACAGACTACACATACACACACAATCACACACACACACTCATATATACAAAGCTACACACACATGCACGTGCAGACAGAATGATACACCCAAATGAACACACACACGGTCACACATACACATACACTAACACTCACAGTCGGTCGTGCATACTAAAACACAAGAGCACATGCACTCACACATGCACACGCCTAAGTACGTACATACATGCGCAGATTCACACACACACACCAGTTTGTTAAGCAGCTATAACAGGTGTGGCTATATGCATATTCCAATATTGAGACCAAGTACTTTGAATCTTATTTTTACATGTCCTGATGTCAGAGAGAGAGAGACTGAGTGTGTGTGTGTGTGAGAGAGAGAGAGACAGAGAGAGAGAAACTGCATTGTTTTACTCGGCAAAACTCTCCAAAAAGGGAGGGAAGAAATAGTCTGCTGCCTGTGGTTTGGCATAATTCATGACACATTTACACATGATCCATAATGTCTTATAAATAAAGCCTGCTGCAATCAGAGGGGGGCTGTTGCAGACCGTTGGAAACATGGAAACATTTATAGTGCGGAGCAGAGTGGTGGATGTGTGCTGTGATATATCAGCTGCACGACACTTGACAGTGCTGTATGAAAATGGGCATCAATCATTTAAGTGCTTAGGCAAAGCTAAGACATAGTTTGCAGTCAGTCTTCCTTGGTTATGATCTGACATGCATTTACCATGACGGTAACACCAGCAATTTATACATGCTCTGTGTAGGTTTAGTTTGCCTGAATGGGAATAAGCTGCATTTTGTTTTATCATCATGACTATTTCTTTCCAAGTTCTGGTTAACATAATTAATTTTCCGTAGGCAGTTTTATTTTTCAAATTATGATTTGAGATTTGATATCGTATCTCTGCACGGGAAATTTTTGAAATGAAGAGCTCCTTTTTTTATCATTGTCAGATCTTAGCCGCCGGCACAAGATGATGCAGACGGATATGGAGGCCAAAATTAGTCAGCTGGAGATCAAGGTTATCTCTCTTCAGCAGCAACTGGGTAAGATTAGTGTCATGCTAGGCTAACTTAGCTCTTATCAGAACCTCCTCATCAGACCTGGTGTTGATGAGCTACAGATCAGTCGGAACCAAAGCAGTTCTGGGCCTGATTTAATTTCACAGACATTAAACACAATGTCAGTGAATGAGTGAGTGAATGAGTGATTGTGTGAAAGTAAATGAATGAATAAGAATGAGTATCTGAATGAGTTAGTGAGTGAGTGTGTGAGTGAATGAACAAATTAATTAGTGTGTGTGTCTGTTTGTGTGTCTGTGTCGCTTTTTGCGTGTGTCTGTGTTTTCCTTCACTTTAGTGCAGTGTCGTGGGGAACTTCGAGACGAGAGGGAAGTTCACACACAGCTGAGGGCAGAGAAAGACTCCATCATCAGTGACCTGCAAAGCAAGCTGGACAACATGGAAGCCGAATATGAGAAAATACTGCATGTAGGTGTTTCACGGCAAGAGCGCTCTTGTGATAATGTGTATGCCACCGAAACTAAGGGTCTCCTCACTGTCTCAGTGACAAATGATGGAGTGCAGTATGGCATGGAGAGGTCTCTTCATCTCTGCGTATTTGCACATTTCACCATATACATTATGTAAGCATTTTCACACACTTAAGTCAATACAATCAGTGGAGACACCAGAAAATATAAACCCCAGAATATAAAGGACACAGTCCTAATCTCAGTCATATCATGATTGCACAGAGAATATGCATATGCAGCTGCACAAACAGTTCATGGCTGCACAGAATATGTGCATATTTGACATAGCTGAATATGTGTCGATTACCAACATGTCGGAATTGGGTTTTGGATGAACATCCTATTCCTGCTGGCTTATAGGTGGACATCAATAGGGTTACTGTACATAGATGTCCTTTGTATCATGGGTTACACTGTGTTCTTATCATGATGATATAAAGAACCTGTCATTATCCTGCTTCCTGAGACCTCGGCCCCCCACTGCACTGCAGCTCTGTGTTTGTTTTCGTCTACCATGTGTTTCTGTTTTGTTCACCTGCATGTTTCTGTTTTGTTCTGTTTTGTTCACCACCTTCACCTTTCTCCTCCCCTGCTCCACACCTGTACCTCATGATCCTGTCTTCCCCATAATAATTTTCAGCTGTTCCTTGTTTGCCCCAGTGCCCTTGTCTCCTATATAAACCCTTGCCTGTTCCTTAGTCCTTTACTGCTTATGGATATTCTGATTCTGGATTTACTGCTCTTTGTGATTACTTTTTCGTTTGGACTACTGATAGACTTTGTACCTTTGGATCTTTTGTGTGTTTTTTTTTCCCCGAACCCTGTTTTGGTAACTTTTTGTTTTTCTCCCTTTGTTATTTTTGATCTTCTGAGTGTTTGCCCCTTTTTGTGTATATTTGACTGCTGTGATTAAACCTTGCTGATCTGCATTTGGGTTTCCATCTGAGTCTTACGAACTTAACAGAACCCATATTCTGTGCAATCATGATTTGATTATGATTCAATCATATGCCATGCTAGGATTAATCAACAGCTACTGTATGTCTGTAGAGCTAAAGCAGGTGCTTTGGATTAAAACAATGTAGCTAAGAACAAGACCCTTTTTTCTTGTTGTCTGTTTTCACACACTGGGTAACCGTTTAGCAGCAGTTTTCAGTGAGCAGGCTAAAGTCTATCAGACTTTAGTGCATGCTGGACAATAATGCTGATAGGGGAACCTGGTGCATCGAACAATGACACCAAGTATGATGTCTCTGTATGGTGTATCAAAGTGATAGGCCTCCTGCATACGGTGCAATGACTCTCTTCATTATAAGTTAGTGTACCATCAAAACTGTTATGTTTTGACACAGTGTTACTTTAATGCAAAATAACACTGTGGCTGTGGCCTGTGTTTTAGTGACTGCATGGCTTAGATGGTCACTGTCTCATGTTGCTCTCCCCTCTGTCTCAGGGAAGCTTGGATGGCCTCCTGATTCACCTGACGGAGGCCCAAGGGAGCTGGGAGGAGGAGAGTGCTCACATCCATCAGGAGTTCAAGGACATCCTCAAGGACTTTGGCCTGAATCCACTTCAGACATAAAATGACTGGATGCAGTGGTCATGGAAATGTAGAGACAAATAGCTTGTCCTCTCCCATATTTTCATGCTGTCACATTTCAGTGTAATATTATAGCTCAGATAGTGGGTTATTTTTGTCAGGCACAACAATCATTTTAGGAGTTCAGAAAATGTAATAAACTTGTATCATTATTCAGGACTGCTGTTTCAACTTTTTAAACATTGAAACTGATACTGTTCTGAGATGAATAGATCTCATACTAACACAAGCTTCAACACATTGTTAGATGAAACAGAGAAAAGAATCTAAACATCAAATTGCACAGCACAGATAAACCATACATTGTTCCTTCTCTTGGTAGAAATGAAAACAAGTCCCTAACCTTATATAATGTGATGTAAGCCATAAAAACCTGATTTACTATTCATAGCAATGTAAAAAGTGTACACTTGGACTTTAACCACCGCATCCAGTGGGAGCAGAGATGTGTGTTTTTTTATCACTTGGGCAATGCAGTAATATTCACTCGTTAATGTGATTTTAATGTCACCTCTCCCAGGTAATTAAACATTTGCCTTTGGGGCTTGAGTAATTTCCCTAGTTATGACCAATTAACATGGAAGTCTGAAGCCTAATCTACTCTCTCTGTCTCCAGGTTGCCATGGGTATCGTTCCTTTCTATAGGCACTGGGTGTCACTGTTGTTACATTATTATCATAGCCATAGCTCTGACCCCTGTCCTCTTCAGTTGCTCTAGCAATTGAGATTCTCAGTCAGTTTCCACTTCTGTCTTGTGCTGCTGTATTTGGGGACCAATGAACAGGCTGTGGACATCACACAGATGTCGCATGACCCCATTATTAACTAATTGTTCGTAGGAAAACCAGCTGTTTCTCTCTGATGTAGGCTATGCAATTGATGTGGCACTTACTTTGGTGTCAGCATTCTTTTCACCTAAGCTCTCTTGCACCCTTTGTTATCCTTATTCAAAATGCAGTCTTGGAATTCAAAGAGTTTTTACTGTGCACTGTGCAAAAGGAGGTTGACCTAATGCATGCATAGAGATAGATAGATAGATAGATAGATAGATAGATTGACTGATTGATTGATTGATTGATTGATTGATTGATTGATCGAATGATCATTTAGCCCTTTTTGGAAATTTCACCTCTTTAACCTCTGTACTGATGTTAGTTAATCTGAGCTGGACCCACCAGACCATGGTCTGATCTGTCCCTGGGCAGATGCTGCCCAGAGAGTAGGCTAGTCTACATCAGAGGAAGCACATAGGCAGATAGAGCATCTGTTGTCATGTTAAAAAGCAACTTACCATCCACGTCACATCAAAGCCAACATCTAGTTGCATCATCTTGATTCATGCATGCCCTGACCCCATTTCTCCCCCTCTCAGTCTCACTTTCAGTCTCCCTTTGCTCTTTTAGAATTTATTCTACTCTGAATATGAGTGTGTGTGTGTGTCACACAGCACACACATCATCCCTCCTCTTTCTGCCCTCCTTTCTGTCTTTGCCTCCCTCTCTGATCCATGCACTGTATCACTACGGGAAATATTTCACAGTAGAGGCATTTCCTTTCCCTCCCCAACACCCCCCCTTCCGTGCTCTGTCAGGTCGCTGGGCGATCGAAGTCTACCCATCTGCGTGGCATCGATCGGGGAAGGATGGCAAAAGAGAGGAGACAAACAGAGCAGACACTGCCAGACAACAACGCCAAGATGTCTAGTCTGATAGACTCAAACCACACAGGGGATAAACAACAATGGAGAACAGTCTGAATGAGGCTTGGTATGATATCAACAATGCCCAACACCATGCACCGGCAATAGAGGAGCAGGCTGCAGGATGGCAAGGTGCCATAAATCAATACAGTCTCTGTTCACTGCTATCAGATATGTGAGTCTATCAACCCTGTTGCACTGTATGCGTATTACTCTAGTGGGTATTTCTGCGGCATCTGAGTGGTGAGTGTGGCGGCTTTAGCTGATGTTAATGGGTAATTGCTAAGATATTGGAAGACCGAGGAAGGGTACCAGTGTTCCCTGATGCTATGATTACATGTCCCAAAACACATTGAGACTTTAGCATTTAGCATCAGCTTTTTCCAGTGGAAAGAGGATTAGATGTTTGAATATTTTGGACGGGACAAATCTTGAAAAATTCATAAATTATTATCACACTCACTCTTCTCCCCACATTCTAGTTTGTGCAAAATTCAGAACTGAATTCCGAAGGATTCTTGAATTTCAGTTGAATTTGAATTGAGGTAGTAAATAGGATGCAGAATTGCAATTCAAATTTGAATTGAAGAATGCAAAATGGAATTCCACTCCATTCCACTTCCTGAGTTAAATGCAAGCAAATTCTAAAAATCAGAATTTTGCACAAGCCTGATGATGTATTGTCAGTCAGGTAAAAAAGTGTCTTTGAAACAGCAACCAAGAGATGATAAAGAAGAAAACGGTATCAGCGTGTCATTATGCCATACTGCAATCCCATTATAGCTAGAGAGTCCCTGAGTAACCTTTTATTTTGAGTCCAGAAGGTCCCAGAAACACTTACTCAACCAATAAAATGACACAGCTCACAAAAGCAAAGGAATTAAATAAAAGCACTGTTGGCCTTTTCCGGAGGACCACAAGTCCACCACAGACTTCAACAGGAGGAACAGCATGACATTTTTTGAAGAATCGTCAGTCAGCAGTATTTACTGCTTTCTACCCTTTAAGTGGAAATCAATCAAAAAAAAAGTAGATCCCCTGTTGAAGGCAATGTAATGTAATGTATTTTTAAAAACAGGGACCAGCACACACTAAAATGCAAAAGCGAAAACAGAACATTTTAAACAGACAGAAACAGTTTCACAAGACTTTATCAGAAGTGATGTTTGCTTCAGAATTGTATTGAGCTTCCAGAATAAGACTATAAGCTTCCAGTCCGACAGTGTACTGTATAGTGTACTCTCTTGATTGTGTGAGGGAAATTTGGTCTCTGCATTCAACCATGAATTTGTGACATACACAAAGTGAGGTGAAGCACACACTAACCCGGAGCAGTGGGCAGCCTGCTGCTGTGGTACTGGGGGAGCAGTGTGGGGGGGTTCGTTGTCTTGCTCACGGGCACCATAGCCATGTATGTGGACTTCCCTCATCCACAGTTTCTTACTGGTCAGGGTTCAAACTGGCCACCCTTCAGCCACACATCTTAGACCCTGTCTAGTAGACCTCTCCTCGGCTAGTTACCTGGCAGCTTCTTTATGCTAGTGTCTGTGTCAGTGAGACAGAGATGTTGTGACTTTGAGCCTCAGTTGTTTGTTTAACAGAACCTGCTATCAGTACCCAGACCCAATGTTCAGGGGTGCCACTGGAGGTGGGGGTTAGGATGACTGTTAGGGCCTGGTACTGACAAGGGCCCTCAGAGGGCCCCAAAATTATTTTCTGTCGTAGGGCTGAAAATTTTCTAGTGGCGCCCCTGCCAGTGCTGGTTGCACTAGAGCTGCCTTCAACAGCAGCAGCATTGTCAGCTTAAGCTCATCTTGTCCACTATGACCAAAATGCGTGCCAGCACATCGTAAATGGGCTGCATTTATATAGCGCCTATGAGTACTCAAAGCGCTTTACAGAGTATGCCTCACATTCACCCATATGCATTCACACACTGGTGGTGGAGGCTGCCATGCAAGGTGCCAACCTGCCACCGGGAGCAATTTGGGGTTCAGTATCTTGCTCAAGGACACTTCAATGGGGTCAGGCAGAGGAGGGCTCGAAAGAACCTGCAACCCTTCGGTTGCTGAACAGCACCTCTACCACCTGCACCACCACCATCGTCTACATAAATAAAGCCTCCTCCCATTTCCAGTGAGTTCTCTGACTGAAACTTGTGCAGAGGTACACTCCTGCACGCTTGTCCCAGGTGGAGAGCTCTCGTCAGGACATTACAATTCAATTAAGAAAGGTGCCATGTAGCTCACTGGGCATGACAGTGAGTTATTGCTGAGTCACTCCATCTTTTTTATCTCAGAGGCCTGAAAGCCGCTGAGTCACTCTCTCCATCTTTTTTTTTTATCTCTTTAGGGCTGCATGAAGCAGAGAAAAAATCACCAGCAACATAGATATTAGATGTCATAAATAACACAGAATCTTACACATTGTAGTTGACATTGAACTGAAATGACGGGGTGAGAAAGTAGAAGCAGGCTTTGGTTGTGCTTCCACTAAGCTGATATGAATATTTAGGTTGTAGTCGTCTCCCATATGACCCCGTTCTTCAGTAAGTGACTCATTTCAAAAGGACTTGATGAAGCCTTGTTGCAACACAAAATAGGAACAGTACTGAGTTTTAAGCAGTGCTGTAAAAGGAGAAGCATCTTTGACCATAACTCCAAGAGACTCTCACAATTACTCATAGGTGGCAGCTAGCTGAACTGCTTGGAGCGACTTGTGGTTCACACTCCTCTGTGTGGCTGTGAATAGTGAGTGAGAAAATATATGTGTGTGTGTGTGTGTGTGTGTTTCTGTTTGCTTACAGTCTATATAGCAGTCAGCATTCACAAAGATCATTATTTTGAGGCATGTTATGTTTTGCCGCAGACACACAGACACACACAAGTACACACACACTCACTCTCTCTCTCACACACACACACACACACACACACACACACACACACACACACACATACAGTTCCCTCCCCTCACCCCATCACAGGCCCTTACACACACACACACACATGCATGCACACACACACATTGAAATCACACAGTTAGACAGCAGTCCAATATGGAATGAATGAGAGTCTTGTTAGAACAAAGCACACTATCATTTATTAATTACTCACATCATTTGGAAATAGAATACTGAAGTTCTCAGGGCCCAGAAATAGAATAGAAATCACACAGAATCCTTGAAAACTAAACACTTGAAGAGACAGAAAAAAACAAACATACTTCCATTTGAAGATGACTATGTATGAAAACTAAGGGTGTTAGTGGGGATAAGGAAATATCCTCTCTGTCCTGGTAGTATATAGATTTTTTTTTGGTTGATGAACTACCTGTCTATGCCTCTGCCCTTGTCTCCACCAAGGTGGGGATTTTTTTTTTTTTCACCGAGGTGGTTTGCAACGTCAGAGCGGGACAGAAGAAACAGAGGGTAAGTCAGCTGGACACCTGCGCAACGAGGGCTTTTGACAGTGGTGGTCAGAGGGAGAAATACTGTAAGGCATGGAGAAAATAAATAGCCTCCTCCATGTGGCCTGCACTGGGGCCTCCTCAACACACAGAACCAGCAGCGGCAAAACATGTCCTGATAGATGATGCCTTTCAAACACACACACCAAACTCCGAAATGTGCTTTGGCCTTGAACGCAGATGGGAAACATATAATGCAAGGAAGAAACACACACACACACTCACGCACACTTTCACATAAACAGAAGCCAAGTTTGAGAGGGAAAAAAAAGAAAAACCTTTAAAGTGGTTCACTAATCTCTCTCAAAAAACACTCTTCCTCACAGTAACAGTGTATGTGTGTGTGTGTGTGTGTGTGTGTGTATATGTTGCCCAAGACAAGTAGAGATGTATTATGTGTGCAAAGCAAGGGGCTCTTGAAGCCGAGAGACTCAGCTTAAGAGCCTTGTTTTGTTATCAGACATACACATTGATGAGTCTAAACATTTCATCTCTGCTTAAAAATTTCACAGATCGCCCGAGAGCGAAGATGAGAGTCTGACCTTGTCTACAGGATGAATCATCCAGTGTCCATCTCACTCTAAGGTAGCCCACGCGCACACACACACACACACATAAACACACACACCCATATACACACTTGCATACTAATGCTCACATATGCACACATGCAGACCCACCAACCCCCACACAGTTACCTGTCACCATGGAGCTCCCTTAGAAGAGAAAGGTGGAGAATGGCAACCTACTAGTCTGAATGTGGCAGAAGTGTTAGGGATGGATGTGTGTGTGTGTTAAAAGGATTGTATGTAGACAGAATGGCTGAAAGCAGGGAGCTGTGTAGAAATAGACTGACGCTATACTTGGCATGGGTGCTACTGTGCCGCTTTGTGCAAAGATGTGTGTGTCGGACTTCAGGAGTGAATCAAGCACGGCTTGGTCAGAGTAACAGTGCGTGAAAATGGCACATCTGAAGAAGGTGGGCAAAGCATAAGGGGAGCATTTCAAGCTCTGCTTTGATCACCACAGGACTTGGATGTTGCTTGCTGGGCAGAACTACTACTTCTTTAAAAAAAAAAAAAAGTAAATGGCAAAAACTTTTCAAAATCATTTTTAGCAAACCATCTGACATGCATCACCGTCCTCCAGAATATCTCTAAAACTTTGTCATGAAGAAATATCACAATTGTTATTTAAAAAAAACAAAACAAAAAAACAAGTGTGTGTGTCTTTGTCTTAGGGTTCTTTTGTCGTTCATTTCAAGGCCATAAAATCTCAGCCTTCTTTAAAAAATAGATGAGAATTTTAGAAGAACTGAATAACTTGAAGTCTTTACAGCGTTCTATCTGCAGCATGGTGAACTGAACACACAGTCTCTAGCAGAGATGCATTCAGTCCTGTGCGAAACTACAAACAAGCAAACAAACAAATAAAAAATAACAACGAAACTCAATGTAACTCTCAACAAAAGTGGGGATATACTAAGAACAATAGTAATGTTGGTATCACAAAAAAATAACCAATAATTTAAAAATTAATTGACACAATCAAAGACAAATTTACTGCATAGTACAATGCCCTTCCAGAAAAAGCTTGGAGTCAGAAAAATGGTCCTCCTGTCTCTGCACATATATCCCACAATCCTCCAGGCTCTGACTTGTGTTCTCCATACAGATATCGCACACAGGAGCGCCATAGCCAGAGTAAATCTACAAGAAGTCTGTGTTGACAGGACTGCTGTTAGATAATGGTGGGGTCCCAGGGAGATCCCACCTTTCCAGCTTCAGCCAGCCAGCGCTGTAGCAACAACAACAATGACAACTACACAATGGTCCCACTTCACAGCTCCACCAGAATAGGAGAAGTTTCCAGGTGGAGCAGAGCTTATGAACATATGTGTGCGTGACTGAGTGAGTGTGTGTGTGTGTAAAAGAGTGATTGTGAGTGTATGTGAGTGTGTATGTGTGTGTGCTGTTATTCAGGTTCACTGCTGTTGGTGGTCTTCTCCCACTCTAAGCTCTCCTCGCTGTGCGCAGGAGAGACACCCCCGGGGCCGGGCGGTCGGACGCGGAGCCCTTGGAACCTCCGGCATTCAGGGCAGATGCGGATGTGGCTGCACCCACGGGCCACCAGCGCTGCCTCCTGAGCCAGTCTGTGGGAGAGGGGCTCGGGCAGACCGGTGCCTGCGCACAGCTTGCCGTTGCTCAGGCTGGCCGCAGCGGCACGTGCCCGTCGCTCGTCAAGAGGCAGTGGGCGTGGTCGAAGCATGCTGGCACCACGGCGACGGCGAAGCTGCTGCAAGCTGTCCCGGCACATGACAATGCCCTGGATCTCACGCAACATCTCCTCACACACCGAAAGCTGCAGAGATAGAGAGAGAGACAGAGAGAGATGGAGGGAGGGAGAGAGAGAGAGAGAAATACAATGAGGAAGGGAGAAAGAAAGAAGAGGGAAAAGCAGTGAAGAAAAGCAAATAGAATAGAGCATTTGAGAGGAAGGAAGAGAAAGAAAGAGAGAAGGAGAGAGAAAGAGAGAGAGAGAAGGCAAAGATAGAGAGGAGTGAAGAGCAAGGACGAAAGGGAGAGAGGAGAGATTACAGAGAGGAGAGGAAGATGCAGAGACAGAGAGTCAGAGAGAGAAAAAAGAGAGGAAGAGCAAAGGAGAGAGTGTAAAGGGAATAAAAAAGATATATAGAGAGAGGGATAAAAAAGAGAGGAAAGGCAAAAGAAAGAGTGCAAAAGGACAGAAAGAGAGAAGGGGAGAAAAAAGAGAGGAGGGGAGTCTCACTGATACACTGCCCCACACATACAGCATGACCCCCCCACTACACACCACAGCAACAACATCATAGATTCACTGGCACAGCCAGACAGACACGCTCTTATTTTGACACTTTTAGGAGCTTCCCAGTGGAAACGTGTTCTTTGGTTTACAGTTGAGAAGTTAACATAAAATAAGCAACATCGAGAACTTCACAAGGAGTAAACACCAGACCCTTCCAGCAGAGGCATGAGAGACACACTCTAATTAGTCATCTGTGAGTGGTGAAGAGGTGTAACTGGGGACATCTGTCTATCTGTACAAGTGAATTATGTGTTTTTCATGAGTGAAGATACCGTAGGAGGATAAAGATGTTTCTAACTAGGCTACTAAACATCTGAGAAAAACATCTGTCTCAGGGATTCTCAACTGTATCGTGTAAAATTGTGAACACAAAAAACAACTGACAAAAGACATTTCTGAATAATTACTGAACAAACGCTGAACCTCACATTTATTCTTTAAAAGATCTTTTGTAAATCTGAAAAGTTCTCATCGCACAAATGTCTTTAAATGACACAAGGTGGGCCAGTCCTACACATCATGTGTAATATGGCCGCAAGTTCTGCTTGAAAAACGATGCTTTGGAGACGTGCTCTTCTGGTGTGGGCACATCCCTGGATAGACGATGTCACCAAAGCAGACATCTGCTGTGAGTTTCCCTATGAGGAGTCATTAGATAGATAAATACTTTAATTATCCCGTAGGAAATTCTGGATAATATAACAGTTCAACACAACGTCCTGAGAAGCGTCCGATCCAAGCATGCCGGCCCAGTGGCAACCGTCCATGGAGCAGCAATTCAACCATTTGTTTTCGCATCTCTGTCTCTCTGTATGTGTGTCTCCGCCTCTGTGTGTGTGTGTGTGTGTGTGTGTGTGTGTGTGTGTGTGTGTGTGTGTGTGTCTGCCGCATAACCCTGTGATGGCACGGAGGAGAGCTGAGCTGTGACGCAACCTGCCTGCCCGGCTCACACTATAGGCTGGTGGCAGAGGGGTAATATGATTGGTATGCACTGTGCTCCTCTGTGCTTCCTGTGTGTGTATGTGTGTGTGTGCGTGTGTGTGCGTGCGTGTGTGTTATGTCCCTGCGGAGTGGAGTGTGAATTGGCGAGGCTTCACTGCGGCAGGGGAAATCAAAGTGACAGTGTGGACTCGGACGAGTCAGAGAGAGTAGCGCACAAGTACAAAGAGCATGGAGCTAATCACCCACACACACAAAGGCATGCTGCTAATCACGCACACACACACACACACACACACACACACACACACACACACTGAGAGCATGAAAGAAAGAACATGGTGCTAATCACTCTCACATAAACACACACACACACTAGAGCAAAAAGAGCATGACTGACACACAGACACAAACACCCACAAGCACAAAGAGCATGGCGTTAGTCCCAAACACACACACACACACACACACACACACACAGACACACAAGCACAAAGAGCATGGCGTTAGTCCCAAACACACACACACACACACACACACACACACACACACACAGACACAAAGAGCACAACACTAATCACACACCACAGAGCAATTATGGCTGCGTCAGGGGGCTTGTCTGCACCCACTGCCTGTCTGTCTGTCTGCCTGTCTGTCTGTCTCTGTGTGTGTCTGTTTGTCTGCTCCTCCACACCCACTGCCTGTCTGTCTGTCCATGTGTGTCTGTCTCCGTGTCTTTCTGCTCCTCAACACCCACTGTCTGTCTCTCTGTCTGTGTGCTGTTATAGACCACTCTGTAAGGCCACCCAGATCATTTAATGCACACAATACACAAATGTTATCACACATCTTTCACACTCACACACACACACACGCAAAACAGTGAAATGAATAAATGTAAACATACATAAATGACTGGACTTCACAGATTATGTCAGATTATGTCAGTTATACAAAACCACAGATGCACTTGAGAACACACAACATGCACTAACACACACACACACACACACAAACGCACATACACACACACAAAAAGACATTCAGTTACTGTATTCCCCATCCCGCAAATGATCACATTAGCGTCACAGTTTGACTGGCACATGCTGGAGGTTTTATTTATTAGCATAAAAATAATCACAGTGTTTTAGAAAGACAGTCCTCTTAAAAACATCAGCGAGATTAGATTATAGGCTATGTCATATAAAAAAGCAAGACACTGAGGGAGTAAAATACATAAGAAATATGAAATATGCACCATATGTCATTCAGATCAACATTCAAGCTCCATACGTAAAGAGGTTCCTGGAGCGCTTTGAACTGGGAAGCTGGAACCTGACTACAAAAACACAACAACACACAAGGACACAAACAACAAAACAAAACTACCCATAATGACAGTCTAGACAGGCCTGCACAGGCGTTGTTAGCATTAGGTTTGTGAGGTATTCTCTTGGAAGTTTTCACTTTTTGTCTTTGTGCTTTAAGGTGTCTAGGTTGACTGGTGAGAAGGGGTGGGGTTATACCTCCCACCTCCTTCTCCTCCTCCTCCTCCTCCTCCTCACATGCGTCTGTGTCGGTGGGATTGGAATCGGAGGTGGGGGTGGGGTCGGGGTCGAGGGAAGGAGAGGGAGCGTGAGCGAGAGCGCCCCCCGTTGGGAGCAACGCTGGGACAGAGGGACACAAAGCAGACGCAGGTTAGGTAGGCGTCTCTCACCTCAGTGCCTGGCGAGTGGCGCAGCATCCACACAAACTCCAGCACCGCCATGAAGATGGCCACCAGCAGCCCGCACACCAATACCACAAAGATCCCACCGATGTTCTCCATCCCCAGCCCTGCACACACACAGAGATGGGGGAGTGAGGGAGAGAGGGAGAGAGAGGGGGAGGGAGAGATCCGGGAGAAAGAGGGAGAGAGAGGTCGGGGGAAGAGAGGGATAGAGAGATTGGAGGAGAGAGGGTGGGAGAGAGAGCGAGGGAGAAAGAGATAGAAATGGGAGGGAGAGCGATGGGGGGGAGGGATTAGGGGGATGGCGGAGAGAGAGGAAGAGAGAAAGGGGGAGGGAAGAGGAAATGAGAGAAGGGTAGAAGGATGGGTAGGGCGAGGAGGTAAGATGGAGGGAGAGAGAGAGAGGGATAGAGAGAGGGAGGAAGAGGTAGAGAGGGTGAGGAGGGAAGGAGAAACAGAGACAAACGGAAGGAAGGAAAGAGAGAGGGATAGAGAAAGATGGGTGGAAAGAGAGATGGAGGAAAAGAGATTGAAAGAGTGAGTAGGAGTGGACAGAGAGAGAGGACAGAGACCAAAGGAAGGAGGGACAGATAGATAGAAATTAAGGGAGTGAGGGATGTAAAGTGAGAGAGGAAGAGTGACAGAATTAGAGGACAAGAATGATGAGGACAGAAAAGGGTGTAGATGAGATTGAGAGAGAGAGGGGAGGGATAATGAAGAAGGGATGAGAAGAGAAGAGAAGAAAATTAGACAGAAAGACAGGCAGATAGATGAATAAATCAAGACATGAGGAGAGCAAGAGGATTAGACAGTAATAGCCAGTACACCCAAACTAGCTAAATAGGCTCCTTAGAGTGTGTGTGTGTGTGTGTGTGGCTGCAAATGATGTTTGTCTTTCCTCTAAATCACTCCCGCCCTACTTCACCGAGCCGAGGAGTCACACAGGACCTGCAGAATGTTCCAGAAGGTCTGCTAACTCAGCCAGGCTCAATTACTCACACATTCCAGAGAGAGACAGTGTGTGTACATATATGTGTGTGTGTGTGTGTGTGTGTGTGTGTATGGGAGAGAGAGACAGCTGTTAGACTACCAGTATTTCTCTGGCATAAAAGACTGAGTTTTCACACACAAACAGATGCCCAAACAGTTCCTACCCAAATCTTACAGGGCACTAGCGGAGTAGAAGCTTCTGTGAAGCTCAGGATTAGTCTGTTCTGCATTCCTGTCACATAACCCTGCTGTAAAATCTGTCCTATGGGTGTCATGCCCACAACCAGGCTGGTGTGAGGGGAGAGGTCAGAGGTTGCTCACCTTTGGCTCGATGGTCCTCCTCCTTAGGACACTTGCCTCCGTCCCACCACTTCCTCTTGAGGATCTCCAAACGGTTCTCCTCCTGCAGCTTCAGGATGGCCAGATCAAACTCATCACGGTACACAGACCCTGGAGGGAGATGTCGACACACACACACACAGACGCACACACACACAGACACACACACACATGTACAGACACAAACACACAATCTCACACATGCACCCATGAACATGCAAACACACATGTACACACACAGACAAAACATCAGATCAATCTACTAGAATATTAATTTCAAAAAAATCGAAAATGGCTAAATGGCTTCACGCAGCTCTTCACAGAGCTTGTTACTGCACTGTTAGCACATAGATGGGACCTTATTCGAATGTGGTTTGGTTTTACATGTGGGTAACACACAGCAGTTCCCCGAAGCTGCTCACACACACGCCCTTGCACAGCAAAGAAAAGTAACTCACAGGATTAGATCTGACAACTCAACTCAGACTTTCTCAACAACAAGCTCCCAAACACAGACACAAGCACAGGCTGAGATCAGACAACATCAGGCCAAACTGGGGTCGATAGAGATGCCAGTCAAGACAACTCTGTGTTATATGACCCCAGACTCCAGATAGACTGCAGTTATCACATAGCATCATGTCAAACCCCAACCTCTGTGAATCCAATAAGTGTATCAATAAACAGAAAAAAAGAACTTGGGAAAAGAAAACAGACCCATGTTGTATCACTGAACACAAGGTCAAACTCAAAATCAATTCAATAAAGACATCAATTAAGTTCTCTGCGAATAAGAAAAAGAAAAAGAAAACAGCAGATGATCTCTGCCTGGAAAGCAGACTGTGGTATCTGTGGTATCACTCAACACAAGGTCAACTTCAGTGCTCCCCCCTGACCCTGGCAGCCCGACATCTAACAGTGCTGACTAGAGCTGTCAGAAATATGCTGAGGTCTAACACACTGCTGACGGGAGCATCTCAGGACCTTCACACACACACACACACACACACACACACACACACACACACACTCATGCATACATGCAAGCACACCCACACATCCACGCACACATGTACACACACGCACGGATGTGGGCGCATACATTGCAAATGTGGGCGCAATCACTTGCAAACACACAAACACACACACACACACACACACACACACACACACACACACACACACACACACACACACACAGCATTAGAGCTGTCTATGAGCATCAGCAGAATCCTGCCTATGGGCTCTGCAGTCGAGAGCTCCGTCAGGACAAGTCTCTACTCCTGTGAGGATTGGTCACTGATATGTCACGCTGGGAAGGAGGAGTGCATGACTAACATTTTGTCACCAAGCTGAATGAAATGCCCACCCTCTAATAGCTACAGAGAAACCTGTCTTTAAGGCTTATTTATGTTCCGCATTTAGACATGGATATGGATAAAGAGAGAACCTTCTATTCATAGTCATAGATAAAGAGAGAACCTTCTATTCATAGTCATAGATAAAGAGAGAACCTTCTATTCATAGTCATAGATAAAGAGAGAACCTTCTATTCATAGTCATAGATAAAGAGAGAACCTTCTATTCATAGTCATAGTGTTAATTCCACTTATCTACTGCACGTTGGTCATGTTGGTCACAAGAGCTTATCGATATGGATGAACCAATGTGTATGTGAATAGGGAGTGTAAATCATAACCCAAAACCCTAGAGTCTGTGTGTGTGTGTGTGTTGACTCTTACCCAGTGGCATGCCGATGCCATAGCCCTTTGTGTCGAGCAGTCCTCCTATCTGTGTGAGGTTGCAGTTGCGCTGACGGTAGTACTCATTCATTGTGCTCTCCAGCAGGTAGGCGTAGTTGGAGTTGAGCACACGGGCGATGCCCTCCTCTGTGCTCTTCACAAACACACTGGGCTGCTTGGAGTGCATGAAGTTCCACATGCGCTGGTACGTCTGGTAACGCGAGTTCTACAGCAGGCAACGAACACAGAGACAAGAGTGAAGGGTGGAAAAGAGTTTTTGTGGAGTGACGAGAGAGAGAGGCTATGGCGCCGTTGCCAAGATACTGACAGCTGACAACATCGTTTGATAGAATGTTGGAAGGCAGCATGAAGGATACATCTTCCTTCAAAACTGGGCAAAACAAAGGTACCTTTGAAGGCAGAATTTTATGCATTTCTCTGATTCGGACATGCCTTGATGCCTTGCTGCCGTTCCCTTCGAAGTCAGCATATTTTTCTGGATACAGTCTGTGTGAGTGCATTTAAGTGTGAGTGTGTCAGTTTGGATGAGTGTGATGAGTGACACAGACTGTGTGTGACAGACCCTGAAAAACCCTTATCTGTGAGGACCTTGGGAGAGACAGAGAGAGAGAGAGAGACAGAGACAGAGACAGAGACAGAGAGAGAGAGAGATGAAGGAAGGGAGGGAGGATGATAAAAGATGGTGAGAGAAAGAGAGGGTGTGAGAGAGAAAGAGTGAGTGAGGAGAGAGAAACGGTATTGAATGGCTTTGACAATAAGCCTCCCAAACAGATCAAGAGGCAGGCAGGGCTGGTCTGGCCCAGCTGTCAGCTCTGGATCAACCCTCTGACAGGGCATCGATCTCAGGCATCTCAGTCCACCTTGGTCCCCATAGCTAGATATCAAGGACACACACACACACACACACACACACACACACACACACACACACACAACTGAAAGAAGATTTCTATCACACACACACACACTTGACAGGATCTAAGGATACATACACACTTGAAACAAAGTGTTTCAAGGACAAAACACACACACACACACACACACACACACACCTGGAAGAAGGTCATGGTGGAGCCCCCGTGCATGGTGCCATATTCGATGGCCGTCTGGTCAGCAAGGTCATCCACAGACTCAATGGGCACCTCCATCCGCTGCACGGTAAGGAATGCAGCCAGGTTGGCTGTGTACGAGGAGATTATGATGAGGGTGAACGCCCACCTGTTAATTACACAACCGGGATGTTGAGCAAGGGAAGACAGCCCTATATTTGCTGTATATTAGGCTAATGCACTGCTAAGATTAATAGAATAATCACAGTCATTTCTTGCCAAGGCTTTTCCCACACAAGAAAACACAAGGGATTTGACTTGGCTTAATGGGGGCCTGTTTTGCAGGACACAATTTGAACAACAATGTCAAATACACTTCACAGAAACAAGTCACAATAGTGTGTGCAAGTCCAAGCGCAGCTGAGAAGGCAGGGGAGAATGGCACTATTAATTCAGCATCTTATTGCCAATATGGACATAAGCTTGCAAACCATACCTCCAGGCTTTAGGAGGAGCAAAGCCCCAAACAGGGCTTAGATAGTGCAGAACAAGACAAGGTTTAGATAAAGTGAAAGCTCCACAACAAGGTGTAGGCGGAGCAAAGTTCCGCTCAGAGCTTAGATGAAGCAAAGGACTGCAGGACTCTCCTTTTCTCTCTCTCTCTCAGTTTTTTCAGCTTTTTGATATGGCAAAAACATGGTGTTGTCAAGGCATATTTAGCATATTAGAGTATATTAAAAAGAAAGCAGACAAAACATGTATAAGAAAATAGAAAACGTGATGCATAGATAAAGAAGAAAAAAGGGTAATATACATAAATAAATGAATAAGAGTAAAGGGAAGAGAGGAAAAGTAAAGAGTTACTGAACGGAAAGAGACTAAGATGAGACCTCTCTCTCTCTCTCACACACACACATGCACGCACACACATCTGCGGTGCTAGGCTGGTCCAATCAGCAGCTCACTGCGGGCAGTAATGGAGTATGCACGGCCTCAGCTTAACTGACTAACTGCAGCGGGGGAGGGGTTTAGAGCCCATGATTTGAACATGGACAGCTACTCCAACGTGCCCTCAGGATACATTTGAACACGAGTAAGCATTAGATGCCTAATCTAACATCTCTACTGCGGCCCTCATATCAGTACAAGCCTGAAACATTTCCACTGTCTATTGCTGTTTAATGCACTGATCCGTGATAAGATCAAAGAACTTGACTGCATATCACTCTCTTTGTGCCCATAAAGCATTTCTTTCCCAGCATTTCCTCAGGCGGAAAAACACCAAAACTCTCTGATGGAGCTTCTCTGATTGGAAGGGAAAAAAAGTGTTGGAAAAAGCGAAGGCAGTTTTGCTGATACTCATCAATACA
Source organism: Tenualosa thibaudeaui (assembly GCA_027481765.1). NCBI lineage: Eukaryota > Metazoa > Chordata > Actinopteri > Clupeiformes > Clupeidae > Tenualosa > Tenualosa thibaudeaui. Next base: position 5,815,655 of record JAIFZK010000008.1, read on the forward strand.
GCCAAGAAAACAGATAAATTAAAAGAAAGAGAGAGAGAGTGAGCACTTTGGGAAAAAAAATATATAAATAGAAAGAATTAAAGAGAAAGAAGAAACAAGAGACCCATCCAAAGACAGACAGACAGACAGACAGACACACAGACAGACAGACAGACAAAAACCTTCTAGAAAGACCAAACGAGACTAAAGCAGGTGATTGCTCACCATACGCCACTGACACATCTTGTGGAGAGGGCTCTGGGGGCGATGGTGGAGCCTTGCTGCATGAACCCTCCTACCGGAAACCAGAAACTGTTGCCTAGGGAGTACTGGTTAATCAACAGGCTACAGCGCCCCTTCAGGCAGGGGTGGGGATTGTACCACTCATACGGTGTAAGCCTGCAGAGGGAGAGAAGGGGAGGAAGAGGGGAGACAAGAGATGGAATGAGAGAGGTGGGGGAGAAGGACAGTGCAAAGGAGAGGGGGATAGAGAGCAAAAAAGAGCAGAGGGATGAAAGAAAAGGTAGATTGAAAGAGGAAGAGAGAGGGAAAGGCAAACAAAAAAAAAAACCCAAGGCAGAGATGAGACAAGACATTTTAGCTGCCCAAAATGCCGATGTGTCACCTGCAGTGGCCTGGAGATAAATAACTGTGCTGTGTTTGGCCCATGAGGGTCCTAAAGCACTCAGCTCCTGTGAAAGACAGCAATAAAAACTCATCTGGGCTAGGACTTTTTTCTCTCTCTCTCTTTCTCTCCCTCCTTCCCTTGCTCTTAGCATGAACAGGGACAGGCACAGCACTCAGCATTCTAAATCTAACATCCACGTCCAAACATCCTGCATCTCTTCTATAAAATCTCCCATCTTTCTGTCTCTCTGTTTCTCTCACTCTTTCTCTCTCTATCTATCACTTTTTCTTTGTCCTGCCTTCTCTCTGTCTCTTATGTGTATCAAGGCACATAGCAGTCGAAAGGAAAAATAACACCTTGTAGTTGCATTACTTTAGAGCAAAGGACATGTAAGTATATACACTCATGTTTAATAGTTTTTTTTCCCTTGTAGCTCTGCTACATCCTAATTACCACTTATTAAGCACCAACCCACCAATCATTGGAAGGGTCTGTTGTTGCAGAATCCCAGTGCCTACAACATACATGCGCATGCATTAAATAGATAATTATCATGAACTAAACACACAAGCAGAATAAAGAGTGACTGCCTGGGCTCTGTTCTTTTATACACGTCTTCCAGTTCCTTCCTTATCCAGTAGGTGTCACTGTGGAGCTAAGGACGTACCTGGCCACCAGGAAGAGAATGCAGCTAACAGCCAGGTAGGCTAACAACATGAATAGCCAAACTCCGGGAGAGAAGGGGTCCAGGAAGGAGAAATAGCCAGGTCTCCGTCCCTAAAACACACACACACACACACACACAGAATAAACCAGATGAGTGCCCTCTGGAAAACAAAAGCAGCATTTTTGACAGCCAAATCAGGGGGTTTTGATTAGGAGCTCGTCTATGGCCTGTGGCCTCCCACATAATCTCCCATCCACTGTCTGCCCAGAGTAAGGTGACCAGACCAGGGACATTTCCCTGAATTTCCTCCAGAACCGGGGGCATTACTGTTTCTGCAGTCAAGATCAAATCAGTAATGTTTTATCTTCAAAATTTGTGGACAAGGTGGGTTTTCTTGTATTTTACCAAGAAGAAACAAAAATGGGGACTGTCCCCAGAAATCAGGGACGTCGGATCACCCAGCCCCAGAGACCCAACTTAACCACATGCCACCAACAGGAGCTATACTTTATTGCCGGTGCTGACTAAAACTCCCTCCTTTTTTGAGAAGAGAAGTAAAACCTAAGCTCATCAAGATTCAAGATTTCTTTACATCCCACAATACCAATAAAAGATAGTATATATGGTTTTGGCTCGGCAATATGGCCAAATAAATAATAGTAGTATAGCTAAGTAAGTATTAAGTGGGTACGTCAGGAGAACAGTGGAAAATGCCATCCTCAACACATCCCTGTGCATGCAAAGACTACATAATGCTCCTCTATCTAAATGAATGAGTAATTATTAGTATTAGTATTATAATTATTAATATATTAGCAAGAATTTGAACACTATTTCTCAAGCAGGCTACATAGGCTAGGCTACTTCCTAAAGTGGTGTAATGTACAATTTCACATTGAAGAGCGCTGTGTGCCTGTTCAGAGAGGATCTAAGCCTATTGATGAGGTCCTCCTCCCTCTGGAGTGAACGAGAGGCGAGAGGGACTTTTTGAAAAGGATAAATGATTAATTAGTCATTGTGGCGGCCCCCACCGAACCCAACGCTCATTAGCGTGGCTGTAATGATGGGCATATTAGTGTAATTGAGAAACATAGCAGAGAGGAGCTGGAGATTGGTAGAGCTATTTAGAGTCCTGTAATTAGGGGTAGTTAGCCACGAGACTGAAAGCTGCCCTCTGTAGACAGAGAGAGAGAGAGAGAGAGAGAGAGAGAGAGAGAGAGAGAGAGATGTCAGCTCGCTTCCCTCGAAAAACCACCAAATGGGATGCATTTACTAATGGATATGTTTTTATGTGTGTGTGTGTGTGCATGTGCATGTGCTTATGTGCTTGTTCCTGTGCTTGTGTGTGAGAGTGTGTTTTTGAATGTGTATGTGTTTTGAATATGCATACATGCCTGTATTCTCTCTCTGTGTGTGTGTGTGTGTGTGTGTGTGTGTGTGTATGTGTGTGTAAGCTATCATGAAGCTGAGTGATGACAGCTTCTTAACTCTGCACAGAGTTTCAACAGACACTAACAAGCGAGAAAGAAAGTGAAAAACGGGAAAGAGACAGAGTGAGAAAGAGAAAATGTTTGAAAGAGAGAGAGAAAGAGAAAGAGAGAGAAAGAGAGAGAGAGGTGGAGAGAGATAGCTAGAGGGAGAGATTGAACAGAGAGGGAAGGAGGGTGTAGTCCCCGGGGGTCTGAAACACATCTCAAACAAGCTGAGATGCACTGTGATGTGATGCGGTGTGATGACATGCACTCCCATGCTGCCAACCACATGACCCACATCTGTGATGGCGATGGCAGTCTCACTGCCTGAATGACGAGTGATGCTCACTGCAGAACCATCACATCTGTTGGCACATCACTCAGCCAATACACCTGAGATGGGCTACCTGCAGTTGGACTTCGGCACTGGGACACTGGGTATGTGGTGTGAGTGCTACTGGAAAGAGAAAAAAATGTGTGTGTGTGTCTGCATGTCTGCATGTGTGTGTGTGTGGGAGAGAGAAAGGAAGAGAGAAAAACAATTCATATAACTCATATATTTTTTTTATTATTCTCTCATCCCAACAACCCTCTGAGGCCCTGGAGCAGAGGGGACCAGAGAGCTGCACTGTACTGTGCTTAGCGTCTGTGTGTTTGTGTGCGTGTGTGTGTGTGTGTGAGAGAGAGAGAGAGAGAGAGAGAAAGAGTGAGAGTTTTATTCTACTGTGCTCTGTTGCTGAACGGAAGCTGAAGCAGCACTTTGTTTACAGCCATTTGCAGGTTTTAGGTTCCACAGAGGAGCAATGAGCAAGCAGCAAAGCCAGCAGCCTCACAGCAGAAGCAGCAGCAGGAGCAGCAAAGGGGAAGCAGCTGGAAGATGCAGCAGGGGGACGCAGAAAAAAGGGACAAAGGAAGAGCTCTCTCTGCAAGGCTGCCCACTGCAGTGTGCCAATATGTGCCCACTAATGTACAGAACTGTGCTACTATGTACCCAACCAACCCACCTATGTGCCCACTAACACACTGTGCCCAATATGTGCCCACTGATTAATTAATGTGTGCTGATATGTGCCCACTAATGTACAGAACTGTGCTAGTATGTACCCAACCAACCCACCTATGTGCCAGTATGTGCCCACTACTCCTGCCATGTACGTGCCCAATAATACACAAAACTGGGCTAGTATGTGCACACTGACCCACTGCCATGTGCTGGTACGTGCCCAGAAATATACAAAACTGGGCTAGCATGTGCCCACTAACCTGCTGATGTGTGCTGATATGTACCCACTAACCCACCATTGTGCCAATATGTACCCCCTAGCTCACTGCTGATATGTGTCCACTAACCAGAGATGGGAAGTAAGTACAAATACTTAAGTACTGCACTTAAGTAGCATTTTCAGATATCTATACTTTAATTGAGTATATATTTTTCGGACAACTTTAACTTTTACCTCACTACATTTTAACAAAAATACCTGTACTTTCTACGTTTTAACAGGTAACAGCCTAGTTACCGTTGGCTTAATGCATTTGCGGGAAGTTATCAAGATTTCAGTTCATGGCAATATGGTGTGCCTTTTCAACATTAAGGCAGATTTCAACATGGCTGAGACAACAGTGTCAGAGACAAAGTCTTAGACCTACATGGTGACAGAAAACATTGTTGTTAAATCTAGTGCTTTAACAAACAATGCAGAAAAAAATGTCCTAGCCTTTGTTTTCCCATTTGCTTGTATAAAAAATGTACATTTACTACTTTAGCAGAAACCCTGTCTCAAACAATATCTGCTTTTCATTTTATCCATGGTAGTCAAGCTATTCTGACTTGAAACACCATCAGAGAGAAATAATAGTTAAGGATTGTTATTTAGAATGTCATTTTAGTCTACAGTCTGTTTCCTTCAAACAGTACTTTTTACTTGTATACTTTTAGTATACAGCGCTTTTCACTTTTACTCAAGTAAGGAAGTCCAGTCAGTACTTGCACTTCTACCAGAGCCTCATTTTACAAAAGTAGTGTATCTATACTTCTATTTGAGTATGGAAAGTGTGTACTTTTGTCATCTCTGCCACTAACCTACCTGTGTGCCAATATGTGCCCATTAATACAATGTGCCCAAAATCTGCCCACTAATCCATTAACGTGTCCTAAAATGTGCCTGCTGTGTGCTCATGTGCCCATTAACCCATCAAGGTGCCAGTATGTGCCCACTAACTCACTGCCGTGTGCTGATATGCGCCCACTTATGCGTACCAGGCACCTTGGATTCCTAACTTCACATCCTGTACTTGAGATCTAAAGTGTGCCAATATGTGCCCACTAACGTGTGACGATTATATGAGCCCACTAACCCACTAGCCACTCACAGTTGTGCAGTATGTTCTGTGTGTGTGTGTGTGTGTGTGTGTATTGAGCATGCCATTGCGTGTGTGTGAGTGTGTGTGTGTGTGTGTGTGTGTGTGTGTGTGTTGAGCATGCCAACATGTGTGTGTGTGTTGAGCATACAAGTGTGTGTGTGTGTGTGTGTGTGTGTGTGTGTGTTTGTGTTTGTAGGTTAGGGCAAGGGATTAGGAGTTGTGTACTTGGAGCAGTGATAATGTTCCTTTGTGTCTGTCACATCAGTTCCTCATTCAAAACAAACAGGGAGTCTGATGTTCTGGTCTGCTGCTGTCGAGTCGCTGCTAAAGACATTCAAAGGTGTTGGATTTCTGCATTGACTTGCATGGCACTCCTTGCTAGTGTAGCTGTTTTCCAGAGTGGCTAATCAACTGGATCACTCTGTGCTAAAATCCACCCAGAAAGAACAATATTTAATGAAAAAAGCATAAATGAGACAATCAGAGAGTCATGCTGCAATAGAGATGCAGTATAAAAGTGTATAAGTTACGAAGGTGTAGTGGAGAGGCAGGGGTTTGATTCCTCATGCCAGTGAAGTGCCCGTCTGCAGGGCACTTAGCACTGAGTTGCTCAAGTTAGCCAATGCAGTTAGGTGGCCTGAAGACAACTGTCAGCAAAAAAGTAAATAAAAACAGGGTAGCCTCAGCTCTCAGGACTTATACTCTCAAAGTTAGCTACGTAGGCTACGTGAACATTGGGTGTGAGTCCCCAGTGAACATGTGTTAACATTTGTAAGCATTCCTTTCCTTCTTTACACTGAAGAGTCCCTGGGTGCATTAAGGAAGAGGTGATGGCTAGGTGAGAGGGATGCTAGAGAACTGAAGCACACTTTTCTGGCTACGCACTTCCAGATCTCAAGAAGACAAACCTGGAATAAAACAGTGGCATGGAATTCAGCAAGACTGTGGCCAGGACTGTAAGATGTAATAAATCTATTACTCCTCCAAAGAAAATAGCTGTCCACTCCAGGGATTTAAGGTCAGAGAGAAAGCACAAACATGCGGGGCACGACAAACGATAACGCTATAAAAAGCTGGCTTGAGTGTTGTCAAAAGTGTTTGTGTGCAAATGATTGTGTTAAATTTGCACTTGACTCCATGGCGTTCCTGACCAAGGCTCATTGGCCCTGCACACACTAGATGCCATCAGTGGATCAGGTTAATTAGCTTTGTGAATTCTGTGAAGTGTTACTCACTACAGTTCACTGGCTAAGGGGACTCAGTGTGCCGTCGGCAACTCCAGTGCTGAGCTTCTCCTTTCTATGCACTGAGCCTCCAGCAGAGCAGTGGCCGTGAGGAGAGAGGAGAGTGGAGGGGCACTGAAATACCGCATTAAGGGATCTGCTGTGGGTTTTGATCCATGCTAATTGGACTACACATAACGGAGGCTGTGTGTGTGTTGTGTGTGTGTGTGTGTGTGTGTGTGTGGTAGTGAGTGCGTGTGTCTCACGTCTCATCATCATTCTAGTCACACTGAATCTTTGTACCCTCGCAGGGACCGGGGCTGTCTGAAGGAGAAGTAAAGAGAAGGCATGCCAACATGTGTGTGTGTGTTTCTCTCTGTGTGTGTGTGTGTGTGTGCATTACAGTGTGTATTTGGAGAAAGAGAGAGAGAGAGAGAGAGAAAAGGACACCCTTTCTTCAGGGCTTAGGTCTTTCTTCATGGTTGATGCTTTCAAAGATGTGTGGCAAATCGCAACACAGCTCCTGTCATGGTTTGTCACAAGGTGTTGAGGGCAAAAAGGAGAAGAACAGAGAGAGAGAGAGAGAGAGAGAGAGAGAGAGAGAGAGAGAGAGAGAGAGAGAGTTGTACATATCCTTTCTCTTATACACACACACACACACACACACACACACACACACACACACACACACACACACACATACACACACCATGATCTGTTTAAAATGACAACCTATACAATATTCAACACAAATTACATTAATATTTCCTAGAAATTATCGTTCATAATGTAAGCTGCCTGTATAAATGTCTGCTCAAGTTCAGGCACAAACCTTTACTATACATTCTGATTATGTCCATGTCTTGTACCTGTATGTCCTTTATGTGTAATAATTGCTTTGCAATACAAATTTCTAACTATTTGTTATGCCAATTTTGAATTGAATTGAGAGAGAGAGAAAGAAAGAGGGATTGTGTCTCTCTGAGAGCGAGAGAGCGAGAGAGAGATGGGGCACAGGAGAGAACAAGAAAGAGGGGGAGTGAGAGTGTAAGAACAGTGTGTACAAAGGCTTAAGGCAGAAAACTGATTCACAAGGCCTTTGCTTTGTTATTGCTTACGTGTCTTGCTGTGTGTGTGTGTGTGTGTGTTCATCAGGCTCTCTCTCAGCAGGCTTGTGAATCTGCCACTTCCTCTCTCTTTCCTCCATCATCTAGCTAATATCTCCACTGAGCCATTTGCCATTTTCTCCCCCCCCCCCCCCCCAGACACACACACACACATACACATACACCCCAGTCCAGTAAATCAGGACATGAAACTATCATTTACAGTCATAAGCAACCTCACGGCATGCCAAACTCACCCAGACATTCCACATATGCACATTCCGTTCCAATCAAACATTCTTACACACACACTCACACATACAAGCTATGTGTCTATGGTGCTAATGGCCTGAGATGAAGCGCCCCCTAGTGACCCGATTAAGTGCTGCCTGCAGGCGCTGTCTGATGCTATGTCTCATTGCTATTGATCTGCTGAGATGTTCATTTCCAAAGTCCAAAATAAAATGCCGGGGTTCCTAGTGAAAGTCACGGGCACTCAGATCAATAAACGGTGGATTAAACCTAAACAAGTCAATGCTATCTGGCCTCTGGCACTAAAGGGTTAGTCCCAACCTCAGAGGGATTGGAAAAAAACAGCACTAGTGTGGCAGGGGGGAGGTGGTGGTGGGCCACCACATATCATAATCAATACACGAGATAGGAACCACACATCATAATCAATGTTGTAGATAGGAATCACACATCATAATCAATACACTAGTTAGGCGCCACAGATATTGCAATCAATACAGTACTTAGCAACCACGCACACCCATACACAACAATGCTCAGTCTAGCAATCACATGTAAGAATGAATGCGCTATTTGCAGGCGTTCACTACAACAATGCATCAGTATGAAACAGCATATTACTACAATATACCAGCAAGCACATACTGTGAAAATGAACCAGTTTGCAATTGCACAGACGAGCAGACATGTCTACTGTGGAATGCTAATAGGTGAGTGTGTTTGTGTGTGTATGTGCCATCTGCAGAATGCCAATAGGTGTATGTGTGTGTGTGTGTGTGTATGTGTGTGTTATAGTATGTGTATGTGTTTGTGTAAGAGTGTGTGTGTGTGTGTATGCCTACTGCAGAATGCAGAGACATACTGGGACATACAGGGACTAGGCACATGTTTTATGTAAGGTGCCATGGCAGGCGTGGAGATTCAGGTCATGCATCATGGCACTATGGTGGCCCTGTGTGTGTGTGCATTCATGAGTGGCATGCGTATGTGTATGTGTGTGTGTGTGTGTGTATGCCAAGATCAGTCAGTGGGGAAAAATAAACGTGTGTTGTGTGGGCATACTGTATGAATAGGTGTAAGTGAGTACGTGTGTGTGTCAGGCATAGGCTCACAGTTCAGTCTAGGCCAGTATGTTTGTGTATATATGTGTGTGTGTCTGTGTGTGTGTGTGTGTGTGTGTGTGTACGTGTGTGTTGCTGGACTCAGAAGACTACAGATAAGTGTGTGTCTTCAGCAGCAGCTGCTGCAGGGGCTTTAGTTCTCCGCTAATGGAGCACCTGCTGCTCCCCTCTGCGCCCACTGTTTGGCCTGTGTCACACACACACATACACTCACACACACATAGCCCCCCCACACACACACAGAAGAGCGGCTCCTCACACAACAAATGAGTTGGGGGCAGCACGGGATTGTGGGTAAATGTCAGGCCAGGACGCTGGCGTTAATGTCTCCACCCGCGGTGACAAAATGGCTTCTTCCGGCGGCAGCCCAACTGCAATGCTGCGTGTGTGTGTGTGTGTGTGTGCGTGTGTGTGTGTGTGTCACCTTGGCTGTGATTAATGATCTCTGGGCTTTAAGGAAGAGGAACTGAACTATTGAATGGCCCAGCGTCTCCTCACACTCCTGCTCCCACTAGAGTGAATTAGATAGCAGGTCCCAATCAGAGGGAGCCGGGATGCAGATAGAGTTGCTGGAACACAGTCATCTGCTCCACCAAGGACATGCAGAGGGGTGGGGGAGAGAGAGGGAAAAAGAGAAAAATAAAGGAGGGAGAAAAGGAAGAAAAGAGAGAGTTCCAACAGATCCCAAAACTCCAAGTTGGGAGAAGTGAAGTCCACTGAAAGACAGCTCAGAGTCAGCTGCGAGAAGCTGAAGAGTGTGTGTGCGTGTATGTGTGTGTGTGTGTGTGTGTGTGTGTGAGAGAGAGAGAGAGAGAGAGTGAGAGAAAGAGGGATTGTGTCTGTGTGTGTTATTATATTTTATTTTATTTGTAAAGAATTGCACATTTTATTGTACAATTAATTAACTGCTTTGGCAATATGAGTGCTCTTGTCATGTCAATAAAACACTATGAATCTGAATCTGAGATGTGTCAAGCCTTCATAGCTGAAGGTGAGTAATTAGATCCAGCAGGTTCTGCTTCTTTGGTGAAGCCCCAGTGAGTCTCAGAGGTCTGTATATGTGACTGTGTGTGAGTTCTGTGTGTGTGTGTGTGTGTGTGTGTGTGTGTGTGTGTGTGTGTGTGTTTTGAATTACTTACTATGTGCACCCGGTACATGATGCTGATCCCCAAGGTCATGAAGGGTTTGGAGAAATCAATGACTTTCTCCCTCTCAGCAGTGATGGTGAGTCCAGCAACAGCCAAGTCTGCTTTCTGTAACACACACACACACACACACACACACACACCCCCCCCCACACACACACACACACACACCACACATCAAGGAAGAGATTAAGTTTACCTTTCAGCAACATTGCCATGCAACAGAGATGAACACAAAGTTGAATCCTGAAACACACATACAGCACACACACACAAACACACACACACACCTTATGTCAATAGGGAGAGCTTGAGGAAACTGATTGGTACCACATACACACGACACACTGTAACGCACACACACCCACTCATGTGCACGCACACACACTGTCCATGAGACACATTACTGATCAGTTCTGGCACGAGAAGAAGTGAGTTGTTGTCCAACCCTGTCCATTAATATGAGCAGAGGCAAAGGTGGAAGGACAATATTTGAGCAAGGCAGAATAGATCATCCCCAGGCGGGCAGGCAGGCAGACAGGCAGGCACAAAGAGAGACACATTTCACATTCAGCTGTGAGAAAAGCTGCTTCCAGTCATCACAAAGGCCATTCATTCATTCCTGGGCTAATGTGTCACATTAGAACAGCACAGTACAGAGAGAAGCTGGCTGATGAGTAGTGCCTCTCTCCGTCATCTTGTCTGCCTCTCTCTCCCTCTCTCTCTCTCTTTCTCCCAATTTCCATGCCCAATTTGTCTATTGCAAAGGTTGAGTGTCATTCTCTCACAAATTATTCTCTCTCTCTCTCTATCTCTCTCTCTCTCTCAAGACCAGGTCCATTGAGCCAAAAGGCTCACTATCACTCAGTCTTAATATGGACAATTTCCTGAGTGATTTCGCTCCCTGTTCACCTTCAGTTGCTCCTCCTCACCTCTCCCTAATGAAGATCAGTGAACAGGACATGGATTGGATTATGGTAGATTGTATAACAGATTAGATTAGATTAGATTAGATTAGGTGGACTAGCGGCTTTGGGCCTTGTGTTGGAAATCTCATGTCGTCTCATGTTCACTTTTCCAGATGTAGGAGAGATGAGCTGGTCGCTATGGCAGCCTGATTCTGGAGAGACGGGCTGGTCACTATGGCATCCTGATGCTGAAGAGAAGGGCTGGTCACTATGGCAGCCTGATGCTGAAGAGAAGGGCTGGTCACTATGGCAGCCTATAGCGATGGGCTGGGCTGCTAAGGCAGCCAGAGTGGCCACGTCATCCCTGTCTGGGGATTCTGGTCCGTTGAGTCATTTAGTCCAGTCTGAGGCTATTAGCCAACCATAGCTCTTATCAGCTTTCCTGCAGCAACCATTTAATAGCTTCAGACCAGGAGGAGAAATACAAATTCAGAGAGAGAGAGAGAGAGAGAGAGAGAGGGAGTTAGACAGAGAAAGAGAGAGAGAAAGAGAGAGAGGAAGAGAGAGAGAGCATGAGTGAAACTCCCTTGTGTGACTAGTGTGTCAATTATCAGCTTGGGGACCCTCACACTCCTGATCAATACCTTACCTGAGTTTCATGCTCTGGATCTTTCTCTCTCTTTGTTCCCCCTGCCCTATGATGAGCTTTATAATGCTCAATTACCCACTTTAACTTAGACTGTGGAAGATTTGGGAAATAAAGTGATTTGTTGATTCTGCACGGTGACTCCTTCAATCAGATAAATAAGGTTAATGCATCTCCGTCTCTCTCTGATTTGGAATTCCAGACGGTTGAGTGATTCAATGAACTCTAATACTATAAGCCTGACTGAGCCCTTATCACCCGCGCCTCCAGAAGCATTTTAATGGCATCAATCCGATTGGAGGGGGAAAAAATTGGCCCTGACAGAGTGTGTGGGTGTGTGTGTGTGTGAGTGTGAGTGTGAGTGTCTTTGATGATGTGTGTATGTGTGTGTGTGTGCGTGTGTGTGAGAGAGAGAGAGAGTGGGTGTGTGGGAGAGAGAGAGGGGGAGGTAGAAGGAGAGGAAGCAGAGTGCAAAAGTGTCTGGGAGAAGGCCAGGTTGTAATACCAAATCATTTGCCCAGTGGCAGCAACAGTGGCAGTAGCAGCAGCAGTAGTAGCAACGGCAGTAGTAACAGTGGGACTGCTACAGTAGAGCAGTAGCAGCACAGTTGCTGTTAGCAGCAGTAGTAACATTGGGACTATTAACAGCTACAGTAGAGCAGTAGCAGCAGTAGTAACACTGGAAACAGCTATGGTGGTTGTTAGCAGCAGTAATAACACTGGGTCTATCAACAGCTACAGTGGATATTAGCAGCAGTAGTAACACTGAGACTATTAACAGCTACAGTAGCAACAGCTACCATTAGCAGCAGTAGTAACACTGGGACTATTAACAGTATCATAACAGATTATGTATTAACAGCAGTAGTGATAGCAATAGCACCACTATTAAGAGATGTTGTAACAGCATTTACATTTACATTTATGCATTTAGAAGACACTTTTATTCAAAGCGACTTACATTTGTCAACTTTGAATTACATCAGGGCCAATCTTCCCTAGAGCAACTTAAGGTTAAGTGCCTGGCTCAAGGGCACAACGGTGGCAGTTGGGATTCAAACCCCCAATTTCTGGGCTACTAGTATGCTAACCAAGTTCTTTAACCGCTAAGACAGCACCGCCACAGTTGTGACAGCTGTAGTGTTAATAGATGCTGTATTAACATCAGTAGTGACAGCATTAGTGTTAATAAATGTATTAACAGCAGAAGTGACAACAATAGCAGCAGTATTGACAGATGCTGTATTAGCAGTGACAGCAGCAGTAAGTCTCCAGACTCCATGTCAGGGTCCTATGTGAGTCCAGGGCTGTGTTAACACTGTGTTTTCCACTCACTGACTTCAACTTCACAACTTCATCCTAATATGGGAATGCAACCATATTGTTTTCTTTGTGACTCAAAACATGCACATATCTTCCAGGGTCAACTGGGCACTATTTATAAACATGTCATTTATTCTGGTTGCCAAGACAGTTCTCGGCTGTTGTGACAAAAACTGTCTATATTCCACTGCAAGCTGACATAGATCTTGCACTAAAAGAACTACAAGTGACAATCACCAAAGTGGAGAACGCAGATTCAGAGGCTGCTTTTATGATCGTTGGAGATTTCAATCAGGCATCTCTGAGAAAGGCACTACCAAAATATTTCCAATTCATCAATGTGAACATCCTCTGCCCACCGTTTGGCAAATCGGATCACTCTTCTGTCCTGCTCCTGCCAGCTTATAGGCAGAAGTTGAAGCAAAGCACACCCACTGTCAAGACGGTTTGCTGTTGGTCTGAGGAATCAGACAGTGCATTACAAGAGTGCTTTGATTGTGCTGACTGGGGTATGTTCAGTGATGCATCAAGCCCTCATCAATTTGCCTACAGACAGAACAGATCCACTGATCCTCCACCACGCTGCATTCCTCCCTGACGCATCTGGAGAAGAATGATACTTATGTAAGACTTATGTAAGACTACAGCTCTGTATTCAACACCATTGTCCCCAGTATACTTGACAACAAGCTCAAGTGTCTTGGTCTACACACCAGTCTATGCAGCTGGATGTTGGACTTCATGTCAAGGCGTCAGGTGGTGAAAATGGGCTCCATCACTCACAACTTTGACCATCAACACAGGCGCTCCTCAGGGTGCTGTCCTTAGCCCTCTCCTTTACTTTCTGTACACTCAAGACTGTCCAGTTATGTATAGCTGTAATATAGTCATTAAGTTTGCAGATGACACCACTGTAATTGGCCTAATTGCCAACAATGATGAGGTAGCCTACAGAAGCGAAGTCACCAACTTAACACAGTGGTGCCAGGACAACAACCTTTCTCTCAACACTGCAAAGACCAGGGAGCCGATAGTAAACTTTAGGAAGAAAGGAGATAAATTGGACCCCATTATCATCAATAGTTCTACAGTGGAAAGGGTCAACAACTTCAAATCAATATCGCAGAAGACCTGACTTGGGACAGCCACACTGGCCAGATTGTTGAAAAAGCTCAGCAATGTCTTTTCCATCTCAGATGACCAAGGAAGTTTGGTATGCGAATAAAGATCTTAAAGGCCTTTTATAGAGGCACCACAGAGAGCATCCTGACCGGAAGCATTACAGTAAAGTTCGGAAGTTGCTGTGTTACCAAACGAAAGGCACTGCAAAGAGTTGTGCGGACAGCACGAAGCATTTGTGGATGTTATCTGCCCTCCATTCAGAACATGTATAAGAGGCAATGCATCAGTAAGGACCCCAGCCATCCTAGTCATGGACTGTTTCAGGTGCTACCATCTGGCAAGCAATAGCGTTGTAGTCTTAAGGCTTGGACCACCATACAACAGTTTTTTCCACCAAACGACAAGGCTTATGAACACTGAGACAATGACAACCTAAGCCTGTGCCTGTCAGTCTTGTCACTACAACACTTTCCATCTTTTTTTTTCCCTCACACACACACACACACACACTCTTTCTGAACACTTAACATACTATTATTTATTATTTATTTTTGAGGAGCAAAAATACAAGAATTCTTATACTAGTATAACAAGATGCAATAAAGACAATGTTAAATGTTGAATCTTGATATGACTAATTATGGGATGCGCCAAAATAAACCAGCCATTGTTTCTATGTTGTTCAATGAGATGTCCTCATTTAGCATGGCTGCTCTGGCTACTCCGGGCTGCTGGTGGTTTTCGAACACTTTAAACCATCTGACGTGACTTATCTCTGAGTGAATGAGAAATTATTTGAACAGAAGAGCTCAGAGCAAACAGCTGCAACTGTCTTTTTAATTTGGACTTAAATATATGAATAAAGGCTTCCCATAAATTCCACCACATTATCAGTCTAGTGCGTTTAGATTTGTTGATGCAGCTTGTATAATCGTACATTTTTCTAGAAAGATAGCGTGACAGCGAGATAGATAACACATCAAAGTATAATCTGATAGGATCATGACCAGCAGCTGTGAAATAGCGTAATTTACATTTTTCATTAATGCCTTCTGTTGAGCTGATGCAGTCCATCCCTGCACAGTGAGCATTTCAGCATGGTGCATTCGAACCAGAAAATTTCCATCGTAAAAAAACAATGGATACCACAGCAGCAGCACCTCCTGGGAGAGATGTGCTTCCTGTCAACAATGTGTTTATGTAAAATCATCAATAAAATAACAAGCGTTGCAGATGTGAATGCACCATCCCCTTAAGTATTAATGCCTCAATAGCTTACATAAACGTCAGTCTTTACATGCTGCCGCAGTACGAGTCTATCTGCATCCTCAAACTCGCCGAACAACTCTCCGAAGACTCACTATTGATGCTTTGTAAACAAACAGTGACTGATTTAGAAAAGAGTAGAAAATAGTTTAGAGTGGTGGACTGATAGCTGGTGCCCAGTATAAACCCTGGTCACTAGGGTACAGTGTAGTGTGAAAGTGCTCCCAGGGCCGTTGCAACAGTGAAACCAGGAAATTGCCCTTGGGCCCACCAATTAGGATGGTGCCCCCTTGAGGACAGATGATAATATTTGAATATCACAATTGTTTTGGCTCTGTGATAATGGCCTCAAAATGTATTATTCAGGCAACAGCTAATGATGTTTCTGAGAAGCCCCGAGTCCCTGTTGCTTAGGGCCCCCAGAGTCCCCTGAAACGGCCCCCTGTGCTCTTCAAATCTGAAGCTTATTACTTGGATAGCGAGGGAGTGTTGACTTATTGGTTTGTCTCGCTTCTATGAGGTGTGAACAGTAAAGCATCATAACTTTCCAAAAGAATGACAGAAAAGGATCAGGTTGCTTATATTAGACTCCTTTGGGCTGTATGTAGGTTTATGACTCAGGAAATCATTTTAGACCAAAAAGCCTTCAAGGAGACACTATATCTTTCTGTGATAAAATATGAATGTAAACAACATCAGATTTAGCACCTTAATCCAAATCAATACATTGTTTGTCCTCTTCTACTTTACTCGTGGAGAGAAGTAGAAAGTTTTTGCATCAAAAAACTTATTCTGAATATGCTGCTGCCCTTTCCAATAAAACACACAGGCAGTGCTGTTTCATTGGCTACAGTCTCTGTTTTCATCACTTCACTTCCCCAGGGCCTCTTGCTGACGAGCTCGAACACATTTTGGAGAACACCAGAAACACATTCTCAAACAAACTGATAACTGCAGCCACCCCTAACAAAAGGGTCAAAACAAAAACAAACGGTAAAAAAAGTAGCCTACGCAAAAAAATATTCTCTTCAGAGAGCCTCTATTAGCCTCCACTGTAAGTTGGATTCTAAACAGATCTGCATCAGATGACCTCATCAGTCTACACAAACTGAGGTTCCAGTAAGACACAGACCTGCATGAGGTGCTGACAGATTGCTCAAAAATGTCTGACCCCACAACTTCTTACACTTGTACTTCTTACAGAATCCTTATTTTCCCCTGAGATCCTGAAGAGACGTGTAGCTTTGGTTGTTTTTATTCAGAGTTCATCTCTGAGCTACTAAGTATCTGGTTCTGGTTGGCCACTTTTTCCTTGTCCTTACTATATGCTGACTGTACACTTAACTCTGAGTCCTTTGAAGAGTTGCTTTGATTGTGACGGCCAAAGTGCAGTCTTATCTTCCTATCTGAGCACATGTCAGAAGTCTCTAGATGAATATGTTGAAAAGAGCCATACATCTGGAGTTTTGGGCTTCAATGTGAATGCAAAATCAAATACGATTTCATCTTTAACGTTCATTAAATGACAACTTTTGATGTCATATGATGTGTGCATTGTTATAGGCCTGTTCAAGTACCTGTTCCAAAGAACTGGGCAGGATGAATTCCTAGCATGACTGCCACTTTCAGTGGAATGTGCTTCCTACTTCTCCTGCATCTCACAAGCATTTGAAGGACAGAAGCTGTTTCTGAAAATGCCAACTACTTGCCTACTTTGTTCTGCTCTCATACTGATCTCTGCAGAAAGCAGAGTGTGGTATGCACTACATAAAAATAGAACAGGAGTAGTGTATGGGCCTCAATAAATGCACTTGTAGTCCATTAATTAATAAGGTACTATAATATAATATAATATAATATAATATAATATAATATAATATAATATAATATAATATAATATAATATAATATAATTAATTTTGATTGATCAAAAATAAGCTCAAATACAACCTTATATTTAGGCAGTGAATTGACATGGCTTTCACTGGCCCTTTTGACCGCTGCAATTGAACTACAGTTGATTGATCACAAACAGAGTTTGTTCTAATTCACCCATCTTTAGTGTCTGTTTCTAAGTTCAAGATGTACATGAAGAAAGGCACATTCATGACAGCTCTGTGGCTAAGTACAACCTCTCCTAAAGCCAAGGTAAAAATGGCTTTACATTCTGTGTCCCCTTTGAAAGTTTTAAACTTTGAATCTTAATAGTCATCTTTGACTCTCAGACTCAGTGGAAACTGTACTACTTTTAATTTGGGTACGCTGTCTTGGCAAAAACACTTGAAGTGGAGGCGGAGTGTTCCTGAATAGGATAAGACTTAGAGTAAGAGTATTAGTCTCCTTTGGGTTGTATGTAAGTTAGACTGATGTCAAGTTCCCCCAGGAGTCTGATAGTGTGTGACTCTCCTCTAATCAGCCCAGTGAGTGCCCTGTTCTCTCCTCTCCTCCGTTCTCAGAGTTCTCCCTGCTGGACTGAGAGCTGTGGAGTGTTACTTTCTGCTCAGAGGCCCTCAGTGGTGCCAGAGACTCCCTGAGGAGGGGAAGGGCGGTAGGGTGGGGATTCTGTGGGTCTGACGTGAGGAGAAAAGAGGAGGGGGAAGGAGAGGAGAAGGGCTCCCAGTTATGCCACTGAAAAGAGGGAGCCTGTAGGTGCCAACTCATTTACCTTCAGCAGTCTGACAAAACTACAAACAATATAGGTGCCCCCTACGCCACTAAACAGACAAAGAAAGAGAGAGAGAGAGATGATGATGATGACTGCACAAGAACGAGGGCAGTGCAGAGTTGAGGATGGAAAAAAACAAGAAAATATAGCAATAGGTGATGAAATATTCATCAAACTCATCAAAATCAAACTCATTGTATATTAACAATGATTACTAGACCATGCAGTGACTGAAAGTGTGGAATACAGAAAGGGGAATCAGAGCTTAAATAATGTAGAGACACTCTTCCTCTCTTTGTGTCCAATTCCACTTTCAGTCAATCATGACACCCTGCCGCCCACCCCAACTCAACCATTCCCCCATGAAAAAGTGTGAAATAGAGAAAAAAAAAAATCAAAGTCTTAGTACCTCTGCTGAATAAAACATTGGCTTTGGTGTCCCTGTGTGGCTGTCAGTTTCTCTCTGAGGAGAATAGTGCATTGGGACCAGGGAGGGGAAGTCACAGGACAGGACTAACTTCTGAGGTGTCCAGAGGCCAGTGGGGCAGAGACAGAGAGGGGGGGGGGGGGGGAGAGGGAGAGAGAGAGAGAAGAGATAGAGCCCAGGTGTCAAGAGACCATTGAAGCACTGAGGCAGTACTGAGGTGTCAAGAGATCACTGGGGCATCAGGAAGGTTTAACACTGAAGTTTCCAGAAAAAAAATCCCCAAATATGAGGAACTCAGGAGGTCCCAAAGATTGAGATGTGGAGAAAGCCCTTAACACTGAAGCTCTGAAAGACTCCTATACCTCGCCTCCAAAAAAATCCCTTTTCTAACGGGGCAGTCATGGCATAGCAGTTAAGGAACCTAGCTAGCATGCTAGTAGCCTGGAAATTGTTGGCTTGATTCCTGGGTTCCACTGTGCCCTTGAGCAAGGCACTTAACCCTAAATTGTTCTAGGGAAGAACTAATGAACTAATTGGTAGTTGATAAATGTAACTTGCTTTGGGTAAAACCGTCTGCTAAATGCATAAAATGTAAATGTAAAATGTAGTGCTGTCAGTGTTAACATGTTAATGCATGTGATTAATGAAAAAAATTAACGAGCTATTTTTTTAACGCAAATGAATCATGCTGACACATACGTCACATTACAAGTGCTGTGATTGGTTGAGTTTGTCCACTCGCTTTGTTTTGTTTGTCCGTGTTCCAACGGGCCACTCTAGGTACTTTTAGCAACATGCTAGTCCACTGTATAGACTTTGTAAATGATTTAAGACATTGTTTTGAATTTAGCGGCAGGATTTCCCAATTGTACTGTGCCTATCTGTCAATAATGTTTTAAATTCAGCAGGCAGTACTTAGGCAGGACTTAGGCAGTCATGAGACTGCGTGTTACAGGCTTGTTAACAAAACATAAACTGACAGCCCAGCCCAGTTAGATATTTTTTTGTAACAACAAGGTTGATGAAATATGCAGTGTCTCTTTTAACAGTAATGTTAAAAAAATGTAACAAAATGGAAGTATGACAAGGGAATTTGCTCGACTGTGTGGTGGAAGAATAGATAGTTTGACTCCAAGCAATTTGGTGAATTGTGCTATGCAATTGTGGACATAGGACCACAACAGCAAAAAACAACAGCAACAAGGCAATGAATGCCCTTTTGCACTGAATCAATACAGAACCATAAATCAGCCAGAGAGCTCTATCCGGGGTTTCTCTTGGACATAAATACAAGCAGCAGAATACAAGCAGCAGAATGACAGTTGTAGATGATTCATAATGGCATCTTTAAAAGAGTTGACGGACATGTTGAATGAGAGTACAAGGAAAAGGCCAACCACGGTAGAATTGAAGCAAGAGGAAGTGTGCAGAACTTGTGTGTGTGTGTGTGTTGGGGAGGGGGGGTTAAAAAATCATGTGGTCAATCACCCTTGGGCACCTCTGTCATAGACAGCCTGTGGTAACTACAAACTTTCACATTGGGTGTGTAGGAACCCCAGGAGCGCCACTTTGCTGAAGCCTGCACTAACCAGGGGCATGTGTGACATTCTTTCTTAACAAAAAAAATAAATTATGGAATTTTAAATGTGTGATTAATTGTGAATAATCGTGATTAACTTACATTTTCTATTGTGATTCATTTTTTTTATTGATTGACAGCACAGCACAGCATTATCTGAGACAGAGAGGGAATCCCAAAGACTGAGTGGTGGAAAAAGTCCCTAAAACTATGAGAGACCCATAATTAACCTCCAGAAAGTCGCCAAAATCAGAGCCACTGAGAAGACCCCAAGAATTGTGACGTAGAGAAAGCCCCTACAATTCAAAGACCTTCATACAAATACACGAGAGGACACACCAAGGCCCTCTCTCCACTTTGAGATATGAGATACCACCAAACTCAGATTCCAGAAGTCATTCCTCTATTCAGAGGTGGTGAGGGGGTCCCTAACACCCATAGAGACCTCCAAGCACTAAAGCACTGAGAAAGCCATCACACAGAGACATCAAGAGAGTGAGTCCCAAACACAGAAGTATTAAGAGCTCTGAACTCCCTCTGAAACACTACATCTGAAGCATCTCCTCTAGGTGTCAGGTCACTCCCCCAAGCTATGAACCCTCAATGGCTCAACTGCCATGAATTGGCTTTGTGATTGGCTGATTAATGCCAGGTAAGCATTCAAGCGTCCTGGGCTTAAGGTTGGGGTTCAGCCAGTAGCTTTAATCAGAAACATCTATCCCCTTCCTGCTCTTTCCAGTGGGAGAGTGGGTGAGAACCTGAACAGACTAAATGTCAGGTTGTCAGACCCCTTCCCCTGACTCCTCTCTTCTCTCCAGTACTGGTGGTGATGATGGTGGGGGGTGGTGTTGGTGGTGGTGAGTTAGAGCCAGAGGACATGCTGAAGGTCAGGGGAGCAGAGCTCACTTAGAGGGAACAAATTGAGACAATAATAAGACTAGGCACTCCTTTCTTTATTTCTTTAATGGCTTTGCCCCCCATTAGCCTGCTGAATTAAGACAGATAACTTCTCCACAGCACTCTCCTGCTGCCCCTCAACTTAGATGACTCTCAAACAGAAAACCACGAGCGCAGAGCACTTTCGGAGCAGATTTAGGACAAGGGGGACGATTTTCTCTCATAAAGAAATCCATTCCTTGCCTGTCTGAGACAGTGACAGCCTTAAAAGGCTAATGAATCACCCCAGACCTCTCAAATAAATAAATTAATAATTTTCTTCTTCTTCTTCTTTCTCCTCGACTTCTTTCCTGAGTATGGCCACGGTTCAGTGCAAAGGGGAATTGTGTATGTATGTGTGTGTGTGTGTGTGTGTGTGTGCACGAGTCGTATCTCATAAGACTGGTGTGACCAACATCGCCTCAGTGATCAGTGCTTCACAGTCCTCTACTTCCAATTTAATACAGCTGTTTGCGTACATGTATATGTAAAAAAGAAAAGAAGATGAGAGGGGGAGAGAGAGAGGGAGAGCGAGACACACACACACACACACACACACACACAGGAGCCTAATAAAGTCAGCCTGCTCCATGAAGGATGCCGTGACACGTCATGGGGACATAACAGTGTGGTGGAGGTTGAGAGGACAGTCCTCCTCCTCTCCTCCTCTCCATCACCTCTTCATTAAGTAAAAGCCATGTGCCGGAAGGCCATCCTCAACAGAGACACGAGAGACACACTCAGCACATATCTGTTTTCTCACTCCTCTTCATCATCTTCCTCATCCTCCTCATCCTCACCAGCACTGTTTTACTCAATTTTTAGTTTCAATTAAGTTCTTTAGGGTCAATAGATCTGGGTGTAAGGGCAGTGTCTTTGTTCTATTAATTGAAGGATAACAACATGCCTAAGACCAAGCCATTCCAGGCAATCAATATGTAGCTTCAGAAGCATGGCAGTGAAAGGGATCATGTAATTGGCTGTTGAGCTAAAGTAAAGACAAGCAATGCCTGGAATTACTGACAAAAATTTAAGATGAAGTTTTACTTTGTAATGTGATCCTGTGAATGTTTCTGCCCTTGGGATATCTGTACTTAAGGTGAGGTCATATATTCATCGACTGCTGTGGAGGAACCTGAGGGACTCTTGTGCCGTTCAAACTCACCCTGGTCATGAGCTCGCCCACCATGCCCGTCCAGGTTCCGTTGGCGCCTGAAACACCGTAGACGCCGTCGCCCACCAGTCGGATGCGATACTTGAACTTGAGAATGTCGGCCAGCTCCTTCAGCATGTCCACACAGAAGCCCTCGTAGCGATCGTTCCCCTCCAGCTCCTGGTAGTTCGGACGCAGCATCACATATGGATTCTCCTGCAATCCACACCACACACATGTGGCCCTTTAAATATATTGGACTTCATACACTATTGTTTGCACCCCTGTCACATCACTAGTTCTTCCTTTACTAAAAATCAGGAACCATCAACAGGCTATTGCTAATGATTCCCAATTGAATGTGCGAGGCCAAGTGTTAGGTCCAACATGTGCAAAAGCATGTACTGATGTACATACAATATGCAGCATGTCAATTTGATACCACATCTCTGTAGATCTGTGTGTGTGTCTGTGTGATAGACACTTAGTATCAGGGAAAAGGAATTAGAAAACAATTTTACAATGTTGCTTTCAGAGCTATTCTAAGAGGTTACTGGTAATAATTTGTAGTGAAATACAATAGTGAGAAATACGACCTGTCGTATACACTGAAGCATTACTGTTTTTGCTTTCCTGTGTGTTTGCCTTCCTCTCCTCTCTGCACCTCCTCCTCAGCTGGCTATTAAATTTGCACCTCATTTGTAAGGCACTTTAGATGAGTGCCAACAACACAGCCATCCATTTCAATGTAAAAGGGGGTCTGGTGCACAGTGTCTCCCGGTAATCACCTAATTGGCCACTCGTCCCAGCCCCAGTTCTCTTCTATCAGAGGGTGTTTTGGGGAGGAGGGGGTACTACAGATTTACCGTCTTGTTCACCTCTGGTGGGGGCACCCCAATGACACCCAACCCTGCTACTCCATAAAGGCAGCTCTTAAAATGAGCCTTTTGACCGAGGGCGTCAGGGGATAGGTGTGTGATTTACGGCTTGTTTTCTCACGCAAACGGAGAGGGCGCGCTGATTTAGGGCGAACACAAACAGATTTATCACAGCACCTCTTCTCAAGTTATGCCAATGGGTCCAGGCATTCCCACCAGAGGCATTTCATCACAGTGAGAAAGAGTTCTTTTCCTGGAAAAACACACCTATGTGCACCTGGGCAGGTGAGTTCCATTTATTTGTGGGATATAAATAATACAGAAAAACCCATGCTGTCACTGTGACAAGTTTGAGAGTGTTTGGACCTGGATGAGTCATTGTGTGTGTGTGTGCGTGCGTGTGTGTGTGTGTGTGTGTATGTGTGTGTGTTTGTGTGTGCATGTATGCATGTGTGTATGTCTGTGTGTGTGTGTGTGTGTGCATGTGCGTGTGTGTGTGCGTGCATGTGTGTTTGTGTGTGTGTATGTGTGAAACAAAAAGAACAAAAAAAGGGTGACCAAGTGCAGGGGAAAGTAAAATGTTACACGGATCTCTGTGAAGTTGTGCAGGAATGGAAAGGTGTGCACAGAATGGAGAGAGAAAGAGAGGGAAAAAAAGAGAGACAGAGATGAGGGTAGAAATGATTGTTCGATAGTCATTACAGAAAGCTCTGGCAGCCACCCCTATCTTCTCTGCAGCGGCTGTGGGCTGTTTGGGGAGACGCTGGATTGATCAGTTTCAGCTTTTGGATCTCAGAAACCCTCCCTAAGGACTTCACAATACATCCATGGTGCCCTTAGAATCACCATGGCAACACGGCCTTACCTGTCTTGGATTTATTTTGCCTTCTGGTCTTTTGCTGCCTGCCGTTACTGGCAGTTGGCTCTGACTTTGGAGATGGGCAGTTTGAAAGAAAAAGGAAAAAAAAGATTTTGAAATTCAAGCAGGAAGAAAAGTCAGGATGCAGAAATAGAAAAATGTTGGACCAGTGGAGCAAACCCTGCAGCATGACTCAGTTGTATAACCCAATAAGGCAGACTCAAACCTGCATTAACCTTAGAGGGAGAACCACCATTCAACACACACCTTCTATAACCCCTCTATGTGAACTCTACCTGCTATAACCTCTGTATGTCAATTCCACAATGACCTGCTATAACCTCTGTATGTGAACACACAGTCAAATACGGATGTGTAGGTGAATTTGACAGCAATCTGCTCTAACTAAGGCATGCAAACTCATCGCCTACCTACTATTACCTCCACAGAGAGGCCCAATTAGATCAACACTAGAGAGCACATCTCAAAACCCTGAGTCAGAGTCCTGAGAGCGGAAATGCAAATCCTTCCACTGGTGCGTTTGCTCATTAAATCAGCCACGCATGTTAGCTTTGCTGGGCACTGCCACTTCTCCACTGTGGACACAGTTCATATCCCCCCCCCCCCCCACACACACACACACATGCACCCAGCGCTGGGCACAATATAAATGCTAATTTCTCCGCTAACCACCCAATACCAGCCATCACTCAGGCGGCACTGCACAGTGTTCTGTGCAAACAGGGCTTATTAAACAGCAGTGTCTCATGGACCAGTTGTCCATTAAACAGTGGGATTCTGGGGGCAGATTGGAGCTCATAAAAAGATCTGGATTCAATTAACAGGTCTGGCCAGCAGGACCTGAGGAGGAGGGGGCAGCAGCAGAGCATCAAGCCAGTGATGGACAACTAAGTCTGATGTATATGAACGTGTACTAGTGTAATAGGCACACATAATGTGAATAATTATATATTTACTCTACAAATAAAACTTCTATTACAAGATGAGGAGGAGATCTGTTTCTATAGCATTGCCAATGTTGTAATTTATTGCCACTGCCATAGTTGTTAATATTATGTAGCTCTTGAGCTTCCAATATAGAAGAGTCCTCAGTCCACCATGTAAAGTACTAACACAGCAAGGCTACACACCTGCCCTATATAATGTGTGTGTGTTTGTGTTTGTGTGTGGATTTTCGTCGGCTTTCTTGGCTTTCTTCGCACTACTTGATGAGTCACCCTCTCTCTCTCTCTTTCTCTCTCTATCTCTCTCTCCCATTTGCCTCTGCCATAGTCTGTGGTGTAGAACACCAGAGCAGTAATAAACTCCACAACATAAAAACAAAATATTCTTGAATAGCTATGGTTTGACTGAACTGAGATTTAAAAAAAAATTATTTGAGCTCTCTCATGGCTTTCTCCAGGGATTTCTGTGGAGTGGGGTGTGGGCGGTAGCAGATACCACTTTAGTGGTTGTTTTTCTCCCTGGAGATACGAAGGTGCTTTCTCCGGGTACCAGGGGGAGGGGGAGGGGCAACACGAGGGGGGAAGTGGAGCATCAGAAAGAGGGAGAAAAAAGCAATTTGTTGTCCGAGCTCACGCTGGGACACAAACTGTCTCACCAGTGTGCAGCACGAGCCCCTCCGCACAGCCTGCACATCGCTAGGGCTGCCTGTACACCGAGTTTTACTTTCTTGGTAAACATCTGGCAAAAGTTATCTTTCCAATAAACAGACCACTGCAGCTCAAGTTTGTCTACCCTTGACTTACAGTGGCCTTTATGAATGGAAGGCAATATATGTTTTAAACATCTATGCAGGTTTATGGTTTCTAAATGGCCATGTTTTGTATTTGTCAAAGAGTTAGCCTACTACATATGGAAATCTTGGGCTTTGGTTTTGTATCTGTATCTTGTATCTGGCTTATGAACAACGATTGTTCATAGTAAACCTACTACGGTATAACTGAGCATGTTACTTTAAACCTAGCCTCACCATACCTTCCTAGTGCTTCCGCTTGATTATCATCTTCCCATAGTGCTAGTCTGGATATGATCCCATTGAGCTTGTTGAAAGTGTAGAACGAGGGTCTGGTTTTATTACCAGGCTACTTTAAACCAGTAATGCATTTTCAGTACAAAGCCTGGGAAAACCCATCCTGATCTGTAAGCTTGAGATCCCACTGCAGCTCAGTCTGGCCACTAAGCTTATTTCCACTTTATTTTGTTTGGCTGAGATAGGGAAGCAATCAAAAATGTACTTTTACCCTGACATGATGAAGGTGGGCTTAACAAGGTTTTGTTTCCACCCTATTCTGTCTCGTCTCTGCCAACATCATCGAACCATTGATCAGATTGGTTGTAGGTCTGTCTAATAGCATACCAAACTGCTATTATCTCCACAAACTGAAGCCTGTGTGACAACGAGGCTGGCATTTACATGTTTACATTTAACAGTTTTACTTCCAAACCCTACATTTTCTCTCTCTCTCTCTCTTTCTCTCTTTCTCTGTATGAGCACTTCATCTCTCTTTAGTCCGAGTTGTGATACTAGTGCTCCAAAGCCTACCATTTTACCGCTTGATTCAAGCTCAGCTTTTGACACTGATTATAGCATTGCACAGCACCTCTTAAGTGAGCGTGTGCTACTTCATTCATATTTAATTTGAAAGTTGAAAGTATGTGTAATTTAAGGAAAGTAGCCCTTGCTACCAGCCCAGGGGTCATGTCTTCAGTAGGGTGGCATTTTTTTTTCCTTGGGCCTCTCATTACATCCTGACAACCACTCAGTTTTATTTCCATACTTTATGGAGGGGTATGGAGACCAGAGGCATGAGGGGACCAAATACTTCTCCCCATGACATTACTGCAATA
Source organism: Tenualosa thibaudeaui (assembly GCA_027481765.1). NCBI lineage: Eukaryota > Metazoa > Chordata > Actinopteri > Clupeiformes > Clupeidae > Tenualosa > Tenualosa thibaudeaui. The sequence goes on from JAIFZK010000008.1 coordinate 5,842,244, forward strand.
CGTTCTGCAAAATAAGGTATATGGTGGTGGTGGTGCAGGTGGTAGAGGTGCTGTTTAGCAACCGGAGGTTTGCTGGTTCGAGCCCTGACCTCATCGAAGTGTCCTTGAGATACTGAATCACAAATTGCTCCTGGTGGCAGGTTGGCACCTTGCATGGCAGCCTACGCCACCGGTGTGTGAATGGGTGAATGTGAAGCATACTCTGTAAAGTGCTTTGAGTACTCGTAGGAGTAGAAAAGTGCTATATAAATGCAGACTATTTACCATTTACAAGTTCACAGATCAACCCAGTTGTGGAGGGCTTTAGATGTTAATTTGTAGCAGTGAATAAAATAACTACTGCCTTTATAAAATATATGCCTTCCACCAAGTTCTTATGGGGCCAAGACCCTTAAGAGCAGTTCAGAACTGGACATTTGAAAATAAGCTTTTTTGTTTAAAACGATCCAGGCTGTAATTCTTTTTCTATTGGCATTTGGCCAGAGTATTGACTCCTTAGACCCAGGACTCTGCTTACAAATGCAAGCATAATAAAAGCTCCACTTTCTCTTTAGTCTAGAGTAGGTTTCTATCTCCCTCACTGTGTTAAAAGAGGTATATCTGGGACTGGGATTCTCCAGTATACTCATATCTACCCCCCACATACTTCAAGGTATTCTAGAGTATACCAAAGAACATTGAATACTGATCAAGATAGAGACACATAATACGTTACAATGGGATCAAACATGAATAGTTCTGGTCTGCATAAGTGGGAGTGTCACATAACGTCACAATATAGACTTTTTAATGATCTCCTATATCAGTGTATGAAGGCTCGACTGGTCTGCGTAAAGGGGGATTTCCCCCCCTCCCTCTTGTGAAAATAGAACACGGAACTTAATGGACATTTGTGCCTCTTGCTCCGCTTTCACCCTCTCTGGGTATACTGTGCTGTTGCACGGTCTGGGATACCTCAGGATACGGACCACAGCTAGCTGATCCAGCATCACTTGGTGGGTGGCGGTTAGTGAGGTTCACCTTCCACTGTAAAACACTTTGGACATTCAGATAAATATGAAGTGTATAAATAGAAGCTGTTGTTTCTGCTGCTGCTGTTGTTGTTATTGTTGTTTAGTAATATGAGAGTGGAGTCCAGTCACTGGGCTTCTGCTTTGTCCCTATAGAGCCCTATAATAATAATCTTCAATAAATATACAGTAATTATGAAATAAATCTATAATCTTCTACCTCTACAGGTTAGGTAGACGTTTTTGCTGTATGATGACTGTATGATGTTTAAATCTTTGGGTTTAATTTAGCTAATCATATTAATTTAATTTGTACTCATTTTAAAGAAAAAAAATACTGTGAGTGCTTTGAGGAAATGTTATTGTGAAAATGCCCCAAACTGAATTCATTTACATTAAATACTAATTCTAGACCGTGGCAACAGAAGTGTGTCTCTTCTTGTTAGGGATGTTATGAGGTGAGGAGCAAAGCAGCAATCTGGAAATGCAATTACCAGTGTGTGTGTGTGTGTGTGTGTGTGTGTGTGTGTGTGTGTTTGAGAGTGTGAAAAAGAGAGAGGGAGAGACAGAGAGAACAAGAAAGAGAGAGAGAGAGAGAGAGAGAGATCTGGTCACTCACTAGTATGGTAGTGATGGTAAGTGTGGTGTTGAAAAGTGTATCGGTCACGTTGAGTGATGGCAGTTTTCTCTCCATGGACAATCCCTGCTCCGAATGCCACTGTCCAATCTGAAATAGACACACACACACACACACACACAAACACCTCAAGTCAACAACAGATCAAACAATGACATTCTATAGTAGTTTCCATGTGTTATTATTATGTGAAACACACACACACACACATTTGAAAATTATGTCATGTCAGCATCTGCAGTGCCGTTCCCATAATGCCTCAAACACAGCCTCAACATGGACACCCCAGAGATGTCTTTTGGCTTTGGTTCAACTGCTACATTTCTGTACATTTATCAAACAGGTGCAATTATTTACCCTACCCCATGTTTACTTCAGTACCTCTCAAAGCATTTGTTCTGTGACGCCCTTCAGGGACTGCAGTGTGTTGTGTAGTCAATCATTGACTGCTATAAAAAGTTGCTCTTCCAGCAGTGAACACACACACACACACACACACACACACAAATGTTGTGTTCTTCCAGCTGTGAACTCCTGAGCTTTGGAATGGCAGATTTCCTCTGAGAATTTCATCAAAAGATTTTGTGTTCAATTTACTCTGATCGGCCTCTAAGAAAGACTGGGACCACCTTACTTGCATCCACACAAACACAAACACACATACACACACACACAATCGCAGCCCAGACAACGAGGGAGGGTGTGAGGTGTGTGTGTACATGAAGAAAGCAGAGGCAAAGGAACACATCTACAGTGGGGAGGAGGAGGAGAGGAGAGGCTGAACCACAGTGTAAGAGAGAGACAGCAAAGAAGAAAGAGATGAAAAATGTGAATTTGTAAGGGTTAATGAGAACACAGAAAGAATAAAAGATACAAAGAGAGAGAGAAATGAAAAAGAAGATGACAGGGTTAATGAGCGAAGCAGAAAGAAATAAAGATAAAAAAGAGAAAGAGAGAAATAGAAAGAGAGAGGGAGAGAAAATGAAAAGAAAGAGATATACCATGATGGTTAATATGTGTTGTCAGGTGTTAGAGGCATCGAAGCATTGTCTCACTGACTCCCCCAGAGCAACAGAGGAAGAGTTTAAGAACAGAGAGAGAAAGGGAGATAAAGTGAGAGAGAAAGACAGAGAGAGAAAGAGAGAAAGAGAGAGAGAAGGGTGGGTGAGGGGAAGATATAGCGAGAGATAGAATGAGGGACATAGAATAAAAGAGAGATAAAGCAAATGGAAAAGAAACCAAAAAATGTGTATGACTACATAGTGGAAGCCAGAGCAATGAGAGAATAAGAGAAAGTGTGAGAGTTCAAGAAGAGAGTGATAGAGAGAGAGGGGGTGGAGGGATAGAGAGAGGAAAGTGGATGAGATAAATGGGGAGTGAATGAGAGGACAGGAAGCTGGAGGAAGCCCTTACAGCTCTAAGCAAGCAGGAAGAGAACACAGGCATCCGCCGGCAATCAGCAAATGGCCTCACATATACAAACACACACATACACACACACACACACACACACACACACACACACACAAACATACTCAAAGATTAATGACACCCACTCTTATATGTGCGTGCATGACACATGCCGGTATAATTACACACGCACACACACGCACACACACACACACACACTTTAACTTGCTCAACATCCTCCATCTGCTGCATCAGGGAAGAGCTCCACCCTCTCCTCTGTGTCCTTCGGATAGATGTGTACAGCAATGGCACACACACACACACACACACACACTCACACACGCATGCACAAAATAGAACTGCACAGCATCTGTTGTTCACCTCTAATGAACGATGCATACATTTGCACACACAGGTGAGGTACCAAACAACGTCACTACCAACACCACATGTCCTTGATGCTCTTTGGTCAAGGTGCTCTGAATTGTAGTCTACACCTCAGTTTTTGAGTGTGGGCTAATTATAGTGGTTCCATCTCCTACTAATGGAACACCTACCAGTGGAATTTCAAATATAAACACATACACACACACACATATACAGACACAGACACACACACACACGTGCTTCCAGGGTGTTGCTTTGCTGGGAATTTGTGTATGCATCATTGTAACTTCACAGTTTATATACAGTGTGTATCATGGACCTTTCCAATAAGTTAATGAATGAATGAATGAATGAATGAATCAACCCACAAATGTTCGTAGTGTTTCACTACCCTACCACATAATGATATACTGCTGTGTTAAAGAAGGACATGCAAAGCCTGTTTCCCACAAATAATTTATAACCACATCACAATTCCAGCTGTGTCTTATTGGTTTGGTCTCTCTCTCTCTCTCCCTCTCTTTCTCCCTCTGTCTGTGTGTATGTGTGTGCTTGTCCAAATCCAGCAGAGAACAGGAGAGAGAGAGAGAGAGAGAGAGAGAGAAGAGAGAGAATAGGAATGGGCAATAGAGAATGAGCAAGAGGGAGAGAGGTAGGGGAATATGATGAAAGGATGAGTGAAAGTGTAAGACAGAATGTGTGTGTATGTGTGTGTGTGTGTGTTTGTGTGTGTGTGTGTGTGTGTGTGTGTGTGTGTGTGTGTGTGTGTGTGTGTGTGTGTGTGTGTGAATAAGAAAGTGAGGGAATGCAGCACTAGGACTGTCTATGTGGGATAGCTCAGGTCAGCTGAGGCTACTGAAACAAACCCAGATACTAAGTGGGGAGGGATGGTGTGTGTGTGTGTGTGTGTGTGTGTGTGTGTGTGTGTGTGCCTGTGCCTGTGCACATTGTGCAGGCAGCGATTCCCACAGCTCACAATCACAATAGATCAGGGACAGCACACTGCTCACAGTTACACACTCCTAAAGTCCACAGAGGGTTTCTGACTTAGAGGCTGATGCTGCATTTTCAGAATGATCCATCTGAACACACACAACCACAGGCTCAGGACAAGGACTTTACAGCCTCCTGGCACCACACGAAAGTTGGCACTGCAATACAGACAATAAAGAACAGGGCTGGGTATTGTTGTGGAGAGAAAAGGGTATTTATTGTTGGGGAATTATGTAAGGCCTCTTCACAAAGACAACAAAAAGAGAGAAGTAGGAAAAGAGTATCATTTCTGAAACTTATACTCTTTTACTGTAAAACCCTTCCAGCTAACGCCACATTATGCCGCTAAATGCTACAACTGCAAGTCTGTGTATCTGGAGAGAACTAAATACCAACAGGAAAAAGTCTCTTAACAACTTTTTGCTGTGGCTACAACTGTATTTTGCACTGTTGTGGGTGTATGTTAGCGCTGAGCTAGAGTTGGCACTGCCTTGCCTAATAACTTGAGTGCAGCAAAAGGGCAGCAGTAAAGGTCACAATGCTTTATTTTCTATCAGGAGATGACCTTTCTGCACGATCATCATTCCAATTAGCGCCCCATGAAGCGCTAGCGGTAGGCTAACACAAATATCTCAGGCTGCTGCAGAAGGCAGCCACCAGCTCACACACACACTCACACACACACACACACACACACACACACACACACACATACTGCCCAATAAGCCTGTAGCAGTAGCAAAGGAAATGCCCCTGGAACATCCATGAGCCAGGGGAAAGGCAAACACTCTCTCATCAGCAGGGGCAGCTCGAGAGGTCAGGATGCACACACACACACACACACACGCGCGCACACACACACACACACACACACACACACACACACACAGCCTTCCACACAGGACACTTTCTCTTCACCTGCAACCCCCTTCAAAACACACACACACACACACACACACACACACACACACACAGAGCCTTCCACACCCCCTTCAAAACACACACACACACACACACACACACACACACACACACACACACACACAAATACACACATACACACACACACAAAGCAATTTCTGGTTTTCTCAGTGTCTTTGTCAGTGGTTGTATCTGTGTGTTTTATCAGTATCACAGGAGCAGTGTGCTTTAACAGTCCTTTTCTTGCTCTCCCCGCTGTTCCTTTACTGTAGGATGAGACAAACACAGATCATGGCACCTACTCAGCTATCTATTCATGAGACACTACCACTGCCCTCACAAGTTCTACAACACACACATGCACACACACACACACACACACACACATGCACACACACACACAGGTGGACGTGCACACAAACACACGTGCATTCACGCGCACACACGTACACAAACACACAAAGTGATCTGAATGTGTTGTATGCCATCCATCTGCTGATGTATTCAAATGGTATGTGACATATCAATTATCTCTGCTGCCTCTTCCTCCTGTTTGCCCAATATAATATCATCCCACAAGGAATCCCATAGCAGCACAAATGGCCAGTCAATCACAACAAATCCTCTGTTTAAACCACAACTATCACTTCTGGCAAGGCACTCAATAAGCAGTGCAAGTGAAGTTTCCATCAACCCTGAGAGAGAAAGAGAGAGAGAGAAAGAGATAGAGAGAGAGAGATAGAGAGAGCAAAGCACTGTCTCAAAAAGAAGAAGAGAATGAAGAAACCCAGACAGGATGGCACTGGATTACAGTGTGACCTCTAAAATGCACACACTCTCACAAACTCTTTCTCACACACACACGCACAAGCTCTCTCTCTCTCTCTCTCTCTCACACACACAGGTTTTGTGTGAGGTGAAGAAAAAACACTTCAGAATGGTTATGTATTAATACACTATTTTTTTTTTATTTGTGTGGCTGTATTTAATGAAATCTTATCAAAGATTTGTTGTAACAATTTTAGAAAAGCAATAAGCCACTTGAGTTCGTGAGTTTGCGCTGGATTTAGAACAGCTAAGAAGGGTCCTCCGCTTCGCGTCGTGCCAAACAACACCTTTAGCTATTCTAAATCCAGCAGAAACCCACAACCTCTCATGGCTTATGGCTTAATTCGCAAACAGCAAGGAAGATTAGCTGCCAAATACACAGCTTGTCCACAATGTTGTTAGCACTGATGGAAAAACACAGTCTTTCTTGCTTTCACAACACGCACGCACACACACACACACACACACACACACACATTTATTATTTATTTGAAATGACTAAAGCAGCATCCAAATAGTCACAACAGTACAAACAATGTGCTAGTACTTAATGAATAAATAGCAGGACTAAATAACTGCACATTATCAATATTAAAAAGACATCATTAAGGATAGAGATTGCACCACCTTTTCCAAACATGCAAACTCCCTATAATTGCAGACATACAGCAACATTTGGCTGTTTGCTTAGAGTCCCTCTTACTCAGTCCAGTAATTTGCAAGCCTCTGAGTCTGTGAACAAGTCCTGGGCTACCATAAACCACTACAATCAATTTGTGTTACAACCACAAAATATTAGGGCATTTGTTAATGGTTGGTACACCTACATTATTTTGTGAGCTTTCAAATAATAATAATAATAATAATAATAATAATAATAATAATAATAATAGTTTGTTAGTTTTTTATTAGTGTGTTAGTTTTAGGGCAGTAAGAGCAGTCTCTTAATAACCCAAACTTGTAAATAGTGCCACTCATCAACACAAAAACACACACACACACACACACACAGCCCTACATGTAAGACATGTCTGTGTAAGCCTAAAGGATGTGAATGGCTTTGATAAGACTCAGTATTTCCTGCAGAGCCTGAATTGAAACATCCATATAGGCTTTAATGGTGTTCAACAGGATGTTTCTCATCCACTTGGGTTGACTGACTCTACACAACACACCTCACTTCAAACGCCAGACACTTGACATGGTGTAGTGGTGTGTGTGTCTGTGTGTGTGTGTATGTGTGTGATGTAGTCAAGACTGTGAAATCAGGGGATCAAAGCTCTGTATTGGGTCATGCTGGCTATAGATAGAACAGCCAGTCAAGTGTCAAGAGAGATTACCACACATATCATCTGCTGCATCATCACCATTATTACTTGCACACATATGCACACACACATGCACACATTCACTCTCATCTATACAAACTACAGATAGACACACACACATATACACACATACACTATCACCCATTCAAACTACACACACACACATGCACACATTCACTCTCATCTATACAAACTACAGATAGACACACACACATACACTATCACTACACTACACACACTCACACACACACACACACACACTCACACACACACACACACACACACACACAACCTTACTATGCCTCCACAGCAATTAAAATGACACTGTGCCCATGTTTCTATAATATGCACACACTCATACACACACACACATACACACAGAACCTTACTATGCCTCCACAGCAAATAAAATGACACTCTGTCCATTTTTCTATAACACGCACACATGCATACACACACACACGCATACACACAGACACATCCAATCTTACTATGCCTTCACAGCAAATAAAATGACACTGTGCCCATGTTTCTTTCACAACGTAACACGCACGTGCGCACACACACACACACACACACACACAAATCCTTACCATGACTTCACAGCAATTAAAATGACTGCCTAACCACAACAATGCATATACACCGTGCCCATGTCTCTTTGACAATGTAACACGCAGACACACACACACACACACACACAAACACACACTTTCTTTCTGATTTTCTTTCGTTCTTTCCCTCTCCACTGTTGGCTGGTGTCCTTCTTGCACAGTGAGGATTGGCAGAGTGAGTGAGCTTTATCAGTCACTCGATGCCAGCTGCCATTACCCCACAGCATCTGTGCTAACATATGAACTTGTGTGTGTGCGTGCGTGGATGTGTGTGAGTGTTTGCGTGTGCATGTGAGTTGTTACGTGTGTGTGTGCACGCAGCGTGCATGCATGTGAGGGAGTGTACACGTGTGTGATAGCAGTTTGAATGCATCCAATTCTCTGCCCTGGCATCCTCTCCAGTTTGTGTTGCCAAGGCATCCAAACCTCTTAACAGCCACTGACACCCTAAGCCAACACACACACACACACACACACACACCACCAACAACAACAACAACAACAGCACCCCCTCTCACAAACATACACACACACAGAGCATGTGAGTCAATTTTTCACTTGCCCCAGTTAATCATATTCAGACACCGTCTCACACAACACATCAACCCTAGCAGTGTGTAGAGACACACAGTGGCACTAGGCGTGTTTCCATCACATGCATCTTCAGTACTGTTGCCTCTAGACCAAAGATTCACAATGAGAGGCTCGTTAGCAAACAAAGTTAACCCATTTAGCTAACTAGTAAACTGACTATTTATGTTAATTTCTATAGACTTAATAAGCATATCTGTTAGACAGAAACGGTTGTTTCATTGTCTGACTGTGTGTCTGTGTGTACTGTACGTGTGTGTGTACTGCATATGTGTATGTGTGCATTTGTACTGTATGTGTGTTCCTGTGGGTACTGTGTGTGCATGTGTGTCTGTGTGTGTGTGTGTGTGTAACGAAATCTGAGCAGTTTCAGTTGGATTGATTTCCACTTTGGTTGATCTCTGTGGTTAGGGTGGTTACATGATTTCAATTGGATTATTGGTAAGAGTTAGGTCATATTCACCTTTTTCTCACACACACAAATGCACACACATGCACACACACACACACACACACACACACACACACACACACAGGGAGACACTGTTTCACACACTTTTTTTTTCACACACATTTTTTTTTATCTTCACCGATTGATATGAAATAGCTGTTGAGGCTCCACTCAAACTTAGAACTTAGGCTTAGGCTTGTGGTTAACTCATTCACTTCCCATTTCTAGGCATAGAAATGAGCACTGAGCATTTGCCATGGTCATGTGCTCAGCACCCCAACCAGAAGACAACAACAACTGTCAGCCTCCTTCTAGGACTTTCCATAGCTCTGTTTCTAGGGGCTTATTCCATCATGATAATTAATGTAAAAATGGTGTATTAAACTTTTAAGATATTTCTGGAAGCACAGCAAACATATACTTCATGCAAGTTTAGTTTTTGTTTAGCTACACATGATAAACAAGCACACAAACAAATAAATAAACAAACATCAGATTTGCTAGCAAGTTTGTGAGGGTTTGCACAGGCTAGGGAAGGAGATGCCTGTGACGAGTTTTGTCATCGAAAACACACAAACTCCTGTGAAATGTACTTTCCGATCCCCTCACAGTGTAAACACACACCCTGTCCTCACCTCATCCAAACCTGTCAAACCAACTTCAAATCAACAATTCGTGCTACAAAAAGATTTTCAAACTCACTTGTTCAATGGTACAGGAAAAGCCACACACATTTCACTTCAGCAAGGGACATACCCCTGATACTTTATGCAGTCACCAATCTTGCTCCCAGTACTTTTGACAACTCAAAAATCTCACTGCAATAAGTACAGAGTTTTTCTTTGTTGTTTTTTTCCAGATGCGCCCCGCAAGAGAATAATCATCTTTGTCGCTGAGCATTATTTTAGCTGTCCATCTGAAATACATTGTTTTCCACTGAATGTCACAAATATTACGTCTTACTTTCAAAGTGCTGTTGCTACATTGCAATTTTCCTCCCCATCTCTCCAGTTCAAATAAAAGAAAGCGTTGCTGCACTAGAAAAAAAGAGACAGATTTGACATAATAATGCTAGCACCGATAGTCAAGGCAATCTCTCTCAATATTCATCATGTGCACTACCAAACACTATGCTGCATGTCTGAAATAACAGTGCACTTAAGAAATATATATCGCCTCCTCTATGTCTATAATAACAGCAGCAGGGGACAGGACACATACCCCTTTGGAGTGAGAAATGAGCCTGCAACTTTCCCTGGTGAGGACATGGAACGCCTATAATGGGGAAGGACACATCAAGCTCCCTGTGTTAGTGGACTATCACTAATATGTCCTTATTGCTCTATCTGTTAGCGGACTGTCACTATAATATGTCCTCGCTGCTCCCTGCTGGATGGCTGTCAGTGCAGCATAGGAGACCACTTAACTACTTTCAAAATCACTCAGCTCTCACCTGGGATGAGATTAGAGCCACTGCGCAGAGCTGCAATGTTCATGACTACACACACACACACACTCTCACACACAGTCACAAAACACACTCACGTACACACATACACATATGCACAGCCTGCACTATAGGTGTCTTTCCGCTGCCGTGGCTTTTGGCTTCATGGCAGACAGAGAGAAGATAGACAAGAACTAAACAGAGGTGAGAAGAAAAGAGAGGAAGAAAAAGGCAGAGAAAAGCTGAGGAATGAGAGGATAAAAAATTAATAAAAAAGTGGAGAGGGGAGGACTTGGAGGAAGAAAGAAAGTCAAGGGAAGAACAAGATGAAGAAATAAGGGGAAAGGAAAGCAGGAGAGAGGCGTGATGACTTCAGGGGAGAGGTGAGTAGAGCAGAGAGAAGAGATGGAGAAAAGAAGAGAAGGAAGGAGAGGAGAGGAAGACAGAGTAGAACCCTAAAGCTAAAGAGAAGAGAGAGATAGAGAGAATGTGTGTGTCTGAGAGAAAGAGAGAGAGACTGTCTTAAGAGAAAGACAAAGAGAGAGAGACAGAGAGTGTGTGTGTGCGTTTGTGTTGTGTAAGAGAGAGAGAGGGGCAGAATGCACAGTACTATAGATGGAAATGGAGAGAGGATCAGAGGAGAACCAACCCACTGGAGAGGAGAGGAAGAGGAGAGTTTTACTTTACCTGCCTTAGGCCATCCTTGCTGTTCTGCATGATTCGCAGGGCGTAGTTGGATCGCTGGCCTTTGCTGTTGAACTCAATGTGGCCTGTGAGACCTTCCAGTTCTACCTGTCCATGACAGAGGAGAGCACAGGTTGTTAATGTTAGCACAGAGTGTTATTATTAGGACAGAGTGTTACTATTATCACAGGGTGTTACTGTTGGGACAGGGTGTTACTGTTATCACAGGGTGTTACTGATAGCACAGGGTATTACTGTTAGCAAAGGGTGCTAATATTATCACAGGTTGTACTAGCACAGGGTGTTACTGTTACTGGCTGAGCCTGCTGTCAAGGCAGATTCCTCTCTGCCATCTACTCACGAGGAGGAGCAGTTAGTTCTACTGGGTGGAAATGTTTATACATGCTTCAGGCTGGGCCTTCCAGCCGCAGGGTGGTTCAAAAGCAGTACAAGATCCCTGTGCAGTATGTGTGTGTATGTGTGTGTATGTGCATGTGTGTTTGGGCATGTGTGCATGTGTCTGTATGCGTATGTGCCTGCATGTGTGTGTGTGCATGTGTGTGTGTCTGTATGTGTGTGTGTGTTTGTGTGTGTGAATCAGCCAGCTCAGGAATGTTTCAATTTGGACCTGACCTCGATGAAGGTTGATGTGTTCATCTGGATGAAAATGATCGAACATCAGAGATACAGTTCTTTGAAAAGGGGCAAACATTTGTGGCAAACATGTTTTCTTTGAACAGAACATTTTTAACATTTTTTTAAGCATTCCATCTCCACCCCACCCATCCATCTAAATGTAAGCAGGAAAATTAGCCAGATGCATATATGGGGGTTGATGGAGGTATGTGTGTGTATGTATGTGGATGTTAATGGGGGGCTGGAGGTGTGTATGTGTATGTGTGTATTTGTGTGTGTGTGTGGATTTGAATACTAAAGGGGGTGTGGAGATGTGGATTTGTGTGTGTGTGTGTGTGTGTGTGTGTGTGTGTGTGTGGATGTGTTGATAGATTTGCGTGTGTGAGTGTGTATGTGTGTTGTATCACATTTTGTTCTTTGTCCTGCCACCAGCACTAGGTGACCTGGAACAACAGGACCATTGGTTGATTCACACCAGATTTCTCCTTTAATGGGGAGTTGGAGGTGTGTGTGTGAGGGATGTGGATGTTAGTGGGGTATGACAGAGGTGTGTGCATGTGTGTGTGTGTGTGTGTATTTGGTCTTGTCTTACCATCCTTAGGTAGTTCATGAGGCTGGTTCCGTGCTCCCAGATCTTGGAGGACTTGCAGGAGAGTTGAGTCGCTCCCACATTTTGGCTCCGGTTTAACTCTTGTACTGCTGCCACCACTGCATGGACCGCATCAAACAGCAGTGCTGAGGAAAGCTGTACACACACACAAACACACACACACACACACACACACACACACACACACACACAGACACAAACACACACACACACACACACACACACACACACACACACACACACACACACACACACACACACACACACACACACACACACACACACACACACACACACACACACACACACACACACACACACACACACACACACACACACACACACACACACACACACACACACACACACACACACACACACACACACACACACACACACACACACACACATACACACACACACACACACACACACACACACACACACACACACACACACACACACACACACACACACACACACACACACACACACACACACACACACACACATTTGGATAAATAAGTAACAAGCTATGCTAAGCTATCCTTTTATGGTTTGAGATTTATCTGAATAGGGTACTGTGTAGGCACACACACGTATACATATACATACACATACTTACACCAGTTCCTGTGTAAGTGTGTGTGTGTGTGTGTGCATGTGCGTGTGTGTGTGTGTGTGTGTTTCTGTGTGCGTGTTTGTGTGTGTGTGTGTGTTTGTGTGTGCGTTTGTGTGTGCGTGTTTGTGTGTGTGTGTGCTTGCGCACTAATGAAGTGCTGGTAGGAACTGAACTAGCCCGTAGGGCAATTAAGTGGCCTGAACCAAAAGCATAAAGAAATTCAAATCAGTAAAGATTACTTTTCATTGTGTGTGTGTGTGTCTGTACACTGATAAGGCGTGTGTGTGTGTGTGTGTGAGTGAGTCTTGCTAGGTCTGAGGTATGTATGAAGATGAGTGTCTGTAGGTTAATCTGGGAAGGAGACCTCACACACTCCCCTCCTCATTAATAAAACAGGAGTCACACACGACTCATTTTCAAGATTGACAAAAAACACACACACGTGCACGCACACACACACACACACACATCAGACACACCAGACACACTTAAAACTGCTGATAATTAATTAAAGATAAGACTTAATGAAGGGGAAGCCATCACCACCGCCCAAACAAGGGCAAAACACACACCAATGGATTCCATAAAACCTTCCTGCAGGCTTTTAATGGAGTACAAATGCACTGCACCCTGTGAGCTTGTAATGAGCAGCTTCTGGTTACATATTGGCATTCTCAACACATGAAACATTTATTATGGGATAATGATAGAACAAAGAACATGGAGGCCAGGAGAACAAAGAGCAGAGTGAAACAAAGGGAGAGAGCAAGAGAACATCTGTATGAGTGTGTGTGTGTGTGTGTGTGTGTGTGTGTGTATGTGTGTGTGTGTGTATGTATGTGTGTGTGTAAGTGACTGAAAACTGGGATGGGAGTGGGGCAGACAGATAGAGAGGTAGAGAGAGAGAGAGAGAGAGAGAGAGGTGTATGGGAGAGTGAGAGAGATGGTCAGAACCAAAGTGAGAAGTAATCAGAGGTGATGTTGAGTCCCACCGGCGTGCCAGCGAAAGGCGCATGGTCGCAGTTCTCTTGCCAGGAGCGGTTGAGGCTGAGGAGGAAGTCCTGGAAGAAGGGGTGTGTGTGGTTGAAGACGGAGAAGCCCAGAATGTTTACGCGCTGGTCCGCCACATCATCCAGACGCAGCATGGAGAACTCCTGATGGAGAAAGAGAGGGAGGAAAGGAGAGATGGGGGAAGAGATAGAGGGATAAAGGCAAAGTGGGCATTAGGGAGAGAGAGAGGGAGGGAGAGGGAGAGAACATGAGAGTCAGAGATTTAAGTCTTCCATACTCTCATAAAGCACACTTCCAAGTGAATGATATTTCTATGCATAGATATGTATGCTGGTACATATATATATATATATATATATATATATATATATATATATATATATATCAGAGGCGACTCCTCCATTGAGGAAAGAGAGGAAGAACTTCCAGGAGAAATTTTAAAAATCACAGATATATCACGTCAAAAACAGCAAAAGGTTCACCAAAATATCATCCTGCCTTACTCCCTCATTGATCCATTATAAACACTACGAACCTGGGTGATTTGCGGGCTCCTCTTTTAACATGGAGTGAATGGCAAAAAGGGTGGGTCAGTTCAAAATACTCGTCTGTCATCAATCAGCCAATCACCGGAGCCACATTCGTCAATGGGCCCAATCAGAATGAAAGGGTGGATTGACGGGTTGACACACAAGGTCTTGTACTATTGTCATTGACGACAGACCTGTCATTCGTGATGGTGCGGACAGCGGAGAGTTTGAGGTTTACGTTGTTGTGTTAATAAATAACAGGATGGAAAAACGAGACGTATCATGATGTCAAATACCCTATTTCACACACTGGAGGACGATGAGAAAGTGAAAATCAAAACAGAGGGGAGACCAGTCCCAAAAATTGACATTGAAAAACCGAATGGTAAGGTCAGTGTGTTTAACACCAGATGTTACCAAAGATACCCATGGCTAACTGCTGGTTTTACAACTAATCATCTATATTGCTGGCCTTGCCTGTTGGTAGGGAAATCTCAAACATGGTCTGTGCAGGGATTTAGTGACCTTAAAAATTTGGACAAGTGCAACTACCACATTGGTGCAGCTATTCACGTAAAATTGCTAGGTAGCAGACTCGTTGATCACTGGAGCACTGAAGCATTTGATTGATGGATACACTGAAGCGTTTGATTGATGCTATGGCGTATTTGGCCATGCCTGGTATTTAGGGGACAAGATGAAGGGCCAAATTCAGATAACAAGGGCAACTATAGGGAGTTTACAGGGCAGTTGCAGTCTTCTGGTGTTTCAAAATAATTTATGCCACTTTTTACAATGTTGCAGTGTAAAGCACAAAAGACAACTGAAATTACCACAAACAAACTCATGTTTGTTCAATACTCATTGCACTGTATGGTATTTCCTATGCTGACATGTATCCTCAAAAAACAAATTAGTTTTATTTAACACAGTCCCCCTAAGAGCAAGCACCAAGACACCTTTCTGGTTTTGTAATTCTCACCCACCTGACCACTTTACCCCCTGTCCTCCCCTATTTTTGTGACCACCAGTTGCCACTGATATATATATACTGAGAGTATCCTCACCAGCATCATCACTGTGTGGGGTGGGAGCTGCACTGACTACAACAAAACACCCACAACACCCACCTCACCATAAAAGCGACCATGACTGGGAGTAATGCCAGCCACCCCGCACACACTCTCTTCAGTCTCCTGCCCTCTGGGAGGAGATATAGGAGCTTCCTTCTCCACTAGGCTGTCAAGAACCTGAACTCTCTCCCCTCTCCTCAAAACTCTATCTATCTACTCTATTTTTTGCACTATCACAAGATATCACACAGACATTTTTGCTACTCGTGGAATTTTGTGTTTTGATCTTGTCTTGTGAAAATGTTGCTTGTTAGAAAGTGCCTCTTATCTGTTGTGCAGTTTACTGTTCAGTGTTAGGAAAAATGTCCTTATCTGACCTTATCTGCACTTTTTACTTTAGTGTTAGGAAATGTCTTATTTTCTGCACATTTTTTTCTTCACTGTGGGACAGCAAGAAATGTACTTTCGATTCCTGTGTATGCCTGGTACGTGTGGAGAATTTGACAATAAAACTGCCTTTGACTTTTTACTTTGACATTTTCCACATGTGCAAGTAACAGAATGAGAGTCCATGAGCACCAATGGGTGGAGAGACCCCGCAGTCAAAACTGACACAAATGCACAAAAAATTGGGTCCAGGAGCACCAAGAGAGCCGTACCCACACATGAAAGTTTCTGTGCAGTGAGTAGTGAAGTAGACACATGTACTCTGGGGGTATGATGCAGCGTTCTTAAAGCTAAACAGTGCCCACTCTAAAAGCCATACAGTCACTATAGGCTTCTTTCTTCTTTCTACATCTCATCTGTGTGTGTGTATGTGTCAGCATGTGTAAAAAGAGTTTTAAGGTAAGCAGTAGGAAGTGAGACAGACAGAAGCTGAGGACTAATGAAAAAGGAGGTGCATGCACACATGCACACACACACACACACACACATACGCTGACACGCACAAGCACACGAACAGGCACACGTGCACACACACACACACAGACACACGCATACGCTGACACGCACAAGCACATGAACAGGCACACGTGCACACACACACACGTACACACACACACACACACATACACGCACACACATACACAGAGATTGAGAGAAAGAGAAGGCGAGATCAGTGAGAATCTGTTAGGGCATAGGGGAGATGTAGTATACACACACAAAAGAGAGCAGGTGTTAGGGCAAGCACACACACAGCAGAGAGTAGAGGCAGTGTTCTAGGACACAGAAGGAGAGATGTAGTGCAGCTCCACTGGGGGAGTGTTTGTGTTCAGAGGACTCAGGGGAAGCAAAGCTGAATTAAACTCCCAGTGGAATTACACACACACACACACACACACACAATGTTGCTGGCTGCATACCTCTTTAAAAATGTGTGTGTGTAGTGCTGGCAGCGTTTGGCCACTATCTGTCCTGCTTCAGTGACAATATACGGCACAACAGACAGATGCAGAGACAGAGAGAGAAAGATTGAGAGAGACAGAGAGAGAGAAAGAGAAACTGAGAGAGAGACAGAGAGAGAGAGAAAGAGAGAGAGAAAGAGACAGAGAGAGAGAGAGAGAGAGAGAAAGAGAGAGAGAGAAAGAGAGAGAGACACAGAGAGAGAGAGAAAGAGAGAGAAAGAAAGAGAGAGACAGACAGAGAGAGAGAGAGAGACAGAGAGAGAAACTCAACATTTCTAAGAAACATTTAAAAATTACTGCTAGTGGAAAACATGAGTTGGCCAATCAGCTTCAATGTCCAATTTGATAGCTGATAGTATAACCTACGGCTGCTAATCAATAGAGGTCCTCTTTCTCTCAGAACAATGTGTGCTCTTTGAATTCCCAATCAATGTGCTTAAAACTCTGGCACGCTTCAACCTAGAGTTGTTTGAGGCCTCTAACAACAGAACTAGAGGTTGAAACGTGCTGGAGTTCTCCTTTAAAACAATCACAAACAAAGCAATCTTTGTGTATGCCCTGCTGATGCAGGTTAAGTAAAGTGAGTAGCCTAAATGGCAAACGAGAGAACCCCAACAGCAAATAACCATCACCATCAGAAGAGCCTCCAGGAGTATTTCAAGGGGCTTTTCAAAATAGCACCATTTCACCTTTAGTTCCACTGAATTAAACCCCTGATACCAACAGAATCCTTGCCTAGTGTACTTTTAAGCCCATAACACCAACAAAAAGAATAAACCCGTGATCAGCAACATAACCAACCCAAACAAAAATCCTTTGACACCAAAAAAAAAACCTGACACACAGCAACAAGACCTCAGAGTTCAGTATTTCAGGTTACAGCATGGCCTCAATTGGGAACCAGCAGGGAACCTGCCATGGCCACTGGCTTGCCTTTTCAGAAGCTTTATGGCTTCTTTCAGTGACCGTCTTCAAAATTGAAAACCAGACTGAGGTATGCTGGCTGACTTTGCTCTGAAGCCTCTCCACACTTATCTCCACTGGTATTGTGTGTGCTTGCCAGACACGTTCTCTTACTTTAGCTACCAGTTCAGCATACTTTAACTTCTTCCGTTTAACTCCTCCACCACACCTTCAAAAGGAATAGTTCAGTTTCAAAAGTAAGTCATATGCATACAATACTCCGGACACAACACCATGTCTACTCTCAAAGTAGTCACAGTGATGCACTGCAGACCCAAACTGGAGCCGCAAATGCAGTGTTTGTCCCATCTAGCTGTATTGCTTGTATTTGCCTGATGGCCACACTCCTGTCCCCCTCTAAAAAGTAATTCAGCTGCCTCTATCATTCATTTTAGATGTTTATTTGTTTTAATGTTTACTTGTTCTGACAGGCAAACTCATGCAGCGTCACTATTTTCCTCTTTAGATGACTGTTTACACAGATAGTACTCCCAGGTTGCTGTCAACAAGCCTGCAGGACTGACTTGAGCCTTAGGATGGGAGAAATGTATCTGCACTTCAGCTATGCACAGCTTATGAGATAATCAAGCAAATTAATCAAGCGTGCTGATGATAATTCAAAGCTTTCAAGCATCTGCAGGCATCATCTCCAAATGTTTAATTACTGTTAATCAATATTTAGTGAGGAGCCCTCCAGTTATTAAATAACTCTCCTGTTACCCCAGCCTGAGCAGATCATTCAGACCAAGAGGATGTGTTTATTAAACACAGTGGCAAGTCATAGCAACTTTCCTACAGAGATGCACAAAATAAACAGAAATATAATTTATTTGTGAATAAATGACTTTGAGCGCACACACGCACGCACACACACACATACACACACATACACGCGCGTGCGCACGCACACACACACACAGCGTCTTACACCACACCATGATATACAGCTACTTGTTATACCAACATATATCATGGCAAGGCAAGGCAGTTTATATAGTGCATTTCATACACAAAGGTAACTCAATCAGCTTCACAGATTTAAACAAAAAATCGACTCAAAGAACAGAACAAGCAGTAGATAAAAACAAGTAATAAACCAGACAAACATGAGCGAAAAAATAAAACATGACGTTGTAGAAGGCATAAAATGCACAAATAAATACAAACATAAACAAATAAATAGATACACAATAATAGCACAGATTAAAAAGAAACATTAGAAAATGCAAAAAAAATAATTAAAATAAAAATTAAACACACACACACACACACACACACACACACACACACACACACACACAGCATTCAGCAGATATCAGCCTTGAAGTGTCCAGTGGACATGGTGATTGAATGTTCTGTGGTGTCTGCCTAAATAAACTTGAATAGATCATTAGAGCTGAATGATACAAATGATATGGTCAAGGAGACTTCTCAGGGGTGTAGTCAAACACACATGGAGACACCAAGGTCACCAGAAGAACTCACACACTCACTTTATTACTGTAGTACACACATACACATCCATGAGAAGTTTTGTTGAAGGCCTGCACGTGTGTGTGTGTGTTGTGGAGGGAGGGTGGCAGTCTCCCCGTCTTACCAACTGTCACCTGATAAAAGAACCAGAACCAGAGTCAGATGTGTGACACACACACACACACACACACACACACACACACACACACACACACACAGAAATACTGTGGCTAACAAGGCCTTCAACAAAACTTCTCATGGATATAAACACCTATTTTCTCACCTTTTTCTCCAGGATGCAGAGTGATGAACTGCCAGCTATGGTTGCAAACATCCCCCGCCCCCACAACACACACACACACACACACACACACACACACACACACACAAACACACACAGGCACCTATCCAATAAATGCCTTAGGGTCTCTTCTTTTTTCACTACACAAACTCTGTGTATTTGGTCTCAAACACGCAAGCACAAGAGCAAGACCCCAAAAAGCATATGCAATCATGTAGCCTCTGTCAACACCACAGAACACCCCTTTTTAATGAAAGTTCCAAAACTTCTCATGCACACACACACAGACGCACACGGACACACACACAAACACACACGCACATACATGTACGCACACACACGCACACACACACACACACACGCACACACATGCACACACACATACACGCACACACATTCTGCACACGCCCAAAACCTTTTTCTATATACTGACAGAGATAAGGCAAATACAAGCCTGAGGACATGGATGTGGATTTAACCTGTCTGTGACCAAAACTTCTCAAATTCATTCCACAAAATAAACATCAGAGGGGGGCATCTGCACCTCAAACTCCTTTATGGTGAGACACAAAGCCTGCAACTTGAGCCCTACAAGGTAGGAAGAACAACCTGAACCTGTATACACTCAACGAAGCTGCCGCTGGCCAGCCAGAGCGATGTGCGTTCAGGAACAGATGAAGGCCACAGTTATAACACACAGGAAGAACAATGAAAACAATTGATGGTAATCACCTCCCAGTCTTAACCACAATTACACTCAATTAACCAGACTCTCAGGGTGTCTCTAGGAAGGCAATAAACACCTCTCCTACTCTCGCCATAACACAGAAAGGGATATTGATTCTCCTGAATATTAAATATCAATTAATTGTTTTTCTTTTTATAGTTATCTGGAAACGGAGCCATTCTTTTGAGCTCAGTTGAATTTCTGTGATGTTGAAATCCAATTTGCTGTGGCACAGTAGCAACTACCTAATAGCTATAAAAATGCAATACGTATTTTGGGATGATAAGTTGTTTCATGCTTGTATCAATTACTAAGGGCATTTGGTTTCATTACGTTGTTATTCCTGCTGGCACTTAATTACTCAGCCCACTGAAAAACATAAAGCACAAGAAGGCTGCTCAATGCTGTGAAGGAGCCCAGGCAATCACTCACAAACACACTGAAACCCTACAACAAATTACATAAAGGGCTCAAAATGCTGTTTCCTCCACTGTGCATACTGAATGGAAAGAGAAGCTGGAGGGGTTGTGGACTTGCAGTGGACTTAGACTTGCATGACCAGAAGAATGCAAATAAACCCGTTTCAGCTTAACTTGCAGTTGCATCCATGCATAGAAGATAGCATATTGTAGCCTAATATATCCCCATGTGACTAAGTCTTGCACCACTGCATTACAAATTAACTATGCTGACTTTTAATCTCTACCATTTTAACCTTAGAAACAGGAACTGTATTGCGTTTTTTGATTGACTGCATCACACCCTATTTCATTACTCATCATGTGATCCGGAGCAAATTAACAACACTTTGGTACAATGCTAACAATGGGTATAAAATGGAGAGTGACTAAAAGTCTTGGAATATTCTGTATCTAGATCTCCCGTACACACAGGCTTGTCTTATGTCCATAGGCGCCATCTGAGTCGGTATGTAATTCTCTGATTGTTTGTATGGTTTCCTGGATGGTTTTATGGAGTCCTCCTATAGGTTCACATTATTATTTACTTTATATGGGTTTGTAACTTGTTTCTTAGCCTTTGCTGAATTATTAACGAATTTGGATAATGAAGGTAACAGTACACACCAGTATAGCTAGGATTAGTATTTGATGCCACAGAATCTAATCACTGGATGTGTAGCTTAAGTTATAACAGAACTGACACATGTTCATATACAGAGTTGGATGAATTAATCAGAATAAGATCCATAGTACGGTCCACTCTGAAGTGGCCTGAGCCCTCTGTACTCAGAATTGAACCAGAACCAGGTGTTTGTGATTATAGTAGTTTGTGGTAGTAATGTTATAGCTCCTACACATGGAAAACAGACTAGTAACGTATTGTGTTTTGGGCCATCCGAATTTGTCAGACGAATAGGTAACCAGATTTGTGCTACTATTTCTATGATTTGAGCGTTACTTAAAGCCAGGGAAGGCATTCACATTACAGGTTGTGGGTGATCAGATAAAAGACCATTGGTCAACCTGCTGAAATAGCCTATAGCATTATATTTACGCATTTGCCAGCGAATATTGCTAAGAATTCTTTAAAGTGGAGGATATCAGGATTTGATACACCTTACAACATCACCTTTCAACGCCCTCCCCCCTTACAATATTAAACCCCATTCTGCTGAAGGTGGACTTGCACTGGGGTAGCATATTATAACCCATTCAGCTGGATTTGCAGTCGAGCCCAAGCACAGATGATAGCAAATAAACCCCCTTCGGATGGATATGAGCATAAGAGGCTGTTTACTGCATGCTGCTGATGGCCCAGTCATGCCATCTGCCAGGCCTTTGGTAGGTACAAGCAGGGCACTCTTAACTGTTTTAACTCAGATAACTCTAGCCAAGTGCTGGATGCTGAGCAGAGCACTGTTAACTCGGTTAACTCTGGCCATGTGCTGGGTGCGGAGCAAGGCACTCTCATCTATTTTAACTCTGTGGTGACTGGGATGATCCTGCTGGTCTCTGAAGCACTGCATCTCATTTCCTTTCCATCTATAATGTGCTTTATGGATTCATAAATTGCATGGAGTTAGAGTGTAATGCTGCATTGACAACCGGCCATGGAGATCTATTATAATTCATAGAATAATGGCTTACACACGGGAATAATGGCTCATTTGGGATGACAGACACATTATGCTTTCTCAGGCGTAATCCAGTGTTGAGTATGTGTGCGTGTGTGTATGTGTGTGTGTGTGTGTGTGTGTGTGTGTGTGTGTGTGTGTGAGTGATTGACGTCCATGTTGGAAAGTGTTTCCCATTTTTAAATGACTGTCTTCTGCTCTATCTTTTCCCCTGTCAGTTAGGCTCCTGATAATAGCCCGGGAAAGGCGAGGGTAAGGGTGAATTAAACTTGGCGTGTTAAATTCTTTTCAAATTGGAAAACTCAAGGACTTCGAACAAAAAGACCCCAAGGGAAGGCAATCAAACAGTGAGGAAAATAATAAAATTAATCGTCTCTGTTAGACAACCGCATGTGTGTTTTAAAACAAATAATTTCTGCAAGACAGAAGAGTGTGTGCTTGAAAATGGACAAATCTGTCTAATTGGATGTCTGAGTGTTTGTAGTTTGCATGAGTGTGTGTTCTGCTCCTACATTACAGCTAGTTTAAGTGGGATAACCTACTCCCAAAGTGAGAGAGGAAGAGAGATAGAGAGAGAGAAAGAAGGAAAAAGAGAGAAGATCAAAAGGAATGTGTGTCAGAAAGAAATGTAACATGGGATCAATGGTTTTCTCTCAGTTTGAGAGAGAAGGAGCAAGCGAAGGAAGAAAGAAAAGATCAAGTGAATAAGGTGGTGGTGGCATAGTGGTTAAAGAACCTGGCTAGCGTGCTAATAGCCTGAAAAGTTGTGGGTTTGAATTTCACCATAGTGCCCTTGAGCAAGGCACTTAACCCTAAGTTGCTCTAGGGGAGACTGGCTCTGAACAATTGATAGTTCACAAAGTTTCTTTGGATAAAAGCATCTGCTAAATACATAAATGTGATGTAAATGAATAAAAGAGGGGAAGAGGTGGCTTTTTCAGTAGTCCCTCATGGAATAGACTGCATGTGTGTGGAACTAAGTGTGTGTGAGAGTGTGTTTATGTGTCATTGTGTTATCATCCTAGTGGAACTGAGTGTGTGTGTGTTTGTCTCTTGGTGGAACTGAGTGTGTGTGCGCGTGTGTGTGTGTGTGTGTGTGTGTGTTTGTGCTTGTGTGTATGTGTAAATGTATTTTCATCCTGGTGAAATCAGGTGTGTGTTTTGTCATGGTGGAATTGGAACACACACAATTATCATCTATCTACCTGAGTGCTTTCCTTATTTGCCTCCCACTTGGCTGCCCAGAGGTGGGTGAAGCCCAGGCTTGAGAGAGGACCAGTCTTACTATTGACTGGTTATAGCTGCACAATTAACACACGCAAATTCAGAGCAAGTCTGTAGACTTTCCCCCAGACAGACGTGTAAAAGCAGCAGGTGATTGTTCCCACACCTTTCAGTTGAAACCCAGTGTGTTCCAGACACACACAGTGTCTTTGTTCCCGCTAAGAGCTCCTTCAGACGAGAGTCTCACACTTAGAGGCCTGGGAGACGCCTTCAAATGACTGTTCCATTAGTTGCAGCACTGAGGTATCTACCTGCTGGGTCTCACCTGGGGAAGGGCTCTTTTCACTGTGAGACACACACAGACACACATGTGCGTGTGCACACACACATACATACACACACAAACACACACACACACACACACACACACACACACACACACACACACACACACACGTGCACACAGACAGATTCACACACACACACACACATAGATATAGTGCACACACACAGACAGACTCACACCCACACACACACAGAGCATGGATGTCACCTGCTGTGACCTTATTTGATGAAGTGACAAGGAGGAACTCTCCCACTTTTCACTTTCTCTGTGACACACACACACACACAGACACACACACGCAAACACACACACGTACGTTACCTGCTGTTGCATTTATCATCCTTGTCCATGACAGGCTAATCTGCAGTGCTCTATTGAGATAAATCATAATTCCCCATTAAGACAGCTAAAGACAGGGGACGATAAAGGAGCTCGCACTGCTCCGGCTCTCCATAATAAGGGTCACAACATGAGCCCTAACAGATGTTAGACCACAGGTGTGTATGTGTGTGTGTGTGCACATGTGCTTGTGTGTGTGTATGTGTGTAAAAAGAGCACATGACTATTTGGAAGCCCCTAACAGGTATGTACCAAAGCACCAAAAGGTGCATGCTGGCTTCAGAAGCTGGCTTCATATTTTCTTTCAGTCTGTGCCCATAGCAATGTGATATAACAAATTTGTGCTCCACCTAGCTGGGGTGTGGAGCTAATTAGAACCTACAGGTTTAATGACTAATTGAGATTAATAAATGACTTTTAGAAGGATCTTTACTTTCTAAAGCTGGAATATCAGAAGCATCAGGAGAAGAAGAAGAAGAAGAAGAAGAAGAAAGCTTCTTAAAAGCCCGAGTGCCTCTGGTCCCGCTTGTCTAAATCATGCTAATGTGATGAGCGCACAAAGTGTGGTTTTACAAAGCGCTCACAGTGAAGCAGTGAATGAAGCACGTCTGTGGTATTGACCTTGTTTTCATTTTGCCCAGAGACATGCATTTGTATTGGTCCATCAGACAAACATTAAATGAACAGTATTTTCTGTGGCCTGGCAGAAAGCGCTTTAACACAGGCACTTAGGGGCATATCCCTCCGACAGTGATGCTCGGCCAAAACACAAACAGATAATTACAAAGCAATATGATAATATATATCCCAAATAACAATGCAAAATATCCATTGAAAGGTTTGCATGGTTCAAAGTGGGCCCTGCAGGGTAAACATAACTAATGACTGTTTTGAGAGCTGCAGAAAAAGATGGGCACTTTTGGCACTGGGGCTGGGTGCGATGCGAAGGAGCTCTACAATGAGCCAGCCTGGCCAAGGTCACTGTCCAGTGGGAGTGTGTAAGTGTGTGTGTCTGTGTGTGTGTCTGTGTCTGTGTATGTTTGTATCTGAGTGTGCCAATGGGAACTCTAAAAGCAGTGGGCTTGGCCAAGGTCACCGGGCAATGGGAGGCTGGGGATTGCTTGGCGAGGAAAAGTCACGACACGCAGGTGCAAATGAACCGACCTGTTGTGCTGCTGTTTCCAACAAGGCTGCAAATCCACTGCTGATGCCTTATTATCAGTGTGCAGTACTGAGCTGGCTGGGATAGGTTGGCGGTTGGGGGCAGGATATCAGGCATTACCCACTATGCTATTGCGCACTGCTATAAATTCCCCAACAGACTGCTTAGCTACACCGAGCAGCATGTCAATAAAATCATCATCTTTATTACTGCCGTCTGTCACTGGATAATTCCTCAGTACTGTAGCCAGAGAGGGTAAAAGCGGAACGAGAGGCGCAAATGTTTCTTAAGTTCCGTGTTTGGGAAAAATCCCCATTTAATGCAGACCTGAGGCGAGCCCTCATACGCTGATACAGAAGATCATTGAAAAGGTAATATTGTGACGTTATGTGACACTCCCACTTATGCAGATCAGAGTTATTCATGTTTGCTCACATTGCAATGTATTGTGTTGCTCTTGATCTTGGTCAGTATTCAGTGATCTTTGCTGTAGCTGTGTACACTGGAGGTTATGGGAGCAAGAGTTCTGTATGTACAGTAAATGGCATTGAGGTAAAAAGAGACCTCCAAACTGGAGGTGGCTCTTGCCTTTCTTGGAGTGGGGGGGGGCAAGATGATTACAAACAATACATTACAGTAACAATATTGCAGCTTCTGATATTACACAGATCTAAGCGTATAGGAATAGTCTATAGGCACACATATGTATAGTCCAGTAAAGTCCACAATACACTGTTTCCAAGTGAATGTGCGTATGCCGGAGTATAACAACAAATTTTTTGCTGTCCTTGACCAAATTTGAATTTTGCCTCCTCTTTTCTACAAATATAAGTGAAAACCTGAAGAAAACAAAAGACAGGAATTCATCCCCCCCCCCCGAGATTTGGCACCCTAGGCGTTTGGCCTAGATAGCCTTTGCCAGGAATCGGCTCTGCTTCCTAAAAGCTGCACACACACATATATTAATGAACGAAGACGGCGGTACAGTCAGACCTGGACCCCATACCGTGTGAGACTGTTGTAGGCTGACAGAAATCAATGGAATTAAACCAGAGGGAAGATGGAAAACAATCCAATACAGTGGATGCTGTATCAAGCGGTCAATTTTAAATAGATAGCTGAGTTTTTTATGTTCGATGCAGTACTGAATTTCATATAAAACTTACACTTGCGGTGAATGGCATTTTGATGTGGCATACAAACAGTGATCCAGAACATTATGATGCTAACATGGAGTCATTATAGAGTGCAAGAAAAACTCAGCGCCCACACACACACACACACACACACACACACACACACACACACACACACACACACACACACTTACACACACGTCTCTTTTACTGCACTTTAATTTACTTTTACTGCACCAGTCACCCCATGGGTTTTTAAATATCATATAACAATGGATAACAAAATGTGAAATCAGCACTTCCCTTGTGTTTGAACATGACCAATATGTTTGGAGGACATAAATAATGTTAAGCAATGAACTGTATGTCACCTACTTTGAGAAGCAATTCACGACAGAATGCAATAGCATTCACACATTACTAGGTTTATTAGAGGCTGTAATAAATCATTCATTACTAATAGAACAAGTCAGAATTGTGGTTAATTAGATTAGTTAAAGTATCGATAATCCAACAGTGTGAGCATATGCTTAATTTTTTTGTGTGAAAGGGATGATTTGCAGGGAGAGCAAACCAATTTTAAATGTTTATATGAGTGTGTATGTGCATTTCTCTCTCTCTCTCCTTCTGTGTATATGTGTGTGTATGTGTATGTGTGTATGTGTGTGTGTGTGTGCTAGGGACAGCAAATGACTTGACAGGAAATGAGATGTGAAAGGGACAACAAAACACACATGGCTAAAATAAGCCGTATAGTGGCAGCAGATGGCACACATCACATACACACATGATGAATGCTGGTGCAATACAACACACACACACACACACACACACACACACAGATACTGAACCAAACCACCCAGACAGAGAAAGTGAGAGAGAGAGAGAATACATATATATATATATATAAAGACAGAGAGAGAGAGAGAGAGAGAGAGAGAGAGAATGAGAGCGAGAGACGGGGGACACATATGCGGACACTCTTTCCCTACACTGAGGGACCTAATGAGCTGTGGTGATTTATATGATCTAGACAGGTAGTTTGAATCTAAGGACAACATATCTCTCTCTCTCTCTCTCACACACACACACACACACACACACACACACACACACAAAGACAGAGTATCACACACATTTCCATGTCATGTACAGACAAAACAAGATGCACTACATTCTGACATACACCTACCAACCTTCCTCTCCTGACACGCACACAAACACACACACATTCCTTATTCTGATGGCCACAAATTTCCTGCCCTCCCTTTGTGAATCAGTGCATGCATATAGTACAGAACGGGTGATGACAAACATTCCCGTCACATGTTTTCTGCAGTGTGTGTGTGTGTTTGTGTAATCTTCCCAGGACCTCATTATTTTCAGGAACGGACTCTGTTTCTGGCCCCAATTCCTAATGATGTTGATACAACAGCACTGCTCTGTCTATATGCAGAACAGCTAACGAACACTGAGCCTACAGCTATACTAAGCCACCTCCAGTATGTGTGTGTGTGTGTGTGTGTGTGTCTTTGTGTGTGTGTGTGTCTGTATGTGTGTGTGTGTGTGTGTGTGTGTGTGTGTGTGTGTCTGTGTGTATGTGTGTGTATGTGTGTGTCTGTGTGTGTGTGTGTGTGTGTGTGTGTGTGTTGTCTGACTCACTTCTTACACAGCAGCAAGGTTTGGGAAAGCAGCTGATTGGGTCCAATGAGCAGGCAACCACATGTGTGATCATCACACAAGTGACCAATGGAGGGCACTCATCACACATCAGGATCACATACTGATACAAACAATTAAAATGACAATTAAAATTGATGTGATGCTGTATGGTGCTTTTAAATTAGGTGAATTATGAATATGTCTAATTAAAACTGGTTAAGATTTAGAACAGAAGTGCTTGCTAACATTAATGAATGCTTCCTAATGCTTCCTAAAAGCTGCACACACACATATATTAATGAACGAAGACGGCGGTACAGTCAGACCTGGACCCCATACCGTGTGAGACAGTTGTAGGCTGACAGAAATCAATGGAATTAAACCAGGGGGAAGATGGAAAACAATCCAATACAGTGGATGCTGTATCAAGCGGTCAATTTTAAATAGATAGCTGAGTTTTTTATGTTCGATGCAGTACTGAATTTCCTATAAAACTTACACTTGCAGTGAATCGCATTTTGATGTGGCATAAAAACAGTGATCCAGAACATTATGATACTAACATGGAGTCATTATAGAGTACAAGAAAAACTGCACACACACACACACACACACACACACACACACACACACACACACACACACAGGATTTTGTGACTGTCTTTTCAGCATGATTCTACTACAGTCAAGGGATTGAAACATGCACACACACACACACACACACACACACACACACACACGCACACGCACACGCATGCGCACATACACACGCACACGCACACGCACGCACATGCACACACACACACCTCACTGATGATGCATTGCAGACACATGATGAATGTTGTAGGGTATTTCATGAGATCACTAGTATGATGTGTGTGTCAATGTCTGCAAAACACATAAACCTACAGCCCTTTGGGGAAGGAAATAAATGCTAGTAAAACCAAACAAAGCAGATAATCCTCCCAGAAAAAGTGTGGTGCCAAACATCTTAGACCAGATTAACATATTCATGATGGCTTTGAGTGTTACACTGAGATGAACTAACAGTCCTAAATGATTCTGTGTTTAAAAAGAACTATTAAGAGAGAGAAGGACATAGAGAGAGAGAGAGAGAGAGAGAGAGAGAGAGAGAGAGAAAGAGAGACAGTTACTGGTCACAGACTGGGACAAATAAAGTCTTTAAAACTCCTATTTACAGTAAATTTATCTTAATTTCCACTGAAACTATCCATTGCAGCTTCCTGAAAATCAGAAAGGCTTTAATCAGGCGACAGATTTCATGTTAATGAGATCAATTTCCACAAGTGGCGGCCAGATCCTTGACTGTGCCTGAATCAATGCACTAATGTACTTACTAATCCAACTTAATTTTTCACTTTGTTGTTTTTTTGGTCACCTGCTTCCTTTGATTTTATTATCATTTATTAATTTGTCATTTTAATTAGTATAAGCGATAGCTTTTCATTCTTTTGCATGAATTTCCACAAATAAAATTCACTTTATTCATGAAATTATCACGAAAGTGAATAATCCAGAGCCCTTGTTAATAATTAGGAAATTCTCTTTGAGAGAATCATCCCTCCCTCTGTTCGGTGATTGGTCTGCAAACCCCAGAGTTGGTGGAAACCTAAGACTAT
>JAIFZK010000008.1:5877500-5882500 GCA_027481765.1 Tenualosa thibaudeaui
TATTCACTGATAGGCTTTTGCTGGGAAGACTATTCGCTGACAAAGCTGATGGGTTTGCTTTGGTTATGTTTTTGGAGTGAAATGGAGATGGCTGTGCTGTTGTTTTGACTGTTTTACAGGAGAGCTCCAGTGCCAGACACTAATCTGCAGAAAAGTGCAGGAGGTGTGGGTGAGTCTTGCTATTACAAAGGGGAAAGTCCTGTTATTACACATGGATAAGCTGTTTATTACAAAACAAAGATGAGAGCACCTCAAGATGACAGCATTCTAACATCTAAAAATGACCTAGAAACAGCAGCAGAATGTGCACAAACAACTGTATTGTTACACCAAAAATTCCATTGCACAGTGCTGTTCAGATATCCACTGAAGCTGAAAATCAACTAGCTACACGCCATATTTCCAGTTATTGCTGTATTAGTGTATCAAAGCTGCGTTCGAGTGAACATGTGTGAATCAAAGCTGCGTTCAAGATGTGTCCAAATCAAAACCATCTTTGCTCTGTGAAAATAATGCCACACCCACACACCCTCACACTCACGCTGACACACTACCAACCAAAAGTATGTTTGGTTTTGGAAGCGTACTTACCAGTGATGTGAAGATGTATGTGTAATAGACAGAAAGCATTCCCAGCTCTGATGCCTGAGAGAGAGAGAAAGAGAGAGAGAGAGAGAGAGAAGGAGAAGTTACATTAATTTCAGACTTAACAAACTCTGTCCAAATAATGACATCATCTGAGACAACTACTGTTGAGGCATCTAATGATGCATCAGTAGCTTAAACTCAATCTTAGGTGGCAAGGCCAAAAGACTGCTGTCAGAGGTGTCTTTGAGATGTGAGGGGGTCTATCTATGCTTGTTAGAATGTGTGTGTGTGTGAGAGAGAGAGAGTGTATGTGTGTGTATGTATGTTTGTGAGTGTGTGTGTGCGTGTGTTTGTGAGTGTGTGTGTGTGTGTGTGTGTGAGAGAGAGAGAGAGAGAGAGAGAGAGAGAGAAGGAGAAGTTACATTAATTTCAGACTTAACAAACTCTGTCCAAATAATGACATCATCTGAGACAACTACTGTTGAGGCATCTAATGATGTATCAGTAGCTTAAACTCAATCTTGGTGGCAAGGCCAAAAGACTGCTGTCAAAGGTGTCTTTGAGATGTGAGGGGGTCTATCTATGCTTGTTAGAATGTGTGTGTGTGTGTGAGAGAGAGAGAGAGAGAGAGAGTGTATGTGTGTGTATGTATGTTTGTGAGTGTGTGTGTGTGTGTGTGCGTGTGTGTGTGTGTGTGTGTGTGTGTGTGTGTGTGTGTGTGTGTGTGTGTGTGTGTGTGTGTGTGTGTGTGTTTGTGAGTGTGTGTGTGTGTGTGTGAGCGTGCGTGTGCTTGTGTGTGTATGTGTGTGTGTGTCATTTCCCAGGTTAAATGAGTTCACAGAGGTTGAAACAGGTGCACCACTCCACTCCTCTCCTCTAAGTCTCAGCAGATAAAAGAATGACTCTACTCGCCTGCGATGTGAGCACCCTGCAATGGTCTCCTAGGAAACCAAGGCTGCAGGAACACACTCCTCTATCCTGCTGTCAGGAAGTCAACACTGTCAAGAAGTCAAACTCTGACTCTGACAGTCTCTTTAGGATGCTCTATATGGGGTGAATGCAGTACATATGGTTTTTGCTTGCTTGTGTAAAGACTAGCAAATTTGAATTCTCTTTGAAGGTACAAATTTAAATTCTCTCTGCAGGTCCAAAGTTTAATTTACTCTGTGCTGCTGTGTCCATCTGAAGGCAAGCCTATTGCAGATCACCAAATCCACCAAATCACCAAAAACCCTGGAACAAACCACAACCAGACACATATTTTCCTTTGAAAAGGCTAAACAATTGCCTTTAAAACCATTGCTTACATTTAAGCACTTTTGAAAAGATGTTTTTAAGAGTTCAATCCAACCATTTCAGTTCAATATCCATGCTGGTTAAGGCCCTGTGCCAATCTAATGGGAACTATGGTCTGTGTTTACCCACGCTGTAGGTGTTTGTTTCTCATTTTCTGTGCTTGTTTGTTTATGTATGTTTGCTTGTGGTTGTGTATTTGTGTGCGTGTATGTGTGTGTGTGTATTCTGGTGTACATACAGTAGATATGTATCTCTGTGTGTGTGTAGATGTGGGTGTACATACAGTAGATATGTATCTGTGTGTGTGTGTGAGAGAGAGAGAGTCGGTGTGTGCGTGTGTGTGTATGTGTATGTATGTGTGTGTGTGTGTGTGTGTGTGTGTGTGTGTGTGTGTGTGTGTGTCCAATGGGGAGTCTAGCTAAGATAAATAAAGGTGTATTGATCTCTCATAACCTCTGCATAATTGCATTTCCTCTCCCACAACAAAGAGCAGCAGTGGAACAGCTGAAGTCATTGCTGTAGTTTTCCATGATTATTTTTCATAAACGCTCCTCAGATCCCTTCATTAATCGCCTATCTGTGAAGACTGGAATCAATAGTCTCATCATATAGTCTCAATGGACGTGTGCCCACACGCACACACACACATACACATACACACACGCACACACAGACACAGACACAGACACACACACACACACACACACACACACACACAGACACACACAGAAAGAGAGAGAGAGAGAGAGAGAGAGAGAGAAAGAGAAAAACATTGTGCCACAGCCCAGTAGTTGGCATAATGTACTTTATCCCAGACCAGTTTATGTCCATTGAAACTTTATCCAAAATGACACAAACAAATACAGCATCCCAGTGAAGTGTAAAATGTCCACCTGACCTTCAGCAGTTTTATTCCAATATGGTGAACATCTGCTGTTGTTAAAGTAAGTAGGCCTACCTTAATGACAAATTAACAGCAGACAATTCTCCAATTTCACCAGCACACATTCTCCTTTACTTTATGATTGTCCATGATGCATACAAATCTGTAATTAGCTCAAACCTTTTATTGGTGATTCACATTCACAACTGTTATGACAGAACTACAGATAGGAATTGAAAGAAATGAAGCCTCTGAACAGTGATAAAGGAAAAACACACAACAAAACACCTGGTGTCACAACCATCACCTATAAGGAATGGGTTACCTAGCAAGTGTTAGTCTCGACTAAGCACCAGGCCAGGGTGGTTCTGGTTCAGATCTCAACAGGGAGGAAAATCTCAGGTGAGACACACAGGTGGGACCCACATCTGACCCCGATTCATTATCTAGAGTTTATCTTCAGCTAACTGGGAATATTTAGGATTGTAAAGTCAACTCCTCAGTTTAATTGGCATTAGTTCAGAATGTGAAGACAACTCCTCAGTTTCACTGGCATTAGTTCAGACTGTGAAGTCAACTCCTTTGTTTCAGCCCCATCTTATGTTTCAGCCCACAGCTAAGGAGGAGAGTTGAGAAGGCCAATGACCACACCAGGGGGCCTCTCCAGATGCCCACAGGCTCTCTGGGGTTTCAAAATGCAGCTGGAGCTTATAATTTGAGCTTATAATGACAGAGGAATCCTCTCCCTCATGATAGGGAGACAACATACATATAAAGACACACACACACACACAGAAACAGAGAGACACACACACAGACACTCACACACACACATACACACAAACACACACGCACAGACACACTCACACTTTGGGTTAAATTTCCCCAAAGTGACCCTGTGTAATGTCATGACTTCTTGTTCAGAAAAGAAGCCCCAAGGCACAGTCTCACAGTCTTCTATTTCCCTGCTGTGGCAAAATTAAGCCTAGAAACAGCTCAAATTTATCAAACAAACACGTGCGTCAAGAGGAAGGGAGGGTGACTAAAGAACAGAAAAAGACATATTGAAAAAAGACCAAATATATTGAAGTCCCGCAGAAAGGCAGAAAAGAAGAAAGAGAAGAACTGTGATAATAAATCGACAAAGAATCTAAGCATGGATGAGAGAGAGAGGAGTGGGTGAGAATGAATTGTAAGGGGAAATGAAGAAAGCGCATAAAGGCCTGTTTGGAACACTCACATCACTAGTTTTCGGGGCGTTGCCAGGGCAACAAGCAAGCCCAGAGTGGGCCATGTGATGTTGATTCGAGTAGAGGTGCACACACACAAACACACACGAGCACACACACACACCTGATCAGACAGAGGGCAACCAGTACAGCCAATGAGTAGAGACAGGGAGACTTTCTCAGTCCTTCATAGAGTGAGTGAGAGAGAGAGAGAGAGAGAGAGAGAGAGAGAGAGAAAGTGAAATGCCAGAGAAGCTTCAGTAGTCACCCTTTGCACTCATTTAACTAACAGTGTTTAATTTACAGCACTGCAAAGCCAGACCTCTGGAAAATGAATCACTGTATTTCTATGTTATTCAAGGAAACTTAACTTTGGGTCTCGGCTGAAGTACTACTGCTTGAAAAACCTGACGCATTATGTCACTATCTCTAGCACTGCCTTAGAAAAAAGCAATCCTCTACATTCTCTTACTGAAATGATTGGGTTTCTGGTATTTTACAGATGAAACACAGAGGAGTTAGAAACCCTTGGCTTATACAAAGAGGCCCCCTTTAGCCACAGTCCAGAGTAGCAGCCTACTAAAGACAAGAGCATCTCTTACACAGGCCCTTTGAGGGAGCAATCTTAATTAACGTCGTCCACACACACCACTATCCGTGAACCATCTTATTTAACGTCCTCCGTACACACCACTGTTCGTGAACCATCTTATTTAATGTCCTCCGCACACACCACTGTCTGTGAACCATCTTATTTAATGTCCTCCACACACACCACTGTCTGTGAGCCATCTTAATTAACATCCTCCACACCACTGTCTTTGAGCCATCCTAATTAATGTCCTCCACACACACCACTGTCTGTGAGCCATCTCATTTAACATCTTTCACACCCTGTCTGTGTTTCTATCAACTGCCATTGTTGTAAAAAGTGACATTTTGAGTGTTTTTAAATCCTGTTAAATATAGCTGATACCAATGTCAGTCTGATGAGGCCAACATGT
>JAIFZK010000008.1:5887500-5890000 GCA_027481765.1 Tenualosa thibaudeaui
GGTTGAAAAGAATGTGCTTCCGGCACTTGCATGATTACCTGTGTGTTCAAGAGCGGTATGTGTGTGTGTGTGTGTGTGTGTGTGTGTGTGTGCGCGCGCACACTGCCACAACTGGTGTATCTGTGTGCATGTCTGTGACAAATACTGAGTGACAAAAACACACTGTTACACACCAGCCTTCATAGTAAAACAAATATTTTGTGTGATGAGAAGTTTGCAAAAATGAACCTTAATGAAAGAAATTAGACACAGAGGCTTTTCAGGCCAAAACTCCCCAGCTGTGAAATGAAGCGGCTTCACTCAGACCCAGCTGCATTCTAAGCAGAGCAAAAATTGGAAACAGACACAAAATGGCTGATGATATAAAAATGCTAATGGACCGCTAACAGTGTTTGAAAAGATATATATCTGCTCTCCCTCTATTTCAGTGTGCCAGAAACAGCAACAATAATGTATGCTTGACTATTTACCAAAATGAATATTGGGAATACAGTGTACATAGACTTTATGTAATTTGATGGATACAGTGAGTATGTATTACTGTTGTTTTGTCCAGAGGAAGAGGCAAGCACCACCAGGAACTCTGATTTTAGAAGCCCACTTATGTTAAGATCTCCTGCAGCAGAACCCATGCTCTTTTTTGTATCACGTACGTTAGAACCCCAATCCAGGGTCTGTTGCTTTAGAACCCCACCATTTGTATAATCTCCTATTTTAAAACCCCCATCTGGTAAGGTCTCCATCCTTAGAACCACTTTAAAACCTTATTCCTAGTAACTGTTTCAGCACCCCATTGCTTACAGGATCCCATACATTAGAACTCCAAACCTATTTAGGATTTCCTGCTATAGAACCAAAATCCTGGCAGGATCTCTTGCTTTGGAGCCCCATTTTAGAGCTCTTGGTAGGATCTCCACTGCTGGCAGAATATCTTGCTTTAGAGGCCTCATGCAGATGGCGAACACACCTGATGTCTGAGACGGGGGCTTAGCCAGGAGGCTGCTGTGACTCTACCAAAGCCACGTGTCCAAGCAGAAGGAGAGGGAGAGTGAGTGAGTGAGAGAGTGAGAGAGAGAGACAGTGAGTGAGAGAGAGAGAGAGAGAGAGTGACAGTAAGAGAGAGTGAGAAAGAGAAAGAGAGAGAGAGAGAAAGAGAGAGACTACAGCAGGCCTGGATCTGTACTGGCACCGTTAAAGCTGCCATCATTTGATACTGATGCATCTGTAAAATGTATCCAACCTGTTCTTATGGCCCGTAATTTGGAGATTAAATTAAAGTCATGCTGAGAATAAAGAACAATCAGCTGCCTGTGAGCGTGGGCGCCAGCAGTAGCCGGCACACTGACGACTAGTGTGTGTGAGTAGTGTGTGTGTG
This sequence comes from Tenualosa thibaudeaui, assembly GCA_027481765.1. NCBI lineage: Eukaryota > Metazoa > Chordata > Actinopteri > Clupeiformes > Clupeidae > Tenualosa > Tenualosa thibaudeaui. Next base: position 5,888,876 of record JAIFZK010000008.1, read on the forward strand.
TGTGTGTGTTAGCAGTAGTCGGCACATTGACGACTAGAGTGTGTGTGAGTAGTGTGTGTGTTAGCAGTAGATGGCACACTGACGATTAGAGTGTGTGTGAGTAGTGTGTGTGTGTGTGTTAGCAGTAGATGGCACATTGATGACTAGAGTGTGTGTGAGTAGTGTGTATGTGTTAGCAGTAGATGGCACACTTATGACTAGAGTGTGTGTGAGTAGTGTGTGTGTGTTAGCAGTAGACGGCACACTGATGACTAGAGTGTGTGTGAGTAGTGTGTGTGTGTTAGCAGTAGATGGCACACTGATGACTAGAGTGTGTGTAAGTAGTGTATATGTGTTAGCAGTAGATGGCACACTTATGACTAGAGTGTGTGTGAGTAGTGTGTATGTGTTAGCAGTAGATGGCACACTTATGACTAGAGTGTGTGTGAGTAGTGTGTGTGTGTTAGCAGTAGACGGCACACTGATGACTAGAGTGTGTGTGAGTAGTGTGTGTGTGTTAGCAGTAGATGGCACACTGATGACTAGAGTGTGTGTAAGTAGTGTATATGTGTTAGCAGTAGATGGCACACTTATGACTAGAGTGTGTGTGAGTAGTGTGTGTGTGTTAGCAGTAGATGGCACACTGATGACTAGAGTGTGTGTGAGTAGTGTGTGTGTGTGTTAGCAGTAGATGGCACACTAATGACTAGAGTGTGTCTAAGTAGTGTGTGTTTTAGCAGTAGATCACACATTGACAGCTAGTGTGTATGTGAGTAGTGTGTGTTTTAGCAGTAGACCACACACTGACATCTAGAGTGTGTGTGTTCGCAGTAGACCACACACTGACATCTAGCGTGTGTGTGTTTGCAGTAGACCACACACTAACGACTACAGTGTGTGTGAGTAATGTGAATGTTAACAGTAGGGACTGTCAGGGAGCACTGGAGCCATAGTTTCCATTTTCACTGCCGAGGGCATGGTCCTATCATTTCACTAAAGAGAAAGTGTTACAATCTCCTCTGATCCCCCAGGGATAATTTTCCCTTTCAGTAAATGCATTACTGTCGTTGAGTAGACACACAGACTAGAGAATGCTGGAATCCCCTTAGTAAGAAACCCATGGTAAGTCAGGCTAGCGCCACCTAG
>JAIFZK010000008.1:5895000-5915000 GCA_027481765.1 Tenualosa thibaudeaui
TGTGTGTGTGTGTGTGTGTGTGTGTGTGTGTGTGTGTGTGTGTGATACTCACAGTCAGCCTGAGCACAGATGAGGCAGGAGCTGGTGCTGTTGAAGAAGGTGAGGAGGCCTGCCACAGCGAGGCTGACATCGGTGTTGGTCGGCCGCAGGTCCAGTGTTGTGAAGCGTGGGAACTGCACCTTCAGGATGTCCTCTGGGGCGACTTTCACATAAGGTACCTGCAGAGGGACAAACAGAACGCCATGTTACAGACTGCACCTTCAGGATGTCCTCAGGGGCAACTTTCACATAAGGTACCTGCAGAGGGACAAACAGAACGCCATGTTACAGACTGCACCTTCAGGATGTCCTTTGGGGCGACTTTGACATACGGCAACTGCACAGGGACAAACAGAACGACACATTACAGTCCCAGCCTTCCTTCACAAATTTAAAGGTGTAGTCAGCAATGCTAAGTGGTTTGTAAATGGTGAATGAACTGCATTTGTATAGTGCTTTTCCACTCCTTTGAAGGCTTAAATGGATTTACAATTTGCCCCAGTGGCGGAGACTGCTATGCCAGGCACCAACCAGCTAACTGGGAGCAGTTTTGGGGTTCAATGTGTTGGTCAAGGACACCTCAAAGGGGATGTGAGGAGCCAGGTCTCGAACCTGCAAACCTCCAGTAGTGGGATGGTACTTCTATCTCCTGTGCCACTATCATCCCATAACATTCATTTACAGTAACAGTTCCATGCAATCAGTTTTCTCCACATTCTGCGAAGAAAGAAAAGTCTTCTGACGATGTCTTGGCTCTGAGAACTGGAGACAAAGAAAGTGGTGAAGCCTGTCCACACACTACTGACCATACCTTTAATGTAACATAGCAATGGTGTCATGGTCAAACCTTAAAGTTTAGGTCTGCAATTCTAATCCTATATACAATAATGTGTTGAGTTCTAGGCAGTTATAGACCTGACCAACAACTGACTGCTTGTGATTGTTGGTCACTGAAACACTGCTGGGGCAATAAATATGGGGGTGTCCTGAGACTGGATCCAGAATCAGAAATACATTTTATCTGTTCCAGCATTTTATTATTGAATTTGGATAAAAAAGTGAGGGTTAAATATTTTATGCATTGCTGAAACAAAACATATGGGGTGCCCATAGGTTTTGCACACTATTGTACATTGGAATGGAAATATGTTATTTTCTTTGTCTGTTGTGCCCAAATAACAACAAGCCTTCAGCAGAATTGCTGACTGTGTCAGCAAAACTCATTGGCCAGAACTCTGGACTGTGTCTGTAATACTTGTGCACATTGGTGAGAATCATAGACTGTCTATAATACTTGTGTCCTTTGGTCAGAATAGTGGACTGAAATTATAATACTTATGCCAAATGGTCAGAATCGTGGACTGAAATTATAATACTTATGCCGATTGGACAGAATTGTGGACTGAAATTATAATACTTATGCCAATTGGACAGAATTGTGGACTGAAATTATAATTCTTATGCCGATTGGTCAGAATTATGGACTGTAATTGTAGTGCTTGCGCCCACTGATACCATCTGATATCTCTTGTAATCATTTTTATTTTTCCAACAAAGCACTGTGTGTGGTAGCAGTTATAAAAAGCTGCCAGGGCTCTGAACCAGAGCCAGTTTATTTGCTGCTCATAAGAGGAACATATAACATAGAGATGGTTATGCAAGCCTTGAAAATAATGACTTAATTTTCATTTGGCTGATTACATGGGCTTTTAGTTCTAAAACAAATAAGGGTGGCTTGGAATAACCTTTGGTGATCTAAGAGGTCCTTTACATTACCAGTAAAGTTGGTGCACAGAAGATTATACAAACGTCTTGCCAATGATTGTCCGTAAGTGTTTATTAAAATTAAAATTAACACTGTTAGAACTTGGAGCATCAGCATTAAATCCTTCACGGTGATCAAAACACCAAAGAGGGAGTAAATTAGCCTAAAAACTGCATAAAATCTTGCCTAGTCTCCCTTTAAGAGGTGGTAAATTAGTCTCAAAGCAGCAAAAAATCTTGCCTTGTCTCCCTCTAAGAGGCGGTAATCAACCTACTGGCAAAACACAACTGATTGTTTCAACACACAAAGCAAAGATCTACTGGACTTCGAGGTCCATAGAAGCTTCTTTCATGATGCGCCAATCAGGAACCAGACGTCAGTTGCCACAAGTGTCTATTTCAAATCATCCAGTTGCAAAGTGGCATATTGGAGCATGGCTACTGACATCTTCTACCTTTGATCCTGGACCCACATGGCACAATCAAGGATAGCTGAGATGAAAGGGAACTCAAAGGAGAGCTTGGCTCACAAAGGTTTAGCAATAGCAGGGCTATCAGAAGTCCATGACTTCATTAAATCACATCCATGAGTTCAATTAACTTCAGGTTGCCTTTAGAAGGATCCCTGGCTAGTAAGACATGTTGGCCGGTATTTAACAAGGATTTAAAAAAACACTTGAAATGCTTTTTTTTACTTTTAGAGTACTACTTTTTTTTACTTTTCCCGTCATTTGCAGAGCTTTAAGCTGCCATTGTATTTATGTCTCAATGCTTTCTGGGGAAAAAAGTGGTATCACCTGACAGATATTGATCTATGGTCTCTGTGGATATGGTCTATGTGAGGTCTTCTTGATTGCTGCACCTTGTTTAAATGTAACCAGGTGATGCCACTTTTTCTTTTTTTTTACAGCAATTGCAGTTTACAAGTGAAAGCCTTTTCTAAACTTAACAAAATCAAATTCTTAAATTAATAAAACCAGAAACATTTTGAATGTTTTTAAATCACATTTATGTAGCTGTCACCAACATCAGTCTCATTAAGGCCAACATGTCTCCCTAGCCATGGATCTCTTTAACATCACAGTCCCACGTCACAGCAGCCAAAATTTCCAGGAAGCAAGTCAAGCAAAGGTATTATTAATGACATCCAATTAACCTCTGTTTCTGCAACACTGAATCAGAACCTTATTGGTTGTCATTAGTAACACCAGTGCTTCCTGGTACATTGGCTGTGGTGACATGGATCCATGGACTGAGAAGATGCTTTCATCCATAAAAGAACCACTGTATCCTGCCATTGCATCTCGACTGTGTGCATATGCTTTGTTTAGTGAACGTCGTTGTCAGTTTTTCTCTGGAATTGAAGTTTGCACACCGGTGCCACTTAACTGACTCCGAGAGCTTTTTTAAATTAATTCAGTTAATTATCTCAGCAGGTGGGCAATATTTCACTGTCACCTCCCCACCCCATGGCTCTGTGTGTGACGGATGACAAAAATGAAAGCGGCGTCGTGCGGCGCTGTGCATCACTGTTGTGGCCTTGTCCTCTCGGCTATGCGTGTCGCGTCCATCTAAGGTCCCCTGGAGCCGTTAGGAGCAAAGTGACATTCACAGATGACTGTGCAGGCAGACAAGCAGGAAAAGCCACGCCCCCCCCCATCCCCTGTGTGTGTGTGTGTATGTGTGTGTGTGTCATTGCTTCCCAGCCTCAATTCCCTGCACAGTCTCCCCTCTCATCAACCCTGTGACAGAGTGACGGGGTGACTGAGTGGAGACAGGGCTCTCTGGACACTGCCGGCTTGCTTATGTATCAGCCAGTGTGTGTGTACGTGTATGTGAGTGCGTGCACGTGTGTGTATCTGTGTGACTTGGTTTGCTATTGTGTGTGTGTGTGTGTGTGTGTGTGTGATGCATCAGCCTGTCTAGTGGTGGTCAGGGGTCCCCCACTGCTGTTGGGCAGAGTAGTGTTTAAGGTTACCTTTGCTGTTACACAGATGGCACTTTACACCTGAGGATGTTCTTAGCTAGCAGCTGGATGGTTGTATGACGTGAAAGTACACATGTGAGGAGGTGGTGGTGGTGGTGTGTATGTGTGTGTGTGTGTGTGTGTGTGTGTGTGTGTGTGTGTGTGTGTGTGTGTGTACGTGTGTAGGTTTGCGTATATATGTGTGTGTATGAGAGAAAGAGAGAGAATGTGTGTGTGTGTGTGTGTGTGTAGCATGTGTGTGTGTGTGTATGTAGTGTGTGTGTGTGTGTGTATATAGCGTGTGTGTGTGTGTTGTGTCTGTGCATGTAGTGTGTATGTAGTGTGTGTGTGTGTGTGTGTGTGTAGGGCACAGCTCAGCAGGGCTTGAAGGGGACCGAGGGGAAGGAGGCGATTGGTGAGGAGAGAAGGGGCCTCTTCATCACAGCAGATTGCCTGTCGGAGAAGAGGCGGGTGACCATGCATCGCACTTGGACGCCCTGTATCCCCAATCCGTTTGCCATCGCTTTCCATCAGCCCCTAATGGAGTCCCCAGGAGCTCTGTATCTGTGTGTGTGTGTGTGTGAGACAGAGAGATAGGGGTGAAGGTTGTTTCGTTGCTTGAGGATCCCTGTAAAGCGGTTAATGTCCATTCAGCGATGGCTGGACTGGGCTAGGTGTGAACACCTGGGGCCTTCCAAAACCTCGGCCCAGTCACATTCAAGACGGTAGCCAATGCTGATGTGGGCCAAATAAGAGCCAGATCCGGGCCATATCCTAGGTTTCCTCTCCACTTTAAAAGTCTATCCACACTGGCAACAGTAACAATCATAATTACAAAATGTAGTTTAGTTCATAGTTTATAGTATATAGTTTATAGTTTTCACATAAGCAAATAACAATAACTACATAAAAATAAATAAATAAGCAAATAAATAACCAAGAATGACATCAAATGTGTTTTTTTATCGTTGGCCTATGTGGGTATTTCAGATTTTTGGGCTGACATCACTAGTGTGCACAGGTTTTTTTTTTTTCTGTCTGTCTTTGCTTCCACTCCTTTCTTCCATCGCTCTCTCATCACTCTCTTTCAGTCAGCTCAGACCCTATGTCTGGTCAGTGTAGTCTCAAGTCTCATGTCCAGCATTTATCTTGGATTTTAATAAAGAAAGTGTTTCCTTGTGATTCTTTTAGGTGAGCAACAGTCTCCTGTGTCCTTGAGCTCACACACATTCAGCCTATTAATCTTAATGCAATTTGTTTTGGGGATGTGTGTAAGTATACAGTAAGTGTTTGTGTGTGTGTGTTTGTGCCTGTGTGTGTCTGTGTGTGTGTGTGTGTGTGTATTTGTGTGTGTGTGTGTGTGTGTGTGTGTGTGTATCTGTCTGTCTGTTTGTGTGTGTGTGTGCGTCAGTTGTGTCGTGTTGGTGGTGGAGGCAAGGCTCCTATATTTCATTTGGTTTATTAAAGTATCTAAAGGTGCGTGCATATATGTTGTGCCTTTGAGTCGTCCTTCATTTCCCACGTGAGCCCAATAGCATAAGTTGGAGATCATGCCAGTTCAATATTGCTTTAATAGAGGGAAAGAAGGGGGTTGTGGTGACTTTAGCAAGACCACATACTATAACTGCCTAATTCAGAGATCACAGGAGCTTAAAGTAATACCTTGGACCAATTAGGCTGTTTGAAGGAACATCTGAGGAAGGTTCCGGGGTTCTGTGTTTCTCAGCAAGTAATGAAGCTTCAAAAAACTGTAATAAGCCACTGCTTCCGAGAGGAAACCATGGAGACTCTCTCTCTCTCACACACAAGCTCTGTCTCCAGTCTTTAATGGAGATTAATATTTAAAGAACTACCGCTGCCTGTACAGGAGGGGAAAAAATGAAATGAAATGAGATGCCTGTTTCTGGACTATCATGTGGAGGAAACACCAGTGTGTCATTAAAGCTCACAGGCTGCTTCATATAATAGGCACTTTCTTAATGGTCACGCACAAAGTGCACATTACACCCAACAAGCGCTAGCCCCTAGACTATGGCTATTTGCTGAGCCTGAGAGGAAGACTGTAAAGAGAGTTTCACTGTCTCCAGACAAGAGGATATCTGTGCCACTAACTCCATAAGGCCTAGTAATTCAATACTAAAGCTACTGTTTACATCTCCGGTGACACCTGTGCATCACAATGAGATATAACAAGAATAGACTGTTTCAGTGATGTAAACAAAAACAATGTTTGATCGTTCTGTTTTGTTCTAACCAAAACTACTTCTGCTATGTAAGGGACAACGCCCTTTGTGGTGTGCTGTTATACAGAATTAATGAAAGGGACGAATAACTTTAAGATGCCAAAGGCAGAGTTAAGTTCCTCTGCCAAACTCATTAATCCTGTATAACAGCACAGCTCGAAGGCCATTATCGTTATCAGTATAGGCTATGTTAGCATGACCGTTTGTTCTATCAGAGACAAGAATAGACCATTTCTCTAGAAGAAAAATTAAGTCCTTTTGACTTTTGTGACAATGCTGTCTGTCCCTGTTAGTGGTCATAAATACATTTACATTTATGCATTAAGCAGATGCTTTTATCCAAAGCGACTTACAATTATCCAAAGTGACTATCAATTACACCCTATGTAGCTACATAACCCCCTGAGCTACATAGGGTTAAGTGCCTTGCTCAAGGGCACAATGGTGGCAGCCGGGATTCAAATCCACAATTTCCAGGCTACAAGCATGCCAGCCAGGTTCCTTAACCGATATACCATCACCACCCCTAAATGGGTCTAATGGGTCTCCTGCCACTCTAAATGAAGAGCCGCCTGCTGTAATGGGTGAGGCCAGCATGAAGGTGTAACCATGCCATACCACATGATATTTTATATGCTCCCAGAGTGGTAAATGACGGTGACATAATTAGTTATAATTTTAGTCTTTTAGTCATAATTATTTCGTCTACAAATGATGTAAAAGTTTTCATTGTTGATTTGGTATATTTATAATAATGTAATTGAATCTTAGATTCTAGAACATTCTAGAAAATAAAATAACTTTTGATAAAAATTTATTTGCCTTTTCGCCTGAGGATATATTTAACATGAATCTCAGTTAGACTGACAGTTTGAGTTTGAGCTGGAAGAATAACCTGTTATATTAGACACATTGTCTGTGACACACTCCTCACTGTACATTAATACCAGAAAGGGTTAACTCTAATAATGAACACTGTTGTAAACCTATATTTGTCTTAAAAAAAAAAAAAAAAACATCAAGAAAGCATCAAATGTGATGTGATGCTGTAATTAAGGTTATTACGCTGAGTGAAATACGAGGGATGGAGGAGGCAGGGTAGTGTTCACAAATGTGCAATTACCAATGCTGCTCGTCAGGTAGGACTGTACACACACAAGCTGACCTGCACAGTGTGAATGGACTTGAGTTGATTGCCACGTTGACTTTGACATGATGAATATTCCCCCTGTTGATGCAGAGAGGAGAAGAGGAGGAGGAGGAGGAAGAGGTAGTGATTTTCTTCCAATGTGCCAAAACAAAAGGTCTCTACTCAAGACTGAGTGACTGGCCACATAATGCACCACCTGTAGAGGCGGTGTGTATGTGTGTGTGTGTGTGGGAGTGTGTAAGTGTGAGGGGCGAGAGGGTCCCTAAGGGGTGGGCAAGTGTGTGTGTTGCCATATGGTGTGTGGGAATATAATGAGATCTTACAGCTGTTAGCCTGCACCTTACGTGCCAGAAGAACAAAACTCATGTTTAATAAAGAATCACATTTCCTTTTATGGGGGGCACAAAGTCAAAGCCAGCAGCTGCTGAACTCTTTGTAGCAGGAGGAGAGCAAAGATGGAGGAGTCAAAGATGGAGTCTCAGCTGACTGTCTGCTGAGGCAAGAGGTATCTTGAGTCAAACGACAACTCAGAGTGTGATTACCCAAAGGGAACATGGGAACACACTAGTGTTCATGAGAGTGGATTCATCACTGCGTTAAAATGTCATATTAATATATATTTAATATTGAAATTGAAAAAGTATGGCAGCAGTGTTTTACGTTCAAATGTATGTTCATTTAATGTTCAGAATGACACATCATTATTTTAATGTTTAACAAAACTTTAAAATACCCACCCCTTAGGGACCCTCTCGCCCACCCCTTAGGGACCCTCTCGGCCTTTAATGTTTAACAAAACTTTAAAATACCTCTACTGCTGTGGGTTCATCGAGGTTTTAACTGTTTCACCTATTTAGCTTTTGGCCAGGTGAAACAAAACAAACAAAAAAAAGGTGGAATTAAGATGAGAACATCTTCATGAGGACTTAACTGTAGGTGTGAGTTGGAATCATATCAGAGATCTGAACAATCAATCGTAAAAAGCAACTTGCTATCTGATCGAGTGCAAAGACTTCCCAAGAGGAGAGACAAAAAGCACTAGCGCATGATAGATTTAGCTAGAAGTCTGTCCCTGTAATGTTGAGAGCCAATTGCTGTGTTGGAAATGTTACGATCATTATGATAAACTCTCTTTGTACTTCTATCATCACCATGGCAACAGCAATGCTTTGGGAGAGTTGTTTTTATTGTCTCAGCCGAATATAACTGAATATCACTTGGTGTGTTTTTGACATGTGGTTAACCTTCCTGTCTTGTTAGTCAGAAATTACAGAGCAAACACAAATATTTTGACAATGCCTTTTAAACATCTTTTTGAATGATTTGGTGTGAACATGCAGTAAAACATCAATCTGCTACCCGATTGAGCTAAATAACTTACTGCTCCTTCTGAAAAACTAAAGCAGCAACCTGCTTCCAGACAGTAAAACATCAATTTACTACATGGCTTACTTAAACAACCACCTGCTATTTGCTTAACTAAGGCAAAATGCTAATGCAGTAGTCCCAATCTGGTTCCTGTCTGAAGAAGACAGTGGTGGTAAAGCTGAACCAAATTCATAAATGTAGTCTTTGCATAGTACAGGCCTCCGCTAGGTGAGGCTCCAGAGGTTCCCATTGGGTCTGAGTGACGACAGAACTAAAGGCAGCCCCAGGTAATACTGCAGCGGTTCCATCTGATTGGCTTGTCTGGGTCAGGGTGCTGGCAGCACCTGAGCAGAACACAGGTGAGCGGCCAAAAGCACAGGTGTCTGCAGGAGAGCGTTTCATCTGTCAGAGGGCAGCGCCACACATCACCTTGGCACAGATGCCAGTGCCACCAGGGCCGCAGAGATGGGCAGCTTAGCACATTCAGGGCACAGTGTCAGGCTAATGTAGGGCAATGCGGGGCCATGGGGTGGAAGAGGCAGGCGGTGGGAAACATACCTGTGTGGCTTCAGGAGCAGATGAAAGACACCTGTGATGCTTCAGGAGCAGATGAAAGGACATATGATGCAGACAGTTAGAGGAACCCAGCCGCTGGGAGGAGGGCATATGGGCTTTCACAGTAGGGCGCCTATAATGTATTAGTACTCAGGCAACTGGACCTCTGAGTGAAATGCCATGAAATATAGTCACAGGTTTGATTCCTAGCTTCCACTGATGTGGTTTTACCAAAGAACCAAAGGACTTTGTAGAGTGGATGAATCCAGAGCTACTTAGAGTTAAAGGAAAGATGCAGAGTCAATCAGCCCATATTCTTGTTCTTTGAGGCTGCTGAGTGCTGTTGGTAGGTATTAGAATGACAGCATTTGGTACAGCGTAGCCCAAATTTGCGGACGCTAACAGATGTGGGCGTAAGGAAACGAAGGCACTTAACCCTAAGTTGCTCTAGGGGAGACTGGCCCTGAACAATTGATAGTTGCCAAAAATGTAAAAGTTGCTTTGGACAAAAGCATCTGCTAAATGCAAAAATGTAGTCCTAACACTAATCAGTTCAAGAGAACTGCCTCTCTAATTCTATGGTTTATGCTGCTTAGAACATAAATCCAAATCAAATTAAAATTAAATTTATAAAGACTTGTAAATAAAGTTAATCACACATGATACTGTCATGATGTCTGTGTTTTTTGTGTATCAGTGTGTCTGTTTGTGTGTGTGTGCATGTGAGAGTGAGTGTGTTTGTGCATGTATAAATGTTCTGCCTGTCCTCTGCTGAGATGCTTAGGGAGAAAAAGCTGATGGTTTCTCTTAGGTCTATACAGATAGCTGAGCACTGGTCTCCTGATTCCTATCTAATCGATACAGGAGATAGAATGAGAGAGAAAGATAGAGAGAGAATAACAAAAACAGCTATCCTTGTTTTGACAGCACACAGACACAAAGCCTTTGAAAAACTCGACTGCTCTAAAATGGACTGACTGACCTCTGCTATAACATCCAAAGCAGCAACAATGATAAAGGTGCAAAAGGTGAAAGATACTAAATCTTTCAGCAACCTCTGAGGCCTGTCCACCAGCCCTCATACACCACCTGCTCTCGCTCTCATTACCACATGAAAGCACTCTGTGTTTGGCCTCTCGTTTTAATCCAGGCTCCTCTGTTGAACATAATCACATGCATTTCCAACTCAGACCACAGGTGGCACTGAGTCGCCAAACAACTATGGTACAAATATGGTATCCGTCAACAACAACAAAAAATTACGTGCTTTTGCTTTTGCTCCGCAAAAGCTTTTTAAACTTCATAGAACTTGACACAGAATGGAGTGTCAGAACAAGTTAACATCTTTCATAACCTCTCAAAGAGATATATATTTATGGAATACATACGCCATATTTTTTCTGAAAAGTCTGAGGAACTGTAACATGTCCTGAGGCCATCCTTATTGAGTAAGACTTGATTCAAGTTCCTCTGATTTGTGCACTGCTTGCTTGTTCAATATTGATGGTGTACAAAGCACTCCAGACAGACCATAGCCTAACTGGACTTGGAGTAAATGGTCCAGGGCAAACAATAACAATAACAATAACAACAACAACTCAACCAAACTGGACTAAATGATGAAACCAGGAACCTGGAGGAGCAAGTTATTCTCTCTCTCTCTCTCTCTCTCTCTCACACACACACACACAAACACACACACAAACAAACATCAAACACAGACACCATACACAGCATAACACATGCAAGTGTAAGTGCGCACGCGCACATGCACACACGCACACACACACACACAGAGACACACACGCACACACACATGCACGCACACACGCACGCACGCACAGAGTGGACCTGACATTCAAAATAGAAACAATGGGATGTCAGTTTAGCATTTCTTTCATGCTGCAATCAAAGCTGTGGGTTGAATGTGAAAGGAGGCTCTTGAGCCAGAGGAAAGTAAGGAGCCAGAGGAAAGTAAGCACACACACACACACACACACACACACACACACACACACACACACACACACACACACACACACAAACACACACACACACGCACACACCACATTTCCATCCATCACCTAGTGACAGAAAGTGGAAAACTGGGTCATACACATACAAATACACACACACACACACACACACATACAGAGATAGAGAAAGAGAGAGAGAGAGAGAGAGAGAGAGAAACACACACAGACACACACACACACACACACACACACACACACACACACACACACTGGTTCTGGCAGAGTCACAGCAGGTCAGATCAATGGCCCAGTGGAGAAGGTGAGGAGGTGCTGTTAACAGACTAACACACGCACACACACAAACACACAAACACACACACACACACCTATCTCCCCTCTCTAATTATCAGCAGGCAGATGAACAGGCAGCACCTGGGTTTTGTTTCCTCACTGGAGAAACAGAAGAATCTAGGCATCTGGACAGATTGGCACCAAGGCCATAGGCAACACACACACACACACACACACACACACACTTTCACAGTAAAAATTGTGTATGTGAGTCTGATTCTGTCTAGATAGAGTATAGGTGCTGTAATGAAAGCTGCTGTATGTCAGTCCTCCCGATACTGAATACACCACACACAAACTCTGTGATGTGTCCTCCTCAGAGTTGCTATGTGAGAAAACATGGCTGTCATGGCTCACGTAAAGTGGGAAGACACAATTATCTAAAATTTGCTGTCAAACATATGAAAATAAGTGTTTTCATGACTTTTATGACCACGGGCTGAACAGATTCAAAGTCAAAGTCAAAGTCGCTTTTACTGTCAATTTCTTCACATGTACTTGACATGCAAAGGAATCGAAATTACGTTTCCCACTATCCCATGGGTCTGTCCATGGTGTCATACTTCAATTTGTAGAGTACGCACAGTTACATAGAGTTTGTTAAGAAAAAAGCCCAGGCTAAAAATCTTGGCAATCTTGGCACCACCACCACCACCACCATCCACCCCCACCCCTAACAACCACAAACACACACACACACACACACACACACACACACACACACACACACACACACACACACACCCCAATGCACCCAAACCACTGTCTAGCCATTCAATTCAGGCTTGAGCCAGGTGGAGTAATTCCAAAATAAATATGTAGTAATACCACTTCTATTACGAACACCAAACCCATCTTCACACTTCCATTTGATTAAATGCTTTTGTGTACAGAGTGGCTGTGGGATTCATGCAATATTTATGTGTGACTAATTTATTTGGTGCCAATGGCCACCCACCCTTAGCTGCGGCCCCTGCAGTGAGACGTGAGAGAGAGGGAGAGTGGGAGATGGTATTGGAACATCTGCACATGAATGACAGTGTGAATAGAAGCCATTTTCATATTAATGTCCCCCAGCTCAGAGAGAGGAGGATGAGAGGCAGAAAATGATTATGCATCTCTCTTTCTCTCTCTGTCTGTTTTTTCTCCTTTCCCTCACTCTCTCTCATTCTCTAGGTCTCTCTCTTCCTCCCTCTCTAACTCATCTCTCTGCCTGTAAATCTATGCCCATAGCAACAGCCAAGACAGAACTATGGCAAAGGTATGCTCAGAGATAAACACATGCTTACTACACACCCATATGCATAAATGCATACTTAATACACACCCATATGCATAAATGCATGCTTACTATACACTCATATGCATCAGAGGTGACTCCTCCATTGAGGAAGGGGAGGAAGATCCTCCCTTAAATTTTTAAAGAAAGGACTCCCTGGAGAAATTTATAAAAAATCATAGATATTTAATAGATAAACATGCAAAAACATGTCAAAACAGCTGCAATAAATTTATTTTATCACATCGAAAATAGAGTTACCAAAATATGATCCTCCCTTACTCCCTCATTGATCCATTATAAACACTACGAACCTGGGTGATTCGGGGGCTCCTCTTTTAACATGGAGTGAATGGCAAAAAGGGAGGCACGTCCTTTGGGCAGGTCAGTTCAAAATGCCGGAATCACCGGAGCTTCATTCATCAACGGGCCCAATCAGAATGAAAGGGTGGGTTGACGGGTTGACACGCAAGGTCTTGTATTGCTGTCTTTCGTGATCGTGCGGACAGTGGAGAATTTGAGCCTTTGTAGAGTTTAGCTTTGTTGTGTCAATAAAAAAATGGAAAAACGAGACGCTGTATTCATGATGTTAAATACCCCATTTCACACACTGGAGGACAATGAGAAGGTGAAAATCAGAAGGGGAGACCAGTTCCAAAAATTGACACTGAAAAACCGAATGGTAAGGTCAGTGTGTTTAACACCACATGGTATCAAAGATACCCATGGCTAACTGTTAGTGTTACCACCAATCGTCAGTCTTCCAATGCTGGCCTTGCCTGTTGGTAGGGAAATCTCAAACATGGTCTGTGCAGGGATTTAGTGACCTTAAAGATTTGGACAGGGCCACCAAGCGTCACGACAAGTGCAGCTACCACGTTGGTGCAGCTATTCGCGTAAAATTGCTAGATAGCGTTGGATGAGGGTGCCAGGTTGCAAGTGGCACAGCACAATTTTAAAGTGCGTTGTAATAGGGATACACTGAAGTGTTTGATTGATGCTACAGCCTATTTGGGCATGCAGGAGTTGGCATTTAGGGGACGGGATGAAGGTGTTTCAAAATAATTTCTGCCACTTTCACAATATTGCAGTGTAAAGCAGAAAAGACAACTGACATTACCACAAGCAAACTATACTCATTACATTATATGGTATTTCCCATGCTGACATGTGTCCTCAATCACAATCCCCCTAAGAGCAAGCACCAAGACACTTTTCTGGTTTTCTGGCTTTCTCTCTCTCTCAGCAACCCACCCATCTACTCACATTTACCCTCATTCATCCACCTGGCCACTTTACCCCATGTCCTCCCCTATTTTTGTGACCACCAGTTGACACTGATATGCATAACACTTACCATTCACCCACCTGCCCACATACAGCCTCTACATAGGATGGAAATAAGAACAAGTTCCTTTGCTCTGTTTATTTACATTTGAGGCCATTATGTGGCATTTCATCTTTCTCTCTCTCTTTCTCTCTCTCTCTCTCTCTCTCTCTCTCTCTTTCTCTCTCTCTCTCTCTCTAGGACTCTGCTGTAGTAGTTTGGTCCTGAGGTGGTTATTCTCTGTGAGCTCCCCATGCCAGCCAAGTTCAAAGGGGAACCTGCTGTTCAATCCCCAGTTACACACACATACACACACACACACAGACACACATCCTCACATCCCCCAGATTCACTAAATTTTTTTCTCACGTGTCTCTGTGTGTGTTGTGCACACTCTGATTTATTATTTATAAGTAATTATTCAAATAACAAGCAACAGCACCGATCACTGTGCTAAGAATGCACATACACTGACCAAGACACACACACACACACACACACACACACACAGACACACAGTTAGTATGAGGTACAAATAACTATGCAAGATGTCAGACACACACCACGATGGCATGCAAGATAGATGGCTGGCACAAATGCAACCCTCCTCCGAATTAGGCATCGACTGGAGCTGAAATTGCTTCGTAGCGGCTCCCTAAATGAAAGAGCCAGGAAGAAAGTGCGGCTGATCAATTTTTATCGTATCAAAACATGTGGCTTTTCGCCTGAGTCACCTCTCAAAGCAGCTCATCAATTATTTTACAAGAGAAACAATCTGCTGCCCTCTTTAAGACACACAGTGGGTTAAAGGATTGTTGGTCTCCTGGAACAAATGGCCATGGCACTTTCCCCCATGAGACACCAATCTATTGCAGAGAGGGAGAGAGAGAAAGAAAGGGAGAGAAAGTGTGTGCGTGTGTGAGAGAGAGCATGAGAGAAAGAGAAAGAATGAAAAAGAGAGAGAGGGAGAGAGACAGAGAAAGTGTGTGTGTGTGTGTGTGAGAGAGAGAGAGAGAGCATGAGAGAAAGAGAGAGAGGGTACTTTAAGTTTAATTTAATTTATTTTTAATAATAAAAAAAATACTTTTAAAGCTATAGGTTTTCTGTTTTAACCCAGGATAATTTAGACATATATTTACATTGACTTAGTTAATTTAGTTCTATGTAGATCTATGAATTTAAGGCCATCTTTCTTTCTGTTCACTTTTGGTGTTTGTTAGGTTCCTTGGATATTGTGTCTGTTTATATTGTATGATAGCTTTGAAAACACTACTTTTTTGAGTCATGCCAATAAAGCTCCTTTCAATTTGAAAATTTGAAAAAAATTGAGAGAGAGAGAGAGAAACAGAAATAGAGAGAGAGAGCAGGAGAGAGATAGATAGAGAGAAACAGAGATATAGAGAGAGAGAGCAGGAGAGAGAGAGAGTGAGAGAGAGAGAGATAGAGAGAATCTATTTATTATGTGTAAATGGGAGGTAACAGAAGAGGTGGGGGCAAATAGAGCTTTCTCTGGCTGGGGCAAATGAAGCCCTCATGGACATAAAAGCTCAGATGAATCAATGTCACGGTCATCTGAGTTCAATGGTTGCCATCAAACGCTACTCACTTTCACCAAACAAGCCTTTTGAAGGCATCATAGTGCTCCATGATGACTATCAATCTCCCTGTGTTGTTTACCTTGGCAGAGATCATGTTGACACAAGACAATGTTGTAACAAACACAATTAAGGTTACGATTGATCTCTGTCCAGTGCCTGAGCTAAACTTGTCGGTCCAGCCTGTAGTGATGGCACAGGTCAGAGAGCTCTTCATCAGGCCGCCTGTTGATAAATCAATTGGCACTAATACACACAGATGAACAGCAGCAATGGAGCCATGCTGTGGTGGTTAAATCATACTAATGAACTAGCTGGCAGCAGGAGGTTGGACGAGGAGGGGGGATAAACAGGCCAAGGAAGCCTGACTGAAAAACCTTGGAAGATTTAATTCCTCCATCTGGATACTTTGCCCTGTAAGCACGTACTACTGTATGGTGTATATCACTATGCCTACTCCATTCAGTGTGGAGCTCTCAATTTCTCAAGTCTCACAACACAGGGAGATTGTGTAAAACGAGAGCTCTCTCTTTCTTTCTCTTGGTCTCTTTCACTCTTTCTCTTTTGTACTTATTTTTCTTTCTCTTTGTCTGTGTGTGGGGCTGTCCATGGGTGGTGTGTGTGTGGGGGGGGGCATGTATAGATGTGTGTGTGTGTGTGTTTTGATGAAAGGAGATGAGATAGAGCTGTATGGTCCCACTAAGCAGGGGCTAATCGAGTCAGATTATACATGCATAATCAGTTGGCTTTTCACTGCATAGAGCCTTCTGCAGCCTGTCTTTAAACCCCAAAAGATTACATTGGATACAGCTTCTTAAAAAGACACAAAAGTACAACACACAAAGCATAACAGAGCCTTACTATGTCTGTAAGATTATACAGTTTAATCTAGGGGTGGGAATTGATCCAGTCTGACTTGGGACACACTGAACGCTCGGTTGCCACAGAGTGCCACAGAGTTTATCATTACTGAAACAGCGTATTGCAGGACGCTGGGTCTTATTGGCGCTGTATCGTCTCTAGACAGGCCCAGAGCTTTAGATGATGGATTGATGACAGTAGGCCTGATGAAACGATTGCCTATCAGCAGTGGGCCCCTGTTGTTGTGGTTACTGGGCTCACTGGGGTCAGTAGGAGGCTCGGAGGCGCTTGTGTGCTCTCAGAGAAATTATACAGAGAGATGCAATCACTGCACACAGGAGGAAACACTTTGCAGTCAAATTGTATGCTTCTTAACGGCTAGAAACACACATTTGCACAGACACACACATCACACACACAGTCTCACAGAGTTTCTTAGTGTTCACTTTCTGTAAAATGAAGAGCATGGATAAGTGGAAGTACAATAAATTTGCCCTCAATTGTGTGATGAGTCACATCACCATTATCATCAGCATCATTCAACACCGCAGATACTGTCACTGTTATCTGGAGGAAATTGGCTGAAGGTATTACATTGTAATAACACATTCAATTGCAGTGTAATACACCTAGAACTTGTCTCTGTTCTACATGTTATATGATACTACAGCAAAACCGACAGCAGACAGCACTCAGTGTGGAGCTCAACAAGGATATTGATTGATTCACACCAGAGTTCTCCTTTAAGCGCAATGCAGAGATGCAAAACATGCTTGGGAAATAAAGGATAGGGATGCTATGCTATGCTATGCTACGCTATGCAGTAATGTTGTGGTAAAGCTCTTCTCATCAATCACCTGACTCATAGCCTCTACAGTGGCTGGCTATCCATATTGCTATATTTCCCTGACCTTCACTCTAATGAGGAGATAGCATAACCTTTTCCCAAAGACAGAGAGCATCAGGCACACACCTTCACCTCTGAGGGGAAAAACAGACAGAAATACCTCCGCTTCCAGCATTTAGAGTCTGTCTGAGCTCAAAGGTGACCCCACTCGTTCTCTCATGAAGACTGATCTTCTCCTTCCCCATTAAACTCCTTTGCCTTGGAAAGCTCATTTAGGCAGGTGTTCCTGCTGTTTGTGTTGCCCTGATCTGAGCCAGAACTGCGACAGAGACACCTCCTGTGCCTCCTGTGACTGATGCCTCTTAAAAACTCTTAATGAAACTGTTCTCCCTCTGAGTCGAGATAAACAGTCACTTTGGCCTAATAAATATTCATGAGCTTGCGCTATCATTGACCGAGCACTTTAAATTTTTATTATACAAGCCATGATATGTGACCCAAGTGGTTATTTATAACTTAGCATTATGAATATGGATGCACAACAAGCTCCTTTAAGAGCTGCTTGTGATTGATTATGAATTATATAGTTATCAACAGAGATGCTCACTCATCTGAGCGCTAGCTGCAGCTGCTAAAGCTGTTAAAGGATCCATTATTAATTTGCCACACTACATTCCAGTGAGCACAGAGATGATCTCAGGACTGACAGTCAATGGCACAATAAGAAATAATGCAACCTCCACTAGGGGCACACACAGTCATTCTGCAGTTGGTGGACAAGATATAGAAACCAGTGGGGATGGTCATTTGGTATGGAGAGCTTACTGTAATACAGAGATGGATAGAGACGAAAATGGACATTGTCCGCAATTCTCCTATGAAAAGCTCTTAATGCTCATCATTAATACAATCATTCTATCCTATCAGACATTAATGTTATCAAACATTCAACACTGACAGGGAACTCCATTTATAATTTAACACATGAAAAAAATCCTATAACTTTTTTTCAAAGACAGTTCTCCCTTGTGAATATCAATCTAGCGAAGATCAAAGGCTTGCAGTCCCTGATATTCAATATTCAATTTAAAAGGCATATTTTGTATTTCTGAGCTAGTGACCCTTGGAAATTAAACTTGTGACTTTTTTCCCTCTCTCAAGTAAGCTGCGTTTGTCTGCCTTAAATAAAAACAGTAAGCAGGTGATTTTATATCCCAATTATATCCCGGTCGTATTACAACCCGTTCCACCCGTTTCACCCATGTGATAAAAGGAAGCAGAACATTTAGCGGTCAGGCTAACTGCTAGCGGGCAGGGGCAGAACAACCTGCTGGCCTGACAGTGGTGCTGTTAGCCATTTGGCAGGGAGAAGCAATCCACAGGGGAAGGCTGTTCAGTTCTCACCTCCTTCTCTCCGCAGATATTGCTGATGATGGAGTTGGAAGCAGGACTGGCTGAAGGGCCCAGGACTGCCACCACCCCTTTGGATAGGATCTGGCACACTATATGGAGAGAGAGAAAGAGAGAGAGAGAGAGAGAGAGAGAGAGAGAGAGAGATTTGTATTGAATTAGCATTTAAACTAGTTCATAAGTGCACCTACAATATATATGAGAATATGCACAAACTACTTTCTGTGTGTATATGTGTGTGTGTGTGTGTGTGTGTGTGTGTGTGTGTGTGTGTGTGTAATAACAGATTACTAAAAAAGCTAATTAAAAATGGAACCTATCCCTTAAATTCCATGATTTTTCAGATGAATTCTCTGCACCTGGCTGGCAGCTCTGGGGGTTGCAGCTACATGTCCACTGGAGCTAACAGCAGCACTGTAAATGACTGCGCCGCTAACTGCTACACGAGCTTTAGCAGTGAAGTCACCAGAAACAGATGTAGGAGCCGGAAAAGTTCATCTTGCTCATAAAGGAAAACATGTTGTTGTGCAACACCAGTGGCAATAGCAGCACGCTAACAGTAGTAGTGGCCCCAGCCCCAGCAGTACTGGCCTGCTTTGAGTCATAGCTTTCTTTATTGCAGCAGTCACACCAGGGTAAATGGGTCAGAGGAGAACAATAAAACAGGGAGAAAGCAGGGGAACCATGGTGCTTTCTGCGCTTCCCCTGGGGGTTCTCCAAGGGCCAGATCACTAATCTTTCTGCCAAGGAACAAAATGTAATTTCAGGTGGGTTTTAATCCTGGCCCTTAATTAAGATTGGAAACTGGTAGGGGGCTTGGGTTGGGTGGGGTGGGGTGGGGTGGACGGGCTTTTGTTCAGGGGAATGGGAACAGTGTGTGTGTGTGTGTGTGTGTGTGTGTGTGTGTGTGTGTGTGCATTTAGGGGGATGTGACTAAGGAAACTAAGAGGTGAGTAGGGGGTAATTTAAAAGCTACTGGTGCAAATCAGGCAAAAGCTCCCCACCAGCAAGGGGGAAATATGGGAGCAGTGAATCAAATGATTAATAAGCAAACCCTTAATCATCAACAGACAAGCCCCTAAACGCACACACACACACACACACACACACACACACACACACGTGCACGCACACACACTGGCATACACGTGTACATACAGTGTTGCACATCTCCATGCACACACACACACCCACATGCATACACACAGTAGCATTACCAAACAGACATATACACATGCACACACACACACACACACACACACACACACA
>JAIFZK010000008.1:5920000-5927500 GCA_027481765.1 Tenualosa thibaudeaui
TGTTTGTGTTTGTGTATGCGTGCATGTGCTTGTATGTGTGTGTGAATGTGTGTGCATATGTGTATGCGCGCATGCCAGCCAGTATGTTTGTGTGTTTAGTCTCCCTGTCTCACACAGGTGGCTCCTGACCAGTTTAGCGTGTGCTTCTGCATGTGTGTAAGATCACAAACACACAGTTCCTGACCAATGCATCTGCGTGTGTGTAAGATCACAAACACAGTTCCTGACCAATGCATCTGCTTATGTTTAAGATCACAAACACACAGTTCCTGATGGACGCTCTGCCTCACGTTGTTCCCTGAGGAACTAATAGGCAAGGAACAGCAGGGCCGTTAAAGTTCTCTGCAGGCTGCCCACAGTTCTATGGGACGCTTACAAACAAATAAAGATGTGGGCACAGTGGCATTTAGTTAGGGGCTCTTCTTTCTTTATGTGCAATTAAAGCCCCACTGCATCTAACGGCACCGCGGGGTCCTGAGTCAGGCAGGCTGCACTGGCTGCTGCTCAGTAAACAGGCTACTTACTGAAACACCACTGAGAACATGCCTCACTTTCTTTTATGGCAGAGAAACAATTAAATTACAAAACATTATCATAGAACCAATGTGCAGCAATGATCAGATTATTTTAAGTTGAAAAAGAACAAAAGAAATGATCACATAAAAAAATGTGTTGCTTGGCTGACCCTTATTTCGAGGGGCAGAAATGCTCCACATAGCATCATTAGCATGTTGGCTACAGTTGGCTGTAGCATATGGAATGCTCACCTCAGTAATTAAGTTAGGAGATAAGGTCACCTTCTCTCAGAGGAGTAAAATGACACTGCAATTGGCAAGAGTAAGTATCATATTTCACACATATAAACATCACACTTCCCCCACTATGTCTCTCTCTCTTCCTCTTTCCTTTTCCTTCTGCCTGTCTCTTTTCCTTTGTTCCTCCTGCCAACCAACCTACCTTACATCCTTCCCTCCTTACTTTTTTCCTTCCCTCCTTTCTTCCTCCTTTCTTCTCTTTCATCTAGTCTGTATCACTCCTACTCCACCCCTCCATCCTCTCTTTACTTAGATATTTAGATTTGTTTTCCAAGGAAACACTTAATGGAAATATTGCAAAGGAAGTCCTTGCTAGAGATATGATTAATGATTTTATCTGAAATGATGAGAGTGTTCTACACAATTTGCTCCCACCTTTTGCAGGATTAGATATAGACAGGCATATCTCATTTGTGAGTTACGGAATAAATGAAAAGATGCAAGAACTGTTCTTAATGTCGTCAGTGGAGCATGGTTTAACAATCTCAGGATGCTTTGGAGGTGGCAAATGAGGAGATTTGTACAGATTTCACAGGACTTTGGGGAAAGGAGAATATTATATATACAATATAAGCCATACAATACAGTGTGGACAGCACATAATTGGGTCAAATTAATCCTGCAAAACAATAACAACACAATACACGCCTACAAATTACTGTCAGTGTGAATTTTGACAGCTGACAGAATTCTGAATAAAGTAAAGTGTGTCTCTAAATGAAACCTGACTGCTTGTTGTGGAGGAAGTTTACCCTGAGTGAATCTATCTTGTGGACGAAGCTCTTAAAAGCATGGGGGTGAAATCAGATTACTTCTGACGTGGAATACCTTGTGTCTTCCAGCCTATAACTGCCAAAAAAGGCAACCTTTTAAATGGACACAAAGTTTAAGGAACACATTCATCATTTCAAATAAAATGTTCATTGTGTGATGGTTAATAATTTATCTAATAAAAACGTGCATTGTTTATTTGCTATGTTTCCTACTGTCAAAAAGAATTATTGAGTGTTTCCATAAAAAAAAAAAAAAAATCCAAGTGACCCACAACTTTTGACCGGTAGTAAATATACATAGGCCAATGGGAGTGTAGCAGGCTTTGTGCTGTTTTACTAGTACACACACACACACACACACACACACACACACACACACACACACACACACACACACACACACACACACACACACACACACTCAGCCCTAGTAGAGGGCTGTAGCAGTATGTCCTTTTTTCCCTTTCTTCACTTTCCCTTTGTTCTTTGGCCTCACTTAAAGTCCCTCAGGTTATGGCAGGCTGCTACACATTTTGCAGCTAGTGGCCACATCCTTGTTCTCTCCAAGGAGGTATGGCAATTGTGCCTCCCTCTTCATCTCCTTCTCTCCCTCTCCTCACTCTATTCCTCCTCTCTACATCTCTTTCTCTAACCCAGCCGACTGCTCCATTCCTCCTCCTCCACCTCCACTTGGCATCATCCTGCTGTTTCCTCCTCCCTCAACTGTATCTTCCTCTCTCTCTCTCTCTCTCTCTCTCTCTCTCTCTCTCTCTCTCTTGGTACTGCTGTGGCACAGCTGGTATGGAAAGAGAGGGGAGAGAGAGAGAGAGAGAGAGACAGACAGAGAGACAGTGAGAGAGAGAGGACAAGAGAGAGAGACATAGCTGGAGGCATAGAGAGCTGGAGACCTGGGCTCTCTGCGCACGTGTGTGTGTGTGTGTGTATGTGTGGGTCCTGGCACTTATGAGGTGTGCTGAGCCAAGGCAGACCAGAGGTCATGTGACAGAATTCTACTTCTCTCCTCTCTGTGCAGTCACACACTTTAGCCATGCATTGCCCCCCTTTCTTAACCAATCAATGGAGTGCATCACATAATCAGAACAAGAAATTATCTCTGAACTTCTAATGGCCTTTGAAGTCCACTAGGAAAAAGCATCACCTGTTTAACTACCAGCAAGCGAACACCACATTAAATACCTTCATTCATGTGCAATTAAATCTACAGTATCCCATATGTGCAATCATTGCTTACACCTAAAGAGCAAAGCTGGGGACGCACCATTAGACAAATGTGCTTCTGTGTTACATGCATGTCAAGGTGTGTGTGTGTGTGTGTATGTGTGTGTGTGTGTGTGAGTGGGTGCATGAGCAAGAATGACAGAGAAAGAGAGAAAGGGAGAGAGAGAGTTTTATGAAGGAAGGTAGGTAATGCAATGTTGACGTGTGGCACGAGCATAACTATGATCTCATTAAACCTGTCCCTCACAGCAGACATAAATGCAGATCTAATGGCCAACATCAAGACAATTAACCACTACATAATTCACTCTCCATCACAGGCCAGAGGGTAAAAGGGCCACACATCACACATCATAAAGCTCTAATCAAGCAATGAAAGTCCTGCAGTAGCTATGAACCAATCAGAAATCACACAGCTGTTATGAACCAATGAAAAATTTGCAGAAGTAATGAACCAATTAGAAATCACATATCTGTCAAGGTTTGCTAATAACACGCGAGTGAAATGAACCAAACACGCAGCTCTGATGAACCATTTGCCAAACAATACTAACAAATCAATCACCAAAATATGATTTGGGGATTATGAGACATAGATGCACTTCTCGTAGTTTTTTCAACAACCACATAACAGACAGCTACACCCCTTACACTGCCACTGCTACTGTTACAAATGAAAGTTTAATGGGTTTTAGAAAAAAAATGAAGCAGTGCACATATGCAGCCATTCTGTAGATGTTGGGGAGGGGTGGGGTGGTACCGCCACAACTGAAAATTTTCAGAACAGAAACGTCAAATTTGTAATCTTAACCATTGTATTCTATCAGAAACGATTAGAAAACAGTGGAGAATACGATAGAGGAATACTTTACCAGTAATGTGAACAATCTGGTCTTCTGCAGACTGACTTCAAAAGTGCAGCTAGGTGGTGGCCCATTACCATGACCTGACAACTACAAGATAAGTCTGCACAAGCTTCAAATAATTCTATTGACCTTTTCCTCCTAACCAAGCATGTTACCAAAACATTGAATATGTTTCTAGTAGTCATGTGACCTTAGTGGATTGTTTTTTTGTCTTAGCCCCTGTCATATCTGCACCACTGCTTGAACTAAGGTTAGAGTAAGGTCATTTTTTATATGGAAGGCCATACAGCCCAAAATGCATCCGTGATACTTAGAGCAGGGTTTCTTAAACTTTCTAGGGCAGGGAGTAGGAGCATGGAGCAGAAATGTTTTCAAAGGCCCCTCATAATCGCAACAAAACTTTAACCATATAAGGTTATAGCCATGTGATTCTTTTAAACTCTTACCACAACATACCACAACAGTTTTATATAAGCATATTACTGCATTTGGCACTTGATAGTGAAGGAGCAGTTTTAAAAGGATTGATTTTTTGTTAAATATAGGCCTACTGTTTGTTTCATGTAACTAATAATAACTATTTTTCCTTGGAATTAAAGTTAATGACTAAGGAAAGTGTTTTGACAGATTAATGTAATATATCATGTAGGCTAATTTATCACAAATGTTATGCTGGTGGGAGTAACGAGCACAATGCGATTGTGCTCTATACTGATCTGTAGTATTTTTCTCCCTGTAAGACAAATTTATACTTAGCAAACTTTTTCATGGACACCATGGCAATGTGCTACTTACCCCAGTTTGAGAACCAATGAGAGCCTATGGTCATGTATAATTGAGCCAATGGCCATAGGAGGAGAGATGGTTGAGAGAGAGGAACAGAGTGTTGTGTATGGGCGTGGGTGTTTCATATGATTCAGAAGTAATTCAATAGCTTACTAGGCTTTCTAAACATCAAAGAGGTCAAAGAGGTTTTTCTGCACATGCAATGATTAAGAGAGAGAGACAATTATTTAGTTTTGGGACATTATTTTATTGATTTAGTGTGGGAAAAACTGCTAATTACTATATTAATCATTAGATTAATTCAAAATTAGTTGTTAGATTAGTTGAGTAATCAAAATAAATCGTTGGATTAATTGTTTAAAAAATAATTCTTTGGGACAGCCCTATACCTGTGTGAGAGTCAGATAAAATTAGGTGGATGGAAACACGCAGACACACACACACACACACACACACACACACACACACACACACACACACACACACACATACACTACACACATGTGTAGTGCTTTTGTGTGGCAAAGAATAATCTGATCCAATCGCAAGCACATGAGGGAAGACCTCTCTCTCTTGCTCTCTCTCTCTTTCTCTCTCTCTCTCTCTCTCTCTCTCTCTCTCTCTCTCACACACACACACACACACACACACACACACACACACACACACACACACACACACACAGATTGCTCTGTTTCAAGTCCTTATGTGTTACAACTCCTGCCCAAAATGTCATTACCTTTCCAGCAACAAACACCATCAATTGTGTGTGCACCACAGGGATATTTGATGCATAATGCATTGTTATCTTAGCATTATGGGATGGTATGTATCAATGCATCACGTTGGAAGGGCATCAATACATGCATACATACATATCATTACATATGTCATACTAATATAGCATAAATTGTGGGAGCACAGCCAAGACTTCTGAAGACTATTTCCAGTTGTGTCTGATTTAGAGCTCCTGTGATCATTGAGTGTTTTGAGTAATTTCAAAGATTCCTCCATTCACATTCCCTCCATCAGGCTTCTCTCTAGCAGTGACAGAGGAGCTGGAGGGATATTTTTAACACTGATTAAAATTCACTTCAGCACTAAGCTCAGACAAAAGTGATTTCAAGGTTAGCAGTAATGCTTAATGGTGTATGTCCCTCTACATCTGAAGGAGTGGCCTCCTGAACTCTAATTACAGGGCTGTGTGTGTGTGTGTGTGTGTGTGTGTGTGTGTGTGTGTGTGTGTGTGTGTGTGTGTGTGTGTGTGTATGTGTGTGTGTGTGTCTTCATAGACTTCCACATTTGCTCCATCACACAGAGCGGATATGATACGGCTGACACACTCTCAGATGCTTTATTAGCTCACAAATGCCATAAAACAGAAAATTCATTTCATTTCAGTACATTTCCACCAACCATCTGTTCAGCAAATCAACCTTAAGCCAACCAGGAAGTCATATCTATTTGACTGTGACAGCTCTCGATCAAATGTGTGTGTGTGTGTGTGTGTGTGTGTGTGTGTGTGTGTGTGTGTGTGAGAGAGAGAGAGAGAGAGCTTGTGTGTGTGTGTGTGTGTGTGTGTGTGTGTGTGTGTGTGTGTGTGTGTGTGTGTGTGTGTGTGATGAGAGGATGTGACTCCAGTGGCAGCAATCCTATGAGTGAGAGGAATTACCAAGACTTGCCTTTCTGCCGAATTCCTAGTCAGATTCACATGGGGAAATCACCAGGGTAAACACCTCAGAAGCAACTGTGATGTAATCTGTAGTCAGTGAATATGCCAATGATCTGGCAATGCCAGAGCCCTATTAGTCACAAAGAGGCCACCATGGCACGATTTTTTTTCTTCAAAAATATAACAAATATAACAATAAGTAAAACAGCTGTTAGATTATGTCTTATCATGTTACAGAAACAGCAAACACAAAGTAGGCTACTGAAATGTTATGGTGCCGCTTAACGTGGGCTACATGTGTCCTGAATGTCTGCACATCACTGATATGTGTGTGTGTGTGTGTGTGTGTGTGTGTGTGTGTGTGTGTGTGTGGGGGGGGGGGCATGTGAAAATCTATGCGTGGGTATGCATTGTGTATGTATGGAAGAGAGAGGGGTCACATTTCATATCAGTAAATGAGCTGAACATATAGCTCCAGCCCTTTTCAAAGACATCACAAGAGAGAGGGGTTATGACTGAATAGTGCAACCATGAAAGAAACTCATTACGAATCCTTGTTGAATCTGCACTCATGGTTCAGCAGCATGACAGCACCTGAGAGATCTCTGTTGTTCTGTGTGTGTGTGTGTGTGTGTGTGTGTGTGTGTGTGTGTGTGTGTGTGTGTGTGTGTGTGTGTGTGTGTGTATGCATGCGTGTGTGTGTGTGTAGAAAAATAAGAAAAACAGAGGGTGAATGACTTGGAATATGAATGAGTTTATATATTTAGATATTAGCAGCAGTGATGTCTGCTTTCAACAAGATACCTCTATGCCTTTACAGAAACAGAGGGGTCTGTCTGAATGGACCTCGGAATACTATAGACCTGTTTGAGCAGATTAAATGACTAGTTTCTAAATACATGTAAAATAAATAGTGATCCATGTCACTCGACTCTAGGAAGTGAGCAGTTCAACAAGGCACTGCACATTCACTTTTATTCTCTCTCTCTCTCTCTCTCAGATGCTCTGATGCTTCTCCACTCACCAAACTCCAACTGCTGCTACAGAATTCTGCAGCTCACAGGCAAAAGGAAGGAAGGATAAAGACTAGGTATGATAAGGCGGAACGAAGTTTGTGTGTGTGTGTGTGTGTGTGTGTGTGTGTGTGTGTTTCAGCATGATGAGGAACCATTAGAAGCTGGGGAGTAATGATTATGTTAATGATGGCCATAGCTCATCCTGCTCTCTACAGGATTGTGGCCTTTAGGGTGTATGTGTGTGTGTTTGTGTGTGTTTGCGTGTGTGTGTGTGTCTGTCTGTGTCTGTAGTGTGTGTGCTGCCGAGTATGCCTTGGGTTCAGCATGTGTACC
>JAIFZK010000008.1:5932500-5987500 GCA_027481765.1 Tenualosa thibaudeaui
GTGTGGCACGTGTTTATGTCCATGCGTGTGCGTGAGTGTAAAAGACACACATTAGCTCAGTTTGATTTGGTGGTGCAGTCTTACATATGTGTTTTCAACAGAAATCACAGCAGGAATCTCCCACTGGGGACCAAGTTCTTCCCTGGGACTCCTCCTCTCATTTACAGCAACAGTAGACCTGTGAGAGGAGCCAGTGCTCCCTGAGGAAATGGGGGTTGGTGATGGTGTGTGTGTGTGTGTGTGTGTGTGTGTGTGTGTGTGTGTGTGTGTGTGTGTGTGCATGTGTGCATGTGTGTATTTGTGTGTGTGTCCACACAAGGGTATGTGGCATATATGTAGCAGAGGGGTGTTAGGAAGCATGTGTCTAGATATGTGTGTGTGTGTGTGTGTGTGTGTGTGTGTGTGTGTGTATGTGTGTGTGTGTATGTGTTCTTATGAACATGTTTGTGAGGCAAGGCCATCTACTGAGCACAGAGCTTTCAGCAGAGAGATACGCAACGAGTTTAAAGGGCTTAAGTAAAGGGCACACACCACATTCCAAACATTGGTCCACCATGCCCTTGTGTGGACACACACACACACACACACATAGACACATGGCTCTCACATCTTAAACCTTTTTCTGCTCTCATCCTAGGAAAGAAACAAAGTTAACCTTTACAGCAGCACTCCCATCGGGCGAAAAAGTCTCAAGACTCAATATAGCAAAGATTAAAAAGAAAAGAGGCTAAAGCTTCATAAATGGCAAAGTCGACAGGCTAGATTTCAAGTGAAGACAGCACAGTACACAGTACACAGTACACATTAACCCAGCTGAGAAAGCCATTATGTGAACTCTCAGTGAACCAGCGGAGGGCTCAACAAGTGCAGCGTATAATTAGCTTCCCAATCAAAGAGACTAGTGCAGCCTTAGAAGTGTACTGATGACACGCAGGGAATTCATAAGGCATGGAAAATGAATGAGGGGCATGTTGGTATTTTTGGGAGGTCTGCATAGCAAACGGTAGTAGAACACTGGACAGCCTATCCGTAAAAACACTGGGTAAATGGCGGCTGTAAATGCAATGCAAAATACATAAATATCACAGGCCTCTTCCTTACACTCAATTACACAAAATAACAAACATAAGCTGTTCTCTGACTGAAATCCAAATCTTAATTTATTCATTAACTCACTCACTCATTCATTCTTGCCATAGTACTGTTTGGGGGAGGGGGGGTGCAAAAGAAAGAGCATAATGTCCTACCCTGATATGTCTCAAAGCAAAGATATGTGAAAAATATGTGGCCATACACATATACTTTATAGAGGAACCCACCAGCAAAGCCTACTGTGCTTCGACTAATTTAGTATGCGGTACAAACAGCAATATCCTCACAAACCTCAAACACAAACCTGTGCAATACCTTCAGTGATGGATTTTACTTACTGTCCTTCCTGGTCTAGAAAATGGCCACATTAGGATAGTACAGCCTTTACTCTTCCTTCCACAGACATTTTAGAAATAACACAATGATGCATCAAATCTATGAAATATATTTAGGAGTTAAATCAACCAACCAAAATGGCTTTGTTACTGTGTGTGTGTGTGTGTGTGTGTGTCATTGCTGTTCAATTGTAAGGGCACCTGTCGTGTCCCTGACTGCCCTTTTGTCTGTTTGCAGAGAAGTCGATATTTCGCACAGCTTGATGGCTCTGCTGATGGTGTTTGGGAGCAAACTGACTGATGTGCATTTCAAGTGCTGAATTACAGGTCCGGCTCTGAAAAATAGGAATCTCAAACGCTTCCACACGCCATCGAGTGGATGAGTGTCAACAATGACTGGCACTCAATTTTCACAGTGTCACTCAAATGGTGGAGAACATCACCCTTGGGCAAGTATAAAGTAAAGTCAATTGGCACTGTGTTACAAGAAAAACATGTAAATCTGCCATTAGAGTGTAACTTCACTTCATTTTAGTTAATTATATAATTCAGGCTGTAATTTTACAATTCCCGTAGGTACAGGCAATGCAATTAAAGCAACATACAGTATGTTGGAATGAAGAACCAATCCCCAACCTTCACAGTTTAGTGACCAGTCATTAACATTGTTACAAGAGAATCTAATGTTGGAACAATCCCTAACCTTGTAAAGGTATGGACCAACCTTCAACATTACTAGAGGAGAGCTTAATGATAAATCACCCACTGAAGGAATTGATTTGATTTGGAGGTCTGGCGAGATGAGAATCTGGTTAGACTACAAGGTTCAATCACTTTCCCAAGTCTGACCTGCGACAAGGAGACCCTAACCCAACAGTGTGTGTGTATTCAAGATCAACTCCAAATGACCTGTGTGTCTGAACCTGGAGAGGGGAAGGCAGATAACAGCCATTAATATTAGAATGGGGGTAACAAAAGGTGACTCAACGTGGACCATCATAGCCAGACGACTACCGGTAGTGAAATAGCATGTCTACAGGCAGGAGGTGATCACCTAACCACCACCAGGTCACACCTGAAGCCAGACAAGATTATTAAAGGATATTGTAATTAGCCACCTCATTGTTAACTATTGGTGACTCCATGGTATATATGGTTGGGGACCTCAGTTGATTATTGTTCACTCTGACGCCGGTGTTCCCATAGTATCTTTGTATGCTATGTTACTACCTTTTCTTGGAATAAAGATGGAATTACTGACTTGAGAAGAAGTCACTGTTTCCTTACATCCACATTGTTATGAACAACCACAACCTCTTTAAGTGTAGTGCTGGCCAAATCATCAGCATTGTTACAGATGACTAACGATAACAAATTCACAACCTTCTTACAACAAATTTGAATGCAACAGCATTGACATTGGAAAGCATTGCCATAAAGGGTGCTCTACCACTCACAAACTGGGTTCTGGTTTGTGTATGTGTGTGTGAGTGTGTATGTGTGTTAGTTGGATTACACACAGGATGAAAGAGAACCCCCTCCATAAATCACTGGAGACCTAATAACCTCTCTGACCCCTTAGCGTAATCATTTGATTCATTTGCTTATGCATATGATTATGCTTATGTTTATGATTATTGGTACTTTGCAGATGCTTTTAACCAGATGATGGAATCCAATAGTAAAGCAGCATCAAGTAGTAATTAAATACGATGCACACTGTCATGGAAGGTCAGTTATAATTGATTAAATCAGATATCAACCTGCTGGTCTCAATGAAACCCCTCCATAAAACACTGGGGACCTAATGACCTCTATGACCCCTTAGTGATCCACACACTGGTTTGGACACCCCCTCTCTGCATGTTTGCATTAAAGCTTCATGAGTCAGAGAGCTACATGCTACATGCTGCTGCTCCTGCTGCTGGGAGGACGGACTGAGTGGCCATGAATAATGAAGGGCCATTTTTATCAGCGAGTCAGAGAGATGATCCCAGGCCTGAGGGGAGACGCGCCCACACTGATGTCTGAATCATGACTGACACACACACACACACACACACACACACACACACACACACAAACAGGATGACACTGATATCGTAGTCTCTACATTAGCTTGACTGGCTTGACTTCCTAATGTCAGTAGAGTGTGGCAAATGCAACGTTATCCCCTCACAAGATAATTCATTTCAGTGGCATGACAATAACAAGCCATGGATCTTATTGGAAAATGTATTTGATTTTGAATGCAGATTAAAACAGGATCTCTGATACACTAAATATATCATACGGGGCACCTATATTGTACTAGGATGAACTACTTAGGATGTTTAAATAAAGAAGGAACCTACATTTCATGCTTATTAACAATGAATAAAAATGAATTCATAACTTTTAAAGTTTTCATAATATATAAGATCAGCTGAGCACAGTTATTGTAATTATTCAGCATGGGCAATTTGGAAGATGGAAAATCAAATCCATAACACCATGGCATACACGCAATGGCATGATTTTGTGGACTTTTAAGTGTTCACCTTTGATCATCCCATAATCCACTGCCCAACCTTTATCACCTAAATAGTCATTTCTTTTAATAAATTAAACAAAATGGCTGCATCTCACTCCCCAACTTGAAAAGGTTTCCTTCACCATGTAAGTCGTATTTATTATTTGTATTTCATTACTCATATGTGTAGACAACACTGGCAGCTGGGAATCAGATCCACATGCCTGCAGGCCACTGTGCTGCCCTGTCCTTCTATGCTCTATTAGCACCACCCCATTCATCTTCCCCTCATCGAAACAACAGAATTGCCTCGTTCTTAATGATGCATTATGTATGTAAATTCTGTCCTGAGTGAGTTATGTACCTCCGAACTCACCTGAGTGAGATATGTGTCCCCTAACTCATCTGAGTGAGAAATGTGACTCCTGATTCACCTGAGTGAGATATGTGTCTCCTAACTCACCTGAGTGAGATATGTGCCTCCTTACTCTCACCTAAAGGGTGATATGTGTCTCCTAACTCACCTGAGTGAGATATGTGTCTCATTATGTGCCTAAGTGAGATATGTACCTCCTGACTCACCTGTGTGAGATATATACCTGAGTCAAATGCCTGCCTGCTCTCCCTCAGTGTTCTGGTTTCTCCTGCTCCAGATGCTGCTGTCTGCTTCTCTACGCTGAAGCCTGTTTGTCAACCCCAGTCTTGAGATCTGCCTGTTCCCATCATGCCTTGCTCTCTGCCTCTCTCGGCTGGTGTGGTGTGTCTGAGTGAGCCCAGTGGATGTTGTTAGCCTGAATGGCAGCTAATGACACCCACTGAGAGATTGCCTTTTCCCATGACACTTTGCCGGCCACAGTAGGATGGCTACATCATTGGCCTGCCAGCAGCAGAGAATATGCCTCTCTCAATCTGTCCTTTACTCACATGTCTCTCTCTCACACTCTCTCCTTCGCTCGCCATACCCCTCTCTGTTTCTCTATCTAACAATCTGTCTCCCTTTCTCCTCTTTGTATTTCCACAGACCCTTTATGTTCTCTCCATCTGCCTGCCTCAAACTCCTCATCTCTCCTATCTTTACTTCTGTCTTTCTGTCCTCCCTTGTTCGCCCAATCCCTCCCCTCCTCTACTTCTCTCCCGTCTTTCCTTCACTCCCCCCCCCCCCCCCCACACCCCTCTCCTGTGGTGCAGCCTTAACTTGTCACTCCTCTGTCTACCGCCTCCTCTGCTCTGCTCCAGCCGCTGAGTAAAAACAGAGGGGAGAAATCTGTTGTCCAGTGCTGCCATTTGACAGTGTCAAGATCAATCCAGCTGCCCACTGCTTGATGTGCAGAAACGCTCCCCCACCAACCCAGGAGCAGCAGCAGCAATCAGAAATGGAGTGGGAGGTTTTCTAACTCCTCTCTCTCTCTCTGTCTATGTGGTTGTCTCCCTCTCAGTCCAGTGTTCCCATATTGTAGTTTAAATGAGTTACTCTAACACATGCTGACGGCCATCTGACAATCATGTGTATAGTGACATGGCCAATCCACCAGGCTGTGCATCACTGAAAAGCTTGGCCATTTAAATCCACTCCAAACACAAACATGCTTTATTGTTATGTGCTCTTCTGGAAATTGCATAAAGCATTTTAATGACAAGCTGCTCTTAAAACCACAGTGTGAACCACAGTCCCTGAAAATGATTTTCCTCCCTTCTGACGCATATCTCTGTTTGTTGCAACCTAATTTAGCATATGTTCAACACATATGTTCAAAAGCAATTTCACTTAAAGGTATTTCCAGTTTAATTTGTGGCTTCCCTTGTGCACCTCCCTCTGAAGGAAATAATAAAAAAAGATGATTGTGTACAGTTATGAAAATGGATTGATTGTTGCTAAGATACAAACAAGGCTAAATTAGCTAGATCCCTGATGAAACCACTGATCTCATAAAGAATACCTTATCTTTAGAATACCTTTTCTTTAGAAATCTGTGGATTAAACTAAGGCCTATTTAGACTGAAAATTCACAACGAGATGAGATTGTTTTAGAGAGGAGTTGCGGCAGCGTGATTCAAACCTTAATGTCGTTGAAAACAGTTTCAAGTCATTGTTAAACATTCAACATGTTAAAATGACAATTTCAAGGTTTTAGAATATTTTACCTCACAGCTTTTATGATGTGGTCAGTCTAAAATAAGAACCACTAGATGGGCGCAAGCAGGGGTGCCATCATTTGTTTCAAAGTAATATTGCCACGCAACACATTGCTGATTGCCTATACAACGTAACAATATAGGTTGCTCCAGCAACTGTAGATCAACCAATACAAGGCGATGTCCTGTTGCTGGGAAAAATGCAATCTCAAAAACTTCTATTATTATTATTATTATTATTTTCTTTACTTAGATTGCCTTGTGTTATTTTTCGTTCTGCTTGCAATTGGCTCCCATAATGGCGAGGCACATTTCATAGGTCTAATTGCATCTTTTCAAGGGAAAGTATTGAGTTAGAGAGCCCAGAGCTGAAAAAAATACTGTGTTGTAAATAATGTGTGAATTCCGTGTTCCATTTGAACTCATACTGTATGTTTTTTTTTTCCCCAGTGGAGTTGATCTTTCAACACAGAAAGTCAGACACACCAAACCCACTACAAGCACAGAATCCAAGACGGTTGCCAAGATCTTTGCCTCCCCAATGTGACAGTTGTACACTAGTACTCTCAGTCTATTGGGATGTCATTCCCACTTCGAGTTTCGATTGCTGAGGTAAATGGAAAATGCAAATGCTATTCTCCTTTCTCATTTGTTCCCATTCAAGGACTAGTCAAGGTTTCCTCTCCACTCAGTCCAGATCTAGTCCAAGGTTTCCTTCCCTTCCTCCCATTCTCTGGTTCTAAAGAGCATTCTCCTTTAAGTCATAATCTATTTACAGACAATTTATATATTTCCATACCTGTATACATCCATTAATATTGCTTTGCCTTCAACAGATCTGCAATATTGCTCTTCAGTAATAATCACACACAAACACACACACACACACACACACACACACACACACACACACACGCACACACACACACACACACACACATAATACATAAAAAAATCAAGGCCAGGCTTCCTTTGAAAGGTGAGTCTAGTGGGAGAGGTGTTGCATTTTTCAATGCCTTTTTCTTTTAGGCATGAGAGTAAACTGGAGATGATGGGCATTGTTTCTTGTCTGACCTCAATCCACCATGTTCCCACCTCTTGCCCTGGCTGCAACCCAAGGTAAGGGGTCACTTCAGACACACTGGCCTCCTCACACCCGAGGATTGGGCCACTCAGACAGAGAGTCAGAGGGGAGGTGTGGGAGGAGGAGGCAGAGGAGGAGGAAGGTGAGGAAGAAGAAGAAGAGAAAGAAGGTGATGAAGAGGAGGTTTAAGAAGAGTAGGAGAAGGAAACAGGTGGAGGGGAAGGAGTAAATGAGGAAGCTGAAAGAGGAGGAGGAAGAGGAAGATGATGATGGAGATGAGGAGGATGATGATGATAAAGAAGAGGTGGAGGAGGAGGAAGAGGAGGAGGAAGCAGAAGGAGGAGACACACCAGGTCTGTCCCCCGGGTGCCTTCTTCCCCAGGCAGCCAAAGCAGTGTGTGAATGGAAATGAGATGTTATCATTGCCATGCTGACCTATCCCTGTCATCAGACAGCAGTGATGAAGCCCTTCCTGACCTCACTGGTCATCTGCGACTGATGCACACACACACACACACACACACACACACACACACACACACACACACACACACACGCACACACACACACACACACACATACACACATGCACACACCTGAACCCACTGAACTATTTTTCATCCTCAGGAAGAAATATGACAGAAGGAAAAAAAAAAGAAAAAACAGTCGTTCATTTTCGGCACTAGATCTCCTCCATGGCTTAGCAAGGTCATTTGTTTCACTTGTATCTTTCCTTCCCTAATATTTACCTTTCCTCCTCATCAGCCACAACCTCCCTCCTCTTATTGCAGGGACATGAAGGACTCTCACACTCACACTCACACTCACACTAGCTAATGCCGCCCGGTAAAGGAAGGAGAGAGAGAGAAAGAAGGAGAGAGAGACAGACAGATGATGCCTGCTAGAAAAAAAACAAAACAAAAAAAACACATGCATACACACACACACACACACACACACACACACACACACACACACACATCAACAGACACTCGGCCACATTACGCTTAACGGTCTCCCACCTCCTGCCCAGCTGCATCCGTTGTGTTTGTTTGCAACAGAGCAAACAAACAGCTCCTAATGTGGGCTTTCAAGGCCAAATGGTCCCTGTCTCCATCCAGCCCCTCATCAGGGACTGGCACACAGCCAGGAGAGGATCAGTCCTCTCTCTCTCTTTCTCTCTCTCTCTCTCTCTCACACACACATACACACACACACCCTCTCTCTCTTTCCTCACCCTCACTCTCCCCTCTGTCTTTCCACACCTTTACTTACTCAACGCCTCTATCACACCAACATGTCTGTTCTATTGGTGTGAAGAAAGGGAATGTTAAATGACCACATCCAAAGCACCAGTAAACTTCTTTTAGCATCCATTAAGTAACATGAAATGTTTACAGATTCACACACAACTCAACTGGAACACCTTATAGGATCACATAGTTAGAGGGAGTGAGAGACAGACTGTGACTCTGACATTGTGTAGAGAGGGAATGCCATCATTAGGTCTATATGTACATAGGAAATAACATCACTGTGTCTATATGCAGGGAGGAACTAACATCAATATGTAAGAGATAATGTATTATCCGCTAGTCATTATAGAAAAATAAGGGGAGGGGACTTGTTTCATCCTGATGGAACTTATTCTATGGTAACTGGAGGGCAATACATTATCCTGCTTATTATATGGCTACTTGCAAAAACGACGAGACACACACATCTTTTAAATGTAAGTTGTTACTGTTTGGTGGCTTCTACAGATAAAAAATGAACTGGAAACATTCTTTAGAATGCAGCTGATCAACCATCAAAAATACACAGAAATAACTGACCTCCAAATGTTGGAAAGACCCATGAAAGTGAATGGAACCTCCCACACCATTCTGGACATCCAAATAATAAGTAGGTAGGAAATAACATCATTATATATGTAGGGAGGAAATGACATCACTGTATCTATAGGTAGGGAGGAAATGACATGACCATGTCTATATATGCCCACACAGTAGCCTACTTTAAGTATAAACTTTGACATTCCTTTCCTCCCACACAGCTACGTTTAAATACTTCTCAACAGTCCAAGATGATTTCAAGAAAACTTCTTGAACAACT
The DNA here is from genome assembly GCA_027481765.1 of Tenualosa thibaudeaui. Taxonomy (NCBI): domain Eukaryota; kingdom Metazoa; phylum Chordata; class Actinopteri; order Clupeiformes; family Clupeidae; genus Tenualosa; species Tenualosa thibaudeaui. The sequence goes on from JAIFZK010000008.1 coordinate 5,941,772, forward strand.
GGAATGTTTTTAAGAGCTGCATCATCCACATGAACCCAGGTTTTATACCCACAGGAACCCAGGTTCTGACCTGTGGTTGTATTCTGTGGTAGACTCTCTCTCTCTCTCTCTCTCTCTCTCTCTCTCTCTCTTCCAGTCACTCTTCACTCTTTCTATTCCAGTAAAGGCAGAAAACAAGAAATTTGCTGTACTAGAGATTTTGATGCAGAGAGGATTAATTGTGCTTGAGGGAGAAGAGTGAAGTTGTGTTTCAGCTGTACGTCCCTCCACCTGTGCTCTTCTCCATTGCCCTTCAAAAGGAGGGAGAGAGAGAGAGAGAGAGAGAGAGGTTGAGAGAGAAAGAGAGAAAGAGAGAGAGAGAGAGAGGGAGAGAAAGAGAGAGGTTAAGAGAGAAAGAGAGAGAGAGAGAGAGAGAGAGGCAGAGGCCTTTAATGAAGAGAAGCAGGAGGCTGTTTCACTGCTTGTGCTTTCTTCACTCCTCCTCCTCCTCAAGTGTTCCACTTTGGTCCCCCACTGGGAAGATGGGGGGTTTTAACAGCAACAACAACAACAACAACAAGCTCTTCCTGTAAACGGCAGCGTCTTTTTAATTTGCCGCCGAATCAGGAGGCTGCATAAAGATGCGCTGCACTCTTCACAGTCTGGTTTCTTTCATTAGGAAGTCGCTGCAGGTGTGATATTTCTTCTCCCTGAGCTTTTTTTTGCTTTTTGTTTTTTGTTTTTTCATTTTCTTTTTTTCACCTCACGCTTCAGCTGATTTCACATTTATGTAACACTGACTCTGTAGACTTTACTTTAAATGGGAAAGTTCTGGTTGAGATGAAAGAAATACTACAGTGGTTTATTTGTTTGCCCATTGATAGTGGTAGCAGTTTTGTGCCTTGAAGACAGTATGCTGTTTCAGCACCACGGACAGCACCAGTGTGAAACTTCAGAACCATGCACAGTTCTAATGCAGAAATGCCAGCAGGATCATGTGGCAACTAGCAGGGTTTCAGTCTAAGCAGCGCTTGGAATCTGTTGATGCCTTTGGTTAAGCTCAACCCTCCAATCAGACACATGGATAGTTAAGAACACCTGACCTGAATTCTAGTCAGGGTGTGTGTAAATAAAACATAAATAACAAACCTCACTCAGTCACTTTCCTCCTTGCTCTCTGCTTGTCTGTCTGTTTGTGCACCTGTCTTTGTGTCTGTTTGCATCTGTCTACCTGTCTGTGTGTCTGTCTAATGGCCTGTCTGTATATCTATTTGTGTCTGTCCACCTGCCTATCTCTCTGCCAGGTTAGGGTTGGATTAGTGCCTAGCCCATCCCCAGGTGCTGTCCAGTCGCCTCTCCCCCAGCCAAATAGAGCAGATCCAGTTCTGATGGTTATCTACCCTCTCCCCCACCTCCTCCTGCCTGCCTGCCTGCTGACTCACAGCTTGGCCAGATCCCATGGCTCCCAGCCTCTGCTCTCAGGTGCCGACTGCCTGGCATCCACTGGCCAGGTGCACATCTGTCTGCCTCTGTGGGCACCTGACTGGCATCCAGCTTTTCAGTGACACAATAATAGAGCCTGCTTCCCCCTCTGGCCCTGCCCCACCACAGTCCATCCAACCAATGGAGAGCTGCTGACCTCTGAGGAGCAATAACTGACAGAGTGATTGGAGAGGGAGGGTAAGAAGTCATCAGCCAGTCACTCATTCTCTAAGACACACACACACACACACACACACACACACACACACACACACACCAAACTACACAAACACAAAGGCCAATCATGACTCACACATAGATTGCACAAACAGAACACACACGCACACACACATACACACACACACACACACACACACACACACACACACATACACACCACAGTTGATTACTATGAACCCCCCACACGCATGCGCACACACACACACACACTCACACACACACACACACACTCACACACACACACACACACTCTCTCTCTCACACACACAGGCTGGTTCCATTCCAGCCATTCATAATGGGAGCCAGAGTTGTGCATATGGCAGCAACAGATGCCTCTGGACCCAGTGTTTCAGCACCAAGCCATTGATGGAAAAATCCACACTGCAGCAAATGATTCACTAGGCCTGTTGCAGTGCTTTGCATGAACTCTGCAGTTTCTTCTACTTTGTTGTGGAGCAGAACATTGATTTCCATTAGGCCACTTCTACCCTGCCAAGCTCTCAGTAGAACACATTGTTTGGGCAGCTTTTCAATAGCTTCTCAAGAAAAAGCATTCTGAGGAGCCTGGTGTTACCACAAAAACTGAATTTCTGTCAGATGCACGCATAACAACAGTCAAGGCGTGGATTTGTGTCAAGATTTACCTATTCTGGCACACTGGCTATATTTGACCCAATCAATGTGATGCATTTTTTCCCTCTCTAAATGATGTCAGCGCCATCCTGGAGTCACCTACTTGCCTGTAGAACCCTTGGGGCTCCCAGGTAGATGCTATTTTGGGCCTGATGTGTCCCTGTGACAACCAGACACTGACATTCTGCCAGCCAGGTAATACTGGAGGGGTTCTGGATTTAAATATCACCTCCTGGAGTGATGCAGCACCAACACACACACACACACACATGCACACACCAGCCTAGTGCTAATGTTTAATCCTAATGCTTGAATTTGGCTATTTGGCTTTCTTGTCACCTATAATTGCGTTTCTACTGCTTGCTAGGGATCATAGACAAATACATATGTGTCATTCTGACTGAAATATACTGCCTTCTGATTGGACCTTGGCTGTGCTCTAATTGAACCAGTGTGGCCTTCTGAGTGAAGCTATGCTGTGCTCTGATAGAACCTACGCTGTGCTTTGACTGAATCTATGCTGTGCTCTGATTGAAACGTCGCTGTGCTCTGGATGGATCTATGTTGTGCTATGACTGAAATTATGCTGTGCTCTGAATGAACGTATGCTATACTCTGATTGAACCTTTGCTGTGCTCTGTATGCTGCCTTCTGAACTTGTAGAAACACTCTTCTTGTCTTTCAACTGCTGTGTTCAGTTTCTATGAACATTTTTTTTAGTGGTCTGACACTCGCTCTTGTGTTCTGTCATTGTCTCAACAATGTTATTATCCTGCTACTTGCTGTCATTTGAATTCTAGATTTTCCCCCTTGATTTAGTGATTCTGATTCTGATTCTGATTCTGATTCTGTTTTGCTCTGCTCTGTTTTATTGTGACCTGTGAGCTTTGAGGAGCTCTCCTTCAGCACTGAGGGTGTGATATGTGAGAGACCAGGGGGTAATAAACCAGTGGTCTAATTAGTCGTCACACACAGCAGAGGAGACACTCCAAGAAGCTCCACTTCAGAGGGAGGCCTTTGAAGCTACGGGAGGGTGAGAGGGACAAGTAGAAACCTAAAAAAAAAAACCTGACTTACCCTCTGAAAGAAAGCTTGAGTCTGATCTTAAAGTGTGATGACTTCAATTACAATAGACACACACCAAAGTCACTAGAATAATCATCACACACACACATACAATTTTATCATAGCCATGTGCCTGACTGATGAAACCAGGTGTTGACACAGAACTCTAATAGGCTGGACTATCCAGCCCCGACTGCGAAACCCACAGTTCTGCTTGCTGTCTGTGGAACAGATTCCGCTATGATCCGACCTAATCCAGAACACACGGTGGAACCAAGGCCAAGGCAGATCCAACTTAATCCCACATCCACGCCAGAGCCCCGGTCCGCTTCTGCCCAGACACTATCTGACCGTATTTGAACAGCTGAGTAATCTCAGAGAAGAGCTGCCCCTGGACCAGCCACTAGTGAAAATCCCTCCTCACACACACACACACACACACTGCTTTTCATTTTCATCCTGTGGAGGATTACCATACATTGGCAAACGCCATTCAGGAGACAAGCAAGCCTGACAGCTCAGAGCTGCCGCTCAGCCAATATTCAATTACTGTGTGAGGAATGTCATGACTCATTCTACATGTGTGTGTATGTGTGTGTGTTAGAGTGTGTGTTTTTGTGTGTGAGTGTGTGTGTGTGTGTGTGCATCTGGGTATGTGTGTGTGTGTGTGTATGTATGTGTGTGTGCGTGTGCATGCACGCATGTGTGTAGTATATGCATGTGTGTGTGTGTATGTGCACGCATGTGTGTGTGTGTGTGTGTGTGTGTGTGTGTGTGCGTGTGTGTGCGTGTGTAGTGTCATGACTCATTGGACACTCACTCAGAGTCAGTGCTGATAGAAGCACTGCTGCGGGCACAGAGAGGAAATTTGTTTTAATGGTGGCAGGTTAAAAGCAGGGACTGACACACACAAACAGCACAAACAGAATACAAACCTGTGTGTTACTGTAATCACTCTGCTTAGTGAAATAGTGCACCGGGTCCAACACTGGGTCTGTATCTGACTTGGCTAGCATGAGACTGGACATGAGACTGACAAACGCAGAGCTTGACCATAGCAAATCACCACCAGAACTTAATTTTCTCTTACAGTATGATGTTTCTGAAAGTCTGCCCTAAAATGCCCCTGTAATATCCACAGTTCAACACAATCATTCCATAAAGTACACCACTATACAAACTCCAAGCTCTGTACAATGAGTCTAAAGATGAGAAACTGCATGTGAGATACAAACCTTTCAAACTTAGCCTAAAGTGTACTTTTGAGAACAACTTGGGACTAACAACACTTACTGTTACTCATTAACACATTGTTGAATAAATTGAATTACCTGCCAAGGAATGTGTCAGCCCAGCAAAAGTGTACAGGGCTGGGACGGTCTGCAATGGTGAGCTTTTTGGAATGCAAATGCAAGCAGCTAGACAAGAGTTGCAGAGTAAATGCGAGCATTTCTACAAGAAAAAATAATAAAATAATGGACTACACCTTTAGGTCCTGGGCATAATATGAATTACTAGTGTGACTGCATGACACATGATTGGCTATATGTCTAACAGTCACAAAACATTAGAAGTCATTAGAAATGACATTACAAATCCTACAAGCACCTAGTCAGCACCGAAGCAGTCTGCACAGGTGGGCAGAACAATTGACATAATTGTATTGAATTACAAATTGCAGATTTCACCTTTAAATACAGAAAATGTACTAAGTATGAATTCATGGTACTACACAGACTATGTAGTATTTGGTACAGGGTACGAGACATATTGTGTGGTTCTTGACACAGGGGATGTGGCATATTGTGTAGTGCATGGTACATGGTACGTGTTAGACTGCATGCATGATGCATGCCAAATTGAGAGGTGCATGGTACAGGATGTATGTGGCTGACTGCATGGTGTTTGGTGTATAGCAGATTATATGGTTGTGCATGGCAGATGCTTGGTGCCTGTCAGATTGTGTGGTGCTTGGTCCCTGTCAGATTGTGTGGTGCTTGGTCCCTGGCAGATTGTGTGGTGCTTGGTCCCTGGCAGATTGTGTGGTGCTTGGTCCCTGGCAGATTGTGTGGTATTTGGTTTCCATGTCTGGGTGGTCCTTACCTAGTCTGAAGGAGAGCGGGCCGCATATGGAGCTTCTCACCCACATTGCTAAGAAGAGCAGAGGCGCCCAGGCTGCGAGCATCTTCTATACCTCCTCATGGGGCCTCTCCCGGGGATACCCCTGCTCACAGCCACCTGATCACACAAACACACACACACACACACACACACACACACACACACACACACACACACACAAATAACAAGGAAAAGAAAAACAGCAGTTTAAGCATCAGAGCCAGACAAAGCAGATATGTAGAATTGTTTAAATATACAATCAGTGGCCTTTTAGAAGCGCAGGCATGGGTTTCATCAGCAGACATGACTAATGCGAGATAGGACACCTGCGCCATGTCATTTACAGGTGTGAGTATTACAGCATTAGACACTGATGATAGAAACTAGGTGTGCTTAGACATTAGACTCTGCTTGACTCTTCCTCAGTATTGTCTTCTTCTAACTATGACACATGCAGACACACGCACACACACACAAACTGAACGCATGTCACTCCACAATAAGCAAACGCAGTAGAAGGTCATGCTGAGTGTTAGCTAAGCGACTTAGCCACATGTTTAATTCCACTAGGCATCTCCTCCTCCCTCGCTCCCAAAACAGGTAAGTCTCCATGGTCCACCAGCTTGTTAGCAAAATGAGCAGCACACCTGCGGTGGCATTGAGTAGTAAAAACTCAAATTCCTCGAGAGCTTTTGAGAGAATCATTCAGCTTTGAGTGAAATCCCACGGCCAGACTCCCCTGGGAGGCTCAGGTGGCTGAAACCACAGTCAGCCTTTCAAAAGCTCCTCGACGCAGAGAATATATCAAAGCAAACATCGCACAAATAACAGCTGCCGCTTGTTCTCCCCGGCGAGTCTAGCGAGAGAAGCTGAAGATGCTCAAAATGCAGAGGCTCTTTCAAAGGCTAATTGACAGTCCCGCATTCCCAGTTTTCTACATTCCGGTGCCGCCCGCTTGGAGCCTTGGAACAATATGTACCAGTCATAACAAAGGGAGCCAAGGCCTTGAGCTGAGAGCGTTACGGGCCCCTCTCTGACTAACACGCTTCTAATTCAGTTATCACAGTGGGGGGAAATGACAATTAGAAAATGTACACAAGGCCCAATCAATTTAGTTCAAATGCAATTATGGCAAATCAGCCTGAATGGCTCTACGGGGTTTGGCGAAGGGAGGACACTTCAGTGGAATATCGAGTGAGCTCTGAACTGCTCCGACACTCCTCTCCTGGCAAGACGGTCGGAGACAATCTTGTAATTCTCTGTCACATTTTATCTTCTCTCAGGAACTAACTCTCAGAGCCAAACAGAACGTACTGGACGTCTCAAAGCCAGCATGTCAGTTTCACTTCAGTTTTTGCTAAGCAATCAGATTTTCAACACAAAGAAGAACAGGAAAGAGAAAAAAATCATTTGAAATGAACAGTGTTTACTCTTTGTACATCTGCCTATTCAGCATAACTTTGAATCTCTCTCTCTTACACTCACACACACACACACACATGTACTCAATAGCAACCACCCTTACTATCACTCAAGGCTGCTGTCTGGATGAAACATACTTAACAGAAACCCAATTCTCAGTTTTAAATTTCATTTCATTTTAAACTAAGTTTCCTAATGAACCTTCACTCCTACACACCTACTATCACAGAACTGGAAGGTGAGGCACAAGTGACTTTAATTGATTTCATCAACAGCGATGGACTGTCACTAATAATGTGTGTGTGTGTGTGTGTGTGTGTGTGTGTGTGTGTGTGTGTGTGTGTGTGTGTGTGTGTGTGTGTGTGTGTGTGTGTCTCCCTAGAGTAGAGAGAACTTCCATCAGAAAGAGATGAATGAACAAATGAGTGAAGCAATTAAAGGTGGAATGGAGAATAGGGGCAGGGGAGGGGTGAGGCCAAGAGCATTCTGGGACCTCCTAGAAGAGTACGACCCAAGCAAATACATTTGAATGAGTCACACACACAAACACACACACACACACATGCACAAACACACAAACACACACACACACACACACACACACATACATACACACACACACACACCATGTTTTTCCAAAGCAATTTCCAGTTTTGAGAGACATACAGAGGTACCCTCTCATCAGAGTAAACAACATGCTGGTGCAAAATTGCATCAGTGTAGGAGACACAAGGGAGACAGAGAGGGGAAAGTGAAGATAATGCTAAACACTATGTTGCACTGTAGCTCCTCTGACGTTTCTTGTGTAAACAATAGTGCTGCGCTGTTCCCACACAGCTTGGCTGATCTTACACTTTACTAAGGTCTAACTTTGACATTTCATCAGGGCATTTCAAACCAGTGTGACTCATGAAGCACTGTCTGCTGGAGCTGTGGGAGCAGTTTAGGCATCTTGGTTCACACCTACATTCACACAAGCCATTAAGATGGGAAACAAACTTTCTAAAAAGAGAGAGAGAGAGTCTACCACAGAGCAACCAGTTGAGGTTGAAACGTAAGAATTTCAAAGCTAAAGTTAATCTTGACAGGCACATTTTAGTCATGGGGAGAGATGAAGTAGGAAGGGAATAAAAGAGTTACTCATTCAAGAAAAGACCAGAACCTGAAGCACTGCTTGACTAAAACACCACATGAACTGACTTTTTGCAAAACAATAAAATATAAACAAAAAATTAGCTTTGATATTCAAAACTCACCCAGTGACCCGCGTAAAACTCACAGCAAGGGAACCTTATAACCCACTGAAATTAACATTCACAAACACAAGGTTCTCTGTAAATTGGCCAAACATGAATTCACATCCACTTGCTATTATCCTGCTCAGTTCAAGCATTCAGCAGATGCGTCAGTCACAAATTAAATTAATCAAATTGGATTTCTAAGCAAGTCAGGTGTCAGTTGCAGAAATGTTATCTATTTCTTGCCTCGCTCTCAGATTTGGCAGCTGCAGCCAATTAAATCAGACATAGGAAATGGAAGTTTGCCTTTTGCCTTCATTTCTTCCTGGCTGGATTGAGGATGGAATCAATCCAAACAAAGTTTATGAGGCAGTCAAAAAGGGCAGAAAAAGACTCCTTTCCGTAGCCTACTTAATGAGAGGAGCTGTGAAGACATGCTATGCTTTATGCTATGCATTACCCTGCCACTGATACGAAGAGTTGCTTTTTAATTTATTATTTATTTGCTGATGCAATACTCATACATTAGTGTAGTTCTGTTCAATTTTAGACTTGCACTCAGGATGATTATTTTATTTATTTGTTTGTTTGTTTGTTTATTTAAATAACCAGCCAAGTGCTGCCAGGCAGTCTCAGATCAGTGATCTTCACAGAAATTTAGATTCTCTCCACTGATTTCTGGCACAGCAGCTTCAGCTACAGATCTTAGTTTTGGGGGAAAGGAGCAGGAGGAAGAAGGTGAGAAAGAGGATGGGGAGAGCCCACGTTCTTCTTAGTGAAAAGGTTATTTCAGGACACAGTCAAGGAAAGGCAAGGCAGTGTTGCATTCAGAAGATTCTGCTCTAGTGAGATAAACCAAGGACAGCAGCTTTGTGAAAGACCAAGGACTGCTGAACTCAAGTAAATCTATTCCATGGTTCTTTGACCAGAATGCTGAAAACAAACATAAGTGTTTGACTTCATAACAAGCCATGGACCTGAGGTTACTATAGCAGGGAACATGTGTGAGTGACGGCACATGCAGAATGAGTGAACACAGAACACATCCTTATCTAAGTAACCTTCTCAAGACTTACTTTCATGTCCTAAATTTACCTTTAAGCTTTTCTACACACTCACTATAACCGGTCAGACAGCAGCAGCAGCTGGATTAATTACGGAGGTGATGATCACAAACTGTCAAAACAAGTGCACTTTTAGACATCCTCAACATGATGAGGTATCCACTGCAGTGATGGGTGTGATGTCTATGTAGTCTGCATTTATATCTCTATTTGTATCTGTTTGGTGTCAAAGAATAACACTTTATTTGAAGGGGTCTACATAGGAGTGACATGAGACCGCTATAAACATGACATGACACGTGTCATGAACGTCATTGGCACTTAATTCATTCTCATTAAGTGTCATTTGGTTGTTGAAATGCAGACTTTGGTCATGGCAGTGTCATGGCATGTTTATAACAGGCTCATCTCCCCCTTTTGTAGACCCCTTCAAATAAAGTATCCACTCCTGTATCGGTCAGTAAGAATCCCCTAACCGAACTCAACCAATAACAGCTGCAAAAGCCCAGTTGGAAACATGTATGATACAAACATAACAGGACTATACTGTAAGCCCTAACAGAATAATTTATGGACCGTAAATAATCTGTATGGGGTAATTGCAGTAAACCTTTTTTTTTTCTTATGCTCACGATGGGACTTGTGTATTTTCCATGTCTTTGCCATTGATGTGGACATTTAGCTGTGTGTACAAGCATGATCGCTCCAATAAATATCTGTGCGCTTGATTGAGTACTGTTCGACTGACAGTACAAAATCACCTTGCCAGGCAGGCATATTCCATATGCATATCATTATGCCCGGGTGACAGGAAATGAATAAAGTGACCCAAAGGACGTTGTTGCATCACTTAAAATCATCTCAAGACATTAACATCATTTACAAGGAAATAAACAATTTATCGAGCTGCCAGTTATACCAGCCAGGCAAGGGCAGAGAGGTTATGTGTGTGTGTGTGTGTGTGTGTGTGTGTGTGTGTGTGTGTGTGTGTGTGTGTGTGTGAGAGAGAGAGAGAGAGAGAGAGAGACAGAAAGAGAGAATTGATTGAGAGAAGAAGACAGAGAGAGACAGTAACTGAAGGGGGGAAGGTCAAAGACAGAGCAAGACAGAGAGTGAGGGATGACAAAGAAAGCGAGAGAGACAGACAGAGAGGGAGAGGGAGAGACAGAGGTGAGAGATGACAAGCATGGAGGCAGAGAGAGTAAGAAAAGGATGACAGAGTGGGAGAGGGAAAGAGAGAGAGAGAGAGAGAGAGAGAGAGAGAGGGAGTGAAGAATGATAAGGATAGAGACACAGAGATTAAGTGAAGGATGACAAAGAGAGAGGTTGCTTTATGAGACTGGACTCCCTCCAACCCCACTATACCATAAGTTGTACTCTGCTTATAGTCGCTCTCTCTCTCTCTCTCTCTCTCTCTCACTCACACACACACACACACACACACACACACACACACAGTGTTGGTTTAATTTGGTATTTTAGTGCTAACATTAGATGATTTGACATCTTACTGATATCAATGTACTCACTACCAATGTACTCACTACTACTCACTAGTTAATTACTATGAAGTGATGAACAACAACAGCAAGAGAATTGTAGATGTTTCACTGACACAAATAAAGTGTGCAGACCAATGCAGACTTCTTATTGGTTATTGGCTATAAATGGCCCATCACATGGCGGACCCTCCATGTGAGTGTGTATGCTGAGGTGTGTAGATACAGAGTGTAAGGGTTAGAAACAGAAAAAAAAGAGTGAGTCTTACTCACTGTGTGTGTGTGTGTGTGTGTGTGTGTGTGTGTGATCCAGGGGCAGCCAAGGCTAGGGCTCTGCTTTAAGCTGCACCTCGTAAAGGAGAATGATTGGTGCTCCAGGAGCCTCACACATGCTGAATCACTGCCTTCCAGCTGGACAGGGTCACCTGCAGGTCCCTCTTTACTGCCAGGGTAACTGTGACCTCCATGGCCCACTACCTACACAAATAAATCCTGCAGATGCAAACGCACGCCTGTTTGGACTGGGTCGAGCCAATCACACAAACATAAACATCCAACATCACCCAAATCACCCAAGTAGGATAAAAACACATGAACACCCACACACATTCATGCACACATCCCACATGCATGTATGCACACACACACACACACACACACACACACACACACACACACACACACACACCCGCACACACACACACATCAAAACACATATGTATGAATCCCACATCCGTGTATGCACTCCTCACACATACCTACGGGTGGGAATGGATAGAATTTTATCAATATCAATGCTATTGTCAATTCTGCTTATTGGTCCAAATTTATAATGTCAGAGGGATACAATTCCAGTGAATTGAAGCATTCGATTCTCGATCCTACTCAATTCCCGGTTCTCGATTCCTACCCCTTGATTCCTACCCAGACAGATGAGCCCCAGAGCCTCCTTTGTCTCCCATGAGAGCACTACTACACAGTTGTTAGTACCCCCCTTAAACACACACACACACACACACTTAGGCAAGACTCCACCACTGTCTCCCATGAGAGCCCTAGCACTGATAGTTCTCTCTCACCCTGTAGCTCCTCACTAGATCAGGTACAATTGGCACTATGTCAGTCTGTAGTCAGTGCATTGGATTGAAGAGGGCTAGTGCTATATCCAGATCAGTGGGGTGAGCTTTGGGTGCTGTGTGATCCTCCTCCTCCTCTTCCTCCTCCTGGTTCTTCTTCTCCTTTTCCTTCTCCCCCTCCTCCTCCTTCTTCTTCTTCTTCTTCTCCTCCTCCCTTAATTCCTCCTCTCCTCTTTCACATTTTTCTTCTTTAGTTTCTCCTCCTCCTCCAATTCTCTCTTCTGTTTCTCAACCGTCTCCTCCGACCCCCACCTCCTCCTCTCCTTCTCCTTCCCCTCTTCCTCTACCACCTTCCCCATCTCCTCCTCCTCTTGCTCCTCCAGTGTCCTCCCGTTACTCTTGCTGACTCAGCTCCATGCCCTCAGCCCCAAACCCTGAGCCAGCTGAACAGCTCTGCAGGAAGTGACAGCCTGTTAGCCTTGCTGACAGCACATCCCTCAGAGACCTAGAATAAATGATATCTGCCCAGTGGAGACAATGGTCCATCCTCAGAGAGGCCTAGAATAAATGACATCTGCCCAGTTTGCTGGCCTGTTGGGACCAAACATGTTTGCTGCTTCCCACTAAAGAAGCTGCACTCCAAATGGGGAAGACATTAACACTGAAGTAATGAGCCTAGGTGCAGTGGGGAAAGAAATACTCTTATCTGCAGTCATTAAGGAGAAAAAAATATATATATGACTCAGATCCTCTAAAGTACACTTACACCTGTCTCAGGTTAAAAGAAGGTGTGTGTGGAAGTGAGAGTTCAATGGCACCACTGTTTGAACACACATTTTCAAAGATCTCTGACTGTGGTAATTAATTTGTAAGTAAGACTCTACTGTACCATCTGAATCATCAAAGACAGAAGCTCAGCTGCAGGGACCCTGGATTTTCTGAACACCAGCAGTAGCGACCAGAGACAAACATGGCATCCAACATGGCCTCCATTTACACAATCCACTGCTGAAGCCCAGATTTATAAACCTGATTTTGAAGGGATGGAATGTCTGTGACAAGCATGAGACATTTGAGGGAGTCAATGGTAGTCACGGTTTTCAGTCACCACGCCCACCTCACATCTTGGGAAGTGTTGGGAGGGAGTTTTACTAACATTCGACACCTAAGAGTCTTGAACCTTTTTTCCCACCCGAGAGCTACTTTGAGAAAATCAATGAGGCAGAGAGCTATTCTAATACTATTTTACATCCCTATTACTGACAGTCCTGGAGATACAGTATGTTACATCCTTTACCATCCTACACACTGCACCTACAGTGTCGTTAAATATGTTGATGGTATTCTGAGTGATTTATGCTATGATTGGTATAATCATAATCTATGATAAGGTATAATTACAGTGTTAAAAAGTCAGCAGTTCAATCATAATGTTTATGCTCCTAACTAACTTCCAATCAAACCAGACTTCATCTGTACACTTGGTTAAGTTAAATCTTGCTTTATTAAATGTGTTTTTTGTGATGTGAGAGGTCTGTCGCCACCTTAACTCTTTCCAGACCGTCCATATAGATATCAGAATGTACATATTGATGGCATAACTGAATAGTTCTACCCTTTCTTTCTAAAGAAAACACACAAAAATGTCTCTGAGTGTGAAGGGGGGGAGGAGGGGGGGTCTAAGCCAATCACACAAATCATAATGAATTCTGTTGCATATATTTCCAGTGAGTGGTTATAATCTTTATGTGATAGTACATCAGCCGCAACTTCCTCAATTTCAAGGTGGCTACCAATGTAAAACAACTGTACCAGATAAAAATGCGATTATATACAATCAAATGAGTATCAGTAATTATCAATGGATGGCCAGTGACAAGAGAGGGTAACATACAGTAGACCATCAAGTTTTGACCACCAGCCATATCCAATAATATTTCAATGCAATACAATAGTTATTTGTCCCATGTATATTACAAATACAATAACAAATGTGTTTTTGAGAGTTACTTTCGTCCAATTGCCACCAAATTTGGTACTTATTTAGTTAGCAGGTATATATAACTTTCTGTTATTTCACTTTTTCATATCATGCAAGACTGAAGCTGTAAAGGATTTCGTACTCCAAATAAGTGTCTGGGTTATGCAATTTTTATGCAAATGTATGCTAAGGGTATTTGACTTCAAGGAAAAATAGATACTCTCCCTGAGATATACTTGGGTCACCAACAGTAGAATGAAATAGTAAAGGAGTCATTTTTTTGCAGATTTTGGCATGGTCTCGAAAGAGTTAAAGGGAGGGAGTTGCACAAAAGTACATTTCCAAAAGTTTTTGTCTGCATGGGGAAATATGTGCAAATAGGAGTGTGGCATTTACTCAGATTTCTGAATCACCAATGAGGAAAATTGTATGAAAATCACCCAGGCAGCCAGAATGGCCTCAGCATGGGAACAAAAGCTCCTGATGGCCTTTGAAAGGGATTCAGACGCTCAATAGAGAGGGAAGAAAAGCATGACTAACATCAGAGGAGACAGGAAGCTGTGCCGCAGTGCTCATGGATCCATACCTATTGATCAGTACCTATACGCTCATCAATACCTGATGCTCCTGTCACATCAGCGCATCTTATCAATATGCTCCCATCACATCAGCACACCTCACTACAGAAGGACAGTTGAGACTACATACACACAGATCAGACAAAGATCATTGAATACTGACCAAGACAGAGCAACAATAATACATTACAATGGGAGCAAACATGAATAGTTCGGGTCTGCATAATTAGGAATATCAATATAAACCTTTCAATGATGTATCATATGAATACATCATAAGAAGAAGGGAAGAACCGACAAAGAAGAGGAGACAGGAGACAGGAGGAGACAGGAGAAACAGCTGTCATAAATTGCTCATGCTGCTTTGAGACCTTTGAACCTTTATTTTAATAAGTTATCGCCATGCTGTCTTCCACATTTATGAAAGGCTGAGTAGTTTGTAACACACAGCTGCTATGAATGTGTCATGGCTGTGTTATGTGCTCACCTGTCAAGTAAAGTGTTACCTCAAAAGCTCATAAAAGAGAGAGAGGCAGGGGAAGAGAGGGAGACACTGTGTGTTTGTAAGGTTGTGAGGTAGAAGCCCTCTGCTCTCTCCTTCTCCTCTCCTCTGCTCCTCCCATCTCTTCACCCCTTCCTCTCTTTCTCTCTTCCACTCTCCTTCCCTCATCTCTGTTCTGTCGTTCCCAGCCTGTCTGAGGCCTGCAGCTACTGGCAGAGGCTCCAGCAGGAAACAAATGGCTAATCGATCGCCATCTCCCCAAAGAGAGATGCATGGCTGCCCCCTGCCATGCACACACACACACACACACACACACACACACACAAACTCTCTCTCTCTCTCTCTCTCACACACACACACACACACACACATACACACGGTTAAACCCCTTTCCCTCCTCCAGAGCACTCCAGTGAAGCTCTCAAACACCCTCTCACCTGCTGCAGGGCACAGCTGAGATTTAAGAGCCAAACACACACTCAGGTCTTCACAAGAGTCTCCTACATCACCTGGGCTGACACATACGCACATCAAGAGCAGGAGAAGAGAGGAGAGGAGAGGAGAGGAGACCGAAGGGTTGCCAGTTCAATCCTCAACCAGTAGGAAAAATGTGGGTGGGGGAAGTCGTTGAACACCGCTCTCCCATGCCCACATCCACAAAAAGAGGAAAGGAGAGGAGAGGAGAGGGGGAGCAGAGGAGAGGAGAGGAGAGGGGGAGCAGAGAAAGAGAGGAGAGGAAAAAAGAGGGGAGCAGAAAAAAATAAGGTTGCTCTCTCTGTATTTGCTAAGGTTCTGGAATGCACATCTACACGGTCACTTTAGAGTTCAAAACAAACCACACACGCACACACACACACACACACACATAGAGAACTGCATGTGTGTGTGGTACTCCCTTCTCTTTGAAATGGATTTGTGTATGTGTTGATTGAAATAGAGGATTCAAATGACAAAGCAAAAGCCAGGTCAAACCAAGGCCTCACTTCAGCCCACAAAACACTACCATTATCCTGCCATCTATTCAGGCAGTCAAGCATTCTCTCCCCTCTCTCTCTCCCCCCTCTCTCTCTCGCTCTTTTTCTCTCTAGTCAAGGACATTCAGCAAAAGTATCCTGTTCCTCTACAGTCTATCTGTCAGCATGTAAATATTTCCATGTTGTCAGTGTTCAGTCTGAATGGAGTCAATGCACTGTCCAACTACCCTATTCAGTTATGAAATCAATGGTTTTATTGTCAGACAAAATACTACAGTGATGTATGTATAAACAATATTGCATCTACCTCTTAGACCTACCTCACCTAGATTGTGCAAAAAGCACAAACAACAAATGTTCAAACATACTGACCTCTATTTATCTGTTATTCTAACTAAATGAACTCAAACTGGGAGTGGAGGGATCTTAATTGTGTATATGTTCACTTGACTGGGATGAATTCTGGTGGAACATTATAATAACAAGAGGCAGAACTAGTCTGCATCGGTCCAAAATAGAAGAAGTGTTATGTATGAAATGTAAGAGTATGAAATAAAAGCATGAAATGCTGCTTTTGAATGTACCTTTGTTTTGCTTAATTTGAAAGGCAGCATAGATGCATCCTTGATGTTGCCTTCAATGTCCAAAATTATGAAGTCAACTGTCGGCATCTTGGCAAGAGTATCTGAACAACAAAGTTTTTAGCCAGAGGCTTGATGCCTGCTATGACAAGTAACCTGCTAGACATGAAGACAGCAAGGAAGCAAGCCACCACCTCCCCGTTTGGGACACACTCTCTCACTCACTGAAGAGAACTCATGCAATCAGCTTTCCTGGTGACGTTGGTGGTTGGATCTCTTGCAGTCTGTGTGTGTATGTGTGTGTGTGTGTGTGTGTGTGTGTGTGTGTGTGTATCTATGTCTGTGTGTGTGTGAGGGAGGTTGTCTTTCAGGTGTCTTACCTTTTTGCTAATCAGACTCATTTAAAGTAGGACAAAGCAAAGAGATAAATGAGTAGAAAGTGGCTTATTATGGGCAAGATGACAGCTGGTTTGGCATTCTCGCTTCTGCAATCACACATCTTTAAGGTCTCTGAGAGACGATGGAGGAGGAAAGGCAAAGATGACAAATCTGCCATGAACAAATACAAGAACAAAAGGGAGTCTCTTTCATACTCTTACAACCATAATCCCTTCAAGGGCATGTGCACATGGCTGTTTCACTGCATTCAGATTCCCTTGAAGAATGGGTTGTCTGTGTCGATGTGTGTGTGTGTGTGTCTGTGTGTGTTAAAAGGAGAGAGAGAGAGAGACTGAGAGAAAGAAGGAGAGAGAGATAGGGTATAACACGTGTGTATGTGTGTGCGAGCGCATGTGTGTGTAAACTGCTGAATGTTTTTTTTTATCTTTCTCTCTCTAAAAATGTTAAGCTGTTGAGGGAAGGTATGCGGGGGGTATGCCTGTAGGATATGTGCAGAAAAGTCATAAAAGGATCATCAGCATCATGTTATTGTCTATAAAACAAAATTAAAAATGAAAAAAAAAAAAGCAAAAAAAAACATTACCTGTTGCCAATAGTAACTGAAGATTGCCATGCTGCAGTGAATTTTGAGTCTGGTGTTGATGGTTAAAAATCATTGGAACGATAACGAAGTGTAACGATTGTAGGGTATTTTTCTTCATGGGTACAATTCAAACACTGGTGTAAAGAGAAAATTTTATTGCTAGCTGCCTTCTATAGTTTTACTGTTGTTCACGTGTACAGCCCAATGGCTTTCAATGAGTGAGCTGGAGGCACTTGGGCAGACGCATTGAAAATGCTTAGAAGTCTTGAAATCGCATGACACTTCTAAAGACAGCACATTACCTATTCTGCAACTTCCTTTCGTCTTGGATCATCTTGGATGAAAAGTCAGAATAAAAGTCCATGAACTGAGGAGGAGATGCATAATTAGCCTGCTTAGCAGTTTATGGTGATAGCTTTGCAATAGCTCCCCACATTTTTTGTCTACTAAATAGGAATTTGCGTTACATTGATGTTGGGTTAGGTGATGAACTTTTATTCTGAATTTTCATCCAAGATGGCGACAAGAGGAAGTTGCAGAATAGGTAATGTGCCGTCTTCAGAAACATACGTTTTACTAAACTCTGTGTACACCAACAATTTTCTTTATGTTCAAGTTCATGTGTAGAGGCCCTGATAATACTTTGCCAGAAGTATCATTTCTATCAGAACTATCAAGGCTTCTAAGTGTTTTAAAAATAGCATTTTCAATATGTCTGCCCAAATGCCCAATGTGTATTATGGAGAGAATTGTTTATATATAAATAGAAAATGTGATGCTACCCTAGCCAAATTATATTAAGACTGTCATGCACATGTCTAGTTGTGTGTGTGCGTGTGTGCGTGCGTATTTGTGTCTGCAAGCACATGTGTGTTTATTTGGTGATTTGTGCTGAGTATGGGACTATTGTTCCCTCTGCAGTCCCTTAGACCCCCTCTCCCCCCCTGAGCATTTCACACACAATAGGCTGCTATGCAACTGGCAACCCCAGCATGTAATAATATGGAACAAAACGGGCAATGTCCCATCATACTGGGAATCAATAGAGAAGCTGGAAGGGAGCTGGCAGGAAGCCAAAAGAACATCCCGTTTCATTACCCAGTCCTTTAGCATCACAGATGCAGAATAAGACCTCTGCTATCTACAGAGAGGCCCATAGCATCACAATTATAGAATAAGACACTGTCTGAAAATTTCATGCATACCTGAGGAGTACTTTTTGAGTTGTTTTGTACACAAACAGACAGGCAGTCAAACAAACAAACAAACAAACAGTAGTGAAAACATAACCTTCTTGGCGGAGGTAATAAGACCTCTGCTGTCTACACGGAGGCCCATAGCATCACAGTTATAGAATAAGACCTTTGCTTTCGATAGGTACAGGTGGCTATCTACAGAGCACACACACACACACACACACACACACACACACACACACACACATACGCACACAAGAAAAACCCACAAAAGATATATTGGAGGCCCATTGTACATTGTTAGCGTAGGATGATTCATACTCTCAATTTAATCCTTAACGTTGCACACTTTCACATTATTCACTGTATACGCATTCTCTCTTGCTCTTTCAAACACACACACACCTACACACACACACACATTTAGGAATTGTGTGTGTGGGGGGCTGTATATTGGAGCTATGAATCATGTATGTCCAATGGATGTGTTGCAGTCTCAAAGGGACATCCTTCTGCATTCTCTCCATCTGCATTCTTTCTCCCTCTTTCTCTCCCCCTCTCTTCATCTCTCTCTCAGTCTCTCCCCCTCTCCCCATATCTATATCTCCATTTCTTTCTCCATCCCTCTCTCTCCTCCTCTCTCCATCTCTCTATCTCCTCCTCTCTTCACCTCTCTCTCCCTCTTCCTCTCTCTCTCCCTGTCTTTTCTCTCTATCTCCATCTCCCTGCCTCCGCCACTCTCTTATCCCACGCTCCCTCACTCTTTCTATCTCTTTGCATCTCTCTCTTTCCCTCCATCTCTGTCTATCCCCTATGGGTCCATGGCTGTCTGTGCTGTGCAATGTGCTGTATGGGGTCTAATGATGCTGCAGTCTGAACGGCTCCTAATGCTACGATTATGGGCTCTGTGTAGAGGCCAACAGTCTGGGGCTTTGCTGCTGCTGCTGCTACTGCTAAGCAAGGCCTGGACCTTAAAAGCAATGTCTCTAAACACACACACACACACACACACACACAACCACACACACACACACAAACACACACATGTGCAGAGACACACACACAAATGGACCTTGTGGCAGCCTGCTTTTTTGACAATTCCATGCTTCTCCAGTGTCTTAAGTCACCATGCTATGGACTATGGGCAATTCCCTTTTAGCAAAGTCTGCATGTGATGTTGACCTTAGGCAAGGGCTCAGAAAGTGTGCAACCGAGCCCTCGTGCACTTCAGATTTGCAGGACACCCCCTGCAAACTTAAGGCTGTGAGTCTGTAGGGGCGGACAATGAGACTGAGCCACTCTCTCACACACTCAGTCACCCACTCTCTCACACACTCACTCACTGACTCCCACTCTCTCACACACTCAGTCACCCACTCTCTCACACACTCACTTACACACTCACTCACAGACTCCCACTCTCTCACACACTCACTCGCTAGCTTCCTCATTCAGTCCCTCACTTACGGACACTGAATGAAACAATTATCAATGGCCAGGCTGATGACTTATTTCTTAACACACACACACACACACACACACACACACACACACACACACACACACACACACTCACACACACACACACACTAACCACACAGCTGAGCTTGTGCATGTACATCAGCTAGGTCTGTCTCTTGTAAAATATCTTTCTTTAGGAACAGATGCTCTCTTACCAAAGGACTGAGAAAGTCTGTGTGTGTCTGTGTGTGTGTGTGCATGTGCATGTGTGGTGTGTGCGTGTGTGTGTAAGTGTGTGGTGTGTGTGGCGTGTGTATGTGTATGTATGTGTGTGTGTGTCTGTGCAAGTGTGTGTAAGTGTCTGGTGTGTGTGTCTGTGTCATGCGGGCACCCATGTGTACTTGTTTAAGCTTAAGAGGCACACTCGCAGCCAGCAGCAACTTGTCTGTTCTGGGTCAGAGTGTCTGTTCCCAGAGGCTTTGCATGCCAATAGGACTGCACCAAAATACCACCCACAGCTTCACATGCAATAAACGCGCGCACACACACACACGCGCGCACAGACACACAGGGACGGGAAGAAATTCACAGACAGACAAGCGTGCCATGTTGCCATGATCTCAAAATTCCCCATGGAAACAGCATATGATGGGATGCCTGTGGACCGGTTTCAAAGTCCCCCACCCCAACACACTCACACACACACACACACACACACACACACACACACACACACACACACACACCATGTAGCATTTTCTTAATCATTGTTTACAGTTGTCAAGTCTTCAGCAGTCAGTTGATATTTACTGTAGTCAGGTCTGCTGAAACCTCCATCCTAGTTGCTAATGAGGCTCTGGTCTGTCCATGTGCTGCTGACATAGAACTGTTAGTGGAGTGGATTCATGAGCACCCGCACCTGCACTACAGGAATGTGGAGGAGGCTAATTAGGCCAATTAATTAGAGGGTGAGAAAGAGAGAGAGAGAGAGAGAGAGAGAGAGAGAGAGAGAGGAGTTACTCTTTGATGAGTTACTCAAACAGTACAGTACATAATTAAATAGATAAATCTTTGGTAGAAGGTGAGAGACAGTTAAGGCTAGTCTCATTTACAGGACAGTGCAGCGATGGCTACACCTATGACCCTAAACACGCACACACACACACACACACAAACAAGCAAAATGAAGCTGGAGTGTGTGTGTGTGTGTATTTAATGTACTGTGTCATTGTCTTTGCAAAGAACAACAACTCTGGTGGACACCACTAAGCATGGCTGTTTGTGTTAAATGGAGGAGACAGAGAATCTCCCACTAGTGACTTTCTTTGCTTCTTTGACACATTCATTTCAGTCTACAAGTTCACAGGGCAATTTTTTTCTTGTGCCACAAACCTTTCTCAGAACTTTTTATTGTTGTGTAGCATAAACTAAATGTGGCATATAATTTAGAAAAACTGAGCTCTTAACTCAGAGCCCAATTTTTTTTTTGGGGGGGGGTTGTATTGGAGGAGATCAGTCTATGAAGAAATTTGCTGTATTTCTTGCTGGATTAGGCTACTTAATTGTACCTGAATTTAGATTATGCTCTCCTGCTTAATTTGATATGGTTCATGCTGTGTTGTTGAGTTTGTTAGCTATTCAACAAGAAAAACTGGCTTTGCATGGACGCGGGCAGAACTGCAGAACACATTAAGAAATTTGATGTGCATTGAAAACTGCAAACCGTTTATCACAGCATCGTTGGAAAGTTGAGATTGTGTAGTTTCATGTGGTATGTGAATGGTATCTGTGCGATGGAAACTTAGAGCTTAGGTGAATGGGGCCACCATTAGGGGGGCTTAGAGACATTTGGGGGGGGGGCTTTGTCTCCTCTAAAATGGACCTAATGACATCCATGTGCTAGATAAAGGGTGTCACTCATCTGTATGGTAAAGCAATGGATAAATGGCCTCCACAAAAGCAGGGGGTGTTGTGTCTGCGTATTTGCGTCCATGTGAACACTGGCCAGGAGAAGACAAGGCAAAGCCCAGCTGAAGAGTGTAGGCTTCTGCAGGTATTGTGCTAAACCTGTGGGCTCTGGTGTTCAGCATACTGATGAAGCTGGATTGGTAAACAGGAAACAAGTGTGCAGATGACACATACACACACACACACACACACACACACACACACACACATACACACACACGTGCGCAGACATGCACATACACATAGACATCTGTGCCTCCCATATTCTTCTGGTTTGGTCAACACATGGAGCCACATGGGATGCTGATGCTGATGCTCTGTGAGAGAGGGATGCTCATGCTGCTGCTCTGTGAGGGAGGGATGCTTATGCTGATGCTTTGTGAGAGAGGGATGCTGATGCTGATGCTGCTGTTGTGTTGCTCTGTGAGAGAGGGATGCTGCTGCTGTTTGTGTTGCTGTGTGTTGCCCTCATGAGGTTAATCCAGGGCATCATCACAGCTTTGGACTACATCACCAAGCTCAGGATTACTACCTCAGATATATTTTGAGATTAATTAAACAAAATGTATAAAAAAAATGGATATTTAGATCAGTATGTCATACTAAGCAATGAGACAAAATGTGGGTCATTTTGTGAAAATTCTGAATTGTCACTCCACTCCCTCTGAATCCAAACTGTTCATTTAATTCAGCTGAAGAGGCTGATGCCAAGATCAGGGAGCACAAGGACTGGGTATTGGGTATGTCTGAAAAACAAAATTTTATAAATAGGTTACTAGTCCACCTAGTGTTATTTTAAAACTTCTCTTCAGTCTGTGTGGCTTGCTCCTTTCTGGATGCCTTGTTTGACTTTCATTTTGTATGTATCCATATGGAAAAGTGATACACAAACAACAATATGTGATTGCTAGTGTAATTAAATCATTACACCTTGTGTTCTATAAATCAGTCTGAACTGACTGACTGACTGATAATTCAGGTTGCCAAGGAGCCCTGGCCAATATTTCCAAACCAGCATGCCACGACCCAGCACGGCACGACCCCGCACGGCACGACCCAGCACAGCACAACCCCACACAGCACAACCCAGCACAGGACAACCCAGCAAAGCATGGCCCATGGCAACTCTCCTTGTAGATTAATTATTCTGTTATGAAGCTGTGTGGCACAGAGATTGGCATGGAGGAGTTGCTACTGCGCTTGGCTGGGAGTGTGAGCGTGTGCACTTGGGGAAAGGTGGGGGGGTTCTTTTTTTGAGCATGTCAGAAATCGAAATGGGAAAAATCACACTTTCAAATAAGCCTGTTTGGTGGCGGGGCAGATTATGGCAACAACCAATACGCTGCTCTAGTTTATATGGAAATATTGTTGGGTATTATCATGGCAACGGGATTAAGGCCTTAATGACAGTCAGTGCTCTGCATGCTGAGTGGTCAATGATAGGGAAGAAGGTGGGAATGGGGAATGCAGGGTATGCCAGAGGGAGGAAGACTATGCACTATCAGGAGTCGCAAGTGTGTGTGTGTGTGTGTGTGTGTGTGTGAGAGAGAGAGAGAGAGAGTGAGAGACAGAGAGAGAAAGACAGAGAGGGACAGAGTAGGATTGTAGGTGTGTGTATGTGAACGGGTGTAGGTGTGTGTGTGTGTGAGAGAGAGTGTGTGTGTGTGTGTGTGTGTGTGCTTAATGTGTGAATCTGCTAAAATATGGAAAAAAGATGATTTTCCCCCAGTCCGCTCCCTTGAAAACTTGTGTGTGTGTGTGTGTGTGTGTGTATACAATCAGGAGCAGCTTGTGGAGCACAGGAGCATAAACAACAGCTCTCCCCTCCCTCTCCCAAGGTCTTCCTAGTATCATCTATCCTCTGCTCCTGTCTGTCCATCCCCTTCTTAGAGTGCAATATTATTCTGATGTTACGTGTCACACTGGGGAAATGACAGGTCAGATGAGTTGTTATGTGCCATAAATCATTTCAACACATCTGTGTGTTTGTGTGTGTGTGTGTGCACATGTGTGCAATAAACCATCAGCTCCGCCAGCGTTGCCGCCCCCACTGTTGCCGCCGGCACCTCAGACGTCACTTTTGTTTCTCATGTGAGAAGAATCCACTGGCTGCATCAAGCACGCCTGATACATGGCGCTCGTCTGAACGTGACAAACAGACATATGTAGCCACCTAATTAACCAAATAGTCGAACATAAATACGCCTGTCAGCCCACCCGTGGGATGCATACTTTAACGGCATGCCAACGCACGCCTCGTTGCTAAGAGGCACACAGTGCTGTTATGTGCAGTGAAGGGCGGAGGTGACAAACAATTGACACATGTATGTGTGTGTGTGTGTGTGTGTGTGTGTGTGTGTGTGTGTGTGTGTGTGTGTGTGCGTGTGTGTGTGTGTGTGTGATGGAATTCTGACAAGGCAGAGGATCTATAGCTATCTAAAAGAAATATTTGTATCTATATATATATAGAGAGAGCTCTGTCCGGGGATGAAAGAGTTTCTCTTTGACATTATTCACAGAATACAAACAGCATAATGACAGTTGTAGATGCTTCATGATATGGCATTTTTGAGATGGAAGATGGACACATTAAATGAGAGTGCAGAGAAAAAGCTATATTTATATATGGGCAATTTCAAACTGTCACGTCCATAACATCAACAAAATGGCATAGTATTTGTATGATACGAATGATTATGTGATAATTTTCATAAAATTAGTGCAACTAGTGCAGAAGACTGAATACTCAAATTTTATGTAATCCTTCATACCTTACCATGGCATTGTGTTGGCGTTACGGACATTACAGTTTTGCATGGAATTGCCTATATATATATATATATATATATCTATATATATATATATATATATATATATATATATATATATATGTATGTACTGTGCCATACATTCTAAAGGAGCAAAGCGATCATATGTAATTTTAGCAGTGTGATTTAATATCATTTGCTGTGGTCTGATGTGATTTGGTGCAGAGAAGCCTGTGTTTGTGTGTGGGTGTGTAGGGGGATCCTTATCAAATGCACAGCGGGGAAGAGGCTAAGAATGAAAAATAAAAGCAGAATCTCTTCCAGAGTCTTTCAGCGGAAATAGTGCCTGTCTGAGACGAGTCCAAGACCACAGGGGCTCCATCGTGCGCTGAGCTTAAAGGGGAGCATGGGGAGATGGGTTATTGGGAAATAAAAAGAGGCATAGAGGAAGAGAAAAAAATAGATGGATAGATAGATAGATAGATAGATAGATAGATAGATAGATAGATAGATAGATAGATAGATAGATAGATAGATAGATAGATAGATAGATAGATAGATAGATAGATAGCAAGCGCTGGGACTAAAGCTATGATAGAGCAACAACATATTGGCTCTGCTGACCCAGCTCACACCAGTACCGGTTCTGATGAGACCCAAATGAACCAGCTCACACCACACACTGCTTCTGATGAGACCTAAATGACCCAGCTCACACCACACACTGGTCTGGATGGGACCCAAATGACACAACTCCCACCACACAGTGGTTCTGATGACCCCGCTCACACCACACACTGGTTCTGATGAGACCTCTTCTGACTGGCCTCATCCAAGAACATCCAGAACAGGGTGGGGACAATAGGATTCCACGAAAGACACACACACACACACACACACACACACACACACACAGAAACGCATAAAAATGCCTCCTGTTTCATTGAAATTTGCCTCCACTTCAGCAGAGAGCAGTCATCTACAAGGTAAATAAGGCATCAAAACATCACTAGACTAGAAGCAGCACTGTCCCAATGCTATCCTCTCTTTATCCCACCCTGGTTAACCTCAGTCTGTGACGTCCCATTCAAAAACAGCCCTCTTACTGGTCAGCTCCAAAACTCACAGACATCCATGATTCATAAAAAAAGCCTCCTGTTTTGGAGTGGAAAGTGCCTGCGTTGTGTGGTGAAACACAGCAGGCCGTTGAGGCTGTCATCTGTCTCTAGTGATGTGAAAGATGACTGGATTCCGTCCTGAGGGTATAGAGAGCTTTAAATGGCACAGACGCAACGTAATGACATCGCCTGGCAGCACTGCAGAGTAACTGACTGACAGAGAGCAAGGGGGGGGAGGTGGTGAAAGAAGAGGGAGGGAGAGAGAGACAGGGAGGGAGAGAGAGAGATGAAAGGAAAGGGAGAGAGAGAGAAAGGGATCGAGAGAAAGGTAGGGATAAAGGGAGGGAGAGATGGAGGAGGAGGTAAATGTCCCGTCTGAATGTCCCCTACACACAAAGACTAAAGATGTGTGAAACTCACTCGTCACAAGCTCCACAGAGCTGCCAGTCGAGCGTAATTTAGCATCATTCATGATTTAGCTTAGAGGACAAACACACATCTTTTTACACTCGTAAAAGCCAATGGGACTAGGTTGCAGTTTGATAAAACTAGACTATTTTAGTCTTGAGTGTAATGCACTCATATATGGTCAGGCAGCTAGGCATTTTAATCCGAGGTACTGTATTTTTCAGGTAAGTACAGAATCCTTTTATCACACTGTGCTTAATAAATACATGTTAGATTTTACCACTAAGAGCTAAGAACCCATTTGAGGTTTTACAGGTGAATTACTGTAATCTCTGAGATCAACCCATTTAGAGAAAAAGCCAAAGTGAGTCAGGCAAGCAAGTCTGCACTCTCTCTCTCTCTGCTAGGTGAGCGATGAGTAGAGCTTCTTTTAAACTCATCTCCCCTTCAGCACTAAGCCTCCTCTCCTCACCTGCTCTGTCCGAGAGATGCCCTGCCCTGCTGGTCACAGGAGACTGTGGGGAGGAGAAGGAGGAGGGACATGATGGAAGAGGGACCAGTGGGACTGAAGCTCCGGTACGTCTCCACTTGTGCATTCACACACACACACACACACACACACACACACGCATGCACACATATGCACACACACACTCACACCCACGCACACACTGCTGTTGCATGTATTCACATACCACACACAGCAAATGCACCACACACACACACACACACACACACACACACACACACACAGTACAAAGTTGTGAAACTCTGCTGATGGGTCAAACACCCACCCTTGGCAACACCTGACCCAGCACTGGGCAAAAATAAACACACTGTGCTGTACCTTTGGGGGAACATCTGATGTTGAGTTACTCTCCAGTGCATATTTGGAAAGGAAGCGCACACACACACACACACATACACACACACACACACAAACATGCATTTAAAGTCACACACAGCAGCTTCCTCTTTCTCTTGCACTGGCCAAGGACAGTGTGTGTGTGTGTGTGTGTGTGTGCGAGAGAGAGAGAGAGAGAGAGAGAGAGAGAGAGAGAGAGAGACGGAAGGAAGAAAGGGAAGGCCAAGACCTGCACCGTTAAGAAAAATATAATATCATGACAAAGCAAAAACGCTTTCTGTCCAGATCTGAAATCCCAAGTCTATTCAGTGTGTAGTCTTGATTAATTAATGGACCATTGGGGAGTTCAAAACAACACACACACACATACACACAGACAGACACACACACACACACACAAACACACACAGATACACACCTTGTCCAATGTATCTTTCATGTGCACACTGACAGCTCCGAGAGTCTAAGGTGATGAGTGTGTCTTTGATGACAGCTCCGAGAGTCTAAGGTGATGAGTGTGTCTTTGATTGAGGTCACCCAGAGGTCATTCCCGCCCCGGTTCACGGCTAGAGCGTTGCTGACGGGGCAGGGCTTGAGCCGGCCTTCCCATGATGCCCCAGGGGAGAGAACACACAGCACGGCACAGCAGGGTGGAGGACACCGGTTCACACGTCCCCAAAGGCAAAGGTGAGGTGTAGGGGGAAAAGTCGAAGAGGTCATGGTGTGTATGTTTGTGCGTGTGCGTGCGTGTGTGTGTGTGTGTGTGTGTGTGTGTGTGTGTCTGTGCTTGTGAGAAAATGTATTACAATGTCTGACCTCTATTTCTGTCTCTCTCCTTCTCTCTCTCTCTGTGTGTGTGTTAATAAAGTTTTTTTTTTTTCTCACATGTGTGTGTAAAGGTGTGTGTGTCTGTGTGTGTGTGTGTGTGTGTGTGTGTAGGGTAGATGTTTGTTTCATGTAGTGGGTATAGCTGAGGTAGTACATACATGAAATATATTTCAAAGAGGTGTTTTTCCTACCCTGCCATCCTCTAGACTCTAGACTAGATGTATGAGGTGTACTTTATGGTTCTGTGCATGTGTGTGTGTGTGTGTGTGTGTGTGTGTGTGTGTGTGTGTGTGTGTGTGTGTGTGCGTGTGTGTATGTGTCACATATTCTTTGGTGTGCTTTGCTGAATTGTAACAAGCAAGGTAACAGCACAAACACTTTGCTCACTACAAAACAAAGCCTCATAATCTCCTGATAGTGAGGCAAGACTCTGCGGAGTGCTGGATCGTGACACACATGAACAAGCGTGTTAGGGGCTCTGAGCAGGCATCTGGGGTTGCAAGAATAACACAGGCTCCAGCACAGCCGCACGCAGCCCGCGACCCGTGGCCAAGTGATCATTAACAGTAAGCAAGTCCTGCTAGTGTACCAGCTCACGCATCAGCTTGCTGTCAGAAAACTGATGATGGGGTGCTTTTCAGACAAACCCAAACACTCTGCTCGGCACCCAGACCACCCACACTGCATATACCCACCATCCAGTGTTGTGCTGAACGTTGAGAACAATCGGCGCACATTAGTATTCTTTGAAGTCTTCCAGGAGCTTCCTGACCCTAGCGAGCCTGCTAGAACTAATTGACATCCTGTCTGCCATTAGCACAACTCCATATGCTCTACATAGTAGGCAGGTTGTTACATCAATTTCTTTGCGCTTCAGAAAGCCCTGGGGAGCTGCCTTGTTATGTTGGAAGGCACTTGCTATGTTGAGACATTCAAGTGCTCTGTTGCAATAATAATGCCTAAGCATTCTTTGCCGACATGCGACATGCTTGTCCCTGAGTCAGATGTAACGGAAATCAGATTTGGTGCACTGGGGGGTGTTATGCTGTGTTTGTGTGCTAACAACCCTATATTACCAAACCCACCTTAAAAAGGTTAGTAGGTAGGAATCAAGCTGTCTTGAGCACAGCATATGTGACAGCACTATTGCCACTCACCTGCATTGAATTTAATTTGGGGGCCTCTGAAACCTGACTATAGAAATGCCAGGGCAACAAAGAGCAAAAATGTTCTTGTTGACATTACCACAAAATGGTTATTTCCACACGTTCTGCTATTAGTTCTGCATCTGACCACATTTGTCTAAAACTGGCAAGCAAGGTCATGCTCTAGCCCATGACAGCAGTACAATAAATAGCGTAAAAATTAAAAGCAACAGCACATTGTTAATCTCAGAGCCTCTTTTCTCTGAATTGTTTGTTCTTAAACAAAAAAAACCCACACACACAGACATGCAAAAAAGCAAAACTAAATAACCATGTGTTCAAATTTGTGGTTATTTAAAGTCTGTAAACTGTAACAGTGATCATTTAATAGGTACAATAGTATGAAACATTCTTTTTTTTTTCATTTAATGAAAAAAAAGATAGACAAACTTGGTGTACAACATAGGAGAACAAAGGTATATGCAGTGCCTATAAACACTGCTAGCCCAACTAACAGCCTCTATAATGAGTGTGAGAAGCTTTAGGCACAGGGAATGTGAGTGTGCCTGCTGGAATTGGATCACTGAATGAATGTAGCTATCATCTGAAACCTAGAAAATAGACACACAGCCCACACAAACTATGCACTCAATACACAGCATACAGCTTGGCTGGGTTCAATGTCAGCGCAGGAAAGCTGAGCAGAATGATATCACCATGCTGAGCATTCTCTCTTCAATCCAGGTCATTATTTGCCTGCATTTCATTTGAAATAGAGAATTCCAGAATTGTTTATGGAGGAGAAAAAACAAACAAAACCAAAGCAAACAGCATCTATTCCACTTGTTCTCCTCAGTGGTTTCATGACAGCACTGACTGCCCTGATGTACAATGCAGTCAACCCTCTGGGCACGCTGGGCCATATATATACCCTGTCTGAAATCAGGCTACAAAGTCTGACTAGCTCTGCCATGTTGTTGTTCTTGTTCAAAATGGTCAAAATGATTGCCAAAAACATCATGAAATATTCAACGAGCAGATAATGCCAGGGTTGAGGCCCTTTTTAGTTCAACACTCACACACACACACACACACACACACACACACACACACACACACACACACACACACACAATTTCAATTATTTATAGACAACACACTATAAATGTACATTCAGTGACTACTAATTGGCATTCCCAATTGGCACAGGCCTCCTCATGAACTTTGCATAGACCTTGTGTGCAGCAGAAAGCTAGGGCACGTAGCAGCTCCAGATACTGCCAATAATAGCACATCTTTAGCATAATGCTGGTTTCATTCTCTTGGAAAGGGAGACAGTTGACTTTGCACACATGCCAATCTTCCGCTTTCAGTGATATATCGACTGAGCCATCATTTCTCTCACGTAAACACATCACTCTTCCTTGAGGTATCATCTTGCATTCCTGGACTGTCTACAAGATGAGGAAATAATATCCTTGTGTGCAAGGTACAAGGGGCACGTCCTTGAGTGTGTGTGTTTGCGTGTGTGTGTGTCTCAGTGTGTGAGTAGGGGGCATGTCCTTGTTTCTGTGTGTATGTGTGTGTCTGTGTGTGTGTGTGTGTGTGTGTGTGTGTGTGTGTGTGTGTGACAGTCTGTGAGTAGGCAGCAGGTCATTTGTGTAGTGGCAGTTGCCCTTTACAGCTTCTGCAGTTAATTGGAAAAGTAAGAGCCGTTACCTCACTGTCAACATGACGGTCTTCAGTGCCACATCACGCACACACACACACACACACGCCATGCACTGTTACATGTTACAGAACACATCAGTCCAGCATCTGGCACACTATCCAATAGGGCACTCTCAGTAATGGAGCACTGTAGAGAGAGGGTAAGGGCAGGGGACACAGGTGGGTGTAGGGGGGGGGGGTACAGACAGGCTCCTAGTCCCATCCCTTTCACACACGAAGACGGAGCTCAGAAGCAGAGACAGAAGATGGAATCAGAAGTAGAAAAAGACGAAGAGACAGAATAAGAGAACAGAGTAAGAGACCAAGACAAAGTTGGAGATGGAGTCGGGGTAGATAGATAGAGACAGAGAGACAGAGTGTGTGAGAGAGAGATGGATAGATAGACAGATAGATAGGGAGACATAGATAGATAGATAGATAGATAGATAGATAGATAGATAGATAGATAGATAGATAGATAGATAGATAGATAGATAGGGAGACAGAGAGAGAGAGAGACAGACAGAAAGACATACAGACAGATAGATGTTAGTGAATGATAGATAGACATGAATCATTACCTCTATTCCCTATTATCTCTAAAAGCTTAAACACTAGAATGTTTATCTCATCCACTGACAAAGTGGATATGCAGGTACCCTTCAGTACACAATCAAATTAATCACAGGAAACTAATATTCAGTACCTACAAGTTTAATATTATACAGGCACACATCAGCCTCTGGAAAGGTAATCAGCCCGAATGCATGAATCAAGACAAGCAACATTCTGACTGGGTGCCAGCCAGCCTCATGCTGACTTGAAAGAAAATTGAATGTGTGTATGGCAAATTGCTGAAACTACATTCATTGGGAAGTGTTTCATAAAAGTGTAATTGCTGCAAGACTATTCCAAGTGTGACTTTGATCATCTTGGTGTTTAATTGATTGTCATTTCCCCTCCCTGCTCCCAGGGGGGAGTCTTTAAAGGACTCTGAGGCGCATTAGAGGAACAGATGCTTCTGTTTTTAAAGATGGATTATTAGCCCACATGTTGACTTGGACTGAAACAAATAAGTGATTGTAAACAACATGTGTCTTTGAAGTGGTAATTATCTAGTGATTGCATTAAACTCAAGTCATGAGAAAGGAAATAACATACAGAAAACAAAATAAATAAATAATAGAAATAACACAATAACAAAATGGCAACAATTTATCTAACAAATGTGTATGCATTACTAAGGCTTACTAGGGGAGACAAGATATTATACACACACACACACTCTGAAACCTTCAGCTCACTTTGATAGTTATACTGCTTTCAATACATCCCATTTAGAGAGAGGGAGAGGGGGAGAGACAGACAGACAGACCCCCCCCCCCACACACACACACACACACACATGCAGTATGTACAGGATGGGCTCACTAACAGAATGCAATTTCTCTACATGTCTTCCGTTTAATACTCCTATTATACTACATTTATTATGTCCTGCTCCTTTACATTTTGTGAAGCGGAAATTTCAGCAATTTTCTCAGTAGGAGGAGCAGAGGGGCTCCTACAGCGGCGGCGCTTTACAGTAATTGGACAGCAGGTTCTGTTTTGTCAGAGCATTTGGGGGGAAAAAAGGATGCAATG
Source organism: Tenualosa thibaudeaui (assembly GCA_027481765.1). NCBI lineage: Eukaryota > Metazoa > Chordata > Actinopteri > Clupeiformes > Clupeidae > Tenualosa > Tenualosa thibaudeaui. The sequence continues at coordinate 5,974,300 of JAIFZK010000008.1, forward strand.
CTAGTTGCTAGGCAACTCATAAAACCACCTGCAATATAGATTGTTGAAATGTATAATGCTGGCCACTAAGTGAAAAGAAAAACGCATCCAAAAATTATGTCAGTTTTACTGAGAATGAAATTTCCTTGAGGTCAAATGCAGTACAGAGTTTGAAGACAACAACAGTAATGGGCACTAATAACTTCAAGATGTGCTCATTTCCTTACACTTTCTCAAGTTCCCTTAAATTTGTGAACTTGTCAAGATGTGGTCATTTCCTTACACTTTCTCAAGTTCCCTTAAATTTGTGAACTTGTCGTATCACATTGAGTGAGTTCAGTAAATCATGTTTTTAGACCTGACAAAATTCCAGATGATAAAACTATTTGTATATCCAAGTTCTGCAGAGAAGAAAAGTAGGCTACTTCCAAACACTCTCAAAGGTACCAAGAAAATTCCAGCTTCCAAATAGACCAATATTTCTCCATGGCAAGTAAACAACAAGTGCACAGCATACTAAATAAACAGCTGGGGTTTATAAGGTGCTTCAGTCTGGGACAACTTCCGTCTAGACTGAAGATCTGAACAGATCCAGAAATAGTTTTGTTTGCCACCAAACAAAGTTCAAACTCTTTTGCTGGGAAATGAGAAAGAAAAAGCAGAAAACTTAAATGGCCGTCTGAAAGCCACGCAGGTGATGAGTCAAGTGTGTTTCGCTGTGGATATTTACGCCGCTAACGGACCCAAGAGAACCCCTGTCTCATGACACCCATTTTAAGGACAACCATTACCCTGGTATGGCTATGTGCTGACCGCAGCCTCCACTGGGAAATGGACCTTGATGTCCACACAGATGATGAGAAAAATACAAATGAAAAGAAGGTACATTTAACAAACATGACACTCACTGCAACCAAATAATGACATACCGAAGGCTTGATATCATTCAAAAATGATAGAGTTTCGGAAAATAATGATACAGTGTGAGATTACAATTTCACGCTTGAAGTGTTACGTGTTACAAATACAAAACAACAAGACTGAGTTAATTTCGGTGGGAATCACAAGTGGATTCGTTATTCCAATCTCATAAATCTCATCATGTAATCTTCATGTTATCATTTATACATTGTATTATTAGCGTCCTCCCTCTGAACCTATGTGCACTATGCAGTGCATTTAAAGGTAAAGTCAGGGATGCTATGCAGGTTGTAAACACATAACTCTTTCTATAGTGCAAAAATTATATCTACTCATGATCCACCAGCTCTTTGCCTCCTGGATCACAATTAAAAACCATCAAAATAAATAAATAAATAAATAAAAAGTTTGATGTCCAATCGTTTTACGATACCCAGGCTCCAAAAACTGGAAGCCTGCCCCCCCCAAAGCAATAACATAGAGTTTCTCCAGGAGGACCAAGGAAATGTAAACAAACAAATCTGATTTCCACCAGCATCACTAACTGCACCTTTAAATGCGCTGCCAATGAACATGTCCTACCATTAAAGCTCTGGTGTGGACATGTCCAGCACTGATTCACACCTGACTCAATTTCCCAACATTGAGTGACAGAACGCCTTACGCGTTTAAAAGTTGATTGACAGGTCGATAAATTCTTAACCCATCTCTGAGAGGAAATCCCTCAAGCCATTTCCATCAGTGGAAGAGAAGTTTTCATTGCCAAGGCCTGTTGTTGTTATGGTTACCATTATCCAGACTGCCCCTATAGGATTGCGAGTAAACTTCCGACCCAATTTATTTGCAGGGCTGTGAACGTGCAAGAAATATTGGACAACTGTCAATTAGTGAAAATCAAGAATTGCCTGGGGTCTAAATGTAAAATGATTTAGAAAAACCCATATTGAAAGATCTCTTTGTGTGTGGGTGTGTGTATGGAGGGGGATCTATGATCCATTTTTGTGTGTTTGGAAAAGCCATGAATAAGCTCAAATAGCTTTGATAATTTTCCCTTGATAATTATATCTTCCTTTCAAACTCATGGCATGAAATACGACAGTGCCAGCAGCCGTGGCCATGACTTTAAACATAGTGATGATGGCTTTAAAATGTTTTGTGCACATCAGTGCAAATGAAGCAAAGAGGCAGTGGAATCACAGGCACACAGACACACTAAGATGTGATGTGAGAAATGAACTGAATATCAACGGCGACAGTTTCTAGGAGAGCAAGAAATACAAATGGCAGGCCAACTGCCTGGAGCTGCTTCTGCACATGTGCTAACATTACTCTCCGTAAATGTCAAACATGTCTCTTTCAAGTCAACCGGTAGGCTCAGACATATTTAAATCAGGCCGTTTTATAAGTATATACTGAACACATTGCATCTCATTACTCCTCTTCTCAATCTGCCAGGACAGCACAATCTAGGTCGTCGCCATGAGAGTGCACTCACTGCCAACACAGCTCACGCACATACACACTCACACAAACACACTCACGCACATGTACACACACACATCCTGGAAGTAATATTGCCATGTTTTTCAGGGCCCACTGATCGCTAATCATTGCATCTGCTTTTTGAACTCTTCATATCAATTTTGAGTGAAACAAGAAGCAGAAAGTCAGAAACTTTCCCAACATAGAACACAGACCAAACTTCCTCAACTTCAGTCACGACCTGAAGCCTTCTTTTTCATTAATATCTAATGGATGGGGATATCTATAAAATTAGCTGCCTGGAATAAAATTCAAATATCTTCACAAGTTAATCAGTTAGAGTCAAATATATTCATAAGATAACATAATAGAATGTGCTCTGCAGAGAAGAGCAGAAAAGTCAAATCATGCATGTGACAGACAAGACTGGGTAAAGGTCTTGAGGAACTAATGCTTTTCTTGCCTTAGTTATGTTATGATGACCATGTAAATGCATATTTCATCTTTATTAGTACACAACCAGAAAAGAGAACAATACAAACAAACATTATACACTTTACCTCTGCTTCAGAATTTATTCTTAAGCATACATTAGACTTTTTTTTTTTCTTTTTTTGCAGTGTTATAAATCGTTTTGTTAAAAACACATCAAACAGCCATAAAGAATGCTAAACAAAACCCTGTGGGAACAGCTATGACATTAATAACCAACCTCTAATGGCCAGTCTCTAGCAGGGGGAGCTGGTTATGGAGCTGACTGGTTATAGCTCTGGCTCTGTGCCAGGAATCCCAGGATGCCAGGAAGTCATCTGCTGATTTTAAGACTAGAATAGACTAGGGTAAGACCAGAAATCCATTTTAGGTGTCTTTAAATACTTGTGCACATAATCTGGTTATATTTTAATATAGAGAGTGGGAACACAATAAAATACATTTATGAACCTTATGGCAACCCCCAAACAGAAAAATTGACTTTTTCACAGTGCTATAATGTAAATGTGCATGTTAGGTGATAAATAACATATATGGAGTAATGCATATGCAATGGCAATTTGCTAGTGCATGGCATAGGAAGAAGGTGACATAATCAGCAGTTAAATCTTCCGGATTTAGAGCAAAAGGAGCAAACATATGGCTGTTAGATGGCAGAGAGAGAGAGAGAGTGGGGGAAGGAGAGAGAGGAAGAAAAGGAGGGAGGGAGAGAGAGAGAGAAGTAAAGGGAGGGAGTGAGAGAGAGAGGATCCGAGGTGCTTTTAACCTCACAGAGAGACTTCTAAGGGCCCGCAAACTCACAGAGGTAGACTCATAGTCTGTTGCCATATACACACACACACATACCCACATATAACTGCCCTAAAACTCTCCTTAACTGCTGGCCCAGGATAAGAACTAAACTTGAAAAACCAAATTTCTTGTGTCTGAAAAACCTGCCCCCCAACTGATCAATCCCACCTGCGCTGCAGCCACCTCAGTGTGTGTGTGTGCGCGCGCGTGTGTGTGTGTGTATGGACGCCACTGCACGAGCCATTTCTAACCTGTAGAACAGAAGCTCATGACCTTATACAGCATCTCCACGTTGGAGAAATAACAACCTAGACCTCTGACAGGGGAGCCTCAATGCTCAAACAGTTAAAACATGAAGATAACTCCCATCTATACCTTAAGAGCTGTGTCAAACACAACCTGTTTGCATGAAGCCTCTTCAACAAAAGCCCATATCTCTCACAGAGCCACTGTCAAGACTGCAAGACTGCATTTTCAAAAGGAGCTGTTCAGAGTCTGCTTTTGAAATGGTACATTGGCTGTGGCATGGTGATGCTGTAATGATGTGAAGTTCAGGTAGACTGGGCTTAAACAACTCTGAATGCACTGCAAATTGAGAAATGAGATGAGAAATGGATTTAAAAAAATAACAGCAGATCACACAAACTAGTATGGTCTTACTGGTGCACCAAACACAGTCGAATCCATGCATTGAGGTAATTTTACAATGTTTTACAGTGTGTTACAGTACCATTCATGAGTAAACTGTGTGTGTTTTTGAGTGTGTGTGTGTGTGTGTGATATTTAAGAACACCTTAGAAAGTGTAACAATATGGGAGAATATGGGAGAATCAGCAGAGAACTCCCACATAGGCTCTTGAAGTTGAGGCACCTGATACCTTCAACTTCATCCAGCCAGAGAAGAGCAGCACACTGTGGTTACCCCAGGACCAATCACGCCATCACTCCATCTGCAGACTTTAGACAATGTTTATCTGAGCTTTCTCTGACAGATGGCTAGATCTTGAGCTCCACACTATCACACTACCACAACACACACACACACACACACACACACACACACACACACACACACACACACACAAACAGACACACTCTCTCTCTCTGATCCCCCCCTTAGGAAACTGTTCAACAACACTTGTAGGAAACCCTGCAAAGAAGTGTCACGGCAACCACAGGAGACTCATCACTGCGCACTCCTATGTTTATTTTGATATATAATAAATAAACAAATAAATAAAAACTCATATGCATATTTCCTTGAGGCAAACACAACCTGCTGCGCCCACTAGGCCTACTCTTCCACAGAGCAGCAAAGCTCTTTTTGCAGGACAGTCCTGCCTTGTGTAAAGGGGGAGTGCAGAAGATCAATTTGGGCTTGACTATTGATATCAGAGAGCCAGGGGAGAAACAATCTCCTCTCTGCGCAACAACCAAGGCAAAATGAAAATGAGAGGCTCATGTGGAGGGTGGGAGAGGGTGTGGGGTCTATGGTGCGTGGGTGCCGTCCGCTCCCCCACACACCAATCCCCACAAACCAATCAGTTTTCTTTTTTCACTTTGGCCGAATGGGAGGGAAATGCAGCCATTGCATTTTTACCTTATATTAAGCTCTCTCTCTCTCTCACTCTCACTCTCTGTCTCTTTCTCTTTCTTTTGCTCTCTCTCTATCTGTCTCTCTCCTTCTTTCTATCTCTCTCTCTTCTCATGGTGTCAGCATATTTGGAATAAGAGCGCTGGCAGTGGGTCGGTCGCTCTTCTTGAGATGAGCCTGAGTTTCATCATGCAGTGGTGAATGTGTGATAACACTTGTGATGACATTATGCACATAGAGGCTCTAATAATGAGGTGTGGATGAAACAGAGAAGCTTATTCAGCCCAGTCCAAACCTCATTGAAATTATACAACTCCAGGAAAGTCGATTGAAAAAGAAACCCCACTGCCACCTCATAAGCTCGTACTGTGACTACTTCACCTTCATGTGCCACAGAGCCAATAACTAGATGCCGCTGCATTGATTTACATGAAGACACACATGTATGCACATTTATGTTTTGTTTACATTAACATGAACATTATCCTAAAGTACACATGCCTAAGAGCCTTTTGCCTGCTATGCTATGCCTAAGCTTCTATCATGGCTGGCAAAAGCCCTTCCCATAGTTATTTTAGTTAGCTAGTTAAGCCCAAAATACAATGTCCACAGGAGAAAGGCAGTGCAGTACACTGACCACCAGCGGAGTTTAAAGCAACTCTCCTTGATGGTGGCCACATGTGTGCACCAATCAGCAGTTATTCCATTCATTATGTATTTATGTAGACGTACAAAAGTACTGGAAATGAACCAGAGTTAGCCGTATGGGTTTATTTTGATCTGTTGCCTCAAGCCAACTCTCCAAAAAACCTGGAATAAAAATGTGACAACCCTGCTTGAACTGACCCGTGCAGACTGGTTCCCAAACTGGCATCAGGAGGCATTGTTCTGAGTGATAATCTCACCGCCGGCGATGTGCCCGTTTGCATGCCACACGGAGGCACTGGCCACGTCTCCAACCTGGCGGCACGGTGGCACGAGACGTTCGTCGCTGCGGGTCGCTGGGCAACTACTCACGGCAGCACTCATTTCACGGCTTAGCGCCGCAGCAACCCGAATGCTGACACGGTTTGTCATTGCACCTGTTGCCACCGGTTACTGTCAAATACCACAGAATAATCTGTGATAGCCTTCGGCTTTGTACAGCCTGTGAACGCTGGCACACTGTTCACAGCCTGGGATGACCACAGGACCAGGGATTACAGCTGGGTCAACTATGGTTTAATCCGATTGGGGTAGTGGAGAAAAGACCCACCTGTCAGTCACTTATATAACCAATTGTATTTTAATGCTGTGACAATGTCTGTGTGCAACATTACATATTCCTTAATGGTGTCATGATCTGACTGAATTAGAGATTTGCTATGGGATAATAAAAGTATTTATCTATCTATCTATCTATTTAAGTAAAAAGTGGCACTAAATGTGCTTTTTTTTTCCCACTTTCATTTTTTCTTAATGTGAGGTTCATCCAAATATGAATTTACAGCTCATTTCTCCTCCTTCGGCTGAAGCAGGGCAATAATCACCCGAGGCCATCTGCAGAGGCTAAGACAGCCTTCTAGAGTAATATTTGCCGATACGAAGCTGAAATGATTGCACTAAACATTGGCAATTGCTTTTTTACAGCGACCCCTGTGTTTCCTTGATGGTTCCCATGCATGAGCAACACTTACTCTTCATGGCAGATGCCCCAAAGTGCCTTGCGGTTTTCAGCTTTCTGGAGAGCTGATGTGTGATCAGAGTGCAGTCACTGATGTTCCGGTGATTGTCTTAATTGAAGGATAATTACCTTCCTGAGACTTGCATTTAAGCTGTTTGGAGTGGATAACAGAGGGCTGTGTGTGTGTGTGTGTGTGTGTGTGTGTGTGTGTGTGTGTGTGAGAGAGAGAGAGAGTGTGTCTGACTGTACAACACAGGAAGCCACCTGCTGCAGTTACTGCAAAAGTAAAAAAAAACAACAATGTTGGACATTCTCCTTCTAGCAGTCACTAAAATGCCAATATACAAAGAACGTAGAGATTCACAGTACAGCTCCTAGGATTTAAATGTCCTTCCCAAGTGCCAGTGTCCACCCACCCCTTTCTCTAACAGAACACTGTTAACAGTCAGGATGTTAAACTTGGAATTACATATCCTACTGTTAATTTTTTTTTTTCTTACCATTCTTACCATTTTCTTACTTTTCTTCCTCTACAGAACCCTTGTTACTATGTCCGTTTCTCACACTGAAGATACCCTGGATTGATAGCCTGGTTCTCCCACATACTATTCTGCTATGCATCTCAGTCTGGCCAGTAGGCCTGTCTCCACTTCTTCCCGTCCACCTGAGGTAAGAAACCAATCAAAAATGTGCTTTTACCCCAACATGATGGGGGTGGGCTTAACACGTGTTTTGCTTAAAATTGATGCATTCCACTCTCTTTTCTCTGCGATCATTGGTCTAGTTGGGTGTAGGCATATTCAATGCCTGCAGAAGCATCTTTATCTATGTCTGTTAATCCCGCCTCATGGAAATTGGAGATTACATGAAATTGGCCAGACTGGGATGCATAACAGATAAGTATGTGTGAGAAGCAGTCTACCAGATGGAGTATGTTGAGTATATGGATTGGTGGAGTGTGGTGTGTGTGGATTGATGGAGTGTGGTGTGTGTTGATAGAGTGTGGTGGGTGTGTAGATTGATGCAGTATGTTGTGTGTATGGATTGGTGGAGTATGTTGTGTTGATGGAATGTGGTGTGTGTGTAGATTGATGGAGTATGTTGTATGTATGGATTGGAGGAGTGTGGTGTGTGTGTGTAGATTGATGGAGTATGGTGTGTTGATGGAGTATGGTGTGTGTGTGTAGATTGGTGGAGCATGGTGTGTGTTGATGGAGTATGGTGTGTGTGTGTAGACTGATGGACTATGGTGTGTGTGTGTGTGTAGACTGATGGACTATGGTGTGTGTGTGTGTAGACTGATGGACTATGGTGTGTGTGTGTGTGTGTAGACTGATGGACTATGGTGTGTGTGTGTGTGTAGACTGATGGACTATGGTGTGTGTGTGTGTGTAGACTGATGGACTATGGTGTGTGTGTGTGTGTGTAGACTGATGGACTATGGTGTGTGTGTGTGTGTGTAGACTGATGGACTATGGTGTGTGTGTGTGTGTAGACTGATGGACTATGGTGTGTGTGTGTGTGTAGACTGATGGACTATGGTGTGTGTGTGTGTGTAGACTGATGCGTGTGTAAGTTGTGTCTTACTCCCACCTTTCAGTTATGTGTCCACTGACTTCATACCCAAAATAGTCACTCCAATAACCCCCCATTTATCTGCCCATTAATCAAAATCTCCCCAAGTGTCTATGTCTACTTGCCAATACAATCCCATAATGCTCCTGACTGAGACTTTGTTCTCCAGCCCCTAATTTAGCACTGGATGCAGCAGACTGCAAAAGATGAGAAAGTCTGAGCAGACTATCACGCTGCCAAAGACAAACCCTTGGCATGAGCGAGCTGGACCAGACAGCAGACACAACAGACTGAGCCTTCCTAAGTTGACTCCAGCTAAACACACACACACACACACACACACATACACAAACACACAGAGTCAGGGTGACACTCCTGAATTCATGAATACACAAAAGCAATAAAGTACCTTCAGGTACCTTTTTCAATTTTTCCAGAAAGCAACAACTGTCACCTCAGTGAGATGTTATTTAATCCACTGTGATACTATGAAAAGCCATGGGTTCCCCATCATGAATTTGCCAGTATGTCTGAAATACGTAACTTGAATGGACGCTGGTACTCAAACAAACAACACTGTTCAGGAAATATACTTCCTGGATGCAAAGCTCCACCACAACATCAGAACACCCCCATACAGTGGTGGGGCTGTTCATTTAAGATATGCATCTAGTTACTGAACACACCAAGTGACCTCTTGTCAAGTGAACTTAATTGTATGAATGAATTTAATGATATTTTGTTGTTGTGTTTGTTTTTGCCCAATAAAAAATATAGAAATGTTTTCAGCAGTCTAATTGGCCAATGCTGTATGGATTCAGAGGAAGTCATTAACTTCATGGTGAATTGGCAAAGTTACTTTCACTAATACCAACTGTGATAACACTTCACTGACCTTCTGCCTAACAATAAAAGACTAAGGGGTGAAGAGAGAACACAGCGACCATTTTGAAAAGGTTCATTTACACAGCCCTAAGAGGAACCCAAGTGCTGTTCATCCCAACTGGATCACAGCTAACTGTTGTCCTAACAGTTTCATCCCCTTCTAATAATCAAATAAATTACTGCATCCTGCAGGTTCCAACCAAGACAACTATATGCTCTGCTATTTCTTATTTTTTTCTTTACTGGTAACCAGCTGGTGACTGCTTGCTTTATTGGTAACAGCTCCACAAAAACCTTCCCTTCGTACGTGTAAGTCTTCAGGAATAATAAAAGAGCTGACTTGATGCATAAGCCCATGTGGACATATAGACAATGCATGAGATCACAGAGCATTTCTCTGAAAGAGGCATAAACTGGCTGCTTAAGGACTGCTTAACCAATTTTTTCCAAATGAGTACATTTATGGGCAGCAAAATTTTCAGATCATGTTGAATATAAACATATACCTGAATAGAATACCTGAACCTGAAGTGAATAGAAAAGAAAATACAACCTAAGTGGAATATGTTGAATATGTAGCTGGAGTTGAAAATGCTCCCAGTCAGAGTTGCATGACAGGGAAGCTTTCAAAACAGTGAATACTGACAGGACAAAAGCAAATACTGTACTGAAATCAACTTTTTAGTGGCTTTTCATATTTGCCTGCATGAAAAGTGGCAATACATCAAAACAAACAAGGAATGCTGTCTCAGTCATTCTCTCCTCTGTGCACACACGCACGCGCGCACACACACACACACACACACACACACACAAAAAAAAGAAAATAATCTGTCCAATTCTGTCCATTCTCTCCCGTGCACAGACACACACACAATGCTGTCTGAAACATTCTCTCCACTGCACACACAGATAAATACACACACACACACAAATACACACACACACACACAGTGAATGCTGTTTGAAACATTCTCACACCTGCTGCTCCTTTTAACAAAATCTCAGCATAAACATTTCAATCAAAACAGTGCCTGAACAAGGTACTCATTATGATAAAAATGCCTCCCTCTTACAAAGCCATTGCGTAGCATATGCTTGCTGTGTGACTGAGGGTGTCTAGATTAGAAACTGTACTGAGGATGAGGACAGGCACAAACACACATGTGCACACACACACAGACACACAAACACCCTGACACACACGCACGGAACAGCTGAAGGGGGAGAGGCTGTGCTGGAACATGACCGCCTGGCCTCTCATTGGTCACATGTCAGGATGTGCAGCTCCGCAGCTCTGTGTTTCTCAATCCTCCCAGGCCCTACACACATGGGACACCACACACACACACACAAACCCACACATTCACATGCAACACAAACAGCCTGGATCTGAGGGTACGCCAAGTTGGAGTTGGAGTGTGTGGGTTTGGAATGCATGTGGAGAGCAGAACAGGGTGTCTATTTGATGTTGGTCTTCAAATGGTGAGTTAGCAGCCCTAGTACATCATGTGGGAGGGTAGGGATGCAGATAGCGCTCAGCAGCTGAGCAGTTTGAGTCTCTGTTTTAATGCCTTTTGCTTTCAGGGACACGACACTGCTGAAATCTACTCGATGTTCCTCAACAAACAGCCTGTGGGAAGGAATATATGGATAAAATGAGAGAAAGTAAGAAAGAAAGAAAGAAAGAAAGAAAGAAAGAAATACATAATCTGTTTACATACATGCTTTAAGCACTACATGAGCAGGTGACTGTGTTCCAAGTCTCGCTGTCTTAAAGATCACTACTACCTTTTTTCATTTTATTTTTATTTTATTTCTTTTTTAAAAGCCAAAGTTAAATAACTCATTTGTCAGACTGCAGTCAGCTTGCAGGCTCCTGGTATTTTGCTCCGTGTCAAAGGACCACTTCATGACATTTTGAAGTAAATGCTTCTTCTATTCCGGTGTTCGCCTCAACCCGGATCACTGAAAAGTCACTCGCTAAGGTTAAATAGCACAGACAGACGTCAGCGAGCTAATTAATTGTTGGCATTTATGATGAGTTAAACGTAATCTATCTACATTAGCCAGTCGGGCTAGCTTCAGAGAGTCATTAAAATAAAACTGCTTTGGACACCAACTGATAAAAGTTATGGAATGAAAACTGTTGTTAGAGCTGCCACAAAAGCTTCCTGGAAGAATGGACTTCGATGTCACAATGCCATATACTGGGTATCGGAGATATCCAATTACATAGTTTTGGTTCCAACTGGATTTTACCCTCCAGGGAGAACACAAACACACACACAAACACACACACACACAGTCATCTAGGTTTGTCCTGGAGCACAAGCTCTACTCCAACATCCATGCTCAACCTATGCAAAGTCATGCCATTCTCCCCCATATTCAATCACCCAAGCACTAGAAATATTGGATTTTTTCAGAACTCCAACTGCTGTAGCTGAGGTTGTGTCGAGGGCAGGTTTGATGTTTAGTATTCAGGCAGAAATGTGGAATAAGTAGCTTGATGCCTCTTCTTTCTTCATGAGGTCCTGAGCACTTTGTGTCTGGCTTTAGGCCTATATTCCAATATTAACCAGATGCCTTTGTGCTACTCCGATGCATCCATTCGGACTGTTTGAGAGCTCGAAATTATTTTAAAGCTTGGAATATGAACTGAAGTATGAAATTAAATATGGCTTTTGAAACCTCTCCGCTTATTCATCTGTTTTGCTTTATTTTACTTTATTTTCCACCCACTCACTCTTCTCTCTTCTGTTCTCTGTAAAAATAGTCATTTCCATGCACTTTCTCAATGACACACAAAGATTTAGTTGCTTGTTTTAGGACAAATAGGAGATGGAAGACAAACACAAAACTAAGTGTGGAGGAGGAAACAAACTGCTCTGTACTTAAAGAGAAAAACACTGTAGGCTTCACACAGCACACTGATCAGGTAAGAGTATTACTGTAAGCTAGCAATGTAATATAGCACAGTACATTGAAGAGCAAATGGTAAAGCTTAGAATAGAAAACATCTCTCTCTCTCTCTCTCTCTCTCCCTCTCTTTCTCTCTCTCTCTCTCTCTCAAAGGGCCTCAGGTAGTGTTGGCTGGCAGGCAGATGTGCCAACATCCTGTCAGTAGATGTTCTCCCAGGCAACCAAGTGTTCCTCTGAGGTCTCTCAGCCTTCAGACAGGCAAACACTCAGATGCATTCTGGGTAATCAGTGAACCCTGAGGTCCCCTTAAAGCGTGTTGCAGAGCTCAGAAGTCATATTAAAGTCATTGCAAGTGCTTTTTTGATAATGAAAATCTTGAAAATTGGATGCCATAGTGTTCTGTTTAGAACACACAAATTCACTTATTTTAATGAAAAGATAGGCTTTGACAAACAGCCAATACAGAGAGGAAAAATATTTTTTTTTACTTTGGCAGTTCTTCCTAGTGACAAGGGATGTGTCTGTCAAACATATTCTTTATGCCACTTGCCTCGAATCACTGCACAGAGTTAAGTGTGTGGTACACAGACTCTGTAATTCCTGAGGTGATTTCGGAAAGATTCCAGCATTTCAATGCATGCTTACATATGGAGCATAACTCATCTGGTGGCATTTAGGTTACATGCCTAACTAAATAGCTGAGAAATGAATCAGAGAGGTGGCTGGGAACATATTATTGAGACCATTTTTCATATGCTCCATTTTCATCTAGGGCCTCCCTGTAGGATTAACTGCTTGGGCTCTAGATCCTCTTCAGTAAGATTCATTTCACCTGTGAAAATATAAGAGCAACTCTCTGAGTTTAGCTGTAGCGTCAAGAGCCCAGACATAAT
>JAIFZK010000008.1:5992500-6007500 GCA_027481765.1 Tenualosa thibaudeaui
GAAGAAATGAGAGAAGAGAAAAGTAGAGGAGAGGAGGAGGGGAAAAAAGAAGAGAGGTGGGGAGAGGAGAGGAGCAGAGGAGAACAGAAAAGTAGCAAAGAGGTGCTGTCCTTGAGTCAGGCATCAAAGGGATCAGGATTTTATAAGCAGAGGAGAAAAGAGGAGGGAGGAACAGGAGTAGAAAGGAGGAGAAGAGAAGAGAAGAGAGAAAGAGAGTGAGTCAGAGACAGAGAGTGAGACACACACACACAGCCATAGACTCACACTGCAATACAAAAATGCACACACATAGTATACCCACACAGCAACACAAACCCACGGTAACACATACACACACACACATAACGACACGCACACTGATACAGACAGAAAGCAATACACACAGAGCAGGTTCTTTCTTTTATAGTCTCTGACTGCTAACTTGTTTGATGAAGGACGTGGTGGCCATGAGTGTGTGCTTGTTAGGCGCTCAGGGGAGGCTTTAGTGAGACCCATTAGAGGAGCATAGAGGCACACACACATTCCATCCGCCATATTAGATTCCTGTCTCACCCACTAATCTGATTGGAGCGCCACCACAGCACCTCCAGCAGGCCCAGGAGATTGACTAATTCAATTAGAGATGGGGAGGAAGGGAGAGAGGGAGGGAGGTAAGGAGGGAGGAGGAGGAGAAGGAGACGGGCCTTCCTGGAGGACAGGAGGAAAACAGAAACAAAAGTGTTCCCACAAATACACCCAGGAGAGCACAAAAGTTCTATGATCACAGTCCCACAAACTGCACAGGAGAATCCATCATCATATTTACATGAATTCACCCAGGTAAACAGAACTTCCACAATCACAGTTCTGAAAACGTACCCATGATAACACAAAAGTTCCATAATCACAGTTCCATAAACCCACCAAAAGGGACAGAAGAATTCCATCATCACATTCCACTAAGCTTGCACCAGTTCAATCATCACATTCCCTTAATGTCAATTTACAAGACTCATAACTAAATGAAGCTGTTGAGAAGCCATTGTGAATTACAGAATGTTTCACAACCATTTGCACTAATGGTGAGTTTACACACTGTGCAATTTCTGGCCAACGATTTTTCACTCGTACCACTATTTTGGGGATCGACCCGTGTTTCGACTTAACTGCATGCCGTGAGTTAAGAAGAAGTGATTAGGCATACCTGTAGCCTACAAAAGTGTCTCTGCTTAATTTGAGTGCAGCAATTGCCGAATGTTGAATGTTGCTGCAACCCACCGACCCCCCACCCCACCCACCGTAAGTCGTACGTTTATTTGATTATTAGGTCAAATCAACATGTGACATACAAAGGGGATACCATGTAAGGACAGTGTTTATTTGTATGAAATGGTGTGTTATTTCATTTGGTTTATTGTTAAAGTGTTACGTTATGTTTAGGCATACCGAAGTTATGTGAAGGGCACCAGTAGAGGTGACACATTTGTCACCCTAGGTGTGGATCTTACACACGTATGCCTAGTGCCGACCCTCTTCATTGCATGGTATCCCCATAAACTTGGAGAACATCACAGTTCCACAATAGCATAATCCCATAAATTCCCATATAAATCTTCAGATGCCACTCTAGACTGTTGCTGTCTCCTATCAGGACACGCAGACCGCACATCATCATAAGATCTGAAAGATCATCTCACACTTTAGACTGCCCTCCTTTTTTAATCCTGGAGATTAACACAAGAACACATGAGACTGAGCTTCGCCTCGGGAGGGCTGCTCTGCATAATTCAGATCAATCTGGGGCTTTGGACCATTCAACGAATCTGTCAACACACACACACACACAAGCTCAGCAAACTGGATGGCCTTTGTGTAACCACTAAACGCATTCCAGGTGAAGGCCATTTGAAAGTCAATATTCTAAACAGCACAGACTTCTGTGTGTGGACATAGTGGTGTCAATGACATTACAAAAATGTTTCATCAGAAGTCACCTGCTATTGTAGCAATATTCAATATTCCATCTATTTTTTCTTTTTGAAGTGATACACTCCATTTTAAGTTGACCTCAGTTCTCCCCACTCTCTGCAAATCTTGAATTTAATTTTACACTCCCTTAAATATTTGTAAGAATGTTGCATAAAGTTCCCTGCGGCTGTTCAGACATGCCAAGCACTGCGAATTATATTTATAAAATCAGTTAGAGACTCAAATAGGCTGGCAAGGCAGCATGCTCTACAAGAGAAAACCAACTCCTTAGCTGACCCATAGCATATAGCTGTAAATTTAGAATTTAGATTATCATTTATATTATGTATTTCCACAAACAACTATAATTGGATTGCAGAACAGCAGAAAGTGTGGGTCGTGTACCATGCAGAGAATATGTGAGAAATTTCCCTTGCTGAGGACAAAAGGCCAAACTGGTGATGGTGACCTTCTGTGAAGCTCATTTGTTGGTAAGGATGAACCCTCTACAAAAGAAAAACAGTTACAGCTGAACCATTACACAATTATTGTGAATTTATATTCATTTTTATATTTCTGAATTATTTTTTTTACACACAGATATTACTGGATTGCAGAACAGCAGAAAGTATGGACTGTATATTTGCTTATATGTTATATACTTCACTTAGTGAAGATTCTACAGAAGCCTCTCTGGACCAAACAGGTGATGTTTACCTTCTAAATGTTTTTTCAAGAGGCAGAGCTAACCTTGACAGTCATTGATGGTGGTAGTTGAAGACTGGGGTACCTGCAGCAGGAAGTGTGTGTGTGCGTGTGTGTGCGTGCGTGCGTGTTTGTGTGTGTGTGTGTGTGTGCAAGTGATTAGATGTGAATGATAAGAGAGGGCTTTAGGGGTGTGTCTGGAGGACTAAGTGCTCTAATAGCATGCTTAAGAGCACAGAACAAACAGCATAGAAGGAGAAGGGGCTTTTGAGGAGGCAATACATCAAACTCTGATCAGCGTTGGCCCTGGGAGCAGCACACACTCGGAGCGTGGTTTCCATAGCGCCTGCTCCATCGCAGCGCTGGCCACGCATGCTAACAGGTCTGCAGCTCTGAAACAGCCCCCTTACACACACACACACACACACACACACACACACACACACACATTTAAAGCACTTTCACACTATGGTTCGTCTACAACTGAAGCCCTGCAGCAACACCTCAGCTCTTCTCTTCCTCTCTTCCTCTATTCTCTTCTCTTCTCTTCTGCTTTGTGCTATAGTATTACATAGACCTATCTATATGTATAGCAAAGTATATAGCTGCTGCCTCCGAATCCCATCCACTGCTCCCCAGTGCTGGGGGGAACAGCAGCAGCAGACATCTCCAGGCCCATGGTTCATGTGTGTGTGTGTGTGTGTGAGTGTGTATGTGTCTGTGTGTGTGTGTGTGTGTGTTTGTGAGTGCGTGTGTGTGTGTTTGTGTGTGCGTGTGTGTGTATGTGACAGAGAGAGAGAGAATGGGTGTGTGCCTCCAGCCCCAGATATATGTGCCTCAGAGGGACACGGCGGCTAATCACACTCCGAGAGGAACATGGCAGCTCTGAAATAATCCAGTCCAGCCTGGTTGGTGCCATTAGAGATCTGTCAGATAGCCATTAGCGTATCTAGAATATCCAGACAACAGTCTGAAGTGGCCAGAGTCACACCTGGAGAGATCTGCACTTTTCTCAAATACACTCACAAATTCACAAATACACTCATTACATTTTTTTGTCTGCCTGCTTAGAAAACTCTCTGTGTAAAAATAAAACCCTGCAGCTTTAATTATAATCGTCTTAAGCATACACAGGAACTGTACCTGGAGCGTGCCATCATGATGTACTGCATTTACACTTTCCATTGTGCCTCTCAATTAAACTGCAATTTGAATAGGTCGCACATTTTTCTTACATACAGTGTGTTTGTCAGTGCTGTGCTAGTGGTGTGGTTGCTAGTTAATTTGCTTTAATTGAGTGGAAATTCACTAGGTCAATGAATCTGCCCTGCTAGCACAGTAGACTTCTTCTGCTTCATGTCATTCCACTGTAGTGAGCCAGATTTGCTCTTGCAAATCACCCACATGTGAACATGTGTAAAACAAGATGCTATTTCTTTCTGATCTTCTTTCTGTCCCTGTTCTCATTGACACGTGCATATACATAGACACACACACAGACACACACACACACAAACACACATATATAACCTGTTCTAAATAGTGTCCTTTTGCAGTGATGTGGCTGAAGAAAACTCTGTGAAGCATGACATTTCACAGTTAGGGATGACAGGTCTGCATCCAGCCTCTGTCTGCACGCTAACACACACACACACACACACACACACACACACACACACAGAGTGCTGTAAGGCGTGAAATGGCTGCATGGATGCTGGGTGTTTGCAGGCAGGAGACAGCAGTAACAGGAACATGGGGGATTTTGTGGATTTCAGAGCTATTAGCTGTACAAAACCCAAGCTAACCCCCTTTCTAACCACCCACTCTCTCTCTCTAACACACAGACACACACACACACACACACACACACACACACACACACACACACACACACACACAGACACACAGAAATGCATACTATTCTATCACACATTTGGGCATAGAGAATACTCTCTCACACATGCACACACTCACACACACACACACACACAAACAAACACAGACAGATACTAAAATCTCTCTGATTTATTCTTCAACCAAGGGAAATGGACTCACTGAAACAAGGGAGGCAGAAAGAGGAGTGATCAGGCTGACACTGCTAAGAGTGGAAGCACACACACACACAGACACACAGAGGAGTGATCAGGCTGACACTGCTAAGAGTGGAAGCACACACACACACAGACACAAAGAGGAGTGATCAGGCTGTGATACTGTTGCTAGCGCAAGCTCTGTGTCTGTGCTGGAGCCTTTGTGTGTGTGTGTGTGTGTGTGTGTGTGTGTGTGTGTGTGTGTGTGTGTGTGTGTTGTGTGTGTGTGTATGATATCTTTGTGAGAATGAGGGAGGGGGAATAGAGCACAGCTCACTTGTACCTGAGACATTTTAATTAGCTGATCTTTAATTCCGGCTGACCCTCTCCCTCCACTTTATCACTTGGTGATAAGAACCTGCCACTCACCACATCCAAAGACACTTACTCAGGGAGACATCACACATGCACACACACACACACACACACACACACACGTACACACACGTACACACACACACACACACACACACACACACTGTCAGCTAATTCCAGCTCTCACAGCCCTATCTCCTACTCACAGGCTCAAATACAAAGAGAGTCATCACACACACACACACACACACACGCCACATATAGGTTAGTGCAGAGTTTACACACAGATTTTCACACTCGCTGAGGGCATGTCATAGGGATACCTCACAAAGAAATCTCTTGCTTACGTACACACACACACCCCAATACACATTCAAGCAGTCTTCACAGAGTGTTCACTTTAATGACAATTTCACACAAAGACTATCTTCAGCCACTATGCAAAAAAGCACACTGGCTCTACTCACAAGGGTGTCTGAATAAAAAAAAGGTGTGTGGGTGGGGTGGGGTGGTGGGTATTTTTATTCATATCACTTTCATTCTCCCTGTGGGACGGATTTGTCTTTGTTGATTTTTTTTTCTCTGAAGCCTCTCCGTCATGTTCCATTGTGTTCAAAACGGAGAGCAAAGCTGTGAGAACGTAGGAACACGGGGCTTACACAGGAACCCAAGGCAAAAGCATTTAGAATACGCACAGCGTGTCTGTATCCAGGAGGGATCGTGTAGCCCCACCCCTCTACTCTTACTCTCCCTGTGAAAACTGCACTGCCTTTCCAATTGCAGGTCTAATGGAAAGACAGGCTGAAATGATTTCATCAGTCTGGGGCAACCCAAATTGCGTGAATGAAATGATTTCACCAGCTCAGAGGAGCACCATAACAGCAAACCCCCAGCCCTGGGGCTGCACCCAGCAGGGGATTGCTTAGCATTCCAATACCAAAACCATAACCTTGTCATGTTGCACATCTATTCAATGTACCATTCAGAAGATATTTGAGATTTCTTGGAGGAAGCATAACACTATACTTTATACTTTGGAGTCCCTCAGGGCAATGAATCTGGACCCCGCTAATTTCATGTGATGCTAGTAACTTACTGTAAATGGGAAAAAACAGCAGTGCTGCTGCTGTGTGTGATCTGGGCATGTGCCAGTGACTTAGTTAGTCCACAATATGGTATGAATGACAGGCAGACAATTTAATTTTTAAATTGTAAGTATATTGTATGTGTAAAAAAGAAATTGTTTGCCTCCTTACTTAGTGTGCTTATGGGTGTTTATGTTATGTTAGTAAGCACGTTAAGGATGTACCCACACCTGGTGTAAATGTTTGTGTCTTGTCTTGTCATGTGCCATCCTGTCTTCTGTCTGAATGCTGTGCACACCAGCACTGCCCAGTCTCATACACAGCAATCACACAACAGTAGTTTGGGAGAATCTGCTTAGCTGGATTGTGAAATGTCCCTTTGGTTACACGAGGAAACAAGAGGAATTATTAATAGTATGGTGAGTTAAAGCACGAGGCTTTAAAAGCTAAAGGCTTTTCAACAGACAGCAGCTAATTATATGGTATCCTACAAATCCAACAAGTGCAAAGTCGCCCACTTTGTTCGAGACACAGTGAGCTCTCTGTTTGATTGGCCAGTCTGACTACTATGAGGCAGGACAGACAGCCTTGAGTTACCATGCTTTCAAATGCTTTCAGGACCTCTCAATAAAGCAAAGAGAAATGGCTTCAGCATTGTGATTTACAGCTATAGAGAATAATACAAATCAACATAATTTTAGTGATTTTTCTAAAAGCACAGACTGTATACAGCCCTTGATTGTGCATATTGAAGGTGTTTGCCGGAACACTTGTTGGTTGTGTGTGTGTGTGTGTGTGTGTGTGTGTGTGTGTGTGTGTGTGTGTGTAGGAGCTATTTGCAGTTCATGTGTGTGAGAAAAGGCAGGTCACTGAGTGAGGCAGATGAGTGCTTCAGATGTCAGATGATCTCTGCTAGTAAATATCCAGCATTCTGCTCAGCCTTCAAAGCTTCATGGAGCAATTTGTCCTCCTCCTACTGTGTGCCGGGCTCTTCAAACCCCCGTTCTCCCCTTCATGAGATTCCCCATCCTGATGGCCCTGAGGTGGAGAAGATGACATCTCCACTGCGCCCCACTCTCCGGCTCTCTGCACCCAACTCTCCAGCCAATAAACTCTCTGCACCCCCACTCTCCAGCCAATAAACTCTCTGCATCCCCACTCTCCAGCCAATCAGCTCTCTGCACTCCTCTGATGGAGCCACACAGCTGAACTGACCTAGGACCAGCTGGGCAAATATTGAGCAAAAAAGCTGAATGCATCTGATCAAACAAACAGCATCAGCAGTCAGTCAGAGATTGAGAGACAGACAGCAGGGTGACATGACTGATGTGGGAGGCTGAACAGGGGAGGAATTTTACAGTCAGATCGATATGAACAGCCTTTAGCCATGAACGACAAATAACAGGCAATGAGCCATTCATGATTTCAGTACAGCAGCACTGCAAAGAGCAGAGACAGGCGCAAGTAAATGAAGCTCCACTGGGATATACGCAACCATATGGAAACACACACACACACACACACACACGCAAAATGTGAAATTTGCTTGAGTTGATGGCAGAAGTAAAAGTACAGATTACTCCGATGCCTGACCTTGGTAACTGTCAGGGCTTACTACAAGGCACACACAAAAGCATTCATGGGTTTGTTCTCTTTCTGTGTGCGTGTGTGTGTGTGTGTGTTTGTGCAGAGCAATCTGTCAGGCAGTAGACAAGAATCACTGCAGCTTATCTGCACTTCTCAGGTGTGCACCGGATAAAGATGGATTCCCACAAACAGCCCACCACAGTCACATCTGAAAAACTACTGCACGTGCATGTGTGTTTGTGTGCATGTGTGTGTGTGTGTGTGTGTGTGTGTGTGCGCGCATGTGTGTGTGCACGTGCGCGTGCACGTGCGCGTGCTTGCATTTGTGTGTGTGTGCGCGTGCATGCATTTGTGTGTGTGTGTGTGAGTGTGTGCGCGCGCGTGTGTGTGTGTGTACACAGTAGCGAGGCTTGCTCAAAACAATTATCTAGGCCCAAAACACCCACACTAATAATATGGCTGGTGGCTAAGGAGGCCCACGCGTGTAAAGGATGACTGTGATATGTGATAGCCAGGATGCATGACCAGGCTGGAGTGCACGCTGGAGGCAGAATCTCTGGTGATAACAGAGTGATAGCAAGATCACAGGAACGGGAGGCAAGATCATGTGTGAGTTAGAGGGTTGGGGAACTTTCTAAGCTGAAATTGTGTGTGCAAATTCACACCCATTTGAAGATAACACATACACACACACACACACAAATGCATGCACGCATACACACACACAAACGCAAACACACGCACGTGCACACACACACACACACACACACACACACACACACACACACACAC
This sequence comes from Tenualosa thibaudeaui, assembly GCA_027481765.1. Classification (NCBI taxonomy): domain Eukaryota; kingdom Metazoa; phylum Chordata; class Actinopteri; order Clupeiformes; family Clupeidae; genus Tenualosa; species Tenualosa thibaudeaui. The sequence continues at coordinate 6,001,022 of JAIFZK010000008.1, forward strand.
ACATGCATATCGTTTGAAACTGCATGACTAGTTCCTCGTCAGTGCTCGTCCATTAATAGTCCACAAGAAAATTCACTTTGAAATTGCATCATATTCAATTACATTTGCAATCTGCACACAGATCTCCATTCATGCCAACACTCATTCTTTTTGTGGAGCAATAGCTCACAAACTCTTCTGTCAACACATGAGCTTAGTGAAGTCAAGGTGGTACAATCACCCTGAAAACAGCCTCTTGCCCCAGCAGCAAAGAGAGGTACAGTATCATAGAGAACCCTTCAGGGAGGCTGCAGTCTAAACTCACACCTTAAGCAACGCTGAGTCAGCGTTACGGCTGCACAGCATGACAGAATATGTTTGACAAATACACTGAATAACATTGCAGTTTGCCTATAAAACTAGTTAAGCAGAGAACAACTTTTTAAAGAGGGTTTTCATCTTCTGCCACTCTACTGAGAGTGAGTGATTCATGTCTCTAAATGGAGACAGGATCCCCAAACTGTCCTGCGCAGCTTGCTGTGTGGCGGTGTGTGCCAAGGCCTCGGGACGCTGGTGTTCTGGCGGAGCCGAGGCCGTGGGAGCGGCGTGTTTTGCTAACGGCCCTGTTGTTTTCTCCCCGCAGCCATAAATCTGTTCAGCAGCCATCATCACCATCACTCAAGCCCTCCCTTCTGCTCCAACGCAGCTTAAACACGGCAGCTTTTAAAACTCACATCTTCAAAGCAGTATAGCACTTAACACACACACACACACACACACACACACGCAAACACACACACACATACACACAGCCATTGTTTACCTGGGGCCATTAATGCACCCCCCCCCCCCCCACACACACACACACATACACACACATACACACACACACACCTTCTTTGATAAATCTGATGTCTGTGGTGCAATTAAAGCACATCAAAAGCCACCCGCCCCCACATCACAACTGTCCTGTCTCTTTCTCTCTTCTCTCTTTCTTTCTCTCTCTGTCACTCTCTCCCTCGCTCCCTCCCTTGCTCTTTCTCACTCCCTCTCTGTCATGTCTTCCTCTGGATCTGAAACCTCATCAATATTCAATAGTGTGCAAAGCCCTGACAGCCAGTGAACTAGAGAAACACACACAGACAGAGATAGAATAAGGGATCGAGTGAGAGAGAGCATGAGAGAGCACGAGAGAGAGAGGGAGAGAGAGAGATAGATAGATAGAGAGAGAGAGAGAGAGAGAGAGAGAGAGAGTCAACTGCAGCAGTAGAGAGGGATTTAGGATTTAAAAATGGAGGCTCCCACTCAATACCTTTGATGTCCAGAGACAGTAGGCTCTACTCCATGTTGGGGCGTGAGGCAAGGAGGCGATTCGTCGTCTAGTTGTGCACACACAGCCTCGGGACTGCTCTCCGCATTACACCGCCCCACACACTACACACACCTGCAAAAGGGAACAAACACACACACACACACACACACACACACACACGCACAAAGATGGCGCAGAAGGTCAGAGCCCAGATACATGACATTACACACTCATACATTTTGTCTCTCATTCTCATCTGAACATTACATTGGTTTCTAGTGTAAATACACTGTTATGTATTGCAATGCATTTTACTAAAACTAACTTCTCAAATTACATGATAGTGTAGAATATTAGGACTTTGACACTATAGTTACATAAAAGAATTGAAATTAGATAGAATTTTTACACATGGAATTAGATAAGTTGAATTCAAAGCAACAACAACAAGAATAAGAAGAATAAGAATAAGAATAAGAGTAAGAATAAGAGTAAGAATAAGAATAAGAGTAAGAATAAGAATAAGAATAAGAATAAGAATAAGAATAAGAATAAGAATAAGAATAAGAATAAGAATAAGAATAAGAATAAGAGTAAGAATAAGAATACAACATGAATGCAAATGCCAGCCATTGTATGATACTTGTAGATCTCTTTCAGATTGTAGTTTATGATCATCAAACTGGAAAAAATTAAGAGTCACAGTCCTCTCAATCTGCTTGCACACATACACACACACACACACACACACACACACAGTCCTCTCAACCTGTTTGCACACATAAACGCTCACACACACTTCTCTGTACATGGAAAAATGTAAGCATCTCTCTTGCTGATTCTTAGCCTGTTGCTTTGAGATCAACCCATCCCTTTCTTCAGTTCAATTGGCTCAGGCCATCTTTAGTGCAATGTGAATTTCACTGATCAAAATCTTCTGCTTGCCAATACTGCACAGTGTTAAGAGCCCAACAAAACCCCCACAATTCCGCAGCCAGAACCAGGTGTAGAGTCTCAGGGAGGAAAACAGCAGCAAAAAACATTCTTTCCCAAACTGCCTCTTTGGAGTGGAATTAAAGAGGAAAGCTGGTGTGCGAGCGCTGGGTGAAAAATAAGAGGCTGGGAGGGAATTTGGAGGGCGCTAAAACAATAACTGTGATTTGTGCCGCTCTTGAACCTCTAATGCACTTTCAAGTTAATTGTCCTTGCTTTATCTCTAGCGCAAAGTCAGAGAGGCAATATTTTATGCCGTCTCGTTCAGCTCGGATATACGATTATTTTATTTATTTCTGAAGGAACAGGTTACTGACAACACACACCTCAGATCACACGGAGGCTTGTTAAACTTCAAAGCCTTGCTGTAATTGTAACACAGGAGGCTTGATAATCAATTTGTTTCATTAACTTCGACAGGAGAAGGGAGGAAGTTGTCACTTCATTAGGATTCAAAGACAGATTGCACAGTACGGACTCATTTTCTGGACAACGTTAACAGCATTTACAAGACTGGCATTCAATTATTTCTTTAGCATTGTAAAGCTGTGGCCTTTTCTGTGAGAGACTAGACACTCATTTCTAGTTTCCCAACCATTTAACAAGAACTCAGAAATCCCTTGTGGACTGTTGATGATGCATATCCATTGTCAATGATGAGACCACACGGCTATTAAACACACACACACGCAAAACACAAACGTAAAACATGAACGTGTGGTAATGGTTTTTGACAGGCCTCTAGCAATGTTAATATGAAATCACAAGAAAGGATAGGCAGCTGCCTGGGTGATTTCATTTGAAGAAGAGGGGAACCTTAACCTGGGGTATTCTCAAACACTTAACCTGGGGTATTCTCAAACACAAGGAAGGCTGAAAAGACAGAGACCAGCTGTACAACCACATCTCTTTTTTCAAAGCTTTCTTCTCTGATGTGAGGCACTAATTTGAGTTGAAGTATTAGCTGTAAAGATTAAAGGTGTGTGTGTATCAGGAGACAGCATGAAGCAGGCATGTAAATGTTGGATGAAATGAATCTCTTCAGGCCCTGAAACCCAGTTAGGGGCTGAATGAGTGGGAGAGAGGAGCTGAGTAAATCTTTGCAAATGAATCACAGGGAGGGGAGACAACTGTGCTGGGCTGGTATTCTCTGTGGAGATCTCAGCCCCTCACTCCCTTCCAGTCTTTTCTACCCACTCACTCATTTAATCACCCGCAAACTCACTCACTCACCCATTCACTCAATCACCTGTTAACACACCCACTTACTCACTCACCCACCCACTCCCCCCCCCCCATTCACTTATTCACTCACCCATTTACTCACTCACTCACTCACTCTCCCCCATTCACTTATTCACTCACTCTCCCCCATTCACTAACTCACTCACTCATTCCCACCCATTCACTAACTCACTCACTTAATCACCCACTCACTTACGCAATCACCTCTTCACTCACTCACTCACCTGTTCACTTAATTACCCGTTAACTCACCCACTTACTCCCCCCCCCACCCACTCACTTGCTCACTCTCCCCTATTCACTCACTCACTTGCACAATCACCCATTCACTCACTCACTCGCTCACTCTCAAACCCATTCACCCACTCACCCATTCACTCACTCACTCTGCTGACTCAGAAACACAGACCTGCACTTGCAAGTGTCTACCCTCTCTCTCTCTCTCTCTCTCCCTTCTTCCCTAAAGTGAACAACCTTAATTGCAGCTCAATAAAGGAAGTACATTTAGACCAGAGCTCTGTGCGCTGGTAACTACAGGGGGGGAGAGAAAAGGAGGAGGAAGAGAAGAAGAGAAGAGGGGGTGAGAGAAGGGGGTGGGGTGGGGTAGGGGGGTTGAGTAGCGAGGAGGGAGAGAAAAAGAGCTAAGAAAGCAGCCTTTCACAGGAACAGCTGGGAGGAAGATATATTACACGTCTCCAAGGGCAGAGAAGGACAGAAGAGGAGTGGAGAGAGGGAGGAGAGAAGGGAGAGTGGAAAGAGCAGGAGGAGTAGAGAGGAGAAAAAGAGAGGTGGAGTGGGAGATTAAGCTGAGGAAGAAAGAAAAGAGAGAAGGAAGAAAGGAGAGAGGAGAATGAGCAGAGCAGAATAAGATAAAGGGAGGAAGATCTCGCAGTAGACAGGTGATGATCAACAGAAAGCCTTTTTCTAGTTTTTAAGTTGTATGTTTTTAAGTGTTTTCAGTCCAACTACAGACTTTGTGATAGGACTGATGCCATACTATCTGTCTGTGTGTGTTTAATATGAAATGTGTCTATGCGTCTCATGGCCCTGACATGCCGACAGTAAACATGTTCTCTCATTAACAAATCATCTCTCTGAAAGGACGATATGGTATCGCTCTCTTTTATGACCCATGATCCAGACCCTGAGGAAGCTGCTTGACGTCATCTGCAGAAAGCATTCCCAATTCATCTAGTCTCTGCAGCAGCTACTGAAAAACCTTAGCCACTGTAGCAGCTTCTACTAAAGAGCCCTTTGGTCACTGCAGATGCTACTGAACAGTCTAACAGGCAGTCTACATGGCCAGGCCAGGGTGAGGTGTGTTTCATGCTCAGGTCTGTGCTAATAGAGATGAATAGGGCTCTATGGGAGGAAAATGACTTCCTCTGCATGGGAATCTCCCTCTTAAGGGAGCAGCCATAAGCGCTCAGCCCATAGATTGTGCTCCTACTTTTTAATGTCAAATTGGGTCTTTGCATTTGCATCAGTTTCTGGAGACAACTTCAGCAGTTTCTGATGAGATAAACCATTTTGCTTGACAAATATGGGCTGGTGGTTTATTCATGATTTAGTGTGGGTGCATCCGCTGGGCTGCTTGCACATTTTAAAACACACACACACACACACACACACACACACACACACACACACACACACTGTGAATGCTCACACACTCACAATCTGCTGAGCAAATTCCCCCTCTAAAATTCTCTTCAAAGCCAGAGAGTCTTTTCCACAGTGAGCTTGGCACCAGACCCAAACCCAAGAGGTTCCTAATCAGTCCATCCACAGAGAGATACAGTAAGGCATTTTATATTGACCCAAGGTCTGACTCTCTCCTGTAATGAAGCAGGAAACTGAGTTCTGCACACAACTGACCCTGCATTTTTAAAGTATGTAATGCTATTTGAATGTAAAGAACTTTATAATGGCATCAAGGCCTGACTCCTTCCTGCACTGATTTAGGAAACTGAATCCTGCACTGAGGTGCCCCTGGGCTTAGCTGATATGGACAAATGAGATAGTTTGAGCAGTCCAGAGTCATCCAGTCAAGAGAGTACAACACACACAAGTCAAGATTAGAGCCACAGTTTCCCATTCAACAGTGTTCAGCTACGGACAAAATGACTTTGAGCAAATAGGAGGACGGGTCAAGGCTACTTCGTATGTTAGCTCCTAAATTACAGGAATGTCATCCTCATCTTCAAGTTCATCTTCATGAAATCACACAGAGGCACACATGTTTACCCATACACAAATACATTTGCACATAAGCACAAACATCTGCACATACACACACACATTTGCACATACACACACACACACACACACACACACACACACACACACACACACACACACACACACACACACACACACACACACATATTTCCACATATGCACATGCATTTGTCAAACTGTAATGCACCAGAAGTGACTGCTAGTTAATCGAGGGAGAGGCAAGGGCACCTGCTGAGGAGTCATCAGTGCCAGATAGGACAGTATTAAGAGCAGACTAGTGACAGCAGCACTGCTGGGTCTCAGGGGAGAGGCTGGGTGGAGGAGGCAGTTGTGTTGCTGTGGGGGAGATGAGGGACCCTCGCTAATGACATTACATGTAGCTATTCTGTCCAGTCGATGTGACTGAATATCTCCACGTACTAACAAGATAGCCAGCGAGTGACATGTAATCAGCGGTCGTTGGGTGCACAGATCATGTGTGTGTGTGTGTGTGTGTGTGTGTGTGTGTGTGTGAGAGAGTATGTATGTGTGTATGTGTGTGTGTGTGTGTGTGTGTGTGTGTGTGTGTGTGTGTGAGTATGTATGTGTGTGTGTGTGTGTGTGTGTGTGTGTGATTAATGAGAGGGGGCTGCATGAAGAAAATGTTTTTTTTCCTTTTTTCATTGCCTTGCAGACTCTGCTTTGATTTCATGTCAACTGCAGCCATCAC
>JAIFZK010000008.1:6022500-6025000 GCA_027481765.1 Tenualosa thibaudeaui
TCATGTGACCATAGGGGAGCTTTTTGCTCCCTCTCACTCTTTGGAATCCTTTTGACTGTAACAATCCAGGACAACGCCTGTCCTTTCTGAAGCACATTTCAGAGGTCCACGAATACGCACACGGACATATACGGAATACGGACATAATACGGACACACACACACGCACACGTATACACATACTCTTACACAGGCAAACATGTACACACAAGCACATATACACGCATACACACACACGCACGCACAAACACACACAGGCACACGCACACACACACACACACCCTCCATCACTATTCACTGGAGCACCCCTCCCTGTCTCCAGCAATCCCAGCCTTTGCTGCTTCTGTCTGTGTTCTTCTGGAAAGGAGGACATGCCTCTCCACAGGAGACAAATGGCCCTGTCAGCACATGATTCATCTGATAAGCATGGCCCTGTCATGACCAGGCACCACTGGCTGCTCAGGCGCACACACACACACACACACACACACACACACACACAAACACACACACACGGGCACGCACGCACACGCACACACATGCACACACACACACACACACACGTCAGACTGGGTAGGCCACAGCTCAGAGATGCTCTGAGATACAGACGCCTGCCAACTTTTCTTGTCTTGACCAAAAGTCTCACAACTTCAAGCCCTTTTAGCCTTAGCCTATTTAGGTAGAAAGTTTATAGGTTTATAATTTTAAAGTTAAGGTTACGGGCCTCAAATGACTTATTTTTGGAGGGCGCAGCAGAGGTAATCATGTTACCATAAAATTATTCCTTTCAAAAAAATCTAAAACAATTCATTTGTAAGTGGGTCATCTGCTGGAGCTCAGGGGCATGACATCCCCAGGGAGAGGGAGACAGTGGGGAGAGAGAGAGAGAGGACGCACACAGACTGAGACTCCCAATGCAGTGCAGTTTTGAGGCTGTAATATACCTGAGTTAGGGGCCATTCAGACTGACACACTTTTTTTAAATCCAAATTCAAGTGTTTCTCTATGGAATGATGCAACCTGACCATCGCTATGTGGCTCACATTGAATATGTGGAGGCCCAGGATGAAAAAGGCTCAAGGCACCTAAAGATTTGAGGTGCTCAAAAGGACAGGTGCGTGTTTTACACTTAAAGCCTTGTTTTCTGATCGTGAGTCATGATGAAATACAAATGGTTAAGATTTGTATCCCCCATATCAGAATGGCAGGAATGTCTCAGCACCTGTGGAGCATCTTTCTTTTTTACGCTTCTGGCAATGATTTCTGTGGTCTGGCCATGAGCAGAGACCTCCAGTATCATGCATAGCTGAGCGCAGTGTTGCAGCAAGTTTTGTCGCACAACGCTAGCGATTGTGATTGCGCAGGGGGAGGCTTTGAGTATATCAACCAGGCTTTCACTCTTTAGTCTCCGCTTTAGTCTCATTCTGTGGAATAAAAACCAGACAGTGCTGAGATGAAGCCAAAAAGGGTGCCAGACAGAATGAAGAGACGAGGAGGAGAACGTGAAAGCTATCTCATCTCGTTCATCAGAAACTAGAAGCCCAGCTGCCACCTTTGTGCCCTTGAGGAAGGAACTTAGCTTTAGGTTGCTCTAGGGGAAACTTGCTGTGAAGTAACTGATTGTTGACAAATGTAAGTTGCTTTGGATAAAAGCATCTGCTAAATGCATAAACGTAATGAAACAATGCATCATTACCTCACAGAGGGAATTTATAAAAAACTAGCAAGGCTTAGCGATGTTAAATGAGTTGATTTAAATGTGGCACATGGTGACTGAATATCAGCGTAGTTGTTGTTGCACAGTTAGATAGCGTCCCTGAAATGCACAGTGCTGCTCTTGGCTGAATACAAATGAAGCATCAGGTCAAGCTATGTCTCTGCCACCAACACTTTGAGTTGTATGTGTGTTTTCTTCATCACCAGAAATGTTTTCCTCCAGCAGCATCTGGCATCTCCACCACGTATACCCAGAATGCACTTCACTGAGCCGAGCAACCATAAAGCTCTTTATCTGAATCATAAAAATTAAGCACATCCCGCCACTGCCTATGTGTCTCTGTTTGTACACTCATCTATGGCCTGCATGCCCCATTAAGTAGCAATGAATGTGACTTATGGAGGCTGTTGTATTCAATCTCAATAGAGTTGTGTGTGCGTGTGTGTGTGTGTGTGTGTGTGTGTGTGTGTATGTTGGGGAGGGAGGGGAGGCGGACAGTTACAGGGTGGGGTGACTTTAGCTTCATGAGTGGTGCGTTGTAAGTACAGCACAGGTCATTGAAATAAACAATCACATACGTTTGGATACCCTTTCAGTAGATGAGGAGTGTGTTTCAACATAATTGGAGCTGCAATGAGAAACTGACCTCCACTCCATCATAGCTGGCTGAAGAATGCTGGGTTAGTCAAGTGCCGACTGTGAGCTGTGTCTCAGTGTCTTGGAGGAAGAGGGAGCACTTTCACTTTATGTTATATGGAGCCCTTACAGAGGTCTAGTGCTGCTG
>JAIFZK010000008.1:6030000-6032500 GCA_027481765.1 Tenualosa thibaudeaui
GTTCTACTGCTGCCTTTGGATGAGAGGATTTGCAGTGCAGAGTTCATGGTAAGGCAGAGTGGTGGTAAATTGTAAGTATGAGCTGAACTGTGAAGGCATATCAATTTTGTATGGGGAAGGATCAGCAGTGTCAGGCTCAGTAGAGTTTACCCTGCTCAGTTAATCCACCAACATCCATTCACACATCACCCTTCAGCTTTCTCTCACTTTACCACCTTCTCTTGAGAGCATCAGCACAGAAAGAGAATTATAGGTTGTGCTGAAAGGTGTGTGTGTGTATGTATGTGTTTGTGTGTGTATGTGCGTGCGTGCATATGTGTGTGTGTGTTTGTATGTGTGTGTGTGCATATGTGTGTGTGTGTGTGTGTGTTTGTATGTGTGTGTGTGCTGCTCTCAACTGAGGCTGTATCTGTCAGCCCTGTTTCTGCACTTCACACACAAAGGCACAAAGGCAGGCCCTGAGTCCACAGTCTCCTTTAAAGGAGGAGCTTTCCTCCCCATCAAGCAGCACTGATTGAAATCATTGATTGGTGGAAAGGGACATAAACACTGACAGAGGGACATAGAGGAGGACAGGACGCAACAACAGGGGAGGGACAGACAACAACAACAACAACAATGATAACAACAATGGCAAGAAAGAGCCTGAAATTAGTTTTAAATGAGTGCTAGAACAGGTTTCCCAGAAGCCCTCACTGCTCCAAGTTGTCCTTAAGACATGGGCCATAAAATTAACCTCAAAGTTCAAGTCTTTGAGACTGATGAGTGTGTCTCTCGCCAGGCACACTGACAGACAGACACACACACACACACACACACACACATACACACACACACAGTAGAGACAACACAGGGAAGAGGAGCGGGAACAACGACTGACAGAGGAGGACAAATAAAAATAAAAGACTTATGCCGGGAAACCCGAGATCAAGTTTAAATATGTGGTCAAAAAACAAACAAAAAAAACACCTTAAAAGGTTCAGCCATCTTTTCCTTTCACAAGAAGCTGCAGCAGGAGCTTTAAGGGTAGAGGGATAAATGCCTAAATGCCCTTAGTAAGATTTGGACAGGAAAGTTAATAAACGCTATATATATATTTATTAACTTTCCTGTCCAAATGTGAAATATATATGAGAGGATGAGAGACAGAGAGAGAGGATGATTTTCAGTTTCTCAGTGAGAAATATAATGATATAGCAGACAGTGTATACTTAAGGTGCAGGAACCTTATGGTAATTATCCTGGATGCTCCTATTGGTTTTCTATGCACTAGTCAGTAATCCATAAGGCTTTTAAATCCCCATTCACGCAGAAATGAATGGCTTCACATGACAACATAGATCCTGTCACTGTTGAAAAATTCAGCACCTGTATTTTTTTCTCGCTCTCTTTCTCTTTCACAGGAAGCCATGTTGGTGATCCAGTAATGAGCCATCTGTCTTTGTCATTGTAATTAATCTGCTGGTATTTAGAGGATAATGAGATGCTGCCGTGTCACTTCCTCTGCGCTGGGTTCCCACACAAAGCACTCTTCTTGCCACACTAGGGAATCATGGGACACCAACGTGTCAGACTATTGGCCAGATGGACTGCTTGTTGACTTTTCAAGGCTTTTTGTTTGTCGTGACAACACTGTCTCTGATCCCGCCGTCCTCCTGAAACACTCCTTAGTGCTCCAAAGCCCGGCTGTCACACACAATAGTATAGCTCCCTGTGCTCTGAGAAACAGCTGCATCATATAGGACACACAGTCACACACACACACACACAATCAGTCTTGTCTTGAGACATCAGGTGGCATAAAAATACATTTATCCTCTATTCATTATTGATTTGGATTAGGGGCCAATTTCAGGAGGTCTGTCCATAAGGAAAGCCTGATGTCTTGCACTAGAAACTCTTTTTACTGCTGAGGTGAAAATGAAATGCTGATGTGGACAGGGTCTCAACTTGAGATGAAAATTGAGCTGCCACATGCAATCGCTCACACAAATAGGTACGACTCTCACGTTTACATCACGTCCTGTTTCTTCATGTTAGAACACTTTCACAGGACTGGGATGGTTATGAACATTCTGACTTATCGTAAGTGCTATTCACACACACACACACATCTGAGGCACACACATACACAGACACACACACGCATACATGCACACACACAAAAACACCAAATGATGATGGTTTTCATGTATTTCCATTCTTTTCAGTGCATAGGTGTTAGTGTGTAACTCTCAGATTGTGTGTATGCATCTCAGATTGTGTGTTTAGCTCTAAGAGTGAACGTGGCGCTCTCATTCTGTGTGAGCAGCTCTGTGTGTGTGTAACTCTCAAATTTAATGTGTGTATAACTCTAAGTATATGTGTATGTAGCTCTCAGATTGTGTGTGTGGATCTCAGTGTGTGTGTGTGTGTGTAACTCTCAGATTGTGTGTGTGTAACTCAGATTGTTTTTGTGGGTCTCACTCAGAGTTTAGCCCTGAGCGTGTGTGTCTCAGAT
>JAIFZK010000008.1:6035000-6067500 GCA_027481765.1 Tenualosa thibaudeaui
CTCAGATTAAAGAGGGGGTGGGTGTATTTAGTATGTAAAGTTCAGTAGTGTCCTGTGCTGAGATCAAGATTAGGGGGGAGGAGTGTATTTACTGTGTAGAGTTCAGTAGAGTCCTTTTTAAAGAGATTTAAAGATTAAAGAGGAGGGAGAGTGTATTTTGTGTTGTGTTTGTGTCCTCCTAAATCTCTAGTCTGTGATGTCATTGTATTGATTCCTCTGACAAAATATGGGAAAGAAAATACAGGGCTGCTGTTTGGGAAATAAATGTATCCAGTCTGCTCTCCTGAGCCTTCTGCCTCAACCAGATGCTGTCTGAACACAACGGCCAGCACTGCTGTGGCACGACACGCTCTGTGTGTGTGTGTGTGTGTGTGTGTGTGTGTGTGTGTGTGTGTATGTGTGAGACAGGTGTGACAGAGCACATTTGTGTGTGTGTGTTACGTTATGTATATCTCTGTGTGTGTGAGTGTGTGTGTATGTCTGTGTCTGTCTGTGTGTGTGTGTGTGTGTGTGTGTGTGTGTGTGTGGTCAATCCCATGGTCTGTCTCAGAGGCACTCAGAGGCAACTCCTTCAGTGATCTCACCATCTGTTCATGACTAATCTCAAATATCCAACACAGAGCACACACACACACACACACACACACACACACACACACACTCCTATCACTCTCTACAGCACACACACACACACACACTTCTGACACCCTCTACAGCAAACATGACAACCTCTTCTCTTCCTCCTCCTCCTCCTCCTCTTCTTCTTCTTCCTCCGCACCCCGCACACTCTTCTTCCTCCCCTCTCCTCTTTTTCTCTTCCCCACACGCTCCAGTCCTACGCTGTCCTCCTCTCCTCCGGCTATCTCCTGTCCAGCCCCACATCCTTCATCCCTCCTTCTCCTCCTCTTCCTTCTAATCCCTTTCCTCTAGTGCTGTAGTCTAGTTTGCTGTAGTGGGTATACTGTCTGTGACTCGTGGGTATAGTGTCTTGTACTATTAGTGTTGTCAGTATTGTAGCCTGTGATTTACCTGAATATAGACAAACCCAAGAACCCTTTAAGTGGTTATACGGCTTATACCTGCGTATTATGTAGACTACAGCCCTGCCTTCCTCCATACCCCCATCTTCATCTCTCCCTCTCCTCCTCTTCCTTCTAATCCCCTTCCTCCATACCCCAACATCCTCCACCTCCTCTCTCCTCATTTGCATTAGTCATTCCCACTCCTCTCCTCTGAAGTACATTCCTCCAATCCCCTCTTTTCACAAAAAGTATTATAGTTTTCCCCTCTTCAGTCTTCCTCTCTTTCTCCACTCACCTCTTGTCCTCCTCTCCACTGCAGATAAAGCTCAGGGGGGAGGTGGATTGGGGGGTGGGGGTCCCAGGCCACCTGAGGTCTGAAGTCCAGTGGGATGTGGGATGCTGTTAATGACCGGCGGCTCAATTAAACTCCATCGATTCATCTGAGCTCCGCCCGGCGGCCCGAAGTCTCTCTGACATTGTAATTACACAGGCTTCCACAATTAGGGCATTAGCGCTAACACTAGCGCTAACGGAGGAGAATAATGCTCCAACCCTTATCCACCTCACATATCCTCACCACACAGACACACACACACTTTCATTGACTCATCAACTGAAAGTAAGTTACTGTGCTCCATTCACTTAGTGTTAGTTGCCGGTTCACTATTTGGTCTAGAATGCATACATTTATTTTGTTCTTTTTCCGTTTGACAGCACTTGGTGACACTGAACAACAGGGCTATGGATTGATTCACACCAGATTTCTCCTTTAACAGAGGGGAATAATTCACCTGCTTTCATGCACCACACATCTCCTTACCACACACACACACACACACACACACACACACACACTTTCATTTCAGTTACACACATTAGCAACTTCACGACCACCTACCTAACTCATTTATCTGCCAGACTCAGAAACTATTCTGTCTTCCATCTTTTTTGTAGGCATCACTGTTGGGGTGGGAATAAAAAATCCGGAATCAAGTGGAATCAAGAATCTAATACTTCAATCCATGGAATCGTGTACTTTTGTCATTAGTGATTCTTCTTATTGGCATGTTTTCCAGACCATGGTCTATGGGTCTTTCTGAAAGTGGAACAGTTCTATTTGGTTTACCTCATTCTAATAACCTGTTTTGACCACCATAGTAGTGTAGGCTACATTATCCTATGTTCTGACACTGAAAAACATCTTCGAAGCAGTAAAGAATTCACAAGAGAATTGTTAAAGAATTGGACTGATAAGCATAATCAACAATGAATTTGATATTGACAAAATCCTATCTATTCCCAACCCTAAGCCAGAGAGTGTGTCTCTTAGCATGTCAATAACAATTACTGATGGCGGATGTTATATCTTGGTTTAATTGAGGTCACACTCGGATGGATGTTAAACCTGGTTAGCCATAATCACACTACTTACCTTTAATTACGATGTTGATTTGTTTTTAAATCACTCTGGATTTCTCACTTTCAGACCACCTCCCACTGGGAACGCACACATAAACATGACCTTCGTTTTAAAAGTGCACTCTGCAAGTCTACTGCTATACACTTTTAAAGATGAATTTCCTGATTCTACTTTTTAGGTGAAATTGAGAAAATTGCTCATTACAGTCCTCTAGCTGTCTGTCCAGCTCCTGCTCCAAAGAGAAGTAGAAATGGAATACAATGGCTTGGACCATCTCATAAACAATCTCAGCCAATCAAAATGATGCTTCAGTGGTACCAAAAGGAGGAGTGTAAACTTATTGGTTCAGCCATCAAAAACAAAAAAAAAAAGTGAATTGTGGATTGCACCTCTAATTTATGCAGCCAATAAAAATGACAGACTTTTAAAAGACTATCAACCCTTAATAGCATTGATGAGCATTGCTCTCCATTTAGGCCAATAACATGGATGAAGACACACAAACACAAACACACAGTCTTTGACTGTACATCTCATAGCCTTGCAGGCTTATCACAAAACACACTTTTACTTAAACCAGCCTGATGTGATAATTTGCTTCAACCCTGGGGTAAATAGGGATTATCATCTAATCTTCTTTTATTCCTGTTGTCCACAGAACCTCCCAAGAGTTCTGTGGACAACAGGAAGTGTGGAAGAAAATGGGCGTCCCTCCCCTGAGACATTATCACTGCAGCTAAAAACACTGATGTACAACAGAGGGGAGTCTAATCTGACTAAATGTGTCTGACACTGATTATATGAGTAGTAATCCTCTAGGAGATGTATTTTTTAAATTGCGCTTACACGCATCCACAGAATCCAGTGTTTTAAAAAATTTAAAGGGGAAAATATTTGTTTGAGGCAGCTAGAACTCCATTTACATGTAAACGAAAGGCCCAAATGGATAAAAAAAATATATATTTTCAAAAAAATTCAAATTTTTTTACATACATCTAAACAAGCCCTAAAATGACCAAAACAATCCCAGGTTTAAGAGCAAAATCTGGAGTAGTCTAACTGTAGCTAACACATGTGAGTTGCCATGAAAGTTTTACAAAGCACTCCAAGTAAAACATCACTAACGCCACTGATTCTCCTAAACGAATGAATGAAACAAAAGAGTGTCCTTTACTGAAGAGCTTTAGGAAGTAGTAGAATAAAAGGAGGATGTTTTGTGCGTGCTGAAGTCATATCGCTCACTGTGAGCATCCCAAGAGTAGTGCTCTTTAGAGGAGTTATAATGTAGATGCCTGGTATCAGTCCACTCTAAATAACAAGCGGCACTCAGCACACAGATGAGGAGACTGAGATTGGATTAAGGAGCCAATGCCTGCCCATAATCATAGGGCCTTAGACTCAGCGGTGCTCTAGGCCTCCATGCTCTCTCTCTCTCTCTCTCTCTCTCACTCACCCTTTCTCGTGCGTACGTACGCACTCACTCTCCTCTGGATGACGGATAACAGCACAGTGTGGACCCCAATCATCACCATGCCAACACTCCTCTCCTTTACTTAGTGACCCTTAGAATTCTAGAGTGGTGAGTCCTCCATGTGTCTCTCTCATGGACATGCATGCACGCGATGCATGCACATGATGTGAATTTGTGTGTGTGTGTGTGTGTGTGTGTGTGTGTGTGTGTGTGCGCGTGCGCATGTGTGTGCAGGATTCATTGGTGTAGTGTGTGTTGTGTAATGCTATTAGGGGTCTCCTCCCTGTGTGTGATGCTGCTGATTAGTGCCCCTAATGAACTGCACTTTGCTTTCTGGGCTTTGATGTAGACGCACACACACACACACACACACACACACACACACACACACACACACGCATGCAAACACACACACACGCACGCAGATGAGGGGTGGCACACAGTAAGAGAGGAGCGGAATGGAAGAGAAATGAGGAGAAAGTACAGAGATAGCAAAAAAGGGAAGCAGGACAGAAAAGGGGAGGTGGTGAGAAAAGGTAAGAAAGGATGAAAAGAAAAGGAGCGATGGAGGGAAGGAAGCAAAAAAAAGGTAGATAGGTAAGGGATGATAGAAGAGTGGAGACTGAGGAAGAAGAAAAGGAGAAAAAAAATTAAGTGGAGAGGGAGGAGAGGAAAAGAGCTGAAAGGTGGGCAGGTAAGGAGTGACAGTAGAGAGGTGGAGGGCAAGAGTAAGGGAGCGAATAGAGAGAGAAAAGAGACATGGTGAAAGGTGGGGATCGAGGGATGCCAGAGGAGCAGAGTTTACAGTGTGGGAGAAGGATGATGCCAACCTGAGAAGCCCCGTGGCATCCAAAGAAATTATGTCAACCTGTGGGTGAAGAGGCCTGCACTCATTATTTCCCTGAGACAGATGCCTGCTTTAGTGATGGCCCAGGTGAGAAGTCAGAGAGCTTATCTATTTTGTGGGTTCTGGCACTCTGTCCCTGCCCCAGCCTTTGTGTGTGTGCAGGTGTGTATGTATGTGTGTGTGTGTGTGTGTGTGTGTGTGTGTGTGTGTGTGTGTGTGTGTGTGTGTGTGTGAGTGGTGGTGGTGAGGGGGTTTGAGGGGTTGAGGTTGCCCGAGGTCTCGAGGCTGGCAGGGCACCAGACTCCAGGGCCACTTCTGCCAACGCTTAGTACTGTTGCCGTGGAGATATGGGGAGCAGCCAGAGACCGCCGCCCTCTGCACCTGCTTCACACCTCATCCTTCCCTCAGCTGTCACCAAGACAATTAAGCATCCACACTGTACACCTCACAGGACAAGCCAGGTTCAGACCTGCTCAATCTCCAATCCAAATGCCCTCTACTTCAAGCTGAACCCTCGACTATGATCTTAACTCTTTACTCTGACTTACAAGAAGGATACGCTGGATGTGTTAAGTCAAAGACGTATCTGCCATAACAACTAGCATTCACTAGAATCAATGGAACTGGCTACACCAGACAAGGCAGCACACTAAACATTTTAAAATGTCCTGAACCAGAAGACTACGCTGCAGGTAAAGGACAGAGCAATTACCAAATTAATTATCACAACAAAGAATCTATTTCAAAGGCTACATTAGTGAAAATTGGATCTATTACATCCCTAAAAGTCAATATGCTACTGGTAATTAAAAGGCTATGAACACTGAACACACTGACACACAAACACACATGTGTGTCACATCATTCAGGTGGTATTTATAACACTGCCCCTATATACTGTGTCCACCAACCTTATTCCCAGGGTGTTGCAATGTATTTCTAAAGCAAAATAAACATCTTACTGAAGGCAAACCCCACCCCCACCTACATGAATGAGGCATGTGTGAATGTAAAGACCTGCTGACTGTCAGTCATTAATAGGAACTCTGGAAAGCTTGACTTATTGAATTATTCATCCCCAGCCCACACTTTATCCCCAGCAGCTCCAGAGCGAAATGGGCAATACGACACATAGTTTAGGAGAGACCAGAAAGAAAAACATGAGCATCAGCAATCAAACATTTGGAGAAGCACTAGTGCCAGTGGCTAATGCTTTCCTGCAGGCATGGCTTACTGGAGGAGGCTGCCTTGGCTAAGCAAATGAGACTGGAGCTCATGGAGTGATAGAAGAGCCATTTAATAGCACTCCCTCAAAGAGACGCTTCTGCTGGAAGAGATACGCCTGATCAAAGCACATCTATGCAGCGCTTAAACTCACTTGATTACACTTGCTTTCAGAATGGAAAAAGTCCTTGGAAGTCAGTGGGTGAAAATAACATAATAGAAGGGAAATAGAAGGAAGTATGACAAACAAGAGAAAAAAGAAAGAAAGAAAGAAAAAAAGAAAGTAAGAAGAGATTGACACTCTGACCATTTGTACACCTTCCACAGTGAAGGCTTTAATAGGCTGTCGTGTTACTGTGGTGGCAGTGGTCCCTGCATTCATCACTGGAGATGGTGCAGATCTTTACGTCAACATTCCACACTGGGGATGGTGCAGATCTTTACATCAATATTCCTCACTGGGGATAGGGCAGATCTTTACATCAATGCTCCTGTATAGGTTTGGTCTGCTCTTGACATCAATGTTTCTGCATAGCAGCTGCTCTCCATCCTCTGGTTTTGTTTGTGTTTGTCTGGAATTTAATCTGCCTGCATCGTTGCCACGTGGCCTATGTGTGTCTGTGTAGCTCTGTGAACTGTTACTGCTATGTAATTAGCTCTTTCTCATCTTCTAACTCTTTCAGTTTTAAAAGTGTTATTTTATTGTTTTATTGCTGCTCTCTCATGCTTTTTTTGTTTCTTTGCCCTGTTTTTAGGCACACCAGACAATATTTTATGCTGTTTTTTGGTTAATTTACCAGCTTCGTAGTAGCTCAGGGAGAAATACCATCAACAACAAAAGCTAATGGCTAACAGCTAACACTTAAGGGCTAATAACTCCTCACAAGCCCAGCATTTAGACATATAAAAGCCTGGGCTCTACTGCCTCATACCAGCATACACACACACACACATGCACGCAAACACACACACACACACATGCACACAACACACACCTACTGTCCTCATATCACTGCGCACACAGACCAATGTTCTTCCTTATGCCGGTGTTCTCTTGAGTTCCACTGCTTTGTTGAGACACACCAGCATGCAGACATACCCTCCCACTCTGCCATGCCTCAGCCAACAGTGCTGCTGATTGCTATTGTTGGCACAAGCAGCTCCAGCACTTGGTTTAGCAGGAATGGTGGTGATTATGGCTAATGAACTAATATGAATAGCGGATGAGCTCATTTGCCATGACTCAGTGGTTTCTGGGAATACACACACACTAACACACACACACACACACACACACATACACAGACACACACACATAGGGCTAATCATAGAATGCATACTAATGCCCTCAGGTAGCCTGCTGGGTTATTGATACTGAATGCTAACAGGAAGCACTATGATCAGCACCATGTCATGGCTATATTTGTCACGCCTTATTCTACATGAGGCGGAGCAATGTACTTCTGTGTTCTTCTGATTTCACTGTCGGCTTAGCCTGGCAATTTACCCTGTGGGTAGTGAGGGCCGCGAGTCAACAATGCC
Source organism: Tenualosa thibaudeaui (assembly GCA_027481765.1). NCBI lineage: Eukaryota > Metazoa > Chordata > Actinopteri > Clupeiformes > Clupeidae > Tenualosa > Tenualosa thibaudeaui. Next base: position 6,042,527 of record JAIFZK010000008.1, read on the forward strand.
GCTCACGTCTCATCAAAAGTATCTTCAGCATCTGTTCATTTCATATCGAGACTTAACTACATCAAAGACTGTGAAGCAAAACATTGCAATTAATAATATTTTCAAAGCGAAACCACTCAAGTTTAAGTAGGGAGGCTGGGCTATCCGAAATGTGTATAGCCTATCGCCACAACATGGGGTTATTGAGTGGTTCAGCATCGCCTTGAGCACAAACAGATACAATCCCTGGAAGGCTTAGCCAACAGCGTACAACAATATTCTCAGACACTGGTGCAAAAAAGAATAATTTAGACTTTACTCCCACCAGATGGGGTGGCAGAAATAATACAAAAAAGACCAAAAAAAGACTACTTGAACATTAGGCAAAAAAGAATAGAGCATCCGTCTTTGTAATGGATCCAGTCCTGATCCAGTGGGCGTACAGTGGATCGACCGAGCATAACTATTTTAGTTAGTCATCAACTCCCTGTCATGATGTCTGTTAATGCCAACCTCTTTATACTCTTTACTTTTTACACATCTGCTTGCCACTGAACCTCTCAGACACAGAAATAAAAATCCCTTTCACTTCAGCAGAGGTTAATGCACTTCTACTCATCTACCTTGGCAATTGTTAACTATTTTACTATTGACATACTTTCTTTTTATACCAAAACCACCTAGTTGTCTTTGGTATGACAGACACACATTACTGGGCATAAAACACTCCCTAACCCTCTTGTGGAGCCAGAGTTTCTTCACTGGGACCCCCTGCTCACTTGGGATGTGTCATGCACAGTATTGCCATTGGAGGAGAACATGCACCTGTGAAGGGGTAGGAGAGCTGGAGTGCTATTGAGATTGAGATGACATGCTAACTGACCACTGCTTCCAAGAATACTTCTAGCCAATATCCTTCCTCCTATATCATTCGATAATATGTTGTGTGAGCTGCATGCAAGAATCTCCTTTCAGAGGGAAATGAGGGAGTGTAACATTATCTGTATCACAGAAACTTGGCTGTCAAAAGATACTCTAGACCATGCTATCAAACCCACTGTGTTTTGGGCTGATCAGTCAAAAGAAGTATTGGGAAAAACCAAGAAAGGAGACATGTGCTTCATGACTAACAATGCTTGGTGTGATACAGGGAGTTATTTTGCTCTCCGGACTTTTCAAGTCATTTTGCTCTCACTCTTCTTTGTCGTCCATTCTGGTTGCCAAGAGAGTTCACGGCTGTTGTGACAAAAGCTGTCTAAATTCCACCGCAAGCTGACATAGATCTTACACTAAAAGAACTAAACATGAGAATCACCAAAGCAGAGAATTAACATCCAGAGGCTGCTTTTATATCATTGCTGAAGATTTCAAAGGTGCTGCCTATATACTTTCAACATATCAATGTGAACACACGTGGAGGCCGCATACTAGATCACTGCTATTCTCTCTTCTGCGATGCATTCAAGCCCTTTCTCTGCCCACCGTTTGGCAAATCAGATCACTCTTACATCCTGCTTCTGCCAGCTTACAGGCAGAAACTGAAGCAAAGTGCACCCACTGTCAAGATGGCTTGCTGTTGATCTGAGGAATGCATTACAATTAATACAGCAGTGTGTGGAGGATGTTGTTCCAATAAAAACAATCTTTGTATATCGTAATTAAAAACCATGGATCAAATAACACTATAAACGTTGCTCTCAGGGCAGAGACTACAGACATATGGTTGAGAAAAACTGGAGACCAGTGATGCATGAGGCATGTGTCAGGGACTACACATGATTTCTGATTTCAGAGAATAGAATTGTGAAGTCCAGGTCTCTCACCCTTTAATCCCAAATGATCTAAACAGCTTCTATACCGGCTTTGAGGTTACCACTGAACCTCCAAAAGAACCCCCTCCATCACTAACCTCTCAGCCCGTCCAGGTCCAAAGATCACGGTGGCTGATGTGCAGAAAACCTTCAAGCATGTAAACATCCACAAAGCAGCAGAGCCTGATGGGATACCAGGTTGTGTCATCAGAGCATACTCAGATCAGTTGGCTGGTGTGTTTACGGACATACTCAACCTCTCTGTCCATTTGGGTTGTACCAAGCACCTTCAAGTCATTCATCATTGTTCCAGTAGCAAAGAAAAGCAACATCACCAACTTGAATGGCATCCTGTGGCACTCACTCCCGTCATTAGTAAATGTTTTGAGAGACTTGTGAGGAACATCATTTGCAGCATGATTCCACCTACTCATCAATTTGCCTAAACACAGAATAGATCCACTGATGATGTCATCAATGCACTGCATTCTTCCCAGACACATCTGGAGAAGAAGGATACTCATGTAAGGATGCTGATTATAGACTACAGCTCTGCATTCAACACCATTGTCCCCAGTATACTTGACAGCAAGCTCGGGTATCAGTCTATGCCAGCTGGATCTTGGACTTATGGTGGCATCTATAGCTCTAATTTGGTCATTAAGTTTGCTGATGACACCACTGTAATTGGACTGATTACCAACAATGATGAGACAGCCTACAGTAGCAAAGTCAACAGTTTAACTCAGTGGTGTTAGGACAGCCTTTCAACCTCTCAACCTCTCAACATTGCAAAGACCAAGGATAGTAAATTTCGAAGGAAGTAGATCAGTTGGACCCCATTATCGTCAATGGTTCTACACTGGAAAGGGTGAACAAGTTTTTTGGTGTTAACATCACAGAGGACCTGACCTGGGAGGCCACACTGACCAGATTGTTAAAAAAGCTCAGCAACATCTCTTCCACCTCAGAGGACAAAGAATGTTTGGTATGCGAGATTCAAGATCTTAAAGGCCTTCTATAGAGGCACCACAGAAAGCATCCTGACCGGAAGCCACTGCATGGTTTGGAAGTTGCTGTGTTATCAAACGAAAGGCACTGCAGAGTCATGTGCACAGCACAAAGCATCTGTGAATGTGATCTGCCATCCATCCAGGACTTGGATAAGAGGCAACACATCAGGCCAGCCATAAAAATAAGTAAGGAACCCAGCCACCCTAGTCATGGACTGTTTCAGCTGCTACCATCTTGCAAGTGATACCGTAGTCGGACCACCAGGCTCAACACCATTTTCACAAAGCGACAAGGCTTATGAAGACTGAAACAATGACAGAACTAAGTCTGTGCGTGTCGATCTTTTCACTGCACACCCCTCACACACACACTCTCTCTCTCTGTCTTTGTGAATACTTAACATACTATTTATTTATATACTATTTATACATTTTACTCTTTTATAGTAGTCTTGAATCTTGGAAAGAGAGTAACCGTCATTTTCCCTTTGAGAGCTGCGACATCAGGTCCTCTTGGTCAGCCTCTTCATATTGACAAAATCATTCATCATTGGTCTGGAGGCTCAATCACTCAGTCTAATCCAATCCATGATGAGCTTCATCAGAAGCCCACCAGCCATGACCCAATCACCACTCAACTTCATCAAAGCCCAAACAGCCATGAGCCAATCATTACTAGATTTTATCAGAGTGCAGACAACCATAGACCAATCCCTTCTGAGAATCACCAAAGCTATTGGTGATGTTAAGGGGATTAAATCTATCAGGTGAGAAATCCCAATAATTCCATTGGTTGGATCTTGGCTCTTACTTTCTCTAGCTGCTAGACTGATACATCTCTACAAAAATATATAAACTATATAAAGAACAAGACACATCTCTATAAACAGTATATAAAGTCTATAAAGAACACTATAAAGTTCTGAAATGCTCATTAAACAGGTGTCTACCTGTACAGAAATAACTTAAGTAATTTGTCTTTCTGTTTATGCTTGTCAAGGTGAAGATTGCAAACAAGAGACAGGAAGGTCTTAAAACTATGTTTTTATATATATATATTTATATTTTATATATATTTTATTTATATCTCTCTCTCTATATATATATATACATATATATATATATATATATATATATATATATATAGAGAGAGAGAGAGAGAGAGAGAGAGAGAGAGAGACAGACAGAGAGAGAGAGAGATGGAGCAAGAGAGATGGCTGTATATCTTCTTATGCTTAAGTCATTCTGGTGCTCATACCCAGCTCACGATTAAATTAAATCTAAATGGATTGCTGTTGTTTGAATTACGTAGATGTCTGATTTGACGTGGATTAATGGCCGCTGGTGCAGCGGGGAGGGGAGAGGCTCCATGGCTGGCTTGTTTTACCAGCTGCTCCTGAATGCACTGTAGCTTTTCCAAATGCACTAATGGGGCCTGACGTCTCTGAATCGCTTCCACCAATGACCTTTATCAGATTGCATTTTTTGTCATAAATAATAAAAGGCCACTGGCAAATATTGTTTTTGACAAAACTCAAGGATGGAGCATTTCATGAAGCTGGAGGTGTTTCTGAAGATGAATTGCTTTTAAGTCAGAATACGCTGCCATGCCAAGTGTCCTGATGTGTAGTCATGACCGGAAAGCTGTGACGAAAACCTGAGGGTCTTGCGGGTAATGACATATTGTACTCTGTGTGTGTGTGTGTGTGTGTGTGTGTGTGTGTGTGTGTGTGTGTGTTTGTGTGTGTGTGTGCATGCGTGTGTGTCTACCTCAGGGAGAGATGAGAGTTTTCTCATGCAGCATCCAATTAATTCCCTCTTCCCTGCGCTGTCCTGATTTTAATTTCTACTCAGTCATGCTAAACCTGCACTTGAATGGAGAGAACTAATTAATTTCAACTGTACTTAATTCCTCCATCTGCATATTCCCAGTGCGAAAATCAAATGTCCGCTGACATCATCCTGCCTTCATCCAGGCTGGAGGGTGTTGCCAGAGCAGCAGAGATGCATGGAGGATTCTCGCCAGTCACTGGCATCTTTTTTCAATGAGTCTTAATAAACAGAGACACAGGCCATCAAAGAGACATATGTGAGGAGAATCAATCCCCCAAACCTGGCAACCCCAACTCACAGTGCCCTCAGATTTCCTCTCACAGTTTACAGCCATTATGCTCTAATCAGCACTGGTGCACAAACATACACACATGCAAACACAAACACACACAAACCACAGACCACAGACCATCCAAAATGTTGGATTAAACAGGTAAGGTGAGAGACAGAGTGAAGCCTAATGACTGTGACTCTTAAACAATGGCATGCAGAATAGAGAGAGAGGGAGAGAGAGAGGGATAGTGAGCTTGAAAGAGTTCCCCGCATTAACTGAAGCTAAGCAGAGAGAGCAGCTTCAGGCTTGAGGTGCTGCAGCAGATCTTGTGTCTGTGAGCCCAATGAGGATTTTCCAGTGCTGTTGATGAGCTGTAGTGTCCAGACAGGCAGGCCTGTTCCACCCCGTCAGCTGTCTGACCACACAAACATGACTGACAGAAGGCCAGCAGGGCCACGCACACACAGCAGGTCATCCACTGCAGCACTCTTACACGCCTCTGTGTGTGTGTGTGTGTCTGTGTGTGTGTGTGTGTGCAGTCTGACCCTATCTAATCTATCAACACCCTCAAACTTAATAAACTACTACAGACTCCAGGCCATCAACCTGATCTAACTAGGCCACAGATGCCAAAAGGACATCCATCTGATATGGCAGAAGAATAAAACTCTTCCCCCTTCTATCCCCCATCACCATAGACACACACACACACATACACACACAAACTCCAGACCAGACCAGCAGGTGTCACACATTGATTCCATACTACAGAGGTCAGATCATCAATGTGATCTAAGTAGGCCACAGATGCCAGAGAGACGTCCATCTGACATGGCACAAGAATCTGACTTCCCTACCCCCACCTTCATACACCTCAGTAGTCAGCAACCTCACTCTCATCATGGCGGTAGCGTAGTGGTTAAGGAACCTGGCTAGTGTGCAAGTAGCCTGAAAAGTTGGGGGTTCAAATCCCAGCTGCCACCGTTATGCCCTTGAGCAAGGCACTTCACCCTAGATTGGGGAGACTGGCCCTGAACAATTGATAGCTGAGAAAATGTAAGTTGCTTTGGATAAAAACATCTGCTAAATGCATAAATAAATGTCATCAAACAAAAATGCCCCCCCCCCCCCCCAGTTGCAAAACACCAAAATTAGACCAATCATTGTCTACCCCTACCAAAACAACTTTCTATTCTCCAACTACACTGGAGTTTATATCCCCTCCCCCCACACCACCCTAATCAAACAAGTCAACCAATTTCCTAAAACCTAAGACCAACTGCAGTAATATCAGCCATATCCTCTAGGCACCCAACACCCATTCACCCACTCTTCACTATGACCCCCCACCCCCACCCTCTTCCACCCCCATTTATAGAAGTGCATTAGCCTCCATCTCCAGCCCATAATAGCCCCCCCCCCATCTCCACACCATAACCTTGCTGAGAGTCTAAACTCACTCTTGAACACCATTAACTGGAATAACATCAAATGAAATAACACTTGGGCTGGATGGAGTGCCCTCTCTCTCCATAGACCAATATTAGCAAACATGATGAAGTCAAATGTTCAACACTAGACATTAGAGCTTTATGAAAGAACACTTAAACACATTTAATGGTGGTGTAGAGGAAGTGTTATTGAAAAGCACAATTTAGTGTGACTAAGTCTGCACACACACACACACACACACACACACACACACACACACACACACACACACACATACACATACACACACATACAAATCCTCGGAGACATTTTAATCAATACCCCAAGGCTTTAAACCAGTTTGTGGAACGAAACTGAAAACCAGAAACTTTTGGAACAAAAATCTGAAACTTTATAAATTTTTATAACATAATATAACAATTTTTAAAACATGTTCTGTTCTGTTCTTCAGAACACTACATTCTGTTCTTAGGCACACTACATTCTGTACTGTGCCTAAAAACTCCCCTTAGCCATGATAAAACAAACAAACACAGCCTCACGTGGAATATTGCATACATAACTGATTAATAACAGTTCTTTTTTCGTTCCTGAAAGGTTTGTGTCTGCAATGAACTGTGGAGATTCACCTTCTGTCGTTCACTAAATGCATGGAGAGAGCATACTGTTTCAGTTAGTAATGAACCAATTGGGGAAAAAAAATTGGGTTCAAAGTCCTGCAAAAAACAGGTAGAAACAGATGTCTCAATACATTTGGCAACCCAATCCTTTCTAGTATCCACTAGAAGTCAATTTCTTCTACAACTACCCTTTTTAACCATTTTTTCTAACACTATATACATGTTTATGGATTAGTCCCTAATACCATAAAGGTACTTCTGTTAACATCTGGTCCAAAACACAAGCGAGAAGTCAACAGTGTTAAACATCACAACCCAATGTTCATCTCGGTGAACTGCACAAAACGTTCTAATCAGCCTCTCCACACCTGGAAATGTGCCTTTGGCTAACAGTGCCAAATGAGGCTGTTCTCCATCACATAGCTCTTGTGATCATTGCCACGGCAGTAGTAACTAAGTGCAGATCTCTGACACTGATGCTGGCATCCCCATCTTCAGTTCTAAAGCTCTGTGCATCCAGCGCTGGGGAATTTGATGATGCTGGCTCACAGAGGAGCCTGGAGCCAAACGCAGATTGTCGGAGCCAGAATGAGAGAGAAAAGATACAAAACAAAAGCAAACTCATTTACGTTAATTGGATTACTGGATGCTACACATATCATCCTCTGTTCACACTTGCTTGCTGCTCCTGAAGAATAATTTCTGCATTGTGTGTGTGTGTGTGTGTGTGTGTGTGTGTGACCCAGGGACCAAAAGATTCTATTACTCCTCAAACAAGTAGGGCTACATACCCACCAAGTTTCACGTGCCCTGGTGTTTCAGTGTCCCACAATATTAGTGAAAAACAGAGAGAAAACTTATAAACTAACCACTGCCTGTCTCCTCACTGTCTCAACTCAGATGGAAATGTGTGCAGGTGTTTGCCAGCAGCCTCCTGCTTCATGTACCAATTCCCCAGTCTGTGTTTTTGTCTGTGGGTAGAGACCATACACACACACACACACACACAAACACACACACACACACACAGATTTCTTTTACAAAACTGCAATTAAGATGCAAAGTTGTGACCGTCTTAAACTTAACAGCCTTAAATTTGGAAGAGGACAGAAAGAAGCAACAACTTCCAATGAAGCAACAGATAGTCAGACAGACAGACTGAGAGAGAGAGAGAGGGGAAGAAAGCAATAAAGGAAGGAAAAGAGACAATCTCATTACAGTGATGAACTTGTTCCACAGGCCGAGCTGCTTGAGCATTCAGAACACAGAGCAGGCAGAACATTGGGATTCAGGACTCTACTAGCAGGCCAAGAGATCAACACCAGCAGGCCTGGTCTGAGAAAGACAGAGAGAGAGAGAGAGAGAGAGGCTTGGTCCAACACAGAATGGGGCAGAGAGAGGGATAGATTGAGAGAGAGAGCCCTGGGCCAACAGAGGACAGAAGGAGCAAAGAAAGAGAGGGATGGAGAGAAAGAGAGAGAGAGAAAGAGAGGCAGAGAGAAAGCCCTGGACCAACACAGGACAAGGGGAGAGAGAGGGATGAAGAGAGAAATAAAGGGAGAGAAAGAGAGGGTCAGGGTGGATTAGAAACATGGAGAGGAGGAGATGGGGAGACAGGCAGGAAGGGAAAGAGTAAGGCGGAAAATGAGAAAAGATGAGAGGAAGATCTGAGGGATGGAGTGATAGAAGGAATGGAAACATGAAGAAAGAGAGAGAGGCAGAGTGGAAGGAAGGAGGAGGAGAGACAGACAAGAAGAAGATGAGTGGAAAGAGAGAGGGTGGAGAGTGTGCACATTGTGCATTCTTTATATCTCTCATTACTCTGTGTGCATGTGTGTGTGTGTGTGTGTGTGTGTGTGTGTGTGTGTGTGTGTGTGTGTGTGTGTGAGTGAGAGAGAGAGAGAGAGAGAGGGAGAGAGCGAGAGGAGCAAAGATGTGAGAGATATGGGGGAGCCATCTGCTTTCTGCACATCATCAATCCTTCTGACCCTCTCTACCGTCTCAGTCCAACCCCCTCACCCAAGTAGGCCCTCCAACACACAAGCCTGGATATAATACATACTGTATGTGTGTGTGTGTGTGTGTGTGTGTGTGTGTGTGTGTGTGTGTGTGTCTGGCCTCAGCCACATAGGGTAGGTAGCAAGGCCATGGACACAGGACTTAACTTTGAGCCAGTAGTTTATATTAAATGACATTGTTTGGAGTGTGCATCACACACTTTGAGTCCATGTCTGTGAAGAGCAGGCTTTCTCATCTTAGAGATCAAGAATGATCCTTATGGCTGACCAGTGTCCATTTAAACACACTGCCCCAGGCTCTAACTCATCACAGTGTTTAAGAGCAACTATATGATTATTAATGAATCACTCGGCATCTGGAAATAGTTGCACACAGTGCCTGTACCTCAGAGAGAGAGAGAGAGAGAGAGAGAGAGTTTGTGTGTGCAAACCTGCCACACAGGCTTGGCATTATAAACGTATGTGTAAAGCAATAAGCATATGGTAGCTTTAGAAACAGATGATTAAAAAGCTGTCAAGGCAATGTTTTTCAGAATAACACGTCTGTCTATTATTGGAGGAAAGTTTCCCAGTGAGTTTTGGAGAGAGAGTATTAACAAAAAGTAAAGCGGGATATTGGCTTCAGCCGCTACAAAAGGTCATCCCTCCCAGGCAGAGACTGCCATGTGCTTAGCAATCTGAACACATTTTTTTTGCAGAGGCGTTTAAAAGCCTTGAACCTGCCTCGCTGGAAACTGGAGCAAATAGCCATAAAACAACTTCTGACCCACAGGCTGATGGGGTGAGTTTGGGGGATGGGGGCAGTTTTTTTTTTTTTTTTTGACACTGACAATGGTCTTTAAAATTACACTATCCATCTCCAACGATGTAATAACATTGACCACTTTTTAAAGGTACACTATCCCACTCTAAAGATGTAATTACATTGAATGGTCCTTAAAGGTACACTATCCAACTCTAAGGAAGCAATCACTCTGACCAGTCTTTAAAGGTACACCATGCAAGAATCTGAAGTTAATGTGCAAGCCTAGTAGTATGCACCACATACTATGATGGTTCAATGACTATACGGTGAACGAAGGCTCTCTCAGCCTTATGAAATCATGTTTATTGCCTTGTCAGTCAGCATAACAACATTGCTGGTTCCTGTGCTTTAGCTTGTGAACTAATCCACATGTGTAGGTGGGAATTTATGTAAAGCCCAAGAGTTCAACACAATCATAGCTTATGTTTGGCCATACTGATGCTTTGAAAATGCACCTGAATTCAACATTTGGCCAGACTGATGTTGTCCGTTTTTTTTTTTTTTTTTTACTTTTTTTCTCTTCTCATGAGTGTAATACAGAAGAGCTTGGCATTGTTTTGAGTTGGCTGTCATGCCTCACCCAAGTAGAATCACAGACAGAAGGAGAGAGAGAGAGAGAGAGACTCAGTCCTTGACTTTTATAACATAACAAATACACTTTTCTATGACACATACAGATAATGGTGTTTATATAAAACCAAGAGATAATAATCCAGACATGCATGCATGTCTGTTTCTCTCAGGGAGCCTACCACTTAGTGCTGTTTGATTCAGGCTGATGAGTCACCATGAATCATATTCTGAGCAGTGACAGCAGCAGCTATATCTCCTCCTCCTCCTCCTCTTCCAACTGCACATCATTAACACAGAAGAGAGTGGCCTTATGGTGGTGGTGGTGGTGGTTGGGGGGGGATTTTGGACCTGGCCCGAATCTGTGCCTTGTCACAGAATGATCACCATCATGTTTTGAGCAACAGGAGCCCATCTCAGCTCTCATCACTGGTGGCGACAGACCAGAGATCATTACCACAGGCCAGCACAGAGCACAATGTCCCAATATGGTGTCTTATCAGAGCCTTAGAGATCTGTGCCAAAACACAAACAGGTTAGATCCAGAGGAAACTGCCATGATATCTATGGTACCATATCTATCTGTAATGGCCCAGCCATACATATTGTATCTATATTGTTTGTATCAATGGGCCTAACTAGTGACTATCCTTGAGTTTCGCTAAACTTATAATAGAAGTGAATGTTCCCACTCCAAACCATTGAACACTGACTACTGACAACGTGTGGGAAATGTGTGTTGCTATGGAAGGAGCACGATGGCTATTAGCCTGTCCCAGATACATCTGAGGGTATCCATTTGAGTGTGCTAATTTGAGGGTGTTCATTGTAGAGTGTCCATCTGAGCATGAGCCCCAGTGGCAGTGAGTCCTAATGTGTTGTTTGGTTTCCAGCAACAGTATATAAAAGGCCTTAAGGGATCATTTCCTAACAACAGGCCTTAAAGGAACACTTCCAAACAACAGGTCTCTAGGCTGAAACATGCTAAAGATCTCCTTCAGGGGACAGACCACTGATTCTCTACATTCCTCCATCTCTCTCAAGGACACCTCTCTCCATCTCTCTCTCTCTCGCATGACTGTGTGTGCACATGAGCTACACCTCATGTTTAGTCAGCACAAAGCACTGATCGCGAGCTGTTTAAGAATTTCTACAAGAAAAAAAAAAAGAAAAACACCAATTACCAGACTGTTGACAGTTGACACTCTGTTCAGCTCTAATAAGGAATAAATCCAAAAGCGAACATTCTGAACATTGTTCACACATCACGGTCTGTAATTTCAAATCAAATTAAATGAAATAATTCAATGTGGGGTGCCAGGGAGGAAAGCAAATGTAAAGATTGTTTTTCTTTTTTTTCTTCTGTCTAAGATTCCACCTCTCCTCTTCCTCTGATGCTGAGAGAGAGGGGTGTGGAATTACATGTTTGTTAGCTTTAAAGCATGACTAATGTCATTAAAATCTAAACTGTGTGAATTATCTGCCTGTTACCAGCTAATTTCATGCAATTTGGCTGTTCCATACAGAATCTGAAAACACTAAACCAGAGGCCACATATTAGAGGCGACATTTTTGTTGATAGTGTGAAAAGCTGCCAAATACTCTGTCACTCTGGCAGCATGTCATGGCAAGAATAATTAATTTGACAGTTTTATGGAAGTAAACAACAGCCTCCAGCAGAGGAGGACACACAGGCAGGCAGAAGATGCTGCAGCTAACACAGCCACAGCATACGGTAAGCCACACCTCTCTGGCGCAGTGTGCCGGTGATGTGCAGCTTTTGACTTGAAGCACAAACACAATGTGGAGCAGAGCAGTAATGCAGACATCAGCCAGGGAGATGTGAGACTTACCGTCACGTTCATGGTCACATGTGTAGGGAGAATGTATAGTGTGTCACATAGACCTGTCAGAGTTGACACTGCCTCTCCACTGTTTGCTTCTTGTACAGTACCTATGCATACACATACACACTCATACAAGGACTACAATGAACATATGTTTTTTGAGCTTTTTTGTGTTATCCTTTTGACAGGATGTGCAAAGTAACATTATCACTATTTATTCAGTGTTCAGTTATAGACACCTGGACTCACATTTCACATTCAGATTTCACATTTCACCTTCCATCCAAAGGCTTTTCAGTTCAGTTCAGTTCAGTTCAGTTCAGAACTGAAGAAGGTTTTTGGATGAAAGGTGAAACATCCTCAAGCTCCAAAATGAAGTCCAATTGCATATAACTGAACACTTTGACTTCCACAGCCTGGATGAATGAGAATCTACAGACATATTATCGCTATTTATTAATTTATTTTTTCTTTGTACAATGTCAATAAAGATCATCAATCAATCAATCAATCAATCAATCAGTAAAGCAGTGACCTGAGCCTGAACATGGACCTAAACATGTGCACTGGAAGGAGCACAAAGTTGCGTTTAAGATGACTCCATACTGACAGTGGTCTTTTATTTGAGAGTGGCACAGCACACTGCAGTAGGGGTGGGAATGGATAGGATTTCATCAATATCAATGGCATTGTCGGTTCAATAATTTATCAGTTCCTCTAAGCAGTTCCTTACTGCTTAGAGGGTATTCTCCACAGGTTTTCAGTCTCAGCACATAGGCCTATAATACAGTGCATCCGGAAAGTATTCACAGCGCTTCACTTTGTCCATATTTTGTTATGTTACAGCCTTATTCCAAAATTGATTCATTCATTTTTTTTCCTCACAATTCTACACACAACACCCCATAATGACAACGTGAAAAAAGTCTTTTTGAGATTTTTGTAAATTTATTAAAAATAAAAAAACTAAGAAACCACATGTACATAACTATTCACAGTGTTTGCCATGAAGCTCAAAATTGAGATCAGGTGCATCCTGTTTCCACTGATAATCCTTGAGATGTTTCTACAGCTTAATTGGAGTCCAATTGTGGTAAATTCAGTTGATTGGACATGATTTGGAAAGGCACACACCTGTCTATATAAGGTCCCACAGTTGACAGTGCATGTCAGAGCACAAACCAAGCATGAAGACAAAGGAATTGCCTGTAGACCTCCAAGACAGGATTGTCTCGAGGCACAAATCTGGGGAAGGGTACAGAAAAATTTCTGCTGCTTTGAAGGTCCCAATGAGCACAGTGGCCTCCATCATCCATAAATGGAAGAAGTTCGGAACCACCAGGGCTCTTCCTTGAGCTGGCCAGCCATCTAAACTGAGCAATCGGGGGAGAAGAACCCGATGGTCACTCTGTCAGCAATCCACCAAACAGGCCTGTATGCTAGAGTGGCCAGACGGAAGCCACTCCTTAGTAAAAGGCACATGGCAGCCCGCCTGGAGTTTGCCAAAAGGCACCTGAAGGACTCTCAGACCATGAGAAACTAAATTCTCTGGTCTGATGAGACAAAGATTGAACTCTTTGGCGTGAATGGCAGGCATCATGTTTGGAGGAAACCAGGCACCGCTCATCACCAGGCCAATGCCATCCCTACAGTGAAGCATGGTGGTGGCAGCATCATGCTGTGGGGATGTTTTTCAGCGGCAGGAACTGGGAGACTAGTCAGGATAGAGGGAAAGATGAATGCAGCAATGTACAGAGACATCCTGGATGAAAACCTGCTCCAGAGTGCTCTTGATCTCAGACTGGGGCGACGGTTCATCTTTCAGCAGGACAACGACCCTAAGCACACAGCCAAGATATCAAAGGAGTGGCTTCAGGACAACTCTGTGAATGTCCTTGCGTGGCCCAGCCAGAGCCCAGACTTGAATCCGATTGAACATCTCTGGAGAGATCTGAAAATGGCTGTGCACTGACGCTTCCCATCCAACTTGATGGAGCTTGAGAGGTGCTGCAAAGAGGAATGGGCAAAACTGCCCAAAGATAGGTGTGCCATCAAGCTTGTGGCATCATATTCAAAAAGATTTGAGGTTGTAATTGCTGCCAAAGGTGCATCGACAAAGTATCGAGCAAAGGCTGTGAATACCTACGTACATGTGGTTTCTTAGTTTTTTTATTTTTAATAAATTTGCAAAAATCTTACATTGTCATTATGGGGTGTTGTGAGGAAATTGTGAGGAAAAAAAATGAATTGAATCCATTTTGGAATAAGGCTGTAACATAACAAAATATGGAAAGAGTGAAGCGCTGTTGTCATTATGGGGTGTTGTGAGTAGAATTGTGAAGAAAAAAAAATGAATTGAATCCATTTTGGAATAAGGCTGTAACATAACAAAATATGGAAAGAGTGAAGCGCTGTGAATACTTTCCGGATGCACTGTATTACTTATACTACTTGGATGACTATAGCAGCTAATTAGAATGAGGAAAACCATGTAGAGCAGTCTTATCTATTTCAATTTTGTATTCAGAGAGACCTATTGTCCATGGTCTGAAAAAGATGCCGGCATTGAATAGAGGAATTGATAATGTCAGAGCAATACGATTCCATTGAACTGAAACATTTGATTCTTGGTTCTACTCAAGAACAGCAGCAGTCTTTAAAAGCAAAGAGAAGGGAGGGAGAGATGATTCTGTGGTGCAGAAGGGGAACGCCCTCTATAAAAACGCCCAGTGACCAGTTTCTTTTCAAAACTGAACTGAACTCTGAACACTGAACTCTGAATTAAAAGCACACCCACCAAACACAGCATTCGCTAACAAAGCATTTTTGCACTATTTTGCATGTGAAGCCCATCATGGCCCATATGGATCAATCTTGTGTAAATTGGATATAGCTGTATGTTGTGATGTGTACTGAATTAATGTTTTTTTTTTTTTTTTTTTTCTGTTTCACTGAGTGCCGCTGACAGCAACCAATTGCTACACACACACACAGCTAATCCCCACACAGTAAGAGACCCTAAGGCCATACAGCATGGCCTGGAGACTTCTTTAATCCAATAGACTCCATGAACACCATGAAAGGCCAGACTGCAGATCAGTTCTGACAGCATTGCAGAGCACTTTCGATTTTGACAGTTTCGTTTTCCTCCGCTCACCAGTGGAGCACTGCAGGCATTGAACATAATGCATAATAGCCTGTGGAATCACCTATGGATTTTATCGAAAGCCTCAAAAAAAATTAACTAGAATCGTAACCAACAGGCGTCAGAGTTCGGGGCTGGTGTACACAGTTGTGGTTGAAAACGATGGAATTTAATGTTGGAAGCGCAATGCCCACACTTTGTTGTAACTGGTGTGAGGAGGCCTTTACAGGGGGGCTGCACTGGATGTGTTATGTCAAAGACACATCTACCATAACAATTAGCTTCCCCTGTAATTAATGGAACTGGCTACACCAGACTAGCTTGATGCATCAGCCTCTTTCACATCATTTCACTTCATGCAAAGCGTATGAAATTTATCAATTGCCATGTTTTCACTCCGTGGTGGGCAGCTCCTTTCTGTTTCAACCAATCACGACTGTTTGATTGTGATGTATGTTACAGCCTGTCCCAGCTCAGAGACAGTGTGAACCAAAGCTTACGGCTGGCTCCCTGATGCTGTGGTGGAGCTAAAAGAAATTGATCGGAAGCACTAGACAGTGCCTGGCTAACACCAGATGCAACAGGGCAGCAAACAATTTAAAAAAATATATACCAGTCTTTTCAATGTATTTTTGATGTGACATAACATAGCGCTTTCATAACATATCTGGCCCAAGGCCTGGCATAAGAAAGGCAGACCTGCCTCCATATAGAGTAGCAGAAAACTGGATAAGCTCTGTGTGTGCTTGGGCAGTCAGATAGACACACTTTCCAAAATGATGCCCAAAGAGACAAACAGAAACAGAGAGGGAGAGAGAGAGAGAGAGAGAGAGAGAGAGAGAGAGAGAGCAGTCTTGGAGGAACCAGAAGTAGGGCGAACGCCTCAAACAGGAAGTGTAGATCGATTCCATAGCCACAGCATGCTAACACTCACGTGCTGACAGCTCAGATGTTCCTGCAGTGCAGGCAGACACAGAGCCAGGTTGGAACGGAGCACACACACACACAAATATACACACATATATATACACACATACATGCACACAGACACACACATACGGCTCATTCTCAACTTTCTTTCAAGCTAGGACACTCAAGCAGTGACTTTCCTCTTACCACAGCAGCCACACACCCACAGCTGCTCTCTCTCTCAAATTCAAAATGCTTTATTGACACCTGTGCACCTGTATTGTCAAAGCATGTACAAGTAATAGCATAAATAGTCTCTCTCTCTCTCACTTTCTCTCTCTCACACACACACACATGGTATAAAAATATGTGTTTCCCCATACATTTTTATGTGTTGATGTTGTAATGCATGTTTAGGTTATGTACAATATGTTTGCATTGAACTGTTGGTCTAATTCAGTGTTTTAGAGTGTCATGTAACGTTTCTGTGCCCCACCTCTAAGAGAGATCATGATTAATGTGACTCCCACTGTTAGGACAGTGAGGGTTTTCCCCATGACAGACAAGTAACTATGCATTGGCTATACCACTGCAGAGATAAGACGCTGACATGTAATTACAGGAATATCATGTGAGGTACAGAGTCTGAAAGATGCATATGTGTATTGTGCTTGGTTTACCTACTGTCACTCAGCTGGAAAGCTACAACGTGGTGGTCATGTGTTTGTATCTATGCTTTGTTTAAATTGTATGTATGGAACGTTTCTGTCTAGAAGTAATGTGATTTTCTATGATGAACTGGTATAAGAAGTAACCTCGCCCCAGAGAACTTCACATTTTCCCAGTTGGGATCTACATCTCCGACCATGATTAAAGATGGTGGCTTTTCACTCCTGCCTGTGTTGCCTAGTCTTGCCTAGAATTTTTTTACGACACACTCGCTCACACACACACACACACAAACAGACACACACACACACACACACACACACACACACACAAGCAGCAGGTCAGGGAATGTGGGCCAGTGCTGCAGTGGGATCCTCCCCCAGGTGCTGCAGGGTTGTCCTGCACAGCTTTGCCCTGCGCTCCACATGGCACACACCCAAGGGACCTCACACACACACACACACACACACGCATACACACACACACACACACACACACACACAGACACACACACAGAATGCACTGGGGCAATGCAGTTTACAGTATACAGTGCCACAACCACCTGAACTACACTGGGGGAAAGCAGTTTTCTACACATACCGCAATACATGCTAATACAATACTCTGAGGTAGTACAGCACTCTGAGCACAAAGCACAAACTCTTGGTGTGTCTGAGTTGATGTGTGTGTGTGTGTGTGTGTGTGTGTGTGTGTGTGTGTGTGAGGTTCTAGAATCCCATGATAAGGGGGCTTCATATCTCTATCTGATTCTCTGGCTGAAGCTGCCATTCTTAGCGCACTCTGGGCGAACTCTGATCTGACGGAGGAAATTAAGGACCGCTGGGACAACAAGAACTGGCCATCAATTATCACCCGAAGAGAATTATGGCCGACAAAATTAAAAGCTTAAAAGATGCACTGCTCTGTTCCCAGTTGGAATAGGACCTTACCCGTCTCGAGGCTCCAAGCCTTAAACAAGAGCCATAAAACTCAACCACCCTCTTAGAAATGCCTTTCGCCAATTACCCCTGTGCTTTAGAGCAACTGAGCCAAGCAGAGGCCCTTCCTTTCTAATGCTTTAGAGTGCCATTTCTGCTATACTGCAACCATGACATCTCAATCATTGTTTTTAACAATGCCAGCTTGATTTAATTTTTCACAATTCTTTCCGCTACTTGTCTCTAGCAGAAGGTAGCCGTGACATTGCATCTGCAAATCTGTTCATTATATCACTGTGCGATTTCACTATTTATATGCGTGTGGGGAGATAGAAGACTTGCATTAAGCAACCTCCATTTCAGCTCTACTCAGTGTGTCCCCTTGAATGACCATGTACTCATGGGTAATGTAGTTCAAGGACAAAGTTCCGGCGGAGTTCAAGGGCAGCTAATGTCCTAATGGAAGAGCAATTCAGTGGGGATGAGCTAAGTTCTCAGCATGAAGTAAAAAAAAAAAAAACTTCTGTTTAAGGGCAGGCGTAACTGAAGAACAATAGTCTGCAGAGGCAAAAGTACATTCACATACAGGCACATGTGTACATCGGCAACATACAGTCAAACGAACACTGTAAGAATACTGTACATAGAGACAAAGCACACACACACACACACACACACACTTGCAGAAAAGAACATGTACACACACATACACACGCACAGAGGAATAGGTACACATACACACGGGCAAAGCTACACATATACACACAGACAAAAGTAAACATACATACAGACAGACAAAAGTATGTATAGCAATATGATGACATAAACACAGAAAACACCTCCAGAGACAAGGAAAATAAAGTGGAGAAGAGAAACATGGCAAAGACACAGGTGAGACAAAACAGACAAACAAGACACAGCAAGACACTACTAGAGGCTGTCTTTCTGCCCTGCACACACTTTCAATCTTCATTGCCTTTATCCCTTGTTTAGACACACACTCACACACCCACACAAAACACACACACACACACAGACACACACACAGACACACACACACACACACACACAGACAACACAGACACACAGACACACACACATCGCTTTTCAAGCTCAGCTCGTGTTGTCTCGGGGGAGTGGTGAAGGGGAAAGAAAAATCAAGCCCAAAAATGTGATTCATTAGAGCATTAGAGAGATGCCTGTGAGTGGTGATGGGCTATAAACGCCCTCTTCTCCCAGAGAGGCACTCTCACTCACATACAGACACACACTCATTCTCACACTCACATTGCTACCACAAAACATTCATCCACTCCCCACCAAGGGCTAAACTGAGCCCAAGCAAACACACAAACACCACACCGCAGGTTCCACTGCTTTGAGCGGTTAAGGTGTGGTGGTGTTATTAGGCATGACATAGAGTGTAACATAATAGTAGGCTATGGAATGAAATGCACTAAACACATTCATTTTACAGTGGCGTTGAACGCAATTCTGCCAATCATAATCCACTGGAAAAGCCTGTTTTAGATTGTCTTTATCTAAAAGTTGTACATTCTCTCATAGACATCTGTTTCTAACTCTCTAACCTCTAACCTCTCCCTCCATACAGATGGTAGAGCTGGCATTCAGGGATAGGGGCATTCTGCTACTCCCCTGGGCAACAGGCAGAGGGGTATTTATGGCTAGGGGTTAGGGACACAATGTTATGACGCCAGACATGCAGAAGTCGATACCAATACCCAAATTGATACCACATCATGAAGACTGGTATCTAGACTACATCAGAATTTTGGTACAAAATGGTCTGAATGGGTTCTCACTGGTTAGGGGTTAGTTGGGGTGTTGGCATAGTGAGAGATGGTGAGTGGCATGTCAACATGCATTATGTCTCAGAAACAAACCACATCCAATAAGGTCACATTAAGCAGCCATCAGTGTTGGTTCCAATATGTGTCAAAATGGGAATGAAACTACATTACCTGAAAAATAGCATTCTTTAGCACTCAATATTGCATCAGTGGGAACTGAGAGGATAATCCAAATTTATCTTGCCTCACGCAGCAAGGATTTAGGTTCACATTTGATCACCAGGCAGTCCCACTCTTTCAGAATATGGCACATAGATATAAGTTAGCAAATATTAAACTGTCAAGGAACAATGATTACATAAAGGCGAGCTTAGGGAGGACTTAGTGGTGCTAAGCCGTGGTGCCAAAGCCATAGGATTCTCACTCTGCTGACAAATGAATGAAATAAAGTTCAACACAAGCCTGACTGTCTGCCTGCTTGTTTATCAGCCCCTTCACTGTGTGTGTGTCTATCCAAAGACATGGTCAGACAGTCAGAAGACATCACACTGTGTTACATAAATAATAATGTATAGCCTGCATTTATATTTCCATTAATACGAGTTAGGAGATCATCTCTGTTAGCCAATTTCCATGGTCAATAATATCCCTTTAAAGGATATGAAAGGTAAACACAGGAAGTAATGAAAGAGTTTCAGAACACTGAGGATGAAGAACCTCTGGGAGTTTTGTTTCCAGAACGTTCAAAAGAAAGAACGTTTGGGAGTTCTGTTTCCAGAAAATTCAAGATGAGAAACTAGAGAGGGTTGCAGTGGTCTATTTAATGATCTTTGGAGAAATCTTTAGGGATTCCATTTCCAGAAAGAGGGACCTTTTATGCTTCTGATTTCAGAACCCTGTAGAAGATGAAAGTTTGGGGGTTGTGTTTTCAGACCTCTTAAGATGAAAACCTTCCCTCTACAAGTGCCCCATAATATGTTCAATACTATATCCAGTGAGACATCAGTCATCTATCAATCACAGCACAGTTAAAATCCTACACTCCACTGCTTTAATCCCACATAAGTGTGGTATAATGGCAAGTTATTGGATACAGACAGTTGGAAGAGTGCTAATTACACAACGTGTTTCAAAAATACCCCCTAGAGAACAGTTGGGGCCCAAATGGAAGAAGTATATGACACTCTTTGTCAGGTAATGGAGTCGTATTAATAACCTTAATACTTAAGTTTCTTTTCATAAGCAATATAGTGTGTAGGACACACTCACAGGTGCCTATGCAGATTCTACTTTATTGCTTTATTCTTCATTAAGATTTAGACCACTTCTTTCATTGAGACACATCAAATTATATGGCTAATTTCACACATTATTATTCATTCATCTAAAGGTCACATCAAATCAATGCCAAAGTACATACAGTACCTTCACACTGAGCTGTGCAGAAAACCCCCTCTATCATAAAAGGCACAGCGTATTAGCAGCTATACTTGGACTAAAATGTTAATGTTTGTGTGTGTACTTGTGTGTGTGTGCTTATGTGTGATTTTTTTGTAAGTGCACTGTAAGTGTAAATTGTAAATTGCAATGTAAGTGCATTATTAGTCCGTCTGTGTGTGTGTGTGTGTGTGTGTGTGTGTGTGTGTGTGTGTGTGTGTGTGTGTGTGTGTGAGTATGTGTGCCACATTTAGGATTCAGCGGTTTGGCCTACCACTCTCCCTTTTCGCTCCCAGATCAATAAGAGACTGAAGATGACCCGCCTCTCTCCAACACACCCACACATCCAACATCACACTTCTGCCGATTAAGCCCTTTGGCAGGTGTGTACTCTACGTAATTGCTTAAACACACACGCACACAAAAACATACACACCCACACAAACACAGTAGTAGAAACCTACACACAAAAAAGCAACACACAAAGACACACACAACACACAGTTTGACTCTCTCTCACACACACACACACCTGCCTCTGGCTTGCGTGCTAAAGCTTGTTAGCCTAATGAAGAGGACACCACCACATCTCCGTCAGCCTGTGTCCCCTAACAGAGACCAGCCGGGCCCAGAATGAAACTGGGGACAGCCACAGGCGCGCGCACACACACACACGTACACATATACATACACACTTCCTTTGAGATCCACAAGTTTTCACCCCACAATGTTCCCACAGGAAGAGAAAAAGAGATTAACAGTCAGACAGACTGACTCATCAGAGAGATAGGAAGAGAGGGAGAGAGAGGGAGGGAGAGAGAGAGAGGGAGAGAGAGGAGACAGGGAAAAAGAAAATAGAGTGAAAGTGAGAGGTGATGATAGAGCAAGATAATGAGGAAGAAAGAGCAACAGCAAAGCAAAACAAATAGAGGGATAGATGGATAGAGAAACAGAAGGAAAGACAGATAGAAGAAGAGAGAAGATAAACTGAGCAAAGAGAAAGACAGCAAGAGAAATGAATAGGACTACATGGGGCTTACTCGCTAGTATCCCATACTGACTGCAGGAGCAGTAGGCTTTACAGGCTAAATAAATGACACAAAACACTCCCACCCATGTGTGTGTGCACGCACACACACACACACACACACACACAAACTCTATGTCTCTCTCTTTCTCTCTCTCTGAGTCAGACCCCGCAGGGGAATTATTCACCATCTCTGACATCATGAGGAAAATAACCAGCCAGAAGCAGCCAAGGATGCAAACTGACACTGGCATAGAGAAAGCACTTACACACACACACACACATACACACACACACACACAGTGACAATTTGCAGTTTACAGTGTACACACACCAGTGTATAAACACACACACACACACACACACACACCGTTTATGTTTTTCTGTTCTATGTGGCTTTTCTTTAACCACACACACACACACACACACACACACACACACACACACACACACACACACACTGGCAGGCCTTCACTGCCTGTTGTGTGAACATGTACAAGCAGAGGTCCAATGTGAAGAGAGTCGTGTGATGGCCGTTGATGTGGATTAAGGGGAGAAGAGAAGAGAGGAGAGGAGAGGAGAGGAGAGGAGAGGAGTGGAGAAGAGAGGAGTGGAGGCTCCACACAGCAACTGACATGTGTGAACAGACTACTGATGGCATGCTTTGGGCCTCCTCTGACTAGGAGCAAGGAAGAGCTTCCCTGTAAAGCACCCCTCTGTGTGTGTGTGTGTGTGTGTGTGTGTGTCTGCATGAGGGAGAGAAGCCAAAAGTGTTTGCTCTTATCTCTCTCTGCGTGGTGTTTTTTCAGCCACCCATTTCTGTGTGTGTGTATGTGTGTGTATGTGTGTGCGTGTGTGTTCTGCTTCAGTCCAGCTAACCACAAACAATTATTCACTGTCCGCAAGCACTTGGAAAGAGCAAAAGCAAATACAGCGCTGTGCTTTTTCTGAGCTCTTTTTCTAAACACATTTTAAACTCTGCAAGCCGTGATTCCCATTCAGACCACAACCCAGATTCTAAAGCAGAGCTCTGCTGAAAAATCAAAATGAATATTACGCTCAAATAAGCAGCGTAAAAGTCTCTTAGCATTCACTGACAATTCATCTGAACACTGTGAAGATACAACTCGTGTTCTCGAATCCAGTACTACTCCCACTACCTGCAGGTCACCTAGCAAAGAGCTCACCTTGATAGACACACAAAAGCTGTGCTATACAGTTGGTTAATCTCATGTCAATCACTTCATCTCACTTCGTTTGCATCATAAAGTATCTTCAAGCTGTATGACCTCAGCTCTACATAAAAAAATGACATTTCAAACGAAACCTCTAGGTCTTGCCCATTCATTCGTTTTAACACCAGAGAGCCCATTGCTTAATTCAGTGCTGATAACCTGTTGCCCTGAAACACATTGAGAGACTGTGAAAGAATCCTACTATCAGCTTCACGGTTGCTGGTGGAAATAAAACTTAATTACAGGCCCGATAATAGCACTGGCACTTTAAAAAAGGTATTTTAATAGATTCTTTTGTGACTTCACACTTCTACTGGCCAGATGCAGACAGACTGATATAATATAGGCAAAAATCTTGATCTCTTCTCCGGTTCAGCAATGAAAACTTTAAATAGTCTGAGATTTTCAATTGGTAGAATTACTACCTGAACTACCTGAAAAGTGATTTCACAGTTGTAAATAAATAAATAAACAGATAGATAGATAGATAGATAGATAGATAGATAGATAGATAGATAGATAGATAGATAGATAGATAGATAGATAGATAGATAGATAGATAGATAGATAGATAGATAGATAGATAGATAGATAGATAGATAAGTAAATAAATAAATGCGCCTATATGGCATGACTTTGCATCTACTCCTGTGAGCCATCTCTTCCATATCTACTCCTGTGAGCCATCTCTTCCATATCTACTCCTGTGAGCCATCTCTTCCATATCTACCACTGTGCTGATAATAGGACCACCTCTTCTTTCCTTCTCTAAGTAGGGCTCCTCTAATTGTATGTGACCCGGTCCTGCCTACACAATGCACTCCTCTTGGAACAAGACTGAACTGACATGAGGTTCACCTTAGCTTCACTCAGATCGTATGAGGGGAGCAGTGTGTGTGTGTGTGTGTGTGTGTGTGTGTGTGTGGTTGAGTGTGTGGGGTTGGGGGGGTAGTGTAAGTAAGGCAGGAAACAGGAAATCATGTAGATGGGGGCTGACTTGGCAATTTACTGACCTTGCTGTGGCAGAGACAAAGAAATCGTGAATCGCTTTTGTGAAATTCAACTGGCAGTAGATGAAATAATGTAAAAAAGACTAGGTTTCATGGAGAGCAAAATCTGCTGGCTTAATGCAGCAGCATATGCAGGGTGATGCCAGGGGTTTGAGAAAAAAGGGCGTATCTAAAAGCTGTTTAATGAGTCGGATTCACGATGAAGCAATCTTGTTTCTCAGGCAAATCCAGCACTTCAAGAGATTTCCTCCAATCCATCTCTTTCAGTTGTCAAGTAGGGGATTTCTTTTTCAGAAACAACATTTAGAGGAGAATTCCTTGATTGTTAGATTGTCATTACACACTTATGTACGCTGAGCATGTACCCATTCAAACGCTTGATTGATGTAACAACTATGCACAAGACTGAGAGCTGTGTTGCATAAGCCCTTTCCTTTCATTAATTTATTACTTTTTTTGACAATCTGCATGTTATCAAACATTGACCATTTATACAGTGTTAGCAGTCAAACTCATACTACCTAGACCATAATACTTGGCATATCATTGCATTAAAACAGTTGTTATAGAG
>JAIFZK010000008.1:6070000-6087500 GCA_027481765.1 Tenualosa thibaudeaui
AAATGATACACTGCTGTGTCACATTTATACATATTATAGTGTAGCCATTAACTCACCATGGTGCTTTATTATTAGTAAATGAACATAGCAGTTATTTATTTCCCCTTCAGCGCTGACAGATGTCTTTACAAAGGTTACTGACTATGTATCCCACAAAGCTTGACACAGATGTTATTGCATGGGATTCAATGTTCAACTCAATAGGAGGGACATGCAGACCACACAGGCCTGTCCTTCCACACTCTTCTTTCATAAAAGCTGCCCTCTAAAAAATAGCCTATTACTTCACCGTGCCACAGCTAACATGAGCAATTGAGTGATCATTTAATTACTCAGATTCCTATTACAAGTCCTCTTGCTGAGCCTTTTTTTTCAATGCAAATAAATACAGACTGTGGTCAGTTATTTTGTTCTTCAGGTTGAAACGCTGCTGCTGCTGCCACTGCCACTGCTGCTGTAGTCAGTGAGAGCAAATAAATGAAGCCTCTTTCAGGCTGCCCCTCATTAGCATGCTGCCGCTAGCGCACCTTAAACCCCAGCATTGCTCCCGCAGGCAGGCAGGCCCATTCATCCCTGTCCCCTCACCAACACTACATAACACAGCTCTCTCTCTCTCTCTCTCTCCAGGCTCCACAACAAGTGCTTTAAAACCAGCCGTGTACATTTGACCAAAGGAATGTGAACTTATTCATAGGCTGATAGGGAGAATCTCTATTCGGGATGTTCGGCACGTTAAGAGCTCAATCAACCTTTCATTTGCACCTAAGTGTAAGCCCACTGCTGAGAGACATATCCGAGAGAAAAAGGAAATAGATGTTTGGACATAAATGTCTGAGCAGGAGAATGTGTCAGACATTCTGACATAACATTAAAGAGGGCAACATGCAGAGGCAGACGCCACTAAAAGCTAAATAGAGGAGTCTGAGTACGTAACACACTACATATCACAAAGCTTTTAGCACTTCAGTCTGCGTTCCAGTGACTCACATAAGGAGCTGAGTCCAAGGGAAGAAAAAAGCATAGAAAGCATGACATGCGTCTTTTCCTCTCAGTTAGGAGTCGACTTCTCTTCACACTACAGGCAATGGAACTGCATAAAGCTGCTAAACTAAGGCAGCACTAAATTGTGTCATATTCATACAGTATCATGTATATGGGTTATTCCTCTGTAAATTCATCATCACATTCTAAATAAAAGTGGTAAATGGAAGTAAAATGGTAAATGGACTGTGAGGTAAACAGCTAAATGGACTGCAATGGACTTTTCTACTCCTATGAGCACTCAAGGCGCTGTTTACAATGTATACCTCACATTCACCCATTCACACACCGGTGGCAGAGGCTGCAAATCTACTCACCGGGAGCAATTTGGGGTTTGGGGAGTATCTACACTTTCATGGGGTCAGGCAGAGCGGGGCTCGAACCTGAAACCCTCTAGTAGCCGAACGACACCTGTAAATAAATGATTAGATAGATAGATAGATAGATAGATAGATAGATAGATAGATAGATAGATAGACATATGGCTCTCCCTGTGCTAACAAAAAATACACATACAGAACAGTAAGTCCTGAATATTGTATCAAAGTAACAAAGCTCTAAGTTTGAGGGCAACCCAATCCTCTAGTCATATGAGAAATTGGTACAGCTATTTCTCATGCCAGATGGCGAGCAAAGCAGAGCACTTGTGGTCACATTATGGCATGTAAAGCAATCAGAGAACTGAGTCCCAGATTAGGGAGGCGGGTTTCAGGGTATCAGATCTGCTCTTGTAACCCTCCGTGGCGAGCGGGTGAATACTGATTTAGTCACTCCCGCCTCTGGAGCCACAGGAGAAATCTCCTAGCAGCCCAGGCCCGCGCAAGGACAGCCAGCCAGCCTCATGTGAAGAAAATCATGCTGCCGTATCTCCCATCAGCCAGGCTGGATGACATTATTAAAGAAGAAAAGTTGGGACAATTCCCACACTCCACCTCAGAGACCTTCAACACAGCGTCTGTCAATCACAGGGAGGGTGACCCCCTCCCCCTTACACCTGGCCCCCTCAGCCAATTAGAGGGAAATAGCAGCCATTCTCTCTGCCATTAATGCAGTATAACTCCAGCAGGGAGTCAGCAGGGGATTGATAAGCGTGGGAGTCAAGGAATGGTGATGTCCTGATCACATGCACTACACTGTGACAGCTGATTATACAAGAAAGAGAGAGAGAAAGAAAGTGCTGGAATAAGTAGACAAGGAACAGGAAGGGAGTGATGATGATGATGATGGGAAGAGCATACAGACAGACAATCAGGCACAGTTTACAGATGGAAAGACAGACAGACAAACACAGCTCAGTTCTCCAGCAGACAGATACATCTTACAGACAGGAAGACATCAGAAGAACATTCCTACAGACACCACTGGTGGTTGGGAGGCACGAAGAAACCAGTCAGAATCTTCATCACACTTGATGAAGATGAAACAAGATCCTCCAAAAGAACACAAAGGGACATGAAACAGACCAAACACACACAGAGGAGACCAAAACCAGAAGCACATGGAGTATAGGAGCTCCTGGAGGCCCAAAGGAAAATTATGTGGTAGAGGAGCAATGAGAGCAGCAGTGAGAGGATGGATGGAGACGAGCTGCTGATGACTCAGGGGGCATTGATGATGTACAGCAGCACAAGCAATGGGAACAACACAGATATTTGCATATCAAAGTGGCATTAAGGACCCACAGAGTTTTGCTCACAGCGCTCACACTGATCCAAGACTGATCCGTACGCAGCTTGTTTTCACATAAAAGAACAGGCTCGTTGGCACACAACAGATGTTGTCATCTTAAACCGTTATGGACGAAACACGTCACTTACCATTAACAACATCAAGCAAACTCCAAGGCAACTCCAAGGCTGATACCAGTCCATTGGCTGCCACCACCTCTGTGCTCTTATATTTGACAAGCTAAATCATTTGGAGAATATAGTGAAAACACTAAAAGTGCAGTAACATCAATAAAGCGGTGGGGTGGGTGGGTGGGTGGGTCTCCGGTGGGCAGCAAAGCATGAATGGACTGAGGAAATGGGAACTTCTCTAATGGACATGGCCCTAACGCCAGACCTTCAGCTGCCATTTCACAGTTCCTCTGGGCCAGCTTGAGGCAGTCGGCTTATGGAAAGGTTAAATGAGATCATTCAACCTGATGCTCACACTCAAGCAGTCCCAGATGACCCCCACAGTGCCGGACGACTTCAAAACGGAGCCTGGACCCGATTTGGGCCGACTCTGCTTTGGGAACTAACACTAGACTGGTCTGACTGAAACACCATTCCATAAGCATTTTCACAGCTCTAGGGCAAAGAGACGTCTCTTAACACGTACAAGTACAAACATGGATAAAAAATGATGTTTTTTCAGTAAGGGCCTGCACATTTCAGGGCCTTGATACACTGTAGGGCATACAGAGGAAAATATGACTCAGCAAATTGTATTACAGCATAACAGGAGACTATAGTGAGCTATTAGATGTAACAGTAAATGACTGTTTTCGAGAGCGCAGGGGCGAGAAAGGGCTTGCCTTCGTCTGTCAGTCATAGTACTGTAGGTGACAGCATCAGAGCTCACGGCACATTCTCCCATGATGAAGTCAGCTGTTCTCTCTGCTCTGTGTGTGTGTCTGTGTGTGTGTGAAGCTTGCCTATTCAGCAGGTTTTGGCCTTGGGACAACCAGCCATTGGCTACCTTCCCTGACTCCATATTGACACATCTCACAATGGGTTAGCACAAAGACGTTTAGCTTGCACCAAATGGACTGAATAGATGTACAGAACCAACCCACAATAACACTTGTATTGAGAGCAGAAGGATACAATGACATCTATCTCTTCCTCAGTCCCACACGTTTCTGTCTGCTCTCATCCGGGCCCAGCTCTGCTAAAGCAGGAGCTGGTGGATCTGTAGCGTGAGTCTACATGGTAAGTTTCCCATAATGCACCACAAACAAGGTGAACTCAAGCCATGGCCTGCCATGGCCCACTGCTATATTTATGCCTGTTCCCTTTTTCCACATGGATGTTTGCCTGCTCACAACCAGATGGGGCAAAACATCACACGGAATGAGTGGGAGAGCCTCTCCTCTCTCCTCTCCTTTACTCCCTTCTTTTCTGGTCCATCCGTTCTCTCTCTCTCTCTCGCTCTCTCTGTCATTCATCCCTAGATCCCCCTAGCCATGCCTGATCAGAGAGCGGGAAACCACTGTGGGATGAGGGCAGCTGTAGCTCACGTTAACCTCGGGCCCCTTAAACACACACACACACACACACACACACACACCAAATACACACAAATAAACAGCCAGAGGGCTACTGAGACCAAATAAGCTCTTTTACAAACAAAAGACTTAAAATGAAAAAAAAAAAAACATCTCAGTGGAGGTAAGTAAACATTCTCTTTTATCAGCTCTGGGACACAAAATGATCTGCATGAAAGTGCTGTCATAGCAACAACAGTGGGTACAGTGGTGGTGAGGATGAGGACAATGAAAGTGACTTTGATCCAATCGGACAGAGCAACAAACCACACACTTATAAACCTTGGAGTTAAAATCTAAAGCCCACAAAAGGAGCAAAGCCGAGACATCAAGCAGAGGCAGCCTAAATAAAACAGCCAAGTTGACTAAAGAAAGCTGAATGAGAGATCAGAGCATGCTAGAACCTGCCAAACGTCCAGCATAGGCTCTGCTTTCCGACAGACCTTCCATGAACTATGCCTTTGTAATGTGGCATTACACGGCGGCAGGTTTCCTTTCACAGGCCTTGCTGAGCGCAGGCTGGTTGTAAATCTGGACAAGCTGAAACTGCTCTGCATGCATTATTGATTCCATGGCTGGGGGCTGGAGGACAGAGGGTGGAAACAGCCTGCATAGCTGCATAGCTGCATAGCCGCATAGCGATAAGGCTCAATGAGAGGGTGAGATATGAGACGTGAGAAGGGTGTCTGTTAGGACCACATGACCTTTCCTTCGGACATCGATTCCATCCCTCCACCCCCTCCAACACACACACACACACACACAAATTAATAGTGCACACAGCATATAGCATGGCATTGGGACATCTGCATATATTGAGCACGCTCTTATAAACAGTATAGATTTTCTCACTTGAAACTGGCAACAAGCTTTTAAAGGAGTGAACTCAACATCATGCTGTAACAGGGTGTCCTCCTCACCATGGCCGCTGTGTGTGTGCGCCGGGCCATGTTGTGCAGTGCCACGTCATGCTGTGAGCATGCACTCATTCTTTGTTGCCTTTCTTAACGATTTTAATAAACTGTCTAACAAATTATCATGCAGTGATGAACCTGTGAATTAAAAGCAAAACAACAATTCACACAGTTTAATTAGTGTCATATTCCTGTGCGTTTAATTATCTTCTGAAAAGTGCTTGGCTATTTATGAGGCCTGAACCACATTATGGCCATATAGTTATACGACATAGCCCTGTGTGTGAACTTAGTACCTATTACACACCCACGCACACACACATGCGCGCACACACACACACACACACACACACACACACACACACACACACATGCACATATGTGCTTCATTTACTTGGGCTGCAGGGATTGCTTCAGGGATTATTATTACTTATCAGTGAAATCACTGGTTAATTACCCAAGAAAAAAAAATTCAGTCCCTTCGGGGTACACAAATACGCAATGGATTTCACAGAATCATGTTTTTTAAAGTGGTCATTTTACATTAATTTAGGATTGCTCACCATAAACTACAAATACAAGCATCATGTCAGAATAATCTTTCAGAGGCCGTCCAGGGGCATCAATCCTTGGCTAAGGGGTTGGAGAGGAGGCATGGCTGCCTGTGAGTCCCAGTCTATAAACACAGGTATAAACAGTATGCTCTGCCGGGTCTGAATATATTAATGAATTGCTTCATCACTTGTGCAAACAATGGAGACTCCAGAGGGAAAATCCAATGGCTGACTGATGACCTCGGGCCGGAAAGAAGGTTCCAATGCATTTGAACTCTTGTGATAATGCATAGTAATTATGCATATTTCTGCACATTGTCAGGTAGAAAGGGGGCGGTTGAAGTTCTAACCCTGACAATAAACTGTGTACACTGTTCCCAGTGCCTGACTGACAAGCCTACTCATTGCACAATCCTGATCCTTGTATTCTGAGAGTGCAGGAGCTCATGACCGATGAATCTTGCTAGTTCACCTTGCTAAAGGAGAAATGCACACACAAAACAAACCACCCGAAAGACATCTTTGCTTCTTGGTCCAGCAGCCACCATAAGAATTAGCCCCTAGCAGTCAGAGCTGATTTCTGTCGATATCTTTTAAATATGATGGACTCACTGACTGCACTGCACAGTCCCAAACAGCCATGGAAGAATGCTCTTAAATATTGAGTTAAACACGGCAGACCACACAATCAATACTAGTTCACTCTGATGGGAGATATGGATATCTGAGGCAGGCAGGCAAGCTCTCAGGCAGTCGGGCCCCAACCCGCTCTCCATTGTTAACTCTTCCTATCCACGCAAGCCTTACAAAGCCCACGCTTTGTTTCTCTCTCCACAGTCCTTTTTTGGTAAAGTAACACCATGTAAGAATTCCCCTTTTTGTCAGATCCTTCAAAGTCTGGGGGACTTTTCCTCAGCACTATTAACAGGGGTACTCAACTCATCTCAGACCCATCTAAAGGATACACTCCTACCTGCAACACCAACACTGCACAGAGCAGTGTCAGGCATTCTGTGTACACAGCAAAGGGTAGACTAGATTCCTTTTTGAACACAGTGTGGCAAGGCAAGCTAAGAGCTATATTGTGTTCTTTTAAATGCCTGATATTCAGTGGATAAAATGACGATACAACATCCCCCAGAAACCTCCATGCACAGAACACAAAAAGCAACTCAGCTAGAGGCCAGCAGGTCAGTGCTTGCTGTGTAAATCGCGCTGCTTCAGTAGTCTAGTCACAAGGTCAGCTATGCCCTTTTGTATTTGGCAGAGTGGTTTTCCATAGCCAAGGTCGTAGGTGCAAACTGTAAGGTGAACCTATTCAACACCAAATGCAGTCTTTGTTGTCTTTCCATCTTTAGAGAAGGGTTAATTATCACTTTTTTTAAAGGTAACCTGTGCCTTACTTTCAGCTTTGTCCTTCAGCAGTTCAATGCTGGCATCTTGCAAGCGCGTTAAATTCACCAAGAGATCTTGGGGAGAGCCGGGAAAATCTTCATTCCCTCAGTAATGAGCCATTTAACCATCAAAGTGACTACAAGGCTGATAAACTAACCTAAAATCTTGCATGATTTCCCTTTAAAACCACTAAGTGACCATATGCAATGTTCATCATGCTTCACCTCATTTTGCCTCTCTTCCCACAAGGCCCTACAGCGAACAGTAAAACTATTAGCTTAGCCACGTGTTGATGTAGTGAAACTGCCAAAAGGGATGCCAAGTCAGTCATGTAGAATATCTGAGGATGCTCTGGTTTGGGCAGAAATGGTTTAGTGGCGGAACCACCAACAGTTACAGTAAACGATTAAAGGTTTGTATCTCATTAGGGCTTTTCTGCATGTCTGACCGGAGGATAGAGGCAGCACAGAGGAGGAGGAAAGCCCACAAGCAGCTAATTGTTGGCATTCAGCCTGTGTTTATGGCTCTCATTAGTATGCAGGCAGACTGCAGATCACTGGAGAGCTTCACATTGACAGGAGATTTAGCCTCATTGTACACGTTCTGACTTTCTACCTCAAACACAAGCAGTAGCTCCTTTGTATTCTCTGTCACTAAAAACACTGCAGATTACATGTACATACTGTACACACACACACACACACACACACACAGGGGTGGGAATTTATAGGATTTCATCAATATCAATGCCACTGTTGATTCTGCTTATCAATGCTCTTATTAATCCCGTACTGTTTAGAGGTATTCCACACAGTCTCAGCACACAGGTCTATAATATAACTTATATTCCCACTTCTCAATTCTCACCCCTACACACACACACACACATGCACATAGATGCTCAGAGACACCTCACACAAACCAACAGATTTCAATCTCAATGGTCTCTACACACATATGCCTTGTTCCACTGCTAGTACAAGCATTGGCCATTGGCCACACTTGTGTGTCCCGTGCTGGTAAATAAGCTCAGTGAGTGTCCTTGTGTGTGTTTAGTGTGTGGAGCATGCCGCCGCCCCTAGAGTGAGTGATATGACACAGCATGCTGGTTAACCTTCAGTCTAACGGGGGAATCTGTCCCTGGGTGGCCAATCCATCAATTGATCAAGCACACAATGAGGTCATGGATCTTACTTCTTCCCTTCTGTCAGCTGCAGCAATTTGCAGCATATATATATATATACATATATATATATATATACATACATATGTAGCTCACATGCCACACAGCCAGAGACTCACTGACTCCTCCTTCTGATATGCAATAAATAAATAAATAAATAAACACCGCTGCCAATTCAATTCAATTCCACCTATGTCTAGATCTCTGTCTTTCATTTCCCCCAAGCTCTGGATACATCTCTTACTTGCAAAGCAATTTGGCATTAAGTGTGTGTGTGTGTGTGTGTGTTTGTGGGTGAGTGTGTGTGTGTGAGAGAGAGAGAAAGAGAGAGAGAGAGTTATGTCCTGTTACTGACTGAGTCCTGTTTTCCATGACAGTGCTGTGAGCCTGGCCCTAGCTCTGTCTGTTTGAAGAAGCCCTTGCTGCGGGTGACGAGAGAGCGAGAACAGGAGACCTCTGTTCTGGGGGACAACCTTGCGCTAACGGCTAACCTTCTGCACAGAGGCAGCTTTATGAGTGAAACTCTGGCCAAATGAGACCTGCTAGGCAAAAAATGCTCGAGGATATGGCCAACTCAAATGCAAATCAGTCAGGTGGCAGAGTTCCATAAAATGCCATTAGCTTATACAAAGAAGCCTGGTTATGTTGTTTTTGAGCAGGAGAGTGCAAATGAGCTGCATATGAGGGAGGGAGAGATGTAGACTGTGTGTGTGTGGGGTCTGTGTGTGTGTGTGTGTGTGTGTGTGAGAGAGAGAGAGAGAGAGAGAGATAAATAGATAGACAGAGAGAGAGAGAGAGACTGTCAACACAGTAGGCTTCAGCAGATTGGTTCTGCAGCAGAGCAAGAGCAAAAGCAAGGAGTGAGGCAAGGCTGAGAGAGCGAGGCAAATTCAGAAAGCTGTGAAGCACACGAGCCACCGCGCTCCCGGGGCACCCACAGGAAATGTCACTGTGTTAAAGACCACTGGCTCACACAGTGGCCCCTCTGCATGGGGGAGAGAGTGGGCGGAGGAAATGAACCTGCCGCTGCACGCTACTTTCAGACTGAGTAAATGTACGTGAGTGACGAGCGACCTGCGGCGGATGCTCACTTCTCTACTACTTAATGTATGCACCCAAAGATGTCAAGTCATAAGAGCAACAGGGGTATGGGGCATGATCTGGGTCTCCGTATTTTCGACCGCTAGATGGCGAGGAAAAAAAAACTGATCACCCACGTTTGACAGAAATTGTTGGTAGGCTATTTCTCTGCCCGCGTTATGTGCCACATCGACTTGAATTGGCGTTCAAATAAAGACAAACACATGTAGAGAAACATTTCTTCATTGAATTGCACTGAAATATGATGTCAGACATTCAGTGTTGTGCTTGTTGTCTTAAGTTAGTAATCTGACCTCTTATTTCACTGTGAAAGCTGTCAGTGGTCCCACTCGAAGTTGGTGCGTAAATATGTCACTAATTTTTATAGAGAATAGAAGCCTAATGAATGGTGGCACTGCGTGTCACGCATCAGGCTCTTGCGTAAGCCCCACCGAGAGCCAAATGCAAGGTCAGCTGATTGGAGGCGGGATAAATTACAGCTAATTGACTTGATAACGTTCCACCTGCGCGTTTTGTCCATTTCAAGAGGCCCGCAGCTGAAAGGTTAATAAGCAGTCATTTTACAGGGAACCGTTAATGTAGTTAAATCTATCTATCTATCTATTATATTCCGTGCGTGAGTGAGAGAGAGAGAGATGCACGAGTTAGATTTAGTTTTGAACCAGATGTAATGGCCTCCGCAATGATTACAACTAGTTTACCGAATCATTAAACCAAAAGTGCTTCACACATCCACTTCAGAACCATTCAAACAAGTTCTTCACAAGATTTACATTTACATTTAGGCATTTAGCAGACGCTTTTATCCAAAGCGACTTACAAAAGAGGATAACATTCAAGCTACAACACAATGAAAGAACGAATGATGTGGTAACCTTACCAAAATCATTCCTACTAATGCAAAGAGGGCAAGACGAATTGCGATGCAGACAGAGGGTGTACTCATTAGGTTAGGAGAATATATTTAATTCCATTTCACTTTTCAAATTATGCATCTGAGATCTCTTTCAGTGGTGTGACATTGCCTACACAAGTATATGTGGAAACGTCCTTTGTTATATCACAAAGATGACTAATCTATAATGACACTAAGCTGTCGATATAATTCAGTGTCCGATGTTGCCACAAAACCACAACCACATTTTTTTTTTAATTTCATTCGTCTGTCGCCAACTCAACTCTCCTCCACACAAGCAGTGCAGCAAGTCACCTTACCTGCCTCTCTGACATCCGTTTGTATGGTACTTCTCAACGTTTTCCTCCGTATCTCTTACACAACTGTACTCTGAAGAATGTCTTTAGAAAAAAGAATCTGTCAGGTGGCGTCAGGGTAAAACGACTAGAGAATCCCTGTGTGTTTTGTCGTGAAGGAGTATCGTCACAGTACGTCCCCGTTCTCCCACCTCAAAGATCTCAATGCTTTAAGAATAGGTTTGAAAATCCGCAGGCAAAAAAAAACAAAACATACAATGAACACTTTCAAAAGACAGTGCGTAAAAATCGTACTCATAAATAGAACCGGGTGCTGTCGGTAACATGGGACGTTAGCGCGCCGAAAATCCGCATCCTAACAGTTGAAAGTGCTAAGATAATTCATTATTTTCAGAGATAGGTGGCTAATTTTGTCCAAACCCGATATGTTTTCATTCTTTCAATTTTTCCCGTTCTTCTACGAATGGTTGAAACAGGTTGAAAATATCCGCATCAGTTCACCTCGGACTGGAGAGCTGATTTCCTCTCTCATGCTTGGAGAAGAGACAGAGACGGTGACGGCTCCGGGGAGGAAACCGAAAAGACAGTGCTCGTTGACATCTACCCGTTCAGAACAGAGTAGTTTGCGATTAAATAACTGACAAAAACAGTATCAACAAAACGTACAATTTGTAGTATATCTGAAATCAACAGACTATCTTCAAAACATCCTGAATGCTCCCGTTAGATCTTGACCAAGTGAAATGTCTCCTCGCGGCGGGCAGTGCGTTGGCGCTGTACCGTCACCGTGGACCAACAGTGTCCAAACCGCACTCGGCTCATTACAGCAAGCTTGCACAGGTGCTTGCCAGCATGATCAGTTCATCTACGTGTGAGCTTTTGCTGTGACAGTGTAAAGACATGCATTTCCGAAATTCATGTTCGTTTTATACATCCATTAGCGGTGTACCAGCCTTTAGGAAAGAATGTGGATATACAGAGTACATCGCTGATTACGCTTTAACACTTTTAATGGTCATTTAAATGGCCCTGAGATTGACAGTGTTTATCAAGAGTTGGTGCGTTTGGCGCAGTAAAGGTGTTCCATAGACAGCTGGAGGCTGAATATGTATGCTGTCGCCGGACATGGTTTCTTATTGCACGGCCGTCTCATACGTGGCCCATTTTCAAGCGATTAGGCTACCTGTGAGAGCTCTCTTCCTTGATCTAACTGACCCCAAATCACTTCATGGAATCATTGTCATAGGCTCTGCCACAATACAGACTAATCCAGCTCTACACTCACCCAGCTCTGTTTGGAGCTCCTGTGGCATTAGATGAGACATATTTAAGAATTTTTTTATGGCAATGTAATGGAGAGTGTGGATTTTGAAATGTCAGTATTCAGTACAGTGATAATAATTATTGATTTAGGCATGGGAAAATATGAGGGGTGATACATTTACAGATTGAGAAAGTGAAATGACAGGTTTAAGAAAATAGCTTAAAGCCCATCAATGCCAAACTTTGCTGTGACTTTTGTCTTTATAGTCAGTCAGTCTTGTACCATTGTCATGCTCGCAATTCATCTACAAAGTTGGTAACAATGGATTCCAGCTGTGTAAGGGTCTTTTATGCATTCCTTGCCAGTGCCTCGTGTGGTCAGTGAGTTCTGCGGATACTCAATAGATTATTTGTCAGCAAAACTGCAGAGTAGCCTGTGATTCAGCAAGGCTTCAGTATTGCTTAGCAATGAACAGCCCTCGGAGGAATAGGAGAGGGGTATGCCCAAAGTAATGGCAGGAGCATGTTTACAAAGTCCTTTATTAAAGACAAGCCTGCGTGAAAATAGGGCACCATATCAAAAGGTGAAAACTGCATCAAATAGGCGTACCCAAAAATCCAAATCATGCAGTCTTTATTGCCTGATTGTACAGCCTAACTAGTTCAACAAGGTGTGAACATGAGCAAAGACATACAGTATGACTCATGCAACGTTATCCACATGATATGGGGGTCAGTGCATATCTTTGATGTGGTGTATGCGTGCTGAGTCAGAAGGTCTTCCAAAATTTTCTACGGGATAATAAAAGTATCTATCTATCTATCTATCTATCTATCTATCTATCTATCTATCTATCTATCTATAGTTTAAAGGTATCCTATGCAAATCAGTTTTTTTACAGTCACGGATATTTGTAACTAACATCAATGTGCTAAATTCTCACAAATATATGGGGATTTGTTTACATACAAAAGGATAGTAACCACTAATGTTAATTTTCAAAGTTATGTTGACTGACAAGGTGATAAACATGACTTCATTGAGCTCATACATGAGTTACTTTTGGTTTTGTCCTTCCGCGGGGTGACAATGGCATCTTTCAAGCATGGAAAAATTCACAGCGAAACTCTAGGGGGAGCTGAAACAGCCTTCAATGAGTCAAAGTGACTATGAATCTGCTAAACTGACCTAACACCTTGCATAGTTCCACTCACAATGTCAATATCGCAGGAGGAAAACCCTGATTTTTGGTGCACATCAAAGGACAGACAAACTATGTCAAATGAGGATTCCCTTGTAGCTGCACAATGGTGAATACTAATGGAACTCTGTATGCAGCAATCACTCTCTAAATACTCTGATTAGTGCAGAGAAAGGCTGAGATATCACTGCAATGCACAGAGTCAAATTCTGATCAGTGGTAACCTGGCAATTTAGAACAGATGATGCACAAGCGGGAAGGGTTAATTGTATTTAATAAAATTATTTATGGTTCGAATTTTGCTTCAATGTTCATCTTGCATTTAAAATTTTATTTTTATAAATAGTATGTTTGTTTTAAATATGGTGTTTTTGCATTATATGTGACTTTGGATAAAAGCATCTGCCAAGAGCCAAAAAGCATAAAGATGTAAGAGCAACACCATTTACACAGTCACAGAGACATGTCATTATCAATCAGAGACATCATATCACATGAATAGTCATGACTTGTGTGGAAGAACACAGAACCAAGAAAAAGCTTTCTCTCTGACTACATCAGAGCTGCTTCCAGTGACTATTGTAAGTGTAACTCAATACAAACGCACAGCTTCACTTAACTTCTATGTGTTGCCATTATTGTTATTATTGCGTTAGTTTCATCTTGCTGAATCCTTGCATTAGTGTAGAGAGAAATGTTAGGGAGAATTGGCAAGAGTTTACAGCTGGCAAGCCTCTAATTGGGAAACCCCTTGTGATCACAATGTGGTAACACATGGCGGGTCAAATTGTATTTATATAGTGCCATTTGTACTTGAGGCAATGTAATGGTCTTTATACAGACCAACAACCAGAAAATGATGGAAAAAGAAGCACAATAAAAATATAAAATTGCATAGAAACATGCAAAAAAACAAAACAAACAAAAACGCAATACAATTACAACAATAAAACAATAAAACAGATACATTTAGCAAGTTCCAAGTCTCCAGAGTGTCAGTGCATGGTCATTCGCTATTATAACCAGTTAAACTAATTATAACCAGTTAGGCGATAGTTCGTAATTCTAATCATAGTCCTGTTGTACAAGCTTGCTGATTGCTGTCAGTGGGAAGGAGAACGAGAGCATTTTGAACAATATAGACCAAATAGTGAACCGACCACTAATGCTAACTGTATGGTACAGTGGGTAACAAAAGTGAAAGTGAGCTTATAATGCCATTCAGTTAGCGTAAGCTACTTGTTAGCTATTGGGCTCATGTTGTACATCTCTTAAGGTGTGTGACAGATCTGCATCCACTTTTGCCTCAGACTCACTCCCTCTTCACATTAAACACTCACTAATGAGGTATGCTTTAGATATTGACTCCTAGGAATACAATCTTAGAAGCAGCGGTGGAGGAATGGCAAGGGAGAGAAATGTTTGTGGAAGCTGGTTTTACAGAGACCAAATGACCCAGCCCTAATTATAAAGAGGGTGTTTGACCTTGTGTATGAAAGTTGAATCTCTGGCTCGTGGGAAGGCACTCTTGAGCCTGTGAGAATTCGGTTGTGTTTCCTCCCTCCGTGACATTGATGCTTGTCTCTAGAGGTATGCCTGCCAACACAGATGCAAATAGCTGCCTGGCAGACCTGTCGAACTGACTGACAGGAAAGCCCAGGTGCCTCCAGCAGGTGAATTTTAAACTCTGTTTGATGTCCAAGTACAAACAATCTTTGCGGTTGTGCTAGTACAGAAGCGGCCGATCAATATAACTGGCCAACATGAAGGCAATGGATTGAGATATGGGGAATATTATCTGCCCTCCTCCATAAGAACCCCACCCCCACCCCCATCATAAAGGGTTTTATAGTGGCTGTGGCTGGAGGCTGGAGGCATGACCATAACATGCTTAATGCTGCAGGAAGAAGAAGAAGCATAAATTACCTCATGGAAAGAGCCAATGACTTTAACACTTATTCAGTTCAGAGAAAGGGGAGGGGGAGAGAGGAAGGGGAGAGTTATTATGTCGGAGAGAAAGGAGAGAGAGTGTGGGGAAGATGAGGTAGAAAAAGAGAAAACAATGGAGGGAGAGTGCTGGAGAGAAAAAAATGAGCAGGGGGAAGGATCTAGAGAGAGAGATTGGGCAAGAGGAGAATAGATTGGGTGAGAAAAGAGAAGGAAAGAGAAGGAGAGAGAGATGAGAAAATGCCTGGGGGAAAAGAGAGGGCAAGAGAAGAAATGATGGAGAAGAAGAGAGAGCAAAAATAAATGAATGAAACGGAGGTTGAGAATGAGAGATAAAGAAAAGAAAAAAGGGACTGAAATAGGAAAAGAACACGTGAATAAAATAGTGAGAAAAATAGAGGAAGAGAATCCTAGCTGTGACCCGTTCCCGAGTTGTTTGTCCACTCCTCTCTAACACAGCAGGGGAAGTCAGTGGAGCTTGTGCTGACCTCTGACTTGTGGTGAAAATTAATGCCACCTGTCACATGTGGGTGTACTGAGGAGTGTGTATGTGTGTGTATGCATGTATGCATGTATGCATGTATGTGTGTGTGTGTGGGGGGGTATGAACGTGAGTATGGACCAATCAGAGCACACTGGTGCTGGGGTGGAAAATTAACGTGAGCACAGTGTCAGAGTAATGATTAGCACAGTGAGTGTGTGTGTGGCGGGGGAGGGTGGTCGTGAGCATGAACCAATCAGCGCACACTGGGGCTGGTGTGAGAAATTAACGTCAGTGCAGTGTCAAAGTAGTGATTAGTATATTGTGTGTGTGTGTGTGTGTGTATGTGTCAGAGAGAAAGGGTGACTTGGTAGTGTGAGACTGTGGGTGTGTGTGTGTTCCTTTATGACACATTGTGAACTTTTTTATGTTTCTTATGTGTTTGTGTAGATGTGTGTGTGTGTGTTTCTATATGTGGAATGGAGCATGTTGTCCATGTGCTTGTAAGCATGTGGGTGTGTGTGTGTGTGTGTGTGTGCGCACACAAGTGTTTGTGTGTGTGTGTGTGTGTGTGTGTGTGTGTTTGCATACATGTAAAGCCTCAGCAGCTCCAGTGGGAAGGTCAGCTGATTACGTTTGCTCGGAACACTGTCAGTGTGTCTGTGTTGGGAGGAGGAAGACAAGGAGGAGCCTTTTGATTCAGCTGTCTGTGATGTAAGCAACACGACAACACACACACACACACACACACACACACACACACACACACACACACACACATACACACACACACAAACACACATACACATACACGCTCATGCATGCACACATCCAAAAACACACACACACAGATTCATAAGAGGTCTGCAGCAGGCCAGACAACAATCCTGCTGTCAGCTTCAGCAAACCTGACAGCTTCCTGCTAGTTCTAGAAAAGGCCACAGGAGTCCTGATGCTTTAAGCCCCCTGCCCCAAGACATACATGCACATACACACACACACACACACACATAAACACACACACAAGAATCATAAAAAAAGATCACAGTCTGTCATGAATACAATCACAGAGGCCAGCTGTAGCAGGCCAGCAAGAAGATGCTGTACACACACACAGACACACACACACACACACACACACACACACTGTACCCTGCCATATATCTCAAAGGACACTTGAAGCTTGCGCCAAGTTTGCCATGTTTTGTGGCCCTTGAACTAATCTGAGTTTGGTGCCCTTGCAGTGCTGTTGCCTGCTTGTGTGCAGCTCTTATTTAGGTAATGGCCAATCTGCAATGGGTCGCTCCTCCCCCCGCCTCCCCACCCCACCCCACCCCAGCCCCACTCGCTTGCTCAGAGGCCGGCTGCTGCCAGAGGCTTTAGAAGCAGCCAGCTGATTACAAACAAACACTCTCAACATGAATTCAATCAGCTGGGGGAAAAGTGGCTGTTTACTCCGGTTAACCCCTGAAAAAGACAGCAGTGGGACTGACACCTACTACTGAAACCACTCAGCCTGCAGGGATGAAGAGAACACAGGAGAGAAGAGGAGGAGAGGATAGGCGGGGAAAGGAGAGGAGAGATGGATAGAAGAAAGGAGGAGAGAAA
The DNA here is from genome assembly GCA_027481765.1 of Tenualosa thibaudeaui. Classification (NCBI taxonomy): domain Eukaryota; kingdom Metazoa; phylum Chordata; class Actinopteri; order Clupeiformes; family Clupeidae; genus Tenualosa; species Tenualosa thibaudeaui. Next base: position 6,087,155 of record JAIFZK010000008.1, read on the forward strand.
GAGAGGACGTGGGGAATGGAGAGGAAAGATGGATAGAAGAGAGGAGAGACAGAAAGAAAGAAGAGAAGAGAGAAAGGGGTGGAACATAGAAGTGAGAAAAGTGGAGAGGAGAGAAGAGAGAAAAAGAGCTGAAAGTACCATAGAGGTGATGTAGAAAGTTATGCGGTGCCTTGTACTTCCATACAATATTGCATTTCACTACAGTACACCGTCAGGGATCTGTCCAAAGACTCGCCTAATTTTTGGCTGACCAGTCTGTAAACAGAGGGCTTTGGCATGCCCAATAGTTTTAAAGTTCTCAGAAAGTATCTGCCTACAAGGAAGGAAATGTCAAATGAGGGATCCC
>JAIFZK010000008.1:6092500-6170000 GCA_027481765.1 Tenualosa thibaudeaui
GTTACCTCCAGCACTCTATTAACCATGAAAGTAGGAATTACAGAATAGTGTGCCAGCTTCACATCACAGGCACTGAGCTAGAATAAGGTTAAATAAATAATAAAATAAAGTAAATAAATAATCAAATAGAAAATCAAATAAAATTACTGAAAAAAAATAAATGAAATTACTTTAACATAATTCAACAAACAGATGATCTAATCTTTATGCGCTTTTTCAAGAAAATATTTATTTATTTTGTATGCATCTGATCACTTCTTTATGACTGCTTTAACAGTAAAAATTTATTAATTTAAATGTTTTTTTTCTTTCATTTTATTCACAACTCAGGGAACGTAGGGAGAGAAAAACTAATGGCAAACAAAATAAAACATTATAAAAGTATAGACAGCCTTCCTGCACTCTACCTTTTTCAGTCTTACACTATCTGTGCTGTCATCTATTTGCACCTTGGATTGTTCAGGAGTTCAGAATCACCCAAGACAGACGCACAGAGTGTATAAAGAACTATAACACAGATGTGACTCAACCCTCACCTTTAGAACAGCCTAAGTAAACACCTTCAGCCATACGTTTGAGCAAAGTCATAGCCATTAATAAGAAAAAAATAGTCATGTACCGAAGACCGAGACGAACTTCAATTATCATGCAGACTTGTGCCACACCACTTAGGGCTAATTAATGAATGCAAAGATCAACTCAGTGTTGAATATTGTGAAAAACGGACATAGTATATCAATTTACTTTTCCGCATAATGATAAACATGTTCAAGACTGTTACAAACATTTACTTTGAGTGTAGCAGGAAAAGAAAACAAACACATAAAATGCTTAGCACAGAAAGGTTTAATCTCCTCACTTCTCTGTTGCAATGTCATTAAAATGCAGATATAATGCCATTTAAACTAAACAAGTTCATTACCATGTTGCAAAACACCGCAGAATTTTCCACAACCTCAGCCATTCCTCTCTCAGCTGCCGAATTCTGCATATTGTACACCTTGTCCTTCTTGCGATGCTGCAGATCCACTTAACGCAAAGATGGCTGAACGGCGAGAGTGGCTTGGTAGAGAGTTATGTGGTAGAGAGGCAGGGTAAGGTAATTGATAGAAAATCCTCTCATCGTTCATCTTTTTGCCCTGTCCCTATATGGGCTAATTGAATAATACAGAGTAGCATACAACATATAGAATATTATTAGCATATGATTATTCAAATGGTAAAAACTTTATTAGATTTAGATAAAGACTTCAGTATGCATTCCTGAATGTTACGCACAACATTGGGCGTAGTTCACTACATTGCTAAAGACCTAGCCCACTAGTGTGTGTGTGTTCACAGAGCGTCCAATGGCAGTGGGTTCGTCAGCTTTTTTGTTTGTTTCATTTCCTCTTCATTTAAGTCATCACTCCGTTTACTAGTCTAAGGTTGGAGGTTGCATTTTGTGTTTACAGAACATTGTGTTTACAGAACATGCGTCTTTCTACAGAACAGTGTTCCTGTTCCTTAGAAAGACGCAGAGAACTGGCAGTAATCTAGAAATGTTAAACTGCATTCTCAAATATACAACAAATCTTCGAGAATAATAAATGAGAGACTCTGATCTAAATTAATCTCCATCGCTACTTGTCGTTTCTATCAGAAATTCTGGTATACCTGTCAAAGGCTGGAGGATCATTCAACGCTCACCTTTTTGGATAGGCTACAGATTCGGAAGCGCGAATGCTATTTATTTGCATTTAGCCTACATGCCACGGTTAATCTGCAAATGGTATTCAGCTGTTCTGATACAAACTTTCATTCACTGTAAAACCGTGTCATATGTCAGCGGAAAGCGTCATACAAAATACCGTCCTTGTTCTTTGTAGTACCAGAACGCTATGGCACTTGGGTGCATTTCGAAAAGCTTCCAGCAGAGACGTCAATGATGACACCAGATAATGCAACTTTCGCCCACACACACACCAGTTACAATAAGGTGACACTTTACAAAGTAGAGTGCATGTGCATGCAAGCCTATTATTGTCTTTCTTGTGACTGACTAATGATACAGTTATCACTGATAATAAGTCTTGTTATTTTTAATTATATGAAATTATATGAAATAAATAAATGTATAAAAGTTTCTTATTAAATGTGGATGTAATAAGCCAGTTGGTCTTTCAGCCTAATTGTATCTTTTTTCACCCTGTGTACTTTACAGCCTATATTTAGTGGAAATTGTATGCTAGACCAGAGTAATGCTCATTATACGGAACAAGACTCTGACGCCACAGTGGAGACCGTTTTAGTTCAAGTTACAAGTTCAGGGTCGTTTCAATAAACTGTTGTTGATTTAAAAGCATTTACTCGTACTTGTGTGTAGTCAGTTGTTTGCTAAATTGATTTTCTGATTCAATGAATAAAAGTTATGAACAAAACGTGCATGGCTGTGTCACTGTTTTTCTAAAGTGCTTAGATGTGCTTAATGAAACTGGGATCCACTCGACCTTCATCTTTACCACTCTTAGCACAGTAGAAATCTTGTGGAGGTTTTTTTTATGTGACAGAAATAATACAATTCTTATTGGACCACTCATTGGTAACCATGGCATACTACAAGTTGCCTATGTTCATAATAGTTAGGTTCATAATAGTTCATAATAGTGTATTATCCCACTTTACATTACATGATAGTCAGTCTATAGGTGGTTATCAGGAATTATGGCTGGACAATGTAGCAGCGGCCAGACATATTGTCAAATTCAAAGGAGTGAGATGGGTCATTAGGGTAACAATAAGGGTCCATTTAACAGTGCCATTGTGAGGGGGGTTCAATCACAAAGCCTCAAGGAAGGGGAGTCAGGCCTAGCATGGGCGTCCAGGAAGGGCCTCTATGATGGAGAGTCGGTCCTGACATGGGCCTCCCATAGTGTTGGTTGTAGTCCACTCAGGAGGGGAGAGTGAGAGGAGTACGCCGGAATGAGGCAGGGATGACACTCAGCAGAGATAATTGTGGAAAGAGGAAGAAAGTGAATTAAGCCAGGCTCACACATCAGAGAGCAAATGTGTAATTAGTGCATACATATATGTATATATGAGAAAGAGAGAGAGAGAGTTGTACGGCATGACATGGTTTGATAGTTTCAAATAGTTACTGCATACTTTTCATTGCTTATAATCAAGGGTGAGCTTGTAAAGTGATTCCTATGCATAGCAAGATTGTCTGACATAATAATGACTTTAATCACACTTAGGTAAGATGTAGTGCTATGCATGCAAATGGTTTATATACAAGCACTTCATTTTAAATAATAAAAAGTAATAAAAAAAAAACAGCTTACAACATGGTATATAAAGTATTGTTAACAATCAATTACTAATCTATTAGGTAGTAGCTACTTGTCTATTTACATTGACACCTTATGAAGTGTTACTGAAGCATGTATTTGCAGCTATTCACAGTCAAATATTATACAGCAATCACAGCTAAATTATATTTAATATTTATATATTTTGTAATTATATTAATATAAATGAATGAAGTTGTGTTGTTTAGAGTAAACAAAAGATTGTCTTTTCATGCGTGCCTTAAATGTTAAGGCATGTGCATGATTGTTTAGAAAGCAGAGGTGCCTAGAACTGTATGAATTTTGGTGTGCATTTAACATCCACTTTAATCCAACTTACAAAAAGAAGACTACAACACAATTGGAACCTTACGAAGAGCACTACTCGCTAACAGGAAATTGTCAGAAGATGACAATTGTAGGAGTGTGGTGGAAAAGCAGTAGGAACAGAGATGGTGTTGTGGACAGTGGAAGTGGGGGTGGAGGTGAAGGTGTTGTATTGTAAGTGCATTCCAAATGACACTGACATACATTATTCATTTGAATGTGAAACTACTGTATGACAACACCCTCAGAGTGGCAGACATGGTGCATGTTGCATGTAGCCAAGCCCTACTCTGCTCTACTCTGTGTGCTGACATTCCTATTCTCTATTCTCTAGTCTATTTCTACTCAAAATGTACAAATGTGGTAGCGTTCAGCTGGTAGGATATGGTCCTCATGGGTTCTTTGCCTAGGGACCACATGTTCTGATGATGTGACTGTGTAAATCCACTGTTAGTTTAGACTCTGGACAGAACAAGACGAAGGGAACCAAAAAAAAAAAAAAAAACAAAGAAAAAGAAAAGAAGAAAAAAACTTTAACCAACTCTCCACGGAGAGGAGGGGAAGATAGGCGTAAGGACGGCACACTCAAGGCAGTAGGGAGAAAGACAGAGATGAATTATAGTGAGGGCATCTAAGGAGAGGCAGTTTTGGAAATGCCTGCAAGACAGGCTTGTTGGGAGTAAATGAATGTGAGCTCGGAGCACACACTCATATTGAGCTGAAAAGTGACTCTGGATGCATGATCTCATTGTGTGCTTGATCAATTGATGGATTGGCCACCCAGGGACAGATTCCCCCGTTAGACTGAAGGTTAACCAGCATGCTGTGTCTTATCACTCACTCTGGCCGCGATGGCACGCTCCACACATTAAACACACACAAGGACACTCACTGAGCTCATTTACCAGCGCAGGACACACCAGTGGGGCCAATGGCCAAAGCTGGAATTGGCTCCCCTTGGGGCAAACCCTGCTAATTCCCCTTCCTAATCAATGGCAGGTAATGCAACAGAGCATCAGTCTAGTGGAGGGGCAGTGCCGCGGGCACAGATTAAATCTGGAGAAGAGCTGAGGCTCCAGACTCAGATAACTGCTGGCCTGCTATTATAAGTTGTAAACAGTGGCTAGATGCCAGTATTGAATGCCCCTCAGGGTTTGGCCATTATGCAGACAAGCTATGAAGAACTGTTTAGGCTGGATCAGCTACTTAATGAAAGAGGAGCAGCCAGTCCAGATTTTTTTTTTATATACTTCACATGGAAAAAGCATTGTTTCCATTTTTTTTGTGCCCTGAGCATGTTGAGGCAGCAGTGAAATCAGTGTCTGACAATTAGTCACCTAACTGGTCGTTCAGTTAATTCCTTAACCCACAATTGTGGGTCCATGTCATTTTGGATAAAAGTGTGTGCTAAATATTAGCTTTAGATTTGAAGGAGCTATATTTGCAGTACTTTTATGTTAAAAAAATGACTGAGAAACAGCAACAGAAAGTGAAGAAACAACTATTTTGTATGATGCTATGTGAAATTATGTTAGCCATGTTTTTCGGTACCATGTTGATCAGATGTCTTCTAATGCTAGCAAGCTAATCAAATGGTGTCGACCTGGCTTTCCAGTGATATCACATTCTTCCACATGTGGCTGCCTTAATGCAAAGCAAGTGAATGTAAAGCTATGTTCAAAACAATTCAAAATGCCGACAAATACACATCAAATAGTAGTTTTAACTTTTAATTCTTTATTTCATGTTTCAGCTGCAGGATGAAGGTTATACCTGAGTGTTCATATCCTTATCATGTTTGGTTCGAGATGAGATCAGCTTGGAAATTCTTCATCTGTAATTACCAGGCAAGTTTTATCAGTATTGCTGCCTTCATTCACAAGAGGCTGGGAATGTGTGTCTACAGATTTCCTAAGGGCAGAAATCCATGACATAAGTATTGACATGACTGTTATTTCAAATCAAGGCTCAAAATCTAATGTGCAGTCCACTTCTTAGTAGTGGAGTTGAGTAAACATCCTCTTCAGAGAGGTTTGGATTTCATCCACGTCTTTTTAGGCCTCAGGGAAGCAATATTTACTTATTGCAGTTATTTTTATTTCCCTCACTGAAGCGTAAGCTTTGAAGTAGGGAGGGTGTTTTTGCAAAGGAGCAAAGCACATCAGTGGAGAGAGAAAGGCAGTTTTTAAAAGTAAATATTTATATAAAATATTTGGCCTGAATGCAGACAGGAAATCAAGTGGTGAAGGGAGACGGGCTGAAATGTGGAAAGCGGTGGGGTGAGATGTGGAGGGCGTGGAGGGCAGTGGGGTGAAGTGAGGAGCGTGGGTGGGGTGTGTGTGGAAGGTGGTGGGGGTGAAATGTGGAGGGAGATGTGGAGGTGTGACGGGGGGTGAGATGTGGAGAAGGTAGGGTGAGACTGGGAAGTGGGTGCAGTGAGATAACCACACCGATATTGAACCTGGGTTCCTCTGGGGAGGTGGACTTGCATGTGACAAGGGCATCAACAGGGTTAAAAACATTTGGACTTGGACTTTTCAAGGCTTGTGTGGATGGGAAGAGTTAATGTTACTGTTGTTGGTGGGGTGAAGTGCCTGAGAGCATGGCCAACTCAGACATCCATATTCCCTCAGAGTTAACCTGTATTGATTGTGTGGTTGTGGTTGGCTCAATATTTAAGAGCATTCTGTTCTCTTGGGCTGTGTGGGACAGTGCAGGTATAGCCAGTGTGTCATATAAATGATATTGACTCAGATAAACTCAGACTCCTGACCCCTCTGAAGACTGACCTGCAGGCAGAGAAAGACTGAGCAGGTCGTTGCACACTTTACCCCCCAAAAATACACAACTTTCCTTTTTGCCTCTATTGAGATGACGATTGCAGGACCGAGAGATAAAAGCTGGTCAGCAGGGGCGGTTTCTGATGTGGGTGACTTGGGCAGTTGCCCAGGGCGGCGTCTGCTACTACTTAATGGAATAAATAGCATATTTAACATTATCTTTAGGAAGCTGTGGTGTGGGTATGTTGTTGGAGGTTCAGGTATTAAATGAAACCAGACAACCAGGTGGTGCCACTTGCAACATACTTGCTCGAGAATATGGGGGTTAAATTCCAGATGCTGGAGGGAGTGTTCGCCCAGGGCACCAAAGAAGCTAGCACCACACCTGCAGGTCAGACTCGAACCTGGGTCCCCTTGGCAACCTGCCCCCCTGATATTTACATAGTGAGTGCATGCAAATGACACTGTAATGAACAGTTATTACTTCTACCACCTGCTTATGTTTCGGCTGTCTACAGAGCTCTATGGGTGAAGTAAAGAGCAACACTGTACTTCACTGAGTTTGCTACTAAAATGGGTTCGCTTTGAATCTTGATTATGGTAAACATGGATAAATTTAGCTAAACAGAGGAAGAGGAAGATATTGAGCCGAAGATAAGATAATAGATTGAGAAAAATGGAGCATGGAAAAGCTCAGTATTTGGTGGCCTAGAGTATTCATTCTGTTTACTTGAATGAGAAATCAATGGCACTTCTAAAGACATGTGGGCTTGACTGACACCCTCGCATTTGTGCTGGTGTTTTTACGCAGCTGGAGAATCAATAACAAGTGCAGTTGGATGCATTTATCAGCACTATATGGGCGATTAAGTCAGTTTTTATATAATCACTTTTACTCAGCTGTAGGCCTGTCTTGAAAAGCCAAAAAGATTGTAAACAAGCATACATGAATTCACATCTCTATTTAAAACACTTCTCTACACAGAATTGTGCACTATAAAGAATGTGTCCGGTGAGAGGCCCCTTTTAAAGTCTTTCATGTTTACCATGCAGCCTTCTATAGGTTGTGTTTGTTTAGCGTGTTTGTATACGAATCCAATGCATTCTACTGGGTTTTACTAGTTTTCAAAGGTGTTGTACAAAAACACAGTTGTGACTTCATCAGATTGCATCAGTCTCTTTCATTCTGCGTGTGCCATCAGTGGTTACCATGACGGCAGTCCCTCACCCAGCGCTGTATGGCCCTGTCCTTATAAAAGGGGATGCTACAAATGGATATTTGTTGACAAAACTCACAAGAGAGACCTTCCTTTGTGGCTCATTTGTCTGGAAAGAGATGATTTGGTTTGTGTCAATGGCATAACAACCTTTAGACGGCTGCAGTTTTTCTTTTCTTGGAGGGTGGTGTTGGATTGATCTGTCTCACTGTTGTAGGCTTCTTTTCAGAGTTAGGTTCTTTTGATGGCTCCACAGACGCCTCTGTGTTTTACTTCAAAACTCTTTCTGGCTTTCTCTTTGACTCTTTCTGTGTGTGTGTGTGTGTGTGTGTGCTTGTGTGCATGTTTGTGTGTGTGTGTGTGTGTGTGGATTGGTGATGGTGAGAGACTCAGACAGCGAGAGAGAGAGACAGACAGACAGATGAACCTAGACAGACAGAGAGAGAGAAAGAGAGAGAGAGAGAGAGAGGAATGATATGTGTTGCACAGTGCATATGGAATGAAGGTACTTCATTCATGTCATTTTTAAGAATCAGTCTTGGATCAGTGTTAGGACTGTGAGCAAAACTCTGTAGGTCCTTAATGCCACTTTGATATGCAAATCTTCCCATTGCTTGTGCTGCTGTACATCATCAATGCCCCCTGAGTCATCAGCAGCTCGTCTCCATCCATCCTCTCACTGCTGCTCTCATTGCTCCTCTACCACATAATTTTCCTTTGGGCCTCCAGGAGCTCCTATACTCCATGTGCTTCTGGTTTTGGTCTCCTCTGTGTGTGTTTGGTCTGTTTCATGTCCCTTTGTGTTCTTTTGGAAGATCTCATGTCATCTTGTGCCTCCAGTTGGTGCTTTGGGGTTTCAATGGCTCTGGGTATGGATATGACTCATATTATGTTTTTTCTTTGTGCTGTGGGCAGAGCTTATATGGTCCTAGGATTAATCTTTTGATGGTAAAAGCAGAGCGAGAGGTGCAAATGTTTGTTAAGTCCCATGTTCTATTTTTGAAAGGGGGAGGGGGAGAAATCCCCCTTTATGCAGACCAGAGTTGAGCCCCCATACACTGATACAGATCATTGAAAAGTTTATATTGTGATGTTATGTGACTCTCCGTCTTATACAGACCAGAACTATTCACGTCTGCTTCCATTGTAACGTATTATGTTGTTCTATCTTGGTCAGTATTCAATGGTCATATCATTCTTGGAAGTTTTTTCACGGTTCTTTCAAGTTTTTTGTGGTTCACACATGCTACTGTCTGTGAGCTGAGTCTGTCTATGCCTGTGCACTCTGTCTGTCTGACTGTCTGTCTGTCTATGAGCTGAGCTGTGTCTGTCTGTCTGCCTGTGAATTGGGCTGTGTGTCTGCCTCTGTCTTTCTGTAAGATGAACTATGTCTGTGAGTTGAGTTATATTGTGTCTGCTGTCTGTCTCTGTGAGTTTGTCTGCCTGTGAACAGCGCTAGGTCTATCTGCCTGCTTGCTGTCTACCTGTGAGCTGTGCTGTGTCTGTCTGTCTGTCTGTCTGTGAGCTGTGATGTGTCTGTCTGTCTGTCTGAGGCATAGGTCAACCAATATCACTTCTAGGCAGAGATTCTGACTTCAGCAGTAGTCCTGTATTTGGTCTTCAGCGTAGGAAAAAAGCCTTGATTGGTATTCCTTAAGCACCTCCACAGGGTTATAGGAGGATAGTATCAGGTGAACCCAACCCTCACTAACTCAATATTAGATTTATTGATTCCCAGGAAGGAGTAATGTGATGTCAATATCCTGCCACTGTACATGCATAGCATTTTGAAGAGATCACCTAGAGATTTTTTAAATTAGCTGAAGGGTCCTTGAGATGTAGAGGTAAGTGGTCTGTCTGGCTTAAGTTGTGAATAAAACATAAATCTGACGCAAGTAAAAGGTGTCTTTCAAAAAATAATCATAATATGCTGTAACAAAGGCTTGCATCTTGCATCTTGCAATCTGCATGAAAGTTTGTGTGTGTGTGTGTGTATGTGTGTGTGTACACATGCAGAATATTTATTTTATGAAATATTACTTTTCCGCAGAATAAATATCCCTCCCCTCAAAGTGTACTGTGTACTGTGTGATACCTCGGCCTGGAGCTTCACTGAAAACAACTACTTGCACACAGCCCAACAAACTCAGCCCCCATTTTGTCATGTGTGGCTGTGGTAGCATGAGAAGGCTGGTGTTGGAGGTTACCATTTGGCTGCATAATAGCATGTTTACCCTCCAGATGTCCATTGACTCCCCCTGCACTGGAATTATCTCATCCACGCAAGCCATTCAAGCCAAGGCCAGTGCAACACTGTGTGTGTGTGTGTGTGTGTGTGTGTTTGTAACAGAGACAAAAAATAATAATTTGCAAGCCCATAAATGTTTCTGATCGGCATAACACAAAACTTTTAAAATTTTAACCACAGGAATCTTGTGAAATATTATAACAGGCATTAAACCAACAGAGGTTGATCAATAACAGTTCAATATTAGTCTGAGACTCCCATCACGCAGGATAGGCCTGCCAGATTGCAAGGTAGATTCTTCAGTGATTTTATCACATTACATTTTTTATTAAGAGGAAGGAAAAGAAGCAGAAGAAAGCCAAGATGTTAAAAGAACAGAGTTCTTCATTTGGCTTGGCTTGGCTGACGTTTGCTTTGTTATTGATTTGTCCCTCATACTGCTGCAGCAACACGTTTAAAAATCGTTGTGTGAAGAATGTGTTTGCAAATGATGTTTTTACAGTGCACATAAATAACTAATACATCCACTCTCACAATGTAACTGTGACGCCATATTTCAGTGTCTTCATGTGCCACTGAAAACTTTAATCTCACAAAAGGTCTGTGCTGGGTGGCAGGGAGGTCACTAAATTATATCGTAGTGTTCCGCACGTTTTCCGTTTCTCAGCCCACTATGCATCAGCATTGACACTCTCCTTTTTTTTTTTTTCTTTTCATTTGGCAGGGGGACTTTTTGGCTAATAATCATGAACTTAACAAAGGCCATGGAAGAACCTGTGGATTTGAATCATGGGGCAGAAAGACAATAATTTTTTACTCGTGCTACATTTGGGAGAGCAGGCGTATGGTCCCAGCAGGCATTTGAGCTGTTGAGTGCTCGCCTAGTTGTTATTCAGGTGAAGTTTCTGTGGGAAGGTAAATATGTAGTCCACTGGGATGAAAAAGACTTTTTTTTTCAAGCTAGAATTTGAATTAAGTGGAACAGAACTGGCTTTGCCTCTTCAGTACTCTGAGAGGAGTCTATCATAATTTAGCACAAAACATTTCCAAAACACAAAATGCAACATAAAAACATTTTTAGCTGCAGAAATCTTGTGAATATATTGTTTTTACAGCGACTTACACCAGGCTAATGGCTGAAATTCATATCTAAGGCCACACTTGGCTTTTATTACAGGCAGCTCTAAAGACGACTACGGTTTCATTCAAAAAGGGTCCAGAACAAAACAGTGCTTCTGCTGGGCTTTTAATTTTCTCAGCCCTAATTCTCTTTGGGTGATAATTGACAGCCTGCGCTTGTTTTTCCAGTGGCCGGTAATTTCCTCAGTCAGATCAGAGGTCGCCTGAGGGACAGTGGAGCGTTCAGAGCCATAGAATCAGATAGAGACTCTGAGGTGTTGACATCGTATAGCACCTGTTTGTTTTCCCCGCACCATGAGTACCCCAACACATGGTCATATACAGCATGTTCAAGCACGACTAGCTCAGTTTTTCAGGCACTTGTCTATATGCTTTCATTGGAACACAGAGGAAAATGTCACACATACACACACACACACACACACACACACACACACACACACACATACACATTCACTTCACATGTGCTCATTATACACTTGTCACATGCTGTCATCACACACTCCCCACAATTATTCACCACACACACACATTCTCTCTCCTCACTCTCTCTCTCTCTCTGATGCACACACACACACACACACACACACACACACACACACACACACACACACACACTCATACACACACACACACACACACACAGAGTGCATCATTGTTTACTCATCAGTCCAGCAGAGATGGAAGAGGATGCCCATACTAATGTAATACACAGGAGCACAAACACTCAGTGTAACTTATCACTCCTGTCAGTGCCCACACAAGTGGTCGTTTGTATAAGCACTGATGATGCATCGGCCCTGTCTTCAGCATCTCACAATCTCACTGAGTTCACAAATAACCCAGCATGGGTTAGGAGCATTACGTGTTTGACCAGAGCCTTGTGAGTAGGCTTCTTCTTGTACACTGAAGTCTGAAACAATAATGCAGGAGTTTGCACTGCGGCTGACAAAATCAGAAATAATGTTTCTGATCGGCATAACACAAGACTTTTAAAATTTTAACCACAGGAATCTTGTGAAATATTATAACAGGCATTAAACCAACAGAGGTTGATCAATAACAGTTCAATATTAGTCTGAGACTCCCATCACGCAGGATAGGCCTGCCAGATTGCGATTAACACACAGTCAGACAGGATACCTGCACACTTTTATAGTCAGTGAGTAAAACAGCTGCTAACAGATTTACACCATGAGAAAAAATGAAGCTCTCTGTCTCTCCTTACTATCTGCAGTTAGAAAGAATTCTCTATAGCTCAGCTGCACGCATACAGACAATGTTTCTCTCAACGCTTCTGTCTCACCTACTGAAAGGATCCTGCATCTTTCATCCCCCCCTTTACAGAGGTGTTCACGTCTCATAAGTTTCTCATTCATGCAGGAGGGAGGCAGATTCTCAAAGAAGGAAGCTCCCACAGTGCTATAGGCTAGGACACAGAAGAAGAACATCTTATGGCAGCTCTCACTGACAGACAGTTAGGTAGTGTTTGTGTGCTTCAGACGTGGACATGACTTGTCAAACTGAAGGTGAAGCTGGCAAAGGGGTGCAAGATTGTGTGTTTTGTGTACATACTGGGGGTAGCCTTATTGAGCCTTCTCTCTCTCTCTCTCTTCACTCCATCTCTCACTCACATCTCTATATCTTCAGAGGAAATATCTAACAGGGAGGCGACACTGGATGCGTTAAGTCAAAGACGTATGTGGCATAACTTTTACTTTCCATTATAATCAATGGAACTGGCTATACCAGACAAGGCAGTGCATCAAACATTATAAAAACAATTCCCAGTCTTTTCAATGTAACTTAACACTTCCGTAACACATGCGGTGTAGCCCTAGGGTAACAGAGTTGATAAAATTGCTTCAGTTGTGGATAGCATTACAGTAAATGCTAGGAAAAAGAATCATATTTCTAGAAAAGAACTCAAGAATCTGGAGGAATTCCACATACCTTGATTACGTAAAACATCAGGTTCCAAACTAAAAGAAAATGGCTCAAGGCCTCTAGGAGGCACAGTTCTCTGTAAAAGAGCTGCCGCTAACTCACAGCAAATGAACTACAGCCTCTATTACAGCCTCTCTCTCTCTCTCTCTCTCTCTCTCTCTCTATGTATATATATATGTGTGTGTGTGTGTGTGTGTGTATGTGTGTTTCCGCCATGAGCTCTGTATTGGCCTTTGAAAAGTCAAACTTTAACTTAGTAAAAGCAATTATTTTGATGCAATTTAAAAACAAGTCAAACTTCAAACAAACCCTTGTGCATTTGGGATCTTATCAGCCTGTAATCGAATATCTAGGTGTTGCACTGAAAATGCGAATCAAAAAATGTACAACCAAAATGACATTGCATATGCTGAATAGAGGAAATCTTCCTTGGAGCGAAACAGTATTTGTAGGTTTAGTCTAATTAGACAGAAAGGAATTAATTTGTTTGTGTTCTCCAGAAAAAAAGATACCAGGAAGCCACCGATTATGCCATGTAATCCACAGCAGAGATAGTCACGCATCCTTGGCCCTTCTGGACACCACACAGGGGAACAGGGTCTTCTGTCTGACCTGTATAAATAAGCCGTCCTCACTGGGGAAGAAGGCTGCAAATTGCATGGCTCATTATCAGCAGGAGATGAGTGAAAGTCTGCTTGCATGTTACAGCGTGTGTGTGTGTGTGTGTGTGTGTGTGTGTGTGTGTGTGTGTGTGTGTGTGTGTGTGCATGTGCGTGTGCGTGTGCATGAGAGAGAGAGAGAGAGAGAGAGACAGAGAGAGAGATTTCTTTTTTTGACAGAGACACATTTAATTTCTACCCTTATTTTTGTTTCTCCTCAGACAGATATTATATCTGTATTGTCTAGTCAGCTTTGGCAACACTACCACACTGATACATGTCAATAAAGCTCTGTTGAATTTCAATTTCAAATTCAATTTGAGAGACAGAGATGGACAGAGAGATAGAAAGAGTTTCAGGAAGAGATGCTTTTACTTGTGACTGTCCTACACCACTGCTTTGATGCAGCACAGTCCATAAATGTTTCTGGTCTGCTGACGCCCTGCTGTGGTGCAGGGTGGTGGTAGTGTAGTGGTTAGGGAACCTGGCTAGCATGCAAGCAGCCTGAAAAGTTGTGGGTTTGAATCCCAGCTGCCACTGTTGTGCCCTTGAGCAAGGCACTTCAGTTGCTCTAGGGGAGACTGGCCCTGAACACTTGAAGAGTTATAATTTGCTGTGGATAAAAGCGTCTGCTAAATGCGTAAACGTGTTTGTTTTTTCCATGAGGCTGGACTGTCCACACACTCACTGCATTATATATATATATATATATATATATATATATATATATATATATATATATATATATATATATATATATATATATATATATATATATATATATATATATATGTATGTACCAGTATACAGTATACTGTATGGTTAATGTTAATGATAACTAGTCCTTGATCTCTGGTTGTCAGAAAGAAAAGGAGAGACAGAGTCCTGCTTCTCATTACATTATGACGATCCATCTGTGATGAGGACCAGATCCGGGCATGTGTAAAACCCTGATTGGGGATCTGCCACACAAACCTACTCTCCTCTGTGCAGGTCTGTGATAATGATGCACAGTTAGAAGAGGAGGAGGAGGAGGAGGAGGAGGAGGAGAGAGACGGTTGCTGCTGTAGCCGCTGCTGTCGCTGCTGCTCAGAATATGATTCATGGTGACTCACTAGGCTGAATCAGACAACACAAACTGATCAGCTCGCTTTGTAAACACACATGCAGTCGTCTCGGTTTAGTATTCTTTTAGGTATAAACTGCTCTGCATTTTCATTTGCAAAAATAGAGGAAGATCAGTAGATCACCCACACAGCTTCATGCCCTCTGTCTGCCATCTGTTTTTGAAAGCAATGTTGGCCACCCACAGTGACTCAAAGCACACAACGATGCAATCAGACACAAAACAAAGCTAGCTGAACATGAAGCCTTTCAGTGGTATTCATCCAATGTCATTAAACATTAAACCTTTTTGTGTTGGTTTAATTGTCTATGCTGGTAGATCAGGAATGAATGTACTTGAAGAGCCACTCAGGCTTTCTCACAAGGGAAGGGTATGTGAAGTAATGCACACACACACACACACACACACACACACACACACACACACACACACACACACACACACACACACACACTTTGGCTTTGTTGATACTGGATATATGTTATATTTTATAAAGGTTATATGATTAATATATCATCAGAAGAATGTGAGCTCTAGAAATCTGCAAAGTTGATTCTTTTATCATCTTTCATCTTTCATCACTGTTCTCTGTACTTTATGACTCAGTCTCCACAGAAAGTTTTCGGTTTGTTCAGGCTTTCAATTTCATCAACTCAGCATTTGAGCTACGACCTTTGTAGATTCATAATGTCACAATTTTCCTTAAAAAAAACCCTCTCTAGAAGCCCTGTTTGAATCCTAGGAGACCTTAAAAACTTCAGCTATGGCCAAAAAATCAGCTATGGCCTTGTAGTCTAATTGATCTGCCTTATGAAGCACATAGTGAATCCCAGACACACACACACACACACACACACACACACACACCTACATACATACACGCATGCACATGCACGCACGCACACGCACACACATATACACACATACACACACACACACACACACACACACACACCAAAGTGGGCTGTGCCCTCTGCAATTGGCTAATTAGACGAGATGCATCATAATGATGTTGTGAATGTTCCTTTATAGTCAGTACAACTGATTTCTGAATCTGTCTCCCTGCTTCATTCTTTCTTTTTGAGATCAATACTTTTACTGACTAGAAAAGCATAAAAGAACCAAAGTAAATCTAAACTCATAAAATCATATTTTGGAAAAGCAAATCAACAAAAATCACCTCAGACACTGTATTTTGTAATAAAGTTTATAATAGGCAAGGCTTGGCTTAACTGATTCTGCCTTTAGAATGTTCTAGTAATACAATGTACCTCACTATTTGTCCTTCAACCTCTCCCATGGCTGCTCTCTTCTGTCACTCTCTTTCTTCTTATTATCTTTCCTCTTTTTCCTGCATTCTTATCATCTTTTCCTCTCCTTTTTACACTCCTCCTCTTCCCTCTCTCCCTGCTCCTCCTGTCCTGTATTAGCCTAGGTGTCTCTCTCTCTCCCTTTCTCTCTCTTTTTTCTCTCTCTCTCAACTTAGTTCAATTCAAAAGCACTTTTTGGCATGGCAAATAGTTAGAAATTTGTATTGCTAAAGCAGTTGTTACATACATAGGACATACAGGTATAAAACAACAAAATTACAGACAAGTAAGAAAATATAAGTAAAATCCTGTAGTATGAACGATAATTACTGGGAAACAGCAATGTGACTTGTGTTTTGGTATAGGTTGTCATTTTAAATAGAGAATGGTGAGGGTGCATGTGTGTTTCTGTGTGTAGGAAAGGGTACATCTGTGTGTGTGTGTGTGTGTGTGTGTGTGTGTGTGTGTGTGTGTGTGTGTGTGTGTGTTTGTGTGTGTGCGTGTGAGGATATGTACAACTATAAGGTCATTCACTGTCCCTCAGTTGCTGGCAGTCAAGGATGTACTGGGCAGCTCTAATACAGCTGGACTTGTCTTATGGAATTCAGTCATAAGATCAGGATTTTTCTTAAAAATTTGGGAAGTATAATTTGCAGATTGCTTGAAATGTATTGGATTCTGTTCAGAAATGGAGTTTAGTTTCAACAACAACTGCTTGCAAAGATGTTCCACTTTTGGCAGCCAGGCTGCCTTGTGTCTGCCAGTTTCTATGGCTAAGCAGTGTTGGTTAAGCACAGAGTCTGTATTTTGTCAATTTGTTTCTCAAATTAGTTTCCTTAATTTTAGTCAGGTAATTTAGTCAGGTAATAAGTGTATACTCTGTGTTTCATACTATGAAAATCTACCAAGCAGGCAAATATTTTTGTTGTGTTTTGATTGACATATTTATTAATTAGGGCCTGTAGGGTGAAAATGTGGTCTGAAATTCTACAGTGGTAAAAATCCTATTTGACTTCTATTCAAGGTATCGTGCTTGATAAGGAAGATTAAGATTCTGCTATTTAACATGCTACAAAATAACTTCCCCAGGCTACTGCTTACACAGATGCCTATTAAGTTACTGAGGTCCAAATCGTCTCCACTCTTAATGAGGTGTAATTAATCCTTTATTCCAGATTTCAGGGAAGTATCCAACACTCAGAACAAAGTTAAACAGTTTTTAAATAGCCAAACAAAGACTGACGCTTGTGTTCTTTAGCATTTCATTAAGGATGCCCACTTGCCTTTTTTGGATTTTTTTGCCTTTTTCTGTCTATTCGGCTCCTGTAATTGGGTAGTCTACTCGGTACTGATGGTGATCTCCATATCAATCATTTTACTATAAATGTTGGTTTGTTCTGGGGTCATTTTTTTCCATACAGATTTTTGAAGTGGCTTTTCCATATCACTCCGTTTTGTAAGGCAAGTTCCCCATGTGTCTTTTTCTTTGTATCTTACTCTATCTCTCTTTGCTCCCCCTGTCCTGTGGTGGTCTTGGTCTCCCTGTCTCTCTCTCTCTCTCTGCTCCCTCTGTCCTGTAGTGGTCTTGGTCTCTCTGTATCTGTATCTGTATCTCTCTCTCTCTCTCTCTTTGCTCCCCCTGTCCTGTAGTGGTCTTGGTCTCTCTGTATCTCTCTCTCTCTCTTTACTCCCTCTGTCCTGTGCTGGTCTTGGTCTCTCTCTCTCTGTATCTCTCTCTCTCTCTCTCTCCTGTGCTGGTCCAGTCCTGCTGGTGTTGATCTCTTGGCTTGCTAGTAGAGTCCTGAATTCCAATGCTTTGCCTGCTCTGTGTTCTGAATGCTCAAGCAGCTCGCCTGTGGAACAAGCTCATCACTGTAATGAGATCTTCTCGTTTCCCCTCTTCCTTCCTTCCTTTATTCCTTTCTCCCCCCCTCTCTCTCTCTCCGTCTCTTTGTGTAGTTCTGCTCATTTGAAGTGGGCACTCCTCTTTTCCTGCTTTAATACTCTCTCTCTCTCCCTGTTGTCAGACTCACACAGATTCACACAGATATTGAACATGAAGTGTGAATCACAGTAGGATCTGAGTATTAGTAAACAGCATCAGTTGCTGAAGGTAAACAACTGTAGAGATTCCCAGATGATCAATACACACACACACACACACACACACACACACACACACACACATACACAAACAAACAAAGAGAGAGAGAGAGAGAGAGTGTATTTTATCCTCAAGGGCTTTCTTTACCAAACTAGGTGATTTTTTGATATGTCAGGTGCCTCTATTGTAAAACATTTAGTTTAGTGAATGAGAGGTGGCATTCACATATAGGCTCATTATTACGGACGTGAACAGAATGCAGAGTGGTGTGTTTCCGGTAGTGATAAGGTCTGGGCATAGTTGGCCTGTTTAAGTCCCCAGTCTGCACTGAGCCTCACACAGATGAATAATGAGGATTCTCATAGTTTAGCCCTGTTAACCTCGTCCATGTGTGTTAATCCCAGACAAATCCTCCCTGTTCTGGCCTGTCTGCTAATGGAAGCAGCGAAACAGCCAAGAAAAAGTGCCTCTGACTTGCACTGTCTCCACGCCCGCCTTTCAGAGAGGATCATAAAGGATTAGTGTTCCTGAATAGCCCTCCTTTCTTCTGATATCAAACAGGAAACACTGATAGAAGAGAGGCCAGAGATTATGCTCGAGAGAGGGGCTGGCATCCTGTTTGTGTGTATGTGTGTGTGTGTGAGAGAGAGATCAGGGAGCACACTCCCCTAGTAGTAGCTGTAAACAGGGGGACAAAAACTTCCTATGATGCTTAGCAAACAGTCAGATCTGAGGTACAGTAGTACATGGCTTCAACACTAAACATACACACATACACACACACACACACACACACACATATACACACACACACAAAGAGAGTAATCATACTTTTGGCTGGGGCTGACATCCCGAGGGTGAAGGAACATCCTCTGACTGGGATTAACCCTGTCTCTGGCTGCTTACTGGGGCCCTTCTGCTTTGTGGAGTCAGAATGCAAATGGCAAATGCATTATAAGCTACCCTTCTTTAATATTACACTAAACGTATGTAATGCTATGTCTTGTGTAGCACTCCTTCAGTGCAACACTAAACTGATGTGATGCAAATGCCTTGTGTAGCACTCCTTCAGTGCAACACTAAACTGATGTAATGCAAATGCCTTATTTGATATATATATATATATGTGAATAATTGGAATGGCTAAAATAGAAAAAGACATAGCTAACACATTGATGCATTCCCCACCAAAAATTCCCCCAAATATCCAATCACAGATGCAGGGATAATGTAGCCTGGTGCACCAAACACTTTCACATTGTGTTACTTTCACATTGTGTGTGCAAAGCGTATGGAATCCTTCAATTGCTGTACTTTTCCTTTCCTGTGGACAGATACTTTCTGTGAACTTTAAAAATATTGGTCATGCTGGAGCGGATTGCCTAGCCAAAAATTCTAAGCTAACGGAGAGAAAGCTAAGCTAAGCTAATGGAGAGATCCCTGACTGTGCTGTAGTGAAAAGTGATATTGAGGTGACTCAAGCTTGGCTAGAGATAACAATAAATGGTTTACATTCCACATGTACGTGCAACAGTATACTGGCGTTTCCGAATCGCATGCCCGATATATGTCAATTCGAACATGCAACGGTGACTCACATGGCATATTTTTTATGAATCACAAAAAAAAAAAATAAAATAAAATAAAAAATAATGTGACACCATAATGTCCTGGTTAGACAGGAGTGATGGACGGAAACCCTGTATAAATTACCTAGTTAGATAAAGGATGGAGTGCCTGCCTGCAGTCTCTAGGTGGTGGGTAGACATGCAGTAGTTAAATGGGGTAGACCTGCATTAGATGGCTTAGATGGAGGTGGGGGATCAGCTGTAGTTAGGCAGATCTGTTATGTGAGCTAGAGGGATGTGTGTGTGTGTGTGTGTGTGTGTGTGTGTGTGTGTGTGGTGATAGGGATAGAGGAGGCAAGAGTTTGATTCTTCTGCCATATCAGATTGACGTCCTTTTGGCATCTGTGGCCTAGTTAGATCAGGTTGATGGCCTGGAGTCTGTAGTAAGTTATTAAGGTTGAGGGTGTTGATAGAGGAGTCAGACTGCACACACACACACACACACACACACATAGATGCAGAGTACTGACCACACACACACACACACACAAACACACAGAGGCGTGTGAGAGTGCTGCAGTGGATGACCTGCTGTGTGTGCGTGGCCCTGCTGGCCTTCTGTCAGTCATGTCCATGTGGTCAGACAGCTGACGGGGTGGAACAGGCCTGCCTGTCTGGACACTACAGCTCATCCACAGCACTGGAAAATCCTCCCTGGGCTCACAGACACAAGATCTGCTGCACCAGCCTGAAGCTGCTCTCTCTGCTTAGCTTCAGTTAATGCGGGAATTCTTTCATGCTCATTACTACCCCTCCCCCATGTAATTGTTTAAGTCAGAGCACAGTCTATTTTACATAGGCTTCACTCCATCTCTCACCTCACCTGTGTCATGGTCTATGGTCTATGGTACACACACACACAAGCAAGAGTCTCGTGTTTGTCTTTGTGTGTGTGTGTGTGTCTGTGTGTGTGTGTGCCATGCCAGCAAGCAAGAGAGTCTCTGTGTCTGTGTGTGTGTGTTTGTGTGAGATGCTTTCTGCCAGTGTTGATTAGAGCATAATGGCTGTAAACTGTGAAAAGGAATCTGAATGGTGAGAGCGTACTGTGAGCCAGGGTTGCCAGGTTTGGGGGATTGATTCTCCTCACATATGTCTCTTTGATGGCCTGTGTCTCTGTTTATTAAAGCCTCACTGAAAAAGATGCCAGCATTGGCGAGAATCCTCCATGCATCTCTGCTGCTCTGGCAACACCCTCCAGCCTGGATGAAGGCAGGATGATGTCAGCGGACATTTGATTTTCACACTGGGAATATGCAGATGGAGGAATTAAGTACAGTTGAAATTAATTAGTTCTCTCCATTCAAGTGCAGGTTTAGCATGACTGAGTAGAAATTAAAATCAGGACGGCGCAGGGCAGAGGGAATTAATTGGATGCTGCATGAGAAAACTCTCATGTCTCCCTGAGGTAGACACACACAAGCACACGCACACAAACACAAACACAGATAGCTGAATATGTAAAAGGTTGTACAGTAAAAGTTCTACTCCTCAGTTGCTTCTAAAAGGCTGTTTGAATGCTGTCTCTAATGGTTACCTATGATCAAACCACATACAATTAAAGGCTGTTCTCAAGTAGGTCAAAAGCAATGCCACTTGTGCCATTTTATGGGTAATGACTTCAGAGAACAGCCAAATGCCATCTTACAAAGGTCATTGAGGGAAGCAATGCTAAGACGTAACTTTCCATCAGGCTTCTGGAGACACACACACACAGCTGGTTCAACCTACACACTCTATTGGCATTCAGTTTTTTTTAATGTCCTCTGATGGGCCTTCAGAAAAACATTATAAATCCATTGAATTCTTCACAAACAGCCTAGTCCATTAGGATTCCCCTGTGTGTGTGTGTGTGTGTGTGTGTGTGTGTGTGTGTGTGTTCTGTGCTACCACACCATGTAGACAGTGCTTGCAATTGCATGCATTCAGATTATGACCTTTTGGCCAATTTGCTCTTTTTCAAAACTGACAAGTATTTCCTTGAGCTAAAGTAGCCTATGCAACATTTCCTTGTGCCAGACATGGAGGTTCACAAAGAGGTGAAACCCATCTGAATAAAATAAGACTTACCTTGCAAAGCAACATCAACTTGCCCAGCCATAATCAGAGCATTGTGTAAAACTTCAAAAACTAAACATAATAAAGACTTTGTTGTTTTTTTTTTTATAGAATATGACACATTCCCTGGCCCTCTGCTGATATTACTATGGAGCTGGCTCCTGGTGTCTGTGGGAAGGGTTTGGGGTCAGGAGTGTGTGATGATCTCTCTGATCTGACAGAGCTGATCTAAATCTGACAGTGTTGAGTAGGGACCACAGGGAAGACAGACGAAGTGGAAACGCTCCGGCTTATGTTTACTGTCTTAAACTCACCCGGGAGGTGGCTGGGATCTGATAGCTTGTGTGTGTGTGTGTGTGTGTGTGTGTGTGTGTGTATGTGTGTGTGTATCTGCGTTATCCACTGAGATTTACTACACACTGTATAAGACCTTACTGAGATTATAACCTTTTGTTTTTACCACAGTTTGACATGCTTCCTGCGAGCCAGACCTCTGGTGTTTGCCACTGATCTAAGCTCTCATCCATATTGCTGCTTTCTAGGAGGATTTCTAGAAATAATAATGTCTTGAATGATAAGTGTTGCTAAGCAGATGCTTGACTGGTTAATATGCCTCCTGCTGTGCCCCCATTCAGGACTGATAGCCCAGTCATATTGGCGTAATGTCATACAGATTTGCTTTAAAAAGGCTGATGTTAATGTCGCTGTTTAGTCTCACAAGCTTCTGATGTGCAAAATCACCCTGATATGAAATGAATACATGAAAAAGCATGTCAACGTGATGCCATAGAAGCTAAGCTAAGTGTCTGTAGAGGCACCCAACAGTGAAATTATTGAAAGGCGTCTCGCATAGAATAAGGCATGACGAATATGGCCATGACATGCCGCTTATCAAAAGCCTTCCTGTTAGCATTCCATATCAATAACCCAGCAAGCTACCTAAGGGCATTTGTATGCATTCTATGATTAGCCCTGAGCGTGTGTGTGTGTGTGTGTGTGTGTGTGTTAGTGTGTGTGTACGTGTACTGCCAGAAACCACTGAGTCATCGCAAATGAGCTCATCCACTATTCATATTAGCTCATTAGCCATAATCACCGCTATTCCCACTAAAGCCAAGCACAGGAGCTGCTTGCGCCAACAATAGCAATCAGCAGCACTGTTAGCTGAGGCGTGGAAGAATGGGAGGGTATCTCCCAGTGTTATACAGCAGGTGTGCAGGTGTATGCTGCTATGGGGTGCAATGAAGTGTGTGTGTGCTTGTGTGTGTATAGCTGATATAATGAATGTGTTGGGATGGTTTGTGCGTGTATGTGTGTGCATGTAGGTGTGTGTGCTGGTATGAGGGCTGTTGAAGGGAGTGCCACTGTGACACTGTGTGTGTGTGTTTTATTAGCCCTTACCTGTTAGCTGTTAGCCATTACCTTGTTGCCAGTGCTGCTGTTCACTGAGCTACACACACACAGACACACACACACACAGTCACACATGGCAGTCTCATGCTGATTCGACTGGAGCTTAGCTCAGATCCCATCCACACAATTTCCTGAACAGAACTCTGGAGACACAGCATGCTAAACACTTCTATGGTAAAGTTTGTGTGTGTGTGTGTGCATGCATGTTTACCACCAACAAGTATAATAATAATAATAAGGGATCAATGAATCAAGGTCTTTGACAGAGCTTGTAAAAAGACAAAAGGTAATTGAAAGGTGTCTAGCAAATGCTGACAAACTGGTGTTTGGCAAGGCAAAGCACCAAAAGTCTGCTATCAATTTAGCAAATCATAACTGAGAAATTAGCATGTTCAAATACCCCTCTCCTTTTAATGATGTGACCTTCAGTAAAGCCTGATAGGTTGGCTGAATTATCTGTGTGAAGCTACTCAATATAGGCTAGTGAACTGTGAAAAGAACTGAACGGCATGAGGAGTCTCTGAAAGCCCATGTCCAGGCTGGGTTTGTGTGTGCCTCTAATACCTGCCATGGTCTTTTAGCCATGTACTATTCTGTGAAGAGAGTCTGAAAGGCAATATTTTTCTTTCTTTCTTTCGTTGTGCAACTTCCTTATATTTTCCACCATGTTGTTTTTTTCCATTCTGATAGCAAGTGTAATCAAGTGAGTTTAAGCGCTGCATAGATGTGCTTTGATCAGGCACATCTCTTCCAGCAGAAGCGTCTCTTTGAGGGAGTACTATTAAATGGCTCTCCTATCACTCCACCAGCTCCAGGGTCTTTTGCTTAGCCAAGGCAGCCTCCTCCAGGAAGCCATGCCTGCAGGAAAGCTTTAGCCACTGGCACTAGTGCTTCTCCAAATGTTTGATTGCTAATGCTCATGTTTTTCTTTCTGGTCTCTCCTAAACTATGTGTCGTATTGCCCATTTCGCTCTGGAGCTGCTGGGGAGAAAGTGTGGGCTGGGGATGAATAATTTAATACGTCAAGCTTTCCAGAGCTCCTATTAATGACTGACAGTCAGCAGGTCTTTACATTCACACATGTTTCATTCATGTGGCTTGGGGTGAGGTTTGCCTTCAGTAAGATGTTTTGCTTTACAAATACATCACAACACCCTGGGAATCAGTTTAGTATTTTTCCATCCCATAAAATGAAGTCAATTGTAAAGATTGCCTGGTGAATCATGTACAGAGAACCCTACTAAAACTAAACTGTATTTTAATTCAGTCTCATCATCCATTATTATAGCAACACCTGCTTGTGTTCACAACCTTTAAAATAGTTAACAGGAACGTTTGAGCTTTTAAGATGTAATTGAGACCCTGTCTGCACTAATCTAGCCTTTAAAATTGAGTCTTTGTGGAGTGATAATTAGTTTGGTGCTCATTAAAATGTGCTGCTCTCCCCTACTGTGCAGTCGGCAAAAAAAAAAAAAAAAAAAAGGTGCTTATCTCCATCATGTAAAGTCAAACAGTGGAAGAATCAGAAAAGTCAAATAACAAAGACCTGGATTAGTCTGACACACATGACAAAATGCAATTTGACCTCAGTTGATCTCATATAACACATTCCAGTGTAACCTGAGTGGTTCTCATACAGTATAACTGTCTTCAAGAGTCCATTGTAACCTGACTGGTTCTCATATGACTGCCTTCCAGAGGGTACATCCAAAATTTGTCATCCTAACTTCCTTCCATCATTTCCTCTGAGCCCCCTCTCCCATGAAGGAATAATGGGAGGATGGAGGAATCAGGGACAAACAGATATGAGAAATGAAATGTGCTAGATGACAGAACAGCATCATCTCTTAAACAACCGACCAAATATAGGCCATAATAGTCATCGAAGCAGTATTGTGCATTATAATGCAATGCATAATAAATCATAAGACAATATAAGACAAGATCTGTTTACTTTTGCAAATCCTATCTATATACCTATATCCACTGTAGAGAATATTAACCTATAAAACTCAGTAATAACCTGTTAAAAACAATATTTCTTGTTAGCTCCATTTAGCTTGTTTTGATCGCAAATCACTATGGACTTGTTTTATTGGATGCTGTTGTGAGAATGAGAGGTGATTTTTTACCTTTCTGACTCTCCAGTTAGGCCAGTTGTCACACATTTCTGTTGAACAAGCTTCCGCCATCTCCCTGCAAAGCATGCATCTGTGCCTCCTCACTTAACGGACCTTTCTCCTCCGTCTTCATTCCTCTCTACTCTCCTTAGCAGTTAAACAAATGAGACATCCTTGATGACACTGAGCCCTGAACGATTTCTGGTGCACTAGGATGGAGGACAGAGGACTGAGGTCCGAGGAAGCATATTAAGAACCACCGACAGTCAAGAGTAACCTGATTCTCATACCTGCATAACAGAGTTCAGTGTAACCTGAATGAGTGACACACCTGAAGGACAGAGTCAAGTGTCATGTACGTGTCAAAGATAGAGTTCAGTGTTACTTAAATAAGTCTTATGCACCTGTAAGAGAGTGCAATGAGATTCATGTACCTCTCAGACGGATAGTGACCTATAGGCCTATAGGTGTGCCTTAGACAGTGTTACCTGACTAAGGCACACCTATAGGCCAAAGAGCTATGCTACCTGAATGAGTCTGACAAAACAGAATGAGTCTAACACACCTGTAGGGCAGAATTAAATGTTGCCTGAATGAGTCTGACACACCTGAATAAGTCTGACACACTTGTAGGACAGAGTCATGTTACCTGAATGAGTCTGACACACCTGAGTAAGTCTAACGCACCTGTGAGGCAGAGGGCAGTGTTTCCTGAATAAGTCTGACACACCTGAATGAGTCTAAGCCACCTATGTAGGACGGAGGCTCCAGAGGTCTTTAGTCTTTCAGCGGGGGGGTCTGCTGTTTGTGGGGTTTAACAGAGAGGATGAAATGCGTGATTACAGGAGATGAGGAGCCGCTGTTTGATCAAAGCTACAATTATGGTCAGAGATGTTCACTACAGCAGCAGTAGGAGTCCGCTGCTCAGGCTGGTGATTCATCTTTCAGGCTTTGCCCAATGCTCTGAAGCGATGAATCTGTGGATGCTCTAGTCAGAGAGAGAGGAGAGTGGAAGAAAGAGGCAGTAGACTATTCCAGTCATGTACATAGGCTACAGCAGCCTTGAATCTGAGGGAATTAAATTCACCTTTAGGCTTGAAGACTGGACTGATCTATGTGGATTTTTTTTAGAGATGGTAAAGCCATTTGTTAAGAAATAGTCAAGTTGTGTAACTGGGAAGCTGATCTGGTTCTCTTCCCTCCCTCCATGTAGTATGTGTGTGTACGTGTGTGTGTGTGTATGTGTGTGTGTGTGTGTGTGTGTGTGTGTGTGTGTGTGTGTGTAACTGATACCTGGCTCAACAGTACAGTCAAGTGTGATAGTGAGACATGATTCTAGTAAGAGGATGACCAGCCCAGTACACCTCAGAGTGGAGTTCACCTGGGTCTCTGCGTCTCTGTCTTTCTGTTTTTCTTCTCTCTGAGCTATACAGTGGAGAGTACAACATAAGTCAGAGTGGAGAGTTAAAAAGAAGAGGGTTTTCAGATTGGAGTTTGTGCACTTGTCTGGACATTAGGACCCTGAGGGTCCTATGAGGTGTGTGGTGCGAATGTTTAATTGCCGTGGCAGCTGAGGGAAGGATGAGGTGTGAAGCGAGTGCAGAGGGCCTCTCAGTGCTCCCTATATCTCCACAGCAATGGAGCTGAGTGACAGACTGACTGCAGCAGACACCTGGCAGGGACGCTCACTTCCTGTGACACCTGCAGATTCACTTCATCAAGTGGCCCTAGAGTCTGGAGCCCTGCCAGCCTCGAGGCTTCAGGCAAACCACACCTCACACACACACACACACTCACATACACACCCCTCAGAACACCACATACACGCACGCACACACACACACACACACACACACACACACACACACACACACACACACACACACACACACACACACACATCTCAGAGCACCAGCGCCCACTGACTTCTTCAGACTGCTCTGACTCAGATAGACTTCTCACCTTGGTCACTATCAATAAAGCACCAGTCCATCATCACTAAAGCCTGCGACCATCTCTCAGAGAAATAATGACTGCAGTCCTCTTCACCCACAAGTTGGCATCATTTCTCCGGATGCCAGGGGGCTCCTCAGGTTGGCATAAGTTCTCTGGATGCCAGGGGGCTTCTCAGCTTGGCATCATTTCTCTGGGTGCCAGAGGGCATCTCTGATAGGCTCAGTTCCATGCTGGCGGCGTGGCTCTCTGTCTCTAAACCGTGTTGTTGTGTGGAGCTGCTCCTCTCTCCTCCATCCTCTCCCTCTAACCTCTGCTTCTCTGACATCCCTTGATCCTTCACCTTTCACCACATCTCTCTTTTCTCTCTCTCTATTCACTCACTCCCTTACTCTCGCCCCCCTCCTCTCTACTGTCACTCCATACCTGTCCACCTTTCAGCTCTTTTCCCCTTCTGCCTCTCTGTTCACTTAATTCTTTTCTCTTTTTCTTCTTCCTCCATCTCCCCTCTTCTATCACTCCTTACCTATCTTCCTCCCTTCCCATCCCTCCTCTCATTCCTCACCTCTTCTCACCACCTCTCCTTCTTGTGTGTGTGTATGAAAGACAGGCAGAGAGCAGGGACTAGAGGTCCAGAGAGTAATTAGACAGAGCCACTTTCTGTGCCACCCTTCCCTCCCTGTGCCCCTCATCCTGCTGTGTGTGTGTGTGTGTGTGTGTGTGTGTGTGTGTGTGTGTGTGTGTGTGTGTGTGTGCGTCTACATCAAAGCCCAGAAAGCAAAGTGCAGTTCATTAGGGGCACTAATCAGCAGCATCACACACAGGGAGGAGACCCCTAATAGCATTACACAACACACACTACACCAATGAATCCTGCACACACATGCGCGGGCGCACACACACACACACACACACACACACACAATCACACACACACAGACTACCTTTCTCTATCTTATGTGTGTGTGTGTGTGTATGTGTGTGTGTGTGTGTGTGTGAAAGAGAGAGAGAGAGCCTGTGTGTGTCTGTGTGGAATTATATTATTATATATATATATATATTATTTTTGCTGTGACAATATGTGTGTATGTTACAAAAGGGACAGATGGAAAGAGAGAGAGTGTGTGTTAAATGGTGGCGAGAGTGGTAGAGAGAGAAAGAGTGTGTGTGTGTGTGTGTGTGTGTGTGTATGAGGCAGAGAGCAGGGACTAGAGGTCCAGAGAGTAATTAGACAGAGCCACTGAAGGAGACATAGACATCAAGCTCCTGTGCCAGGCTCTAATTGTGTGTGTGTGTGTGTGTGTATGCGTGTATATATGTGTGTGTGTGTGCAGTATGTGCAGTATGTATGTGTGTGTGTGGTGTGTATGTGTGTGTGTGGTGTGTATGTGTGTGTGTGGTATGTATGTGTGTACATGCTGCAGTCTCCATGCACCCATCCCTAGGGTTTACTTCTTAAGCCCAATCAAAGGCAGCACATCTCATCTCATCTCTCTATGTAATGGTTGTTATTTCTCCCTAAATTGCACCCTAAATCATCTGAAGAGGCCCTCTTGTAATGCGCACATGCACAACAAGCTGCCAGACCCTGATGCAGAGCTGTTTCTCATTTCACTACTGCAGTTATTGCTTTTAATCTCTCTTAAGTCATCTTTAAGAGAGTGTTTATTTTTACGTGTAATCAGCAAGTGCTCTGGTCCTGTTAATACTAATTATTCATGAGGGGGGGAAGGGACCCTCTTCACCAGACTGAGTCATCATCAGTCAACTGCATACACAGCTTAATACTCTGATCTTGTTCCCTTTGACAGCACCTAGCATCATCACACTCCAGTGTATCACATATATGCTGACGTAGGCTGAGGTACAGTCTGGCGCTTGCGTCAAAGACAATCTTGATCAAAATATTCTAATATTTTCCATTATAATTTGCATATATACAGTATATCTTAATCCTGTATATATAATTCATGGCTGAGCAATCCCCACCCCTGAAATCATGACTCCTCTGGGACCGCTGACATCAGTGTATATCTTAGCTTGCGGCTCTTAACGACGGCCATCATAAAATAACTGTAAGGAGATTGGCTCCTGTGCTGTCAGTGCGAAAGTGAATTCCCTCTGCACTCATTTCCATTATGATAAACAATAGCCACTGTGCTCCATTTCTAATGACACAGGGAGCAATGATTTATCTCATGGTGAACACACTCAGGAGAAGCCTGGGAGGGAATCCTGGATGAAATTTGTAATCCCAGTCCTATTCTCTGCCTCTCACCCTGTCTGGTTACTTTTTTATATAATGCTAAATACTCAAGAGTAACTTAATGAATCTCAGTAACATGATGAATAGTGACCCTATATTCCAACATACAGACCATAAAAGCAAAACAAAAATGAACCAACAGCGAAATATAAGTGGGGGGCGGGGATTGCTCTCCAACCTGGTTACATGGGCAAATAATCCAGTGTGGGGCGTTTGGGTAAAAGGCCTGCAGCGATTAAGACAAATCAGAGCTCTAAATGTGGAGGCGAGTGAGGAGGCAGGAAGTTAATGAGACGAGCCGTCACTCCAACATGCTTCTTCAGACCTCCTGGCTCTTTGCCAGAGACTAATTACTGGCAATGGTGAGCGCTGTGAAACAGCACAGGGCCTTGGTGTTAACGGCATCACTTCACAAGAAATATGGACACCATATTTAAGTGGGGCTGCGACCTTAATCAAGTTTCCAATCAGAGGAGCGGCGTTGATTACAGATGAGGAGAGCTGACTCTGTTAACAGCTAAACAAGAGGCACAGGAGGCTGCCTTCATTAGGCATCAGACAAGAACATGCTATTATTACTTCACAAGTGTGTTTTTTACCCTGTGTAATAGTGACTGGCATCTCCTGCGTCTCCAGCTCCAGCAGTTACCCTGACCTATGGTGAATGCATGAGGGCAAGAGGGAGAAAAAAGTTTCTGAGATGATGAGAGAGCAGCAAAGTGAGTGAACTCTGGAGAGGACAAGGAGAATTTCTCTCTGCTGGCCAGGGAGGAGAGAGGAGAAGAAAGGGGAGTTGCACTGAAAGCAGAGTAGGTCAGATTCATAGAGTTTCTGCGCTGGACTGAAGTTCTGAGTCGGACAGAGAGATGAATTAGTGAGGAAGAGGATGAGTCGAGAGGAGAAACGGATGATGTCAAAAGCATGGATTGAAGGATTTGATTCTGAGTTCTACTTGAGTCCCAGTTCTCGATTCCCACTTCTACTCCTGCTGAGATAATAGACAGAGGGATGAGTTAGTGAGCTGATCATGACGTTGCTAATGTGTGTAAATGAGATGAATGTGTGTGTGTGTGTGTGTGAGGTGAGGATATGTGAGATGCATGAGGGCCAGAGCATTATTCTCTTCCGTTAGCGCTAGCATTAGCGCTAATGCCCTAATTGTGGAAGACTGTGTAATTACAATGTCAGAGAGACTTCGGGCGACGGGCGCATCTCAGATGGATCGATGGAGTGTAATTGAGCCGCCGGTCGTTAACAGCATCTCAGACACATAGTCGTCCAGCCCACGTCCCAGTGGACTGGAGACCTCAGGTGGCCTTGGACCCCCACCCCCATCCCCCCTGAGTTTCATTTGCACTGGAGAGGAGGACGAGACGTGAGTGGAGAGAGAGAGGGAGGGGAGGATTGTAGAATGTGGGGAACTTCACAGGAGAGGAGTGGAAAAGACTGATGCAGATGAGGAGAGAGGAGAAGGAGGAGAGTGTTGAGGGATGAGGGGAAAACTACATTACTGTGTGTGTGTTGGGTGGGTGGGTGGTTGGGTATGTGCTTCAGAGAGGGGAGCAGAGGAGGCAAAAGAGGAGGAATGTGTGTGTGTTTTTGAGCTATGTGCTTCAGAGGGGAGAACAGAGGAGGTAAGAGAGGGGGTGTGAAGTGGGCTGTGTGATCAGTCATTAACAGATGGTGAGATGACTGAAGGAGCTGACTTCAACTCCAACCCCAACTGCGACTGAGGAGCCTGTGTCTCAGAGACAGACCCTTGGATTAGTCCCAACCCATCCTTCCCCCCCTATGCACACACACACACACACACATGCACACACACACACACACACACACACACACACACACACACACACACACACACACATGCACACACACACACACACACACACACACACACACATAGACACATGCACACACACATGGTAACAGCACAACCAGAACACATTGAGGAAGATTTCCCCAGGGTTGGCATTGGCAAGAGTTACACAGAGTTACTCAAACACACACACACACACTCAGACACAGATACACACACACACACACACACAAAACAACGCGAATACAAATATACACATAAGACAAACACGTACATGCATACACATTCACACACACACACATGTACACACACACACGCAGTTACAGAAATCAAGGATGATCTGCAGACACACACACACACACACACACACACACACTCACTCACTAATCTGAGCGTGTCGTGCCACAGCAGTGCTGGCTGTTGTGTTCAGACAGCATCTGGTTGAGGCAGAAGGCTCAGGAGAGCAGACTGGATACATTTATTTCCCAAACAGCAGCCCTGTATTTTCTTTCCCATATTTTGTCAGAGGAATCAATACAATGACATCACAGACTAGAGATTTAGGAGGACAACACAAAATACACTCTCCCTCCTCTTTAATCTTTAAATCTCTTTAAAAAGGACTCTACTGAACTCTACACAGTAAATACACTCCTCCCCCCTAATCTTGATCTCAGCACAGGACACTACTGAACTCTACACACCAAATACACCCACCCCCTCTTTAAGGACTCTACTGAACTCTACACATTAAATACACTCCTCCCCCCTAATCTTAAACTCAGTCCAGGACTCTACTGAACTTTACACACTAAATACACTCCCTCCTCTTTAATCTAAGCACAGGACTCTACTGAACTCAATACATTAAATACACTTCTCCTCCCACTCTATAATCTGAGTACAGGACTCTACCAAACTCTACACACTAAATACACTCCCTCCTCTTTAATCTAAGCACAGGACTCTACCAAACTCTACACACTAAATACACTCCCTCCTCTTTAATCTAAGCACAGGACTCTACTGAACTCTAAACACTAAATACACTCCTGCTCCTCTTTAATCTCAGCACAACTCAACTCAGCTTAACTCTCAACTGAACTCTGAACTCTCAACTCTAAATACACCCCCCCTACTTTAATCTTAAACTCAGCACAGGATTCTACAAAACTCTGAACACTGCGGCTATCTCAGTCCTCATGTGCTTGTAACGCCACTAAACTGTAAAGATGCACTTGGCAGAGTGGTGGGGAGGAGAGTCAATCCGCCAAGCCAATCTGCTTTCCTCCGTCTTGCATGATCTCTTTGGGCCCTGTAGGACTGGGTGGCCTTTGTATGGCCCTAAATAAGCTTTCTCACTCTCTCTCTCTCTCTCTCTCTCTCTCTCTCACTCACTCTCTCTCTCTCTCTCTCTCTCTCTCTCTCTCTCTCTCGAAGCACTCTCTGTGTCTCTGCAGCTGCTGTTTGAGCTGCTGTCTGTGTGTTTGTCTTTGTGGCTGTTGTGTGAGGAGCTGGGCCGTGCTGCAGTCTAGTTTGTTGTAGTGGGTATACTGTCTGTGATGGGTTTTCTGAAGCGCTGCCACAGCTACTGCTATGACAGTGTTGTGAGTATTGCAGCCTGTGTTTTACTGGGTACACGCAAACCCAACTTTTTAAGTGGTTAAATAGCATAGACTATTTTAGACTACAGCCCTGCTGCTGTGTGTGTGTGAGGGGCCCCGTGCTCTAATAGTGTGTGGAGGAGAGGGAGGATGGAGCTGCGGTGTGTGTGTGTGTGTCTGTGGCTGCTGCGTATGTGTGTGAGGGGTCCAGTGCTCTAATGGAGTGTGGAGGAGAGGGAGGACGGAGCTGCTGTTGACTTGCCTCCCCCTCACTGAGGGGCTGCAGTGCAGTGAAGCTCCAAACACACACCCAGATGCGGAACCAATCACACAATGGAGCAGCAATGGGAGCGGACGGACGGACGGCGCTTCTGAGAACCCAAGGAGCTTTTCTCTTGTCCGAGCCCAGAGAGCAGCGAACAGCTCCAATCCAGCTGGAATGACATTTAAATCAATTGACAAGAACAGGCAAGCCCTGGAGGATGGCAAAGGCTCCTGTGTTTGAGCTCTGTAGATAAGCTGGACACACACACACACTTAACACAGTGAAATCCTCTGAGTGGAGTGCGTCATCACTTTTCCCTGTCTGGGTGGCTATACACTATCGCCTGCAGCTCATCACTACACACACACACACAGACGCACACACACAACAGAATTTCCTAGTCTCTCATTAACATGGAGATGACTGAGTGGGCCTGAATGTGGAACTAATTTTAGCAGCAGGCCTATCAGAGAAATCCTCTCTCTCTCACTCACTCTCTCTCTCCCGCACACACACACACACACACACATGCACGCAAACACACTCTTTCATCACACACAGAGCTAGTTGAGTGTGGATGGCTCTGGAACTGAAGATCATGCTCTGGATCTGCTTTTGTGATAGTGAAAAGCTGCTCACCTCGACTGTCATTTTGAGTTATGTATTTTTTTTTTTTTAATGGGCATCTGAACACATGAAAATTTCTTTTTTCATTTTCATATCATATTGGTTATGTTGTTAAACTTTACAACACCAGTAGGGCTCCTGGTCAAAAATGACCCGGAACCCATCATAAATAGGCACATTCATACAGAAATTAGTGCGTTCGCAGTCTGTAGCCATATGTGTTTGCAGCATGAGCACATCTGTGTATTCACACCAGAAACACTCTCCCATGTGAACTGACTGCATGAGATCGGCTTCTGTTATGAGTGAAATGACCGTTATTTATTACATGTATATTTTAACATGAAATTGTATTTAGCTTTTATTAAAAACAACAACATGAACTTGTAATACTAGCTTGTGTGTGGCTGTGTGTGTGTGCGTGCGTGCGTGCATGTGTGTGTGTGTGTGTGCGCCTGTATACAGTACCTGTGTACTCAGATTAATGTTTTTATTTAATGTGAGGTTGTGATGAGTCAGATGTTTCATAAGCATCCCATTCCAGTGTAAATGATGTAACATGAACCAACAAGAACTGATGTGACAGTGAGAGTCGTACCTATTTGTGTGAGCGATTGCATGTGGCAGCTCAATTTTCATCTCAAGTTGAGACCCTGTCCACATCAGCATTTCATTTTCACCTCAGCAGTAAAAAGAGTTTCTAGTGCAGGACATCAGGCTTTCCTTATGGACAGACATCCTGAAATTGGCTTCTAAACCTATCGAGTAATCAGATAAATTTACTCTATTTTACATGTTCACATGGTGCCTCCACCTTTCAGATGTGTGAAAAACGATGGGTGTCTACATGATGCTGCTAGATGAGAAAAGATTGTGTATCCTACACAATGCTGCTGTATCTCCCAGATGAAGCCCTTGTATGTTCTCTGTTACCACAATAATCACATATCTGGCAATATTAAGGTAATAAACTAATAATCTGTTCCAAGGTGTTTACATGCGGTTTAAAACCTGATAACCGAATAAATGATTTGATAATTGTCAGTGGATTCCTTCATTCACCAGTATGTAGGCTAAAATAATGATATGAACCTGATTAAGGTGTATATGTATATGTCTTGAATAAATTGGAATACTGATCAAACCCTAGGTGTGTTTATTGGATTTCTCATCAACCGATAATGGCAGCAATCCAATAAAGAATAATGGTTTGTTCATTTTGCATGACCACTTGAGTAATCAGTTACAACTACAATAACCCAATAATGACTGTTTTTTTAGTGTGCCATATGACAGCTGGGCTTTGGTGATGGTGTGAGAGAAACTGCACAGCACAGGAATGCTATTATGTTGGCAAACAAAAAGCCTTGGGAAATCAACAACAGGTCCATCTGGCCAGTTAGCAAAGAAGGGTGGCAATGGCTAGAGGATCGTTTGTGTCACAGCCAACCGCAGAGAAGTATCACGGTGGCAACTCATTATCTTCTAAATACCAGCAGATTAATTACAATGACGAAGACAGATGGCTCATTACTGGATCACCAACATGGCTTCACTGTCAATGAGAAAAGACAAAAAAATTGACCTGAACAAAAAATTACAGGTAGTAACATACTGCAGAAAACAATCCTATTGGCATTATGTCAATACAAATAATTTATGTGTCCATGCATCCACTGAAGTAAGCATGCTAGTCAACTAGCATTGACCCAGCTTTTCTATCATGTAAATTTACAATTTGCTTAAAGACATACCAGGCAAGTCTTTGTTTTTTTTTTTTTATCTAAGGAGCTTCCCCGCTGGTTTTCTTTTGTAACACAAATTTATTCTACTCTCACAATACATGTGGATTTGCTTGCAAACCCAATAATAGGAACCAGTGATGATAATTTTTAATTTATTGAAATTTTTTAATTTTTAAATTATGTTGACTAACAGGGTAATAAACATAATTTTATTAGGCTCATTAGTCAAACAATTTAGGTTTTTTTGACATTGGGGTGCCGTTGTCATCTTGCATGTGCTATAAATTTGCAGAGAAGAAATAGATGGACCCATCCTATAATGAGCTATTTAATCAAAGTGACTAAGCTGGTTAATTAACCCAAAACAGCATACAATTCCCTGGTAAGCCTTTAAATACAAAGGGAATTAATGTAAAGATGCAACAGCTTTCATCTCTGGTGGGATATGGTTTTGGGGACAAAGCTGTTCTTGGAACAGCTGTGGCATACTGTACCTGTCATAAAATGTAGGACTATTATAAAACCTTGAAGACTTTTTGCTGACAGTATTATCTTGCATGCTTTATTTTTAAGTGCTTCTATAAAGGTCTCCTCCAAGCGACATTTAACAGTGAATTTACTGCTATTGGGCAGAAAGCTTAAAATCTCCAAATGAATGTAACAGTAACTGCTGTAGATCACACCCACACACGTAGGCCACAGCCAGCCTTTCTTCTGTGTCACTGTTTTACCACTCTGCTTTTCTATTCCTGTCTGTCTCACATATTTCACTTTGCTGTCAGGCTGTCTCTTGTTGTTGTTGTGGATGTTGTTATTTGTTGTCTGTTGTTGTGTCTTGTCCTCACCCCCCACCTTCCTGTGTCCCTCTGTCAGTGTGTGTGTCCCCTCCCACCAATCAATGATTTTAATCAGAGTTGCTGGATTTGGAGACAAGCTCCTTCATTAAAGGGGTCTATGGACTAAGGGCCTGCCTTCGTGACTCTGTGTGTGACGTGCAGAAAAAGGACTAGCAGAAAGACACACAGACACACAGGATATGACCTCATTGTTTCAATAAGAACCAACTTGCTGCATCATCGTTGACTTTATATGCTTTCTGCTGCTCACCAGAGAGAAAGACAGATGGGGTTGAGGTTGAGGTTGGGGGGGGTTGGCAGTGGTAGTTGATTTATTGAGCAGGGTAGACTGTATTGGTTTTGATGTTGCTGAACTTTTCCATAGAAGATTTATACAGCATTACAGTGAGGCCTATAGTTGGGATTTATAACCACTCTGACTTTCCCTGAACAGAGCAGCAGAGTCCTCACAAAGACAACCCTGCTTCAGAGAGTCTAAAGGCTATTCTAGAATTTTTACAGGGGTTGTAGAACAGAATAATGAGTATTAAGGTCAATTCAGACCAAAGATTCACAACTAGATGAGAGCATTTAAGACAGGTGTGAAGTCTCAGTTTCAAGCCATCTCTAAAGATTCAACATGTCAAATCACAGTTTCAAGGTTTTAGGACGTTTTTACCTCACAGCTTTTATGACACAATGTCAATTAATCAGTCCAGCAGAGATGTAAGGGCAGAGGTTTGGTCAATGGAGATAGAGAGAAATGTTTATTAGCTCCTTTTAATGAAACAGCAGTATCTGCTCAACTTCAGTCATAACGGATATGATTCATTAGTCAAAAAATTTTTTTTGGAGAGCCATAAACAGGGTAACTCTCTTTGCTAACTAGCCAGCTTGCTAGTTTATCTGGACTTTGTTCTGGAAACCCTGGTCCTGTAAGTTGCTGCATTTGTGTGAATGCTTCAGTTTTTAGACAGAACATCTCAGCAAGTAGCTCATCTAGTAGCTCATCGCAAATCTTTGGTTTGAACTTTAGTCTTTGTTCTCTGATGTTAAATAGAATATTTTCAAAACATAAATCAAACAAACATTAGCTCAAATATAACTTTACAAGCCCAGTTACCACCTTATGTACAGTATAGGCTGTCAATTGAAATAGTCTGTCAAAGCTAAATGACGATAATTAACACATATTAGTGGCTATTTCTGAGTTCAAGATTTACATTTTGAAGGAGAGTACAACCATGTTCCACATTCATGACTGTGGCATACACAACTTCTAATTCAACCAAGCCAAGGTTATAGTTTTCCATTCCATGAACTTAGACATAATGTTTAAAAATAATTGCTACTAGCAATACAAGGTCCTTTCCAGTCACCTTTAACACTATTTCTATTGCACTTTTTTCCTAATGGATATTATCTATATGGAGTGAAGAAGTAAATGCTACTACTCCTCCGACTGCTCCTGCTACTACTATAACTAGCGCCACTGCAGCTGTTGCTTTTGTGGTAATGTGAAAACAAAGCAAACACATTCTGCCCTAGTTCCTGCTAACAGGAGTCATCTCAGGGTTTGTCATTATTCTTGTTTATTTTCCCAAACAACAGAGCTACTGTCTACATACCACAGTCCAAATGGCAGACTTATTATTTGTTTTAGGAAAGAGTAGATTAATCTTTTTTATCCATAAACAGTTTAAAAACTAAGAGAGAAGACAGTGCAGGAAATGTTTTAATCATTTTTATTCCTGCTGTTTCATGTTGTTGTTTGCTGAAAGTGAATCCTAGTGGGAGACTGTGGAGTCTGGTGGCCCTTTAGGCACCTGTGTTAGTAAATAACGAGCATGGCTAACAATCAGTAGATTGCGTGAGTGCTGTTGGTGGGGCCCTCTCCTATGGCCTGTTTCCAATGCAGTCCCTCCATGAGTTGCTGTTAGTCTGATGATTGATGTAATGTGTTGCTAAGGTGTGATGGAGTCTTTTCTATGCAATCTGTAGGCCTTTGAGACATCCAAGACATCAAGAAGATCAAGAGGAAAAGATCCAAAAAGACAACAGATCTTAGACTTAGACAAGACTTCTTTGAGTTTCGGTAAGGCACACATCATTTACTTTTTACATTTACAAATAAATCGATCTCTTCGATCTTCGATTACTTGAGAAGACAAAATTTCAAGGATGATTTTCAACACAAAATCATTTCAACTTCCCAGTGTTTCTCCTAAAGTCCTGGAGGCACACTTCCAACACAGAAGTCTAGCATTGGATCTACACACGAAAGGTCAAGAGGGAAGCATCTGCTGTTAATCTGTCTGAAGATCGCTGACAATCCAGAGCCACAACATCTAAGGCTATCGGAGGCGAAGAGGGACACAATCCACTCTAATGTGTTTATCTTCCATCAGGACTGACCTCCTTGGACGCAGGTGACTTCTGGACTCACTCTCTGGTAATAGTGGAGAATAACTGCAGAAGTAAAAGCTCTGAAAGTGAATCAATATACAGCAGACCATTTCTGCCCATGACCACTGAATTATAACTGAATCACAGTCATTATATGAAATATCTCTTCATGCTTAGCATGAAAAAGCTATAATGCTGAATTAAACTGGTATTTACAGTAATAGAACACTTAATACCAAGCTTGTCAGAATTTGCCTTTTAGAATATATTTAGTGGTTGTAAACACTGGCTGGTTGACACGAGAGGCTGACAGGTCATTTCACTGACAACAAATTAGCAGTTTGTTCAAAGAACATATTTATTTGGAGTCATAACATTTTGATGTGACAGCAAAGACATGTTTAGGGTCTCTACAGTCTTCAAGTTATCTGTATTCCTTGCAGTGTAGTCTAGTGGCCCATAGATTTCCCAAGAGAAACTGGCAAGTGAATTTGATGCAGCAGTGCTTGTAGGAGAGAGATCAAGTGGGGTTACTTCTGTGTTGATTTTTAACTTCAGATGTGACAAGTGGTAGAAGCTGAACTAAGCATCAATATCTGGGGAAATATCTAGTTAGTTGTTTGTGCAGCGCAATGAAAGTAATTTATGTCCCAAGTGATCTGTTTTGAAAACAAACAAACAAACATACAAAAAAACAAAAACAAGTTAAGGTCAAATACATAGAAATGGGAGACAAATCAGGTCTAGACACATCAGTACTAAAAAGAAAGGGCAAGAATTGATTGATGTTGACTTAGAAACAATGATGCACACATTATCACAGTGTGTTCAGAGTTCAAACTAGATAAAGTTGAGGAAAACATGATCTTGAAGTACGACATCAAGCACGAAGACACGCATGTGGAAGACACGGCAGCAAATAAGGGCCAGAAATAAACTGAAGAGGTGAACAGGTCAGAAACAGACAGGTGCTTACATGACGAACAAAACAAAGTGGAAATGTTAAAAGATCAGGAGAGAACACAAGAAGCACTGTGGGAAGAGGTCCAATGACTCAGGCTTGACCAAGAGAAGTTTTCAGTGCTGAAGACAGAGGGAAAGGCAGAAGGGTAAGTTGACTGAGGTTAAAGATGCTGGGAGAGGACTAAGAGCAGACTGATGCAGGTGCTGAGTGATCAGTTGCCAGACTGGCAAAGCACAGTAGGCCCAAGAGCTCCCCCTATC
The DNA here is from genome assembly GCA_027481765.1 of Tenualosa thibaudeaui. Classification (NCBI taxonomy): domain Eukaryota; kingdom Metazoa; phylum Chordata; class Actinopteri; order Clupeiformes; family Clupeidae; genus Tenualosa; species Tenualosa thibaudeaui. The sequence goes on from JAIFZK010000008.1 coordinate 6,132,652, forward strand.
AGCCTGGAGGGCAACAATCCTAATATATAATAATATATATATATATAATAAACAGCTATAATGCACTATAAAAAGGTGTAGAATTAAAGACTAAAGATATGATAATGATATGATGACAACATGGATTATGGGGATAGCGCAATTAAGATTAGGATTACAATAATGATGAAAATGAAAAGGATGACTGACAAAAGGTTCTGCCGAGTAACATCAATATAAATGTAACCAACCCCAGTGTTGAGTCCAGCAGGATGGAGAAAAGGCAAAGTGGGAAGGCTCAGTGGGAAGTGCTACTGGTTGCAGGTTCTTCCCAGTTTTCAGGAGAAAGCTAACTGTTAAGAGTCTCAGGGTGGAGAAGACTTTTCTTTGCCTTTGTGAAGATCTTGTTACTGCTGTTGTTGTTTATTGGTTTGGGTTTGAGGTTTAGGTTTTCTGTCCCTTACTCAGTTTTCCAGAATCTGTGGCAACTGTCTTTACTCTGAATAATTGGGATGATTAAAGCCAGATTAATATTTGAGAAAACTTGAGAAACAGAGGTGAAAATGAATGGATGAATCATAAACAATTTTTTGTATATTTCAAAAAATGCCATATTATGCCATTGCTTTTTATGTGTGCCATGCTCAACAAGGAAGCTGGGCATGTGTGGGGGATGAGGTGACTTTCTTTGCATGTTCAGTTCTATTTATGTGTAATGATGGAAGTAGAAGGACCAATTAAATGAATTCTGCATAATTTTTTTATTCTTTATGCATTTAAAGATAACCTTATAATACAGTTTAGAGCTCGTTGTTCATATGTTTCACTATATGTAAACAATTAAGGATTGCTTGCTGTGAAACCTACCTATAGTGTAGTGTCTCTATTCAAAGTAATGCAAACCAACAACAGTATACACCCCCACCACCACACATACAGCTCAGGAGGCATCAAAAATGAGAATATGAGTCTACAAAGTGTGTGTATGTGTGTTTGTGTGTGTGTGTGATGAACTAGTGTAGACGGGCACTTGAGTAAATTGATCGCTTCATGAAACGGGTGTCTGCTACATGGCTCGGATATGGAGTGACATCAGCTGAATGCTGAAACTCCTGTCTGCCTAATCTCCTTTCTTGACAGTCATCAAGCCCCTTTAGACCTCCTGAGAGAGAGAAAGAGAGAGAGAGGACGGGAGAGAGTGGCACAGTGAGAGAAAGATAGAAAGACAGAGATCTATTCAAGGGCTGGGGTGGTAGGGCAAGAGGACTGGTTTCTCCTCACTTGGCCACTTCAATGGTGATTGCAGTACCTGGTGTGAGGGAGGCTGAGAAACACACACACACACACAGGCTGTGATTTCAAGCAGTGTGTGTGTGTGTGTGTGTGTGTGTGTGTGTGTATGTGTGTGTGAAAAGGGGTGAGGGGATATTTGTATCATGTTGTGAGGAACCTGATGTGTCCTTACTGACTGCTCTGGTGTGTGTGACTGAGATCAGGTCACTCTCCTCTCTTCCTCTCTCCTACTCTCTCTCTACTCTCCTGCTCTTCTCACCTCATCTGCTCTCTCTTTCTCTCTCTCTCTCCCTCCCTCTCTCATCTGCTCTCCCTCCCCCTCCTTTTCTCCCCTCATCTGCTCTCTCTCTCTCTCACTCTCTCGCTTCTCTCTGCTATCCTCCACTCTTCTCCTCTCATCTGCTCTCTGTGTCTCATGCTGCTGCTGCTTTGATGTTCCCCTCAGACAGGAAGGTGAAACTCAGATTTATTCATGAAAGAGTCGAAGTGCCCCCACGCACACAAGGACAGGCACGCTGTCATTCCAGTCCAGGCTCTCTCTCTTTCTGTGTGTGTGTGTGTGTGTTTGTGTGTGTGTGTGTGTGTGTGTGTGTGTGTGTGTGAGTGTGTTTGGGTGAGAGAGCAAGATCAGAGGAAAGTAAAATTGAATGAGTATGTGTGTGTGTTTGTGTGTCTGTGTGAGTTGTATGTACATGAGTCATAAATGTGATCAGAAGAAATTGAAGCTGACTTGATGTGTGTGTGTGTGTGCGTGTGCGTGTGCGTGTGCGTGTGTGTGTGTGTGTGATAGCATCTCAGTGCAGAGGTAAGGATGGGTCATTAGTTGTTGACTCTCCTGTCAGCTGAGTGAGACAGATTACCCAGAGTCCTTCACTCCACTTTTATAGATCAAGTCATCAGCATCTCCTTCTCATTAACCTTCATTTGTTTGGAATCATTATCATCACTTACATGCTCAGATGATATCAGCACTGGTCATCTGCTCATTAGACTCCTCACATCCTGGGAAACATAGCACCCATCAGGAGTGACACACACAGACACACACATGAACTCATACGCAGAGAGACAGTCTTGCAGACACATTTGTGGCCACATTCACACACACACACACACACACACACACATGATTGTTATCTTTCTTTTATTATCTATCATCTTTCTTTCCTACTTTCTCTCTTGGTGCACACACAGGTACACAGCCTGCATTGGTGTATGACGACAGAAATAAAAATGCAGGATAGTTTATATTCCAGGCCTATCCTGTTTGATTCTGAGAACATCTGAGCCTGACATGTTTACTGGTTGTGTCTCCAACTCACACACACTCTCTCTCTCTCACTATTTCTTTCTGTCTCTCTCTCTCAGACACACACACACACACACAAGCACACACACAGTTCAGGCTGTTCTACTTATGCACTCTTATTCATTCATGTGCCTCTAATCCCACCCTCATATGAATTACACAGCTTATTGCGGCCCTACGTCACATTAATGGCTGCTTAATGAGGCCTGTTTCAGTGGGCAGATGAGTGTTAAACAGAAGCTCTCTGACAGAGGGGCCAGTCCACCGTCTTGTTTTTTATTACCCAAATAAGCCACCTCATCATGATGCACATCTCAGCCACAGAGACGGTGCTGGGTTTGTGTGTTTTGTGTGAGACTGAGTGTGTCTGTGTGTGTGTGTAAGAGAGAGAGAGTGAGAACAGGTGTGTGTGTGTGTGTGTGTGTGTGTGTATGTTGGCATGTGTATGTGTGTGTGTCTGTGTGTGTGCAAGCATGTGTGCTTGTGTATGCTTGTTTTTATTACCTAAATAAGCCAGCTCATGACGGCACGCCTGACTGGCAATAGCGCTGCCTGTGGGCTGCAGGGGCTGGTAGTGTGCTGCAGGGAGGTTGTTCACGGAGCAGTCACTGAGGTGTGGGTGTGTGTGTGTGTGTGTGTGTAACGCAGAGAGACAAAGAGAGAGATTGTGTGTGTGCTCATTAACAGAGGTGGGTGAGACATGCAAGACAGAAATGTTTTCAGTGTTTCATGTGACCTATACAGTCATTCTGTGTGACAGCCACAGATTTTTTTTTTTTTATGTGTGTGTGTGTGTGTGTGTGGCTGTCTGTCTGTATGTGTTCATCCAAAGTGACGTACAACATTACACAATGATGTTAGTCATTGTTTTTGACCCATTTGTGCATAAGGATGTGCAGTAAGTAGTGCTAGGCTAGTGCTGCTAAGCACCCACCTGCTCCGGCGGAGAATAGACTATAGTCTGCTGCGGAGAAAGAGCACCGCTGATGTAATTAAGGGTAATTAGGCTTGGTGACCAAAGTGCTGCTTTAAGTTAAGGGGAGGACTTGCCAAAGAGTTAATTAGGAGCAGTTCATATTTACTGATAATACAAATAATAGAGTTAAAGAATGAGCAGTCTCAAAACACAAGGTCCTGTATAAGGAATATTAGTGTCGAGTACAAACTTGTGTTACACTATATGCCAGTCAGTCTAGGAAGTGACAGGAAAAACAACAAAAAACATGCATGGGCATGGAATCAAGGCTGAGTTATTTTGGGCTAAGTGGATCAGGTTGTGATGCCAACTCGAGTATAAAAATCATTTGCCTTTTTGAGATTAATGATTCCTGCACAGCTTTTGACAGTCATCTCACCTGATCTGATGTTTTTGATATCTGACAATCAAGCTTCTGACAAACAAGACGTTTTTTTTTTTGTTGTTGTTGTTGTGTAGAGGAAATTATTTTTATCTATGCTTTATCTATTGCCTACATGTATAAGATGCCAATTACTTTCCACAGGCCTGACAGGTAATCATTACCTGTTCTCAGGTCAGCACCAGAGCTGGAACCCTGTCATTATGCAGTCAAAAGCTGCTCAGAAACAGCCCGAGCTCTCTCTCTCTCTCACTCTCTCTCTATCTGTGTGTGTGTGTGTCCACTCGAAAGCTGCTCAGGAACAGCCTGGAGCACTGGATGATGCTACTCGTGGATCCTTTTCACTGTGTGTGTGTTTGTGTTTATATATTTGACGACTGACTGACTAACTACCCTATAGGCATCAGTGGACAACTCCTCAGCTTGTACCCACTTTGATTCCAGTCTCATGCAGATAATACCAGGCATCAGAGACACTCTCCGTGTGTGTGTGTGTGTGTGTGTGTGTGTGTGTGTGTGTGTGTGTGTGTGTGTGCGTGCGCGTGTGTGTGTGTGTGTGTGTTGGGCAGTTGGGCTTTTGGAATGTAAGTGTGGGTTTGTGTGTGCACGTGTGTGTGTGAGAGAGGGAGAGCTGGAGACTCTTTCCCCATGACTGTAAAGATATTGCTGTTGGCCTTTTGGAATGAGTGTGGGTTTGTGTGTGTGTATGTGTGTGTGTGTGTGTGAGAGAGAGAGAGATAAGGGAGGTAGAGACTGTCCCCATGACTGCGCTGTCTGATTCAGGCCTAAATTATCTCATGACGGAGGCGTCAGCCACAGCAAGTCTGGGCAGAGAAATGTGTGGCAGGGAAAAAGTATGAGTTCATCAGAGGCCTGGCACGTTCAGCTGAGGAGCTGCAGCCCACTGCCAGACAGCTGGCTAACAAACAGACACACATACACATGCAAGCACATGCACACTTACACACAGATGCATGCACATGCACACACACACACACACACAGTTGGAAGAGTTGGAGGACAGTGTGTGTGAAGCCAGGCGTGTGCTGTTGAGAGCACAGAGAACACAGTGACAAGGAGGCATAAAATCAGACAGCATCAGTTAGTCAGTTAGAGCTGTTCAGTGCTGTTAGCATTCACCCATCATGAGCACACACACACAGAGACACACACACACACACACACACACACAGTTGCATCGAGTCAGTCAGCATCAGTTAGTGCTTTAGTGCTGTTAGCATTCACCCATCATGAGCACACACACAGACACACACACACACACACACACACACACACACACACACACACACACAGTGGCATGGAGTCAGACAGCATCAGTTAGCACTTAGTGCCGTTAGCATCCACCCATCATGAGCACACACACACACACACACAGTGGCATGGAGTCAAACAGCATCAGTTAGCACTTAGTGCCGTTAGCATCCACCCTTCATGAGCACACACACACACACACACACTCACACACACACACACAGACACTCACACACACACACACACACACACACACACAGTTGCATCGAGTCAGTCAGCATCAGTTAGTGCTTTAGTGCTGTTAGCATTCACCCATCATGAGCACACACACAGACACACACACACACACACACACACACACACACACACACACACACAGTGGCATGGAGTCAGACAGCATCAGTTAGCACTTAGTGCTGTTAGCATCTACCCATCATGAGCACACACACACACACACACAGTGGCATGGAGTCAAACAGCATCAGTTAGCACTTAGTGCCGTTAGCATCCACCCTTCATGAGCACACACACACACACACACACACACACACACACACACACACACACACACACACACACACACACACACACACACACACAGTTGCATTGAGTCAGTCAGCATCAGTTAGTGCTTTAGTGCTGTTAGCATTCACCCATCATGAGCACACATACAGAGACACACACACACACACACACACGCACACACAGTGGCATGGAGTCAGACAGCATCAGTTAGCACTTAGTGCCGTTAGCATCTACCCATCATGAGCACACACACACACACACACACAGTGGCATGGAGTCAAACAGCATCAGTTAGCACTTAGTGCCGTTAGCATCCACCCTTCATGAGCACACACACACACACACACACACACACACACTCAAACACACACACACAGTGGAATGGAGTCAGACATCATCAGTTAGGGATTTAGTGCTGTTAGCATCCACCCATCATGAGCACATGCACACACACACACAAACATACACAGTTTCATGGAGTTAGTCAGCATCAGTTAGCGCTGTAGCACTGTTAGCATCTGTGGTAGGGGAACTGGAGCAGAGATTATGTGAAATGGCAGAGTAAAGACCACTGCTGTGGGATGTTTAGCTGACACACACACAAACACACATACACACAAAGATTCATATTCCTGGGTGTAACAAGATATGTGTTGAGGCAGAGAATCAATGATGGGAGTGTTTATCCATGAATCCATATTCATCTGGGCTCTCTGGTGGTTCCACTGTCGGCTTGTCCTCCATAGCTAATGGATTTATTTACCCACATCAGCAAGTTCTTAAAGCTGCAAAGCCTGACGTTATTTCATAGTGCTCTGTCACTCTCCCTTTCCCTTGCTCTCTCTCTCTCTCTTTCTCTCACTCTACCTCGTTTATCCCTTCTCTTTCTCTCTCCCTCTCTTATGCCTTCTCTTTCTCTCTCTCTCTCTCTCTCTCTCTCTCACATACACACACACACACACAGAGAGAGACACACACACACACACAGACCAATTGTTAAATACAGTCATACAGTATGCTCCATTCTTCTTGTCTCCCTCTGTAGGTGAATGAGATTGTGTTTTTCATGCTGAAAATCAGCTTCAGCTGTGAGATGTCATTCTCCTCGTGGTTCCAGCTGATGGATATCTCATTTGCTCAGCTGCAGATGGGAAAGGCATAGCTGTTCTACCACCAAAGCTGTTCTTCATTAATGGACAGAACAAACACCTCATCAAGCATTGTGTCAAAGCCTGACTCTACTCTGGGTGAACCAGCAAATGTCATTTACAATGATTTAAACCTTTTTCCTCTTCCAACTCTCAAGAGTTCAATTTTTCTTCCTGAATCAGCTAGAGCAAATAAATGTCTTTAAATCATATGCTTCAGAGCTCTGCGATCTGTTATGTTATTTTATTAGAGGGTTTTATTTTGTTGTTGTTTTTTGTTTTTTTTTTGTTTTGTTTTGTTTTTTACAGAAGTTTGTTGTGAGATGACTAAATTAAAGGACAAGTACCTCTGCATGCTGGGATTTGTGTGTGTGTGTGTGTGTGTATTTGAAGAGCAGGCTTGTAATGAGAGCATGAACACCTCCATGTGTTGGGATTTGTTTACTGGGGTTTCTCACACCTTCACTATGTCCAGTGTTTTGTGTGTGCATGTACGTGTTTGTGCATGTGCGTGTTTGTGTGTGTGTATGTGTGTGCTTGCATGTGGTTGTGTGCGTGTGTGTGCCCTGCTTGATGAGTCAGACGTGTGCGTTCAGGCCTGCCTTTGCCTCTGTTTAGTGCCTGTTCCACATATCTATAAAAACACATTTATTCATGTGCTTGCACCTGTCATTTACATGTAAACAGAGGTTTCACTCATGGCTACTTTTGAAAATTCTGGCCAAAATGGAGATCTCTTAAAACTCCGGCTTCAGACACTAGGTGTAGATGAGTTTTAGCACTGTGACGATGGTCCCTCCTCAGGTTTCAGATCTCTGGTTTGCAATCAGTTTGTCTGATGTTTTTGACAGCCTTCCCCAGCTGTTTTTGAACATTGTGTACACAGAATTACATTTTCTAATGTAGGAGGAGAATATACCCATTTTCACAAATACCCAGGTGTGTGTAAGTAATGTCAGCTTAGGTATTTTGTAAGTATGGTGTGTGTGTGTATGTGCACGTGTGTGTATCGGTAAGGGGGTCTGTTTGGCCAGTACGCACATACATACTCACACATACGTTGTGTGTTCAAGGCGGCCTCTGCCTCTGGTCAGATTTGTCCCACCTGTCTGATGGTGGAGCTGCTTGTCTACACACACTCTCTCTCTCTCTCACACACACACACACAGGCCTCTGACGGTGTCTTGTTGGGAGACTCTAGTGGCAGGACTCTCCCTCACTGAGCTGAGCTGACAGCCAGCCTTCCTGCCAAAAATACTCACCGTTCTGCATTGGAGCCTCAGGGCTGATCTTGCATCAGTTTGTTTAACTGCACAGCAGACAAGCCCAACTAGCAAAATAATTGACATCATCAAGAGAGTCCCACAGTGATACTGCTGTTCAGGTCCCCACACAATTTGTATCATATATGCACTTTTCCTTTATGCAGTTATTCACATAAAATAATTTTATAATAATAAGTAATAAAAGTAGGCTATTATAGCCAGCAATAGAGTGTAATCAGGGTTGACCTCACGTTTTGCCAGGTGAACCACTGTGACACAAATGCTATCAACGCTCTCCTCTAGATCAATTGGCTGACCTCACTCAAAGTAGAGAGTACTTTAAATCCATTTCTGTTGTAGCTGATGGCAAAAAAGCAGGTTGTGAATACAAGAACACAAATTCTTCCCTCTTTGACAGTGAGGTCCGTATTTACTGGTTTCCTCTTTCTTTGAGAGCTCCTTGACCAAATACTGAGTGGATGGAGGACAGGTGAAACATCTTCACTCAAAAAAAGAAGGCCAGTTGCATACAACTTAGCACTTTGACTCCCATGATGAATCCCCTTGATGAATGAGAATCTTCACAGACACCAAATACTGAGGCACTTCAGGGGGCATAGTAATTTAATTCCACCAGTATTATTATTATTATTATTATTATTATTATTATTATTATTATTGTGAGGGTGTTTCACTGTTTCAGTATTATTTGCATCAAGCAAAGTATATGGTGAATGACTCCTTCAGCTTCCTGGGTGTTGTCCGGAGTGTCTATTTGCACCCCGGGTACAAATAGGCAATAGGGTAATAAATTATATTAATAATAATAATTAACTTTTTCACCCACAATAACAAACGCAAATTTGTGCATGCAAAAAAAAAGCGTGCATATTTCTGTCTTTGGAATAGGCAGGTTATGGCTGAATCCAAAAGCCTAACCCAACTGTAACCCCTAACCCTCAAGCCTGCGATTTTTTGCCTCTGGAGGTCCTCCTTCAGGTGCCATTAAAACAAAAACAAAAACAAAAACAACAACAACAACAACAACAACAAAAAAACAACATTGTAGATTCTCATCAATTCATGGATTTATTTGCAAACCAAAGAATAGAAACCAGCGATGGTCACTTTGGAAAAGTTATGTTGACTGGCAAGGTAATAAAGACAATTTCGGTTTGTTTTCACTGACCCTCATTTTCTTACTGCATGTGATTTTAACTGCGGTTAGCAGCACCAGACAGAGCTTTCATGTAACCATAATGAGCCATTTAACCATCAAAGGTAATCTTAACTTAGAAACTGTTGCCTTGAGTGCCTTTAACTGGCATGAATGAGCCATGATGTTGATTCATGCCAGTTCTTTGGGGTTTGAGGTGGGCACTGGCATTTGGACGAATTTCCATTGTCCAAATATCTGTCTCTTGTCTGAAGAAGATTTTTGAGCAACACTAAATCCATTTCACTGGTATCTGTCCCAGCTTTCACAACCAATTACCTCAATCTCAGGTTGAGCCTGATATGGATATCTAGCTGTCATGTCCCTCTGGACTTGGGATGTATTGAATTATGATAACATGCACAAACTTTTGTCGAATAGCCCACCTCTGTTCACCTCTAGCATTTTGAAATACAGCGCTTTTAGCTGATGTTCCAGCTAGCTCACAATGCAAATGCTACACATGACATAGCGTTGCCCATGCAAAGAAGTCACTATTTTTGCTATTTTGCCAGCTCAAAGTAGCTGCACACTTCGTTGGTAGCATAATGAGGGTCGCAACATTTAAAACGAGGTACTGAGAAACTTTCTAAGTGTACAGATAGTTTATTATGAAGACATGGGGCTGACATGACAACATGGGTCTACTAAGAGCCTTGTTTATGGTTGCATAGCATGATGCATGAGCATGTTGCTAGCTTGGAATCATGCCATGGTTTTCCAAAGGCTTTGTGCTGGATTCGTTCATTGCAGAACACTGTTTAAAAGGATCCCATTTACAACAATGGCAGTTTACAAGGGAAAGGATTTTCTAAACTTTTAATAAAACCAAAAAATGTTGAGTGTTTTCAAATCATGTTTGTGTAGCTGACACCAATGTCAGTCTTATAAGACCAAGATGTCTTACTGGCCAGGAATCCCTTTAACACTGAAAGAGTCCCTCTGCCTTACACATCCAGGCAGGCTAACTGATGCTGCCCTCTCCAGTCCCCCTCATCTCATAGACTAGATTCATGGTCTGCTGCCTGCCCATTGAGAAGAAACTGAAGAGTGATTAGTGCAACTTCGGATTTATAGTTGTCAAGAATCATTAACCTTAGAACCAGAGAGGGTAGGGAAAGGATATGTAGCTGCTTGTCCTCAGTTCTCAGTTATGTCAGTAAAACAGGCAAAAACAAGCAAATGAGGTTAATAAGATGCATTTAGAGAATATTGCATTTGGTATTTAGCACATTAACCCCGGTTAGACATTGCCCCATTCACCTGCACCAATTAAACCCATCTCCAGATGCTGAGCATAGGGAGCCATTAGTCCCTATTAGGCAATTGCTCCGCTTCCCCCGTTCCCTTTTAGAGAATTAATTAATGTTAATTGTGGTTTTTATTTTAGTGGGGGTATGTGATTTTAATGATGCAGGTCACATCCACATCCAAAACCTCGATCTTGATAGTATCACTTCACGATTATGGTCATCATGTTATGTTACGCTTACAACAGAGGGCTTATTGGAGAGGTGTGCACTTATTGGTACCACTGGTAACTATGCCTTATTAACCTGATGCTGTAAATGAATGCCTAATAGAAATACATACATTTTCTGTTACAAAAAGTGGGGGGACTCTGTCTATTTGACCTCTTTATCTATTTCAGTTGCAATGTGACTTTGGTGTTGTTAATTAATGATTTGTCAGGTGGTGGTGACCCAATCATGCAAACAGCAAGGTGAGCACTCAAAGCAATGTAAACCCATCACTTAACAGCATGATTTAATGAAGTTCATTAGGGCTGAGGGCTAAGAAAGGACACTGAAACTCGGCCATGGACCCATGTCACTGCAGTCAACTTTCCAGGAAGTAGCAAGGTAAGCACAGGTGTTGTTAATGGCAGCCAATAAAATTCTAATTCAGTGTAGCAGAATCATATCCTTATTGGATGCCATCAAGATGTCATTAGTAACAACTGTGGTTACCATATTTCCTGGTAAATTGGCTGCTGCAACATGGGTCCATTCACACTAAAGAGTTGTTAGCAAGTCTCTGTTAGCCACCATGTCATTTACATCCCACCAGCTACATAGAGGCTATAGGGTAGTTAGCATGATGCTAGGCTATATATTACAAGTTAAGCTCCTCTGTGGTGGTCAGAGCTTTGAATAGTCAGGGTGCCACCAGTCTTTGTTAGCCAGTAGCTAACCTGCAGGTCTTTATCAGCTTCCTCCAGGAGCTCAGAGAGCAGCACTGCCCCAGCAGCACTAGGCTTCATGGCCACAAACCCTTAGGCTTTCTTCCTGCTGAGACCCCACACTATAAACCTCTTCATTTTCCCCTCCTGTCATTGTGTGTGTGTGTGTGTGTGTGTGTGTGTGTGTGTGTGCGTGCAAACGTGTGTGTATGTGCGCGTGTGTGTGCACTGCCTGACACTTTCATCAGAGATTCAGGGTTGGTAGAGGCTTATTGTGTTTAGGGGTGACAGGAGGCCAGTGTGTGTCGGTGAACACATGTCTGTCTCTCATTATCAGAGCTGAACAAAGAGAGTTGAATGCTCAATATTGCACCTTATGAAAGGGTCTGGGCTAGACAGCTCAAAAATGTATATGCTAATATTTGTGATTAATTAATCACGGTCTTGAGACAGGAAAATACTGCATTTGCATAAGCCTTCCTCACCTCAGTTTGCAAGTGATAGTATCGAAAGCCAATCTGTGATTACATGCAAACCCAACTGATTACATGCAAACCCAACTTCATTAGGCATCATATAGAGTGCAGCTTATATGCAATTCTTTCATTAGGCATCATATAGAGTGCAGTTAATATGCAGTCCTTTCATGAAGTATCAAATACAGTGCAGTTTATGTGCCACCTTTTTATTCAATAGCAAATACATGGTAGTTTATATGCAATCAAGGGCGTAGATTTAGGGTGGACACAAGTGACGTGTCTCCATCAATATCCAACAATTGCTGGATTGTCCCTACTAATAATTTAGATTTTTTTTTTTAAAGTCTGCGTGAACAAAGGGTTAAATTGCATTTCCTACTCATTTTAAACACATGACACTCATGTGATTGGTTTTGCCTTTTCCTGCTAATATCTACCAAGCTTTTCAGATGCCTCAAATGCACACAGATGTTCCAGCAGCAACTCTGTACAAGAAAATAGCTGCAACTTGTTTGCAGGCAAAATGTTTCCCAAGTGAATTACCAGTAACCTGCCCCTAAATTCACTTTACAGCATGATGTAATTTTATGCATGCATGTCAACAGGTTTTGACCACTGTACCAGCAAAAGAGTGCAGGACAGTTTTAACCACCCATTCAGTATGTAATTATAGCAATCTGCTAAAATGACAACTGATATTTTAGTGGCAAGCTCTTTGACCTGTCATCAGTCTGGTAGGTAGTATTACGGTGGATGTATTAAATTAGTTGTTGAGTTTTAGGTAAAGACCTAATGTCTGCTATTGTCTGATAAAGTAACATGGCAGAGGATGAATTAACCCTGGTCTTTGAATTCTAGAGTAGTGACACTACCACTGTTTCACCACATTTCATGCACCAGATTTGTTTACCAGATTTGAACTATTCTTGGTCGGTGCTATATTGTGTGGCCTTGACTGGTCCAATTATAGCCTATCTGCCTATCTGAGAAAATAAATACATACATAGTCCAGCTTCCATCTCCCTGGCCTGACATGAACTCACCAACACACCAACCTTAACCCAACCACGCACACACCCCACCCTGTCCCACCACCCCAAACTCAACTCTCAAACTCCTTCTAATCCCTGTCCCACCACTCCCCCTCTCCCTACACACACACTTGCCTCCCAAACACACGCAAATGGCCCTCCTGTTTATTTTGGTCAAATATGTCTGTCTATTACCTCATTATGTTAACATGTATTCAGTACTGTACAGCCTCTGTAACTGTTGTTAATGTTTTGTTAGTGTATCTGTTATGTGCCATGCACACATACATTTGATGTATTTTGTCCCTCTAATTTTCTACTTGTCTGATAATAAATAAATAAATAAATAGATAGATAGATAGATAGATAGATAGATAGATAGATAGATAGATAGATAGATAGATAGATAGATAGATAGATAGATTCACATGCTGAAATGACTGCAGCTGTGCTGTGTTAAATGTAGAGATTAGAGAAAGTGGAGTGTTGGAGGATTTGTCCTCTGGTGAGAGCATGGCTGTGTTTGATCAGTGACTGTAGGTCCATTTCATAAGTGTTTCTCTATAGGCACCTCTCTGAAGCACCTGCGGCAGATTGCATATGAGTGTCTGGTTACAGGCCCCTGCTGCTAATGTCTCTTTCATCTCCCATCACTTCCCATTGATCAATAGTTTCATTAAGGAGCAAATAGGATTTCAGTCAGTGGGACTCTGGAGAACAATATTAGGACAGAGGGAATAAAACACTACTGCACATTTACAACTGTGTGTGTGTGTGTGTGTGTGTGTGTGTGTGTGCGTGCACATGTAAAGTAATGTGTTTTATATCACCTTTTTTGTCATTTTTGTCATTGCTCTCTTCATTCATATCTGTATTTAACAATAAGTACAGTGATCATTAGTGTATTTACACACACAAGGAATTTGGTCCCTGCATTTGTCCCACTCGTAAATTAGTGAAACGCACAGCACACAGTGAAACTCACACAGTGAGGTGAAGTACAGACTAACCAAAGGCAGTAGGCTGGGGCAGGGGTTAGGTGCTTTACTCAAGGGCACTTCAGCCTTTCAGCATTTGATTAGAACTCACTGAGTAAGTTTATTATAGGCGTTGGGGAGAGCTGAGATTATTTAGGATGAAAACAATGTGCATAAATATAATGAACAGAGAGACTGGAACACAGAGGAAGTTCATAGTGGTAAGACGTACCATTTACTAAAGCCTTGACAAAAAAAAAAAAAAAAAAAAAAACTTTTGCTAGTTTTTATCACTGGGCAACGCCAAGTGGAAAAGTCCTTTTGAAATGACTAATTGAATGAAATTGAATGAATTGAAATGATCAAATTACAAGGACCACATGAGACTCTATATAAGGACTGTGTTAGTAGATATCATTTACTGTAATGCCAGCTAACTGTAATAATGTAAGGACCATGTTTTTAGTTTATTTCATTTAATCCTAGCTAACAGTAATAACACACAGACCATGTTTCTAGTACATATTATTTACTCCTAGCTAACAGTAATAACGCACAGACCATGTTTTTAGTTTATTTCATTTAATCCTAGCTAACAGTAATAACACACAGACCATGTTTCTAGTACATATTATTTACTCCTAGCTAACAGTAATAACGCACAGACCATGTTTCAAGAAGATATCATTTGTATAATCCCAGCTACCATTGCTATATTAAGCAGCCTGTTCCCTTCTGGGTAGCTGGTGTGTGGGAAAGCAATGTGTAGCAATGGGCCCAAGGTCTGTAAGAAAGGGTCTGGTGTCTGTATCTGGTCAGTATTCAGGTCATGAGGTGGCTTCAAACAGGACTGTCTGCATCATCAGAGACAATGCCAGGAGCCAAGGGCAAGGTGCCATCTCAGCAGTGTGGAGATGTGTGTGTGTGTGTGCATGTGTGTGCGTGTGGGTGGGTAGGTGGGTGGTGGCAGTGAATCTGTTTATGTGTGTGTTTGTGTGTGTGTGTGTGTGTGTGTGTGTGTTTGTACTGTGCCAAAGCAAGTTGGACAGGAGACACATAAGAAATTGTTTAAGACTGTGGACCTCATTAGCAGGTGTTGTGTGGAGACTGTGTGTGTGTTTGTGTGTGTGTGTGTGTGTGTGTGTGTGTGTGTCTGCACACGTGTGGGTGGGTGCAGTGAATCTGTGTGTGTTTGTGCATTTGTGTGTTTGGTTTTACTGTGCCAAAGCCAGTTGGAGAGGAGAGATGGGAGAAATAGTCATTACACTCATCATCATCAGCCAGATCTGTGTGTGTGTGTGTGTGTATGTATGTGGTTGTGTGTGTGAGTGTGTGTGTGTTTGTGTATGTGTGAGTGTGTGTGTGTGTGTGTGTGTATGTGTGTATGTGTGTGTGTGTGTATGTGTGTGTGTGTGTGTGCGTGTGTGTGCTATGGCCATCATCAGCACCTCAGTCTTTATGTGTGTCTGTGTGTGTGTGTGATTGTGTACCACAGCCATCATCAGTAGGTCTAGCTGTGTGTCCACTGGAGTTCATTTGTCTCTCAGGGTGTCGATCAGATCTCATCACATTCCATGTCTCCACTCAGGCTGCTGAAATAAACCAGAGTCAGACACCTATCACCCAACACTCATCAGATACACACACATATACTTGTGTACCACACGCAACACACACATACACAGCGAGAGAAAGAGAGCGCTCTCTTACATACCGACACAAGAAGATGCAAGAGAGATTACTCTCTCTCTCTCTCTCTCTCTCTCTCTCTCTCTCTCTCTCTCTCTCTCATACACACACACACACCACCTTAGATTACACACTTATCTCTTCATTGCCTGTCCCTGTGACATTTAGACAGAGACTATATGGGACAAAGAGAATGAATGTGTGCCTGTAATAGCCATGTTTGAGTGAGGTGGAGAATGAGCTCAAAGGTGAAAACTAAAGCCTTTACCTGAGTGTGTGTGTGTGTGTGTGTGTGTTTTGTGTATATGTATATGTGTGTGTGTATGAATGACGTACCCCTAATAGCCATGTGTGAGAGCAGCATAGAATGAGCTCAAAGGTGAAAAGTAAAGCCTTCACCTGATGGCTGAGCCAGATGTCTCTCAGTAGATCCATTACCATCATCCCCTCCTTCGGAAGATGCTGTCTGACACAAATCACACACTGCTCACCAGGAAGTGTTTATGCGCCAGCCCCATTTTACAGTGGAGCCTGTGTGGGGCTGGATTTCCTGTCCAATTTTAAACGCTTTTCAAGTCAAGAGCTGCTCTGCTGTCTCTGGTGGTAAACTGGGGCCAGAATTGCTGTCTGGCTGAAATTGAACCATTACCAGTGTGTGTGTGTGTGTGTTATACCTAAGATTATACCTCTACTGTGACGATGTAATCTCCTTGTGTCTGACCCAGTGTGAGTCTGGGCCAGGTTGTTGCTCATCTCAGGATGGGTGTGGGAATATATGTGTGTGTGTGTGTGTGTGTGTGTGGGCAACAGAGGCACGGAGAGCTGTAAAAGAGGGTGACTGAGCAGGGTGAAACATGATGACTACCAGAACATATTACTATATCACAGTAGTATTTTTTTTAAAAAAAGGTCATGGCCATATTAGATCTACCTAAATACATACAAGTGAACAGATACATTGTATATATGTATTTATTTGTTTGTTTGTTTGATTGATAGTGTTTGTGTTGAGAGTGATGGGTAGTAAACTGATGGTGTTTGTGTTGAGAGTGATAGGTAGTGAATTTATAGTTTTCCATTGAGAATAAGTAGTAAATGAATAGTATTTGTCTGTGTTGTTGAGAGTGACTTGTGTATTTAGTGCTGTTCTGTCTCTATGAGATCAGTGCCAGCTGTCAAGCAAAACTGAATTTCTGGGAGCCATGATATCGGCAGACGTTTGCTAGCTTGTGGCTGATTTAACATGTTGAAACAGCAAGTGAGTGTGTGTGTGTGTGTGCCTACATATCTACTTTAATGGTGTTCCAGCAGGTTGGGGAGGTTTGTGTGTGTTCCCCTTGTGCACTTGGTGTGTGGGTCTGTGTGTGTGTGTGTGTGTATCTACATTAATGGTGTTCCAGCAGGTTGAGGAGGTCTTTGAGCGTGTTCTCCTTGTGCACTTGGTGTGTGTGTGTGTGTTTGTGAGTGTGTTGTTCATGTCCACTTATAGTGTGTGTGTGTGTGTGTGTGTGTGTGTGTGTGTGTGTGTGTGTGTGTGTGCTCCATGTGCACTTGTAAAAATGAGTCTGGAGTCTTGAGTGGTACTGAGATAAAAGGCCTGATCAGCACATTGGCCCTCATCTCATCTCCTCTCATCACACACACACACACACACACACACACACACACACACACACACACACACTCATAATCAGTTCTCCCTTTTTAATGCTGGTGTGTTCAAGGCTTTAAAGAGCTTCGATGAGACTGAGAGACAATGATCATGACAGCAGACTGTCTGGCTCAGCAGACTATCGTCACTAACATACAGTATTATACAGTACAGAGCTGTAATTAGTCTTTCTGACTGAGACTGGGAGACAATGATCATGACAGCAGACTGTCTGGCTCAGCAGACTACCGTCACTAACATACAGTATTATACAGTACAGAGCTGTAATTACTCTTTGTGACTCAGGGTGTAAACATCCAGGGCTGTAAACCAGTTAGACTTTTGGCATCAGTTTAAATGATGAAGACATATAAACTAGTGGCAACATTATAGAAACATGTTAAAGTTTCCTGTGAGCATTTCTCTCCATGTCTCACTGTCATACATTCTCACTTTCTATCTCTTTATGCCTTTTGCTTTTCCTGTCCCCTGCTTCTCTCTTTCTTTCTTTTTTCTTTTTCTCAGTATTTCTCTCCTCTGGTATCTTCTTCACTCTCTGTCAGAATGAAGCACATCCCATATTGACTCATTGGGATCACCTCTCTCTCTCTCTCTCTCTCTCACACACACACACACACACACACACACACACACACACACACACACACACACACACACATACACACTCACACAGTCTCTCTTTTTCTCTTCATTTGGATCCCTTCCTGTTTCATGTTCTATGTCTAAACTGTGATAAATGATTGCCCTCTCTGGCTTGGAATCCCTCCATGTTCACTGGTGTACAAGTTGTGTCTCTTTTAGCCACTTTCTCACATCTAGTCTCTTTCTGGGCCTCTCAGAACTTGTGTTTACATTTTGGCCCAGGAACAACCACATAAACAGTGGAAACGGTCAATATGTCTGACTGGTAGACCCATTCAATACATCTCCTGAGGTGTTTCCTGGATAACATCTTCATCACCCACAGTAGCAGAGGGCTGAGTAATCTTCTGTGTGGGTTTGGCAGATTTGGCCTCAGCTTTAAGGGGTGTAATGGGGGCACAGGAAGTGGTAGCGGTGGTGAATAGCCAATCAGCAGGCTTTCAATCAGAGCTCCCTCCTTGTCATTGACTGTGTTATGGACAGTAGGCGTATGTGTGTGTGGATGTGGATGTGGGTGTGGGTGTGGGTGTGAGCTGACTGCTGCCTAACGGCAGGTGTGGTGATGCATGGGCTCCTGCAGCAGAAGTGCTGAGCTTTCGGCTGCACAGATTGATCTTGGAGAAGAGGACACAGCACAGCTTACACACACACACACACACACACACACACACACACACACACACACACACACACACACAGATGTTCCCTGAAGAATTACTCAGCACCTCAGGCGAGGACACACACACACACACATACACACGCACACCCTACACTACATTTCAGATTCAACTACTACACCCTGTCTGCTATTTAGCTTTCAGAGGAATCTCAACTCTAACTCATTTTAATATGGTAGTTCATGGCATTTATTCGTCAGTATTTTTATATTATCCATGTTCATTCAACGTTTCCTTCACAAAGGATCTCATGTACAGGAAATATACATTCTTCTCATAATGATGCTTATAATATACATGGCACATTATAGATTAGATTTGACTTTTAATGCAGTTTGTATAGATATGCTAACGTG
This sequence comes from Tenualosa thibaudeaui, assembly GCA_027481765.1. Lineage (NCBI taxonomy): Eukaryota > Metazoa > Chordata > Actinopteri > Clupeiformes > Clupeidae > Tenualosa > Tenualosa thibaudeaui. The sequence goes on from JAIFZK010000008.1 coordinate 6,151,722, forward strand.
TGTGGGCATGGGAGGACTGTGTTTTACTGTGTGTTGTAAGAGGCGTGAGGTTGGCTTTGATTGAGGATGTTAATCTCAGCCCAGCCCCTTGATGCTGTTTTATGTGCAGCCATTAAACATGCACCGACGGATTAAAAATCCATAATTCCCTCAACTATACACCAAACTATACACCCAAAAAAACATTTAATGATCTTTCATGCATTCCTCTGACTTTTCCTGTGTGTGTGTGTGTGTGTGTGTGTGAGAGAGAGAGAGAGAGAGAGAGAGCTGTAAGACTGCAAGAGCAAGAGAAACCTACAGTTGACATGAAATCAAAGCAATGTCTGGAAGGCCCTCAAAAATACACAGAATTCTCCTCATGCAGGCACTTCTCATTATTGTATTTTTTTACGTAGTGCCTCAAAGCCAAAGTTGCCACACAGAGACAAACATGCACTGATCATAATCAATATGTTCTAGAGGAGAGACAGCACTGACAGGACAGCAAACACAGCCACAAGACAATGAGCATTCAAACTGCATGTTAACACTACTGACAAGGACCAAATGGAATGAAAACAGAGACGACAAGCATCCAAATTGAAGAGAAGACATACGCATGTGAGCGGAGCATGTTGATAAGATGGCTAGTCATCGCTGTGTCTGGAGAGAGGGGATGAGGGTGCCGTCACAGGCCCTGTACACATGTGGCTAAGTGTTTATAAAACCAGATTATTTTTTTTCCAGAGGTGGAAAAACATCCGCTTTCATAAATACCTGGCTGCATGTGTACAAGGCCACAGAGACGATGGGGGAGAGCATCTAAAAATATTATTGATGTCAATTATTGATATCAGTTGTTATTGATATTAAATATATTAATGGCATTGTCGGCCCTGCTTATTAGAGAAGGTAGTCTACACAGGCTTTTAGTATTAACATTGTAGAACTGTCATGTCTATTTCAATTATGCTATCAGAATTGCCCATGATCTCAAAAACATGTTGTATTTCATACCTAATTCTTGATTCCCATGCCTAGTTCCAAAGTCTGTGTGTGTGTGTGTGTGTGGCTGTGAGAGAGTGAAGGATGTGGTACTCATGGTGGTGAATCTGGTTAATGGCTAAAAGTTTGTATTGGATATGTGGGGAATTAGGTGGTTAATGGAGTAGATGGAGAATCTGCTGAAGTTGGCTCTGCTCTCTGTGGCCTGGCTTGTTATGGGTGGTTGTATCTTATGGCACCACTGCTATTATGTAAGTAAATGATGGAGTAGCCTATCCACCCGGTGCAGGATCAGATTAAAATGCAGAGGCATCTGAGTGCAGAAATCAGTTTCCTGTATCAGTACAGGGGGGTCAGACATACATTAGAGTGGAGGCACAGACATACATTAGAGTGGAGGCACAGATAGCAGCAGCAGTTTAAAATGCAGGCCAACTGAGTGCAGAACAGTTTCCTGCATCAAGGAAAGAGTAGAGACCTTGGGACACCAAGAAATGCATTACCTTCTCTCTCTCTCTCACTCTCTCTGGATGGATTGATCAGGAGGCCCAGGGCTGGATCTGACCCATAGCAGCTGTCTCTCTGGGAGGAGTTTGGCCCTGATACTGTGCTCATTGTGGGCAATTTACTTAGCAAGATGTGTAAGTGTGTGTATGTCTGTCTGTGTGTGTGTGTGTGTGTGTGTGTGTGTGTTTTAAAATGTGCCCCACAGCAGCCTAGTGGATGCACCCGCACTATATCATGAATAAACCAACATCCCGTATTTGTCAAGCAAAATGGAGCTGGAGTTTTATCTCATCAGAAATTGCTGAAGTCGTTTTGGAGAAACTGATGCAAATGCAAAGACCCAATTTGACATTAAAAAGTAGGAGCACAATCTATGGGCTGAGCGCTTATGGCTGCTCCCTTAAGAGGGAGATTCCCATGCAGAGGAAGTCATTTTCCTCCCATAGAGCCCTATTCATCTCTATTAGCACAGACCTGAGCATGAAACATACCTTATCCTGTGATCCCCTGCAGAGTGCCTGTTAGACTCAGGGCTGGTCAGTAGCATCTGCTCTGACAAGAGGGCTATTTAGGAATGGCTGCAGTGGCTAAAAGACTGCTCAGTAGCCACTGTAGAAACTAGAGGGCTGTTTAGAAGAATGTTTACTAGGTCAGAATGAGTCTGGTCATTAGGTCTGCATAAGTCTGGTCATGAGGTCTGAATGAACCTGGTCATGAGGTCTAAATAAACCTGCTCATGAGGTCTGAGTAAACCTGGACCTGGTCATGAGGTCTGGATGAGTCTGGTCATGAGGTCTCTATGAGTTTGGTTATGCCAGCACACAGAGGTCTGGTCTAAATGTCCTCCATTTATTGAGCTGCAATTAAGGCTTGAATTCTACGGCAAGGGAGTGAAGGTACAAGTTGTTCACTTTTGAAAGAACAACAGAAAGAGAGAGAGAGAGAGAGAGAGATGAACAAGAGTGCAGGTCTGTGTTTTTAAATTCTAGTGAACAGGTGAGTGAGTGAGAGTGAATGGATGAGTGAGTGAGTGAGTGAATGGGACATGAACGAGGTTAACAGGTATATCCCTACTGACTAAGAAAAAGTCCCTCCTGGGTGTAACTCTGTCTGCTTCAATTTTCCCTCAGTTTGTAAATCCTCGGTTTCTGATGGCAATCTGAGAGATCTGCTGGCACCATCTAGGCTGGACTGGATTATTTCAGACTTGCCATGTTCCTCTCAGAGTGTAATTAGCCACCGGGCCTGTCCTAGAGCTCTCTCTCTCTGGGGCTCTCTCTCTCACTCTCACACACACACAAAGAGAGGGCGAGAGAGACACACAGAGAGACAGAGAGAGAGATGAATAAGAGTGCAGGTCTGTGTTTTTAAATTCTAGTGAATGAGTGAGTGAACAGGTGAGTAAGTGAGAGTGAATGGATGAGTGAGTGAGTGAGTGAGTGAGTTAGTAAATGGGTGGGAGTGAGTGAGTGAATGGGTGAGTGAGTGACTGAATGAGTGAGTGAATGGGTGATTGCGTAAGTGAGTCAGTGGGTGAGTTAACGGGTGAATAAGTGAGTGAGTGAGTGAGTTAGTAAATGGGTGGGAGTGAGTGAGTAACTGGGTGAGTGAGTGACTGAATGAGTGAGTGAACGGGTGATTGCGTAATTGAGTGAGTGGGTGAGTTAATGGGTGATTGAGTGAGTGAGTGAGTTAGTGAATGGCTGGGAGTGAGTGAGTGATTGAATGAGTGAGTGAATGGGTGATTGCGTAAGTGAGTGAGTTAACGGGTGATTAAGTGAGTGAGTGAGTGAGTTAGTAAATGGGTGGGAGTGAGTGAGTGAATGGGTGGGAGTGAGTGAGTGAGTGAGTGAGTGAATGAATTGGGGAGAGTGAGTGAATGAGTGAATCGGTGAGTGAATAGGGGACAGTGAGTGAGTGAATGGGTGAGTGAATGAGTGAATGGGGGAGAGTGAGTAAGTGAGTGGGTGGGTGGGTGAGTTAACAGTTGATTGAGTGAATGGGTGAGTGAGTGAGTGAAGGGGTCATTGCGTAAGGGAGTGAGTGAGTGGGTAGAAAAGACTGCAGGGGAGTGAGCTGAGATCTCCACAGAGAATACCAGCCCAGCACAGTTGTCTCCCCTCCCTTTGATTCATTTGCAAAGATTTACTCAGCTCCTCTCTCCCACTCATTCAGCCCCTAACTGGGTTTCAGGGCCTGAAGAGATTCATTTCATCCAACATTTACATGCCTGCTTCATGCTGTCTCCTGATACACACATACCTTTCATCTTTATGCTATTACTTACTCAAATTAGTGCCTCACATCAGAGAAGAGAGAGTGCTGAAAATAGCACTTATCGTTCAGTGAGCTCTTGAGTGTTTCTCTTCTCATCTTCAGTAATCTTTGCTGGTTGCAGAATACCTCTGGTGATTGTCAGCTAGGCAGCGTTTCCTTTGATTTTACATTAACATCAATATGAAAACTTTCAACGCCAATTACTACAGCCTGCAGTTAAACAATCACATTTGGCTGTGGTTGTTCTGTGTAATAGCTGACAGTTGTCAGGTATGACATGGTAAGATAAGATAATTTGATGTTTTGTCACCTGGGAAAATTTCATGTGCGGATTAACTGATATGAAGTATCTGCAGGAGTTAACTGTACTGACATATATTTTTATATTATTTTAAATGCTGCACTGTTTTATACATTGCTAGGTAATGCTTTAGATTACGACTGGTGAAGTATGTTTCTCCAGTGAACTTATTTCTATAATTTATCCCTTGATATCTTATGTTACATCATTTTTACACACTCCTTACCCAGCTAGATCTTCATGGGTCGTAACCTAACCCAACATGCAACAAAGCTCCTGGTACAGACCATGGTTATCTCTCGCCTTGATTATAGCTGTGATTATAGGTCTTCCAGCTTGTGCTGTGAGACTGTAACATATGATCCAGAATGCAGCTTCACGTCTGGTTTCAACTGGCATGAAAGAGCACGTTGTCACCCCTCTGTTTGTTGAGCTCTACTGGCTACCCTTAGCTGCTTGCATCATATTCAAATAATTATGTTGGCCAATGGGGTGACTGATGGATCTGCGTCCATCTACATGAACACCCCACTCAACATATGTTACCCCGGCCACCATTCCTACAAGGAAAGTCATTTAGCACTGCCAACACCTCACACAGGTCAACTGTTCTCACCTGTTGTTCCACACTGGTGGAATGACCTTCAAAGTGCTAACACAGCAAGGGATACCTGCTCCACCTTCAAGAAATTCTTGAAGACCCAGCTTTCTCTCTTCCAAGAGGAACTTTTGCCTTAACACTTCTTACTACCTGGAAATTACACCTGGATTTAAAGTGTATAATATATATATATATTGTTTGTTTGTTTGTTTGTTTTGTTTTTCTTTGTTTTTTGCTGTTAACATTCCACCACAGAAGGATAACCTTTTTTAGCATAAGGTAAAGTACAAGTCTTGAGTGTCTTCCATTTCAATGGTCATAAGCAGCCACCTTATGCTCTCAGAGAAAAATGAGACCAATTGATTACAATCCACTGAGAGTGACAGTTCGACAGAGCCTTTGAAGTTGAACACACATCCCTTAGGAGCAAACTTTGATTCCTTCGCTCGTCTCCACTCCTCCTTCTCTCTCCTCTCTTCTCCTCTACACACAAGAAAAGTATGCATGTGCAGACATTGGGCATTGCTACGCTGGCAACTATGATATACAGTAGCAAGGAGAACTGGATCAAAACACACTGCAGCATAACAGTTTAAAATTCACATTTATTGTTGTTCTGTAATATTGATTCCCCACTTGAGCTACACTTTCCATCTGAGGGTTTATTTATTCTTAGTGTGGGATAGAGATTCCGTCAAAGAAAGTTTTCTATAATTCTATAACATGTCCAAGACACTGTTGTCTGAGGAATGCTTTCTTCTGATACTATAGCATTGCTTTCAATGCTTGCTTTTGTCTGAGAGAGAGAGAGAGAGAGAGAGAGAGAGAGGAAGCAGTGCTGAAGTGTGTGTTTGTGTGAGCGTGCACATTTCACTGACTGCGTATGTGAAGGTCCAGAACTCCACAAAATGAGCTGTTGAATCCTCTCCCAAGTTGTCAATTCATTGTGTGTGTATGTGTGTGTGTGTGTCTTTCAGCCTTTCTGGTTGGACTTTTTATATTATTAAATATTGATAACAGCTCTAGAGGAAGATCTTGTGAAGGTTAAGAGAGACTGAGAGAAAGGAAGAGAAAGAGAATGAGAGGCAAAAATATACCATGTTGTTGTGATGTGGAGGCGGATTGACTTTTGATGTGTTTTAATTGCAGCACAGACATCAGATTTACCGAAGGAGGAGGTGTGTGTCTCTGTGTGTATGTATGAATGTGTGTGTGTAAGGGGCTAAGGTAGTAATGGCCTCATGTAAACAATGGCTGAGTGTGTGTGTGTGTGTGTGTGTGTATGTGTATTGTGTATGTGTGTGTGTGTGTGTGTGTGTGTGTATGTGTATGTGTGTGTGTGTGTGTGTGTGTGTATGTGTGTGTGTGTGTGTGTGTGTGTGTTTGTGTGTGTTTGTGTTTGTGTGTGTGTGAGTGTGTTATAAGTGCTATACTGCTTTGAAGATGTGAGTTTTAAAAGCTGCCGTGTTTACGCTGCGTTGGAGCAGAAGGGAGGGCTTGAGTGATGGTGATGATTGCTGCTGAACAGATTTATGGCTGCGGGGAGAAAACAACAGGGCCGTTAGCAAAACACGTCGCTCCCACGGCCTCGGCTCCGCCAGAACACCAGCATCCCGAGGCCTTGGCACACACCGCCACACAGCAAGCTGCCCAGGACAGTTTGGGGATCCTGTCTCCACTCCGCACTTTAACTCTCTCTCTCTCTCCCACTCTCTTTGTCTCTGGCTTTCTCTCTCTCTCTCTGTGTGTGTGTGTGTGTGTGTGAGTTTCCATGGCATGCGTTATTCATGAGGGGGAGCCGGTGTGTAAGAGACAACATGCGCGCTCAAAAATGCCGTCATTTACATTCATATTCAGCAGCGGCGGCTCTTCGATGTTAGTTAAATGCATTTCATTTTGCTTTCAGCAAGCTCCTTGCCCCCCTGATTCAATTGTGATGATTGTTCCTTTACAGGATGATTTGCACATTTAAAATTCTCTGGGGGGTGGAAATGTGTTTTGAGCTCTAGCTGTACAAATGGGGAAACAAGCAGAAGACAACAGATGCCAGCGGCAGCAGCATCAGCAACGAGGACAAGGACCTGTCTCATCAGAGGGTGCCATTATAGGTGGGCTGTCGCCAACCAGGAGCCAAGAGCACCGGTGGGAGCTCTGGAATGAGACTCTGAGAAGAAGGGGGAAAAAAATTGAGGAGAAAACAGGGATGTTCGCACAGCGGCGGCAGCGGTGTGGTACTTTTCAGTTGCGACTGTGGTGTGCTGCCTGTCTGTGGGAATCCATCTTTATCCGCTGCACACCTGAAAACTGCAGATAAGCTGCCGTGATTCTGGTCTGCTACCTGACAGATTGCTCGACACACACACACACACACACACACACACACACACACACACACACACGTGCACATATTCCTCTACACACAGCTACAATGAGTTTTGCAAAGAGCAAACAGCCATCACAACAAACAGTGCTAGAGATGGTATAGCTGGTGACTATGAGCTTTGGACCTTCAGTATATTATAATGTTTATGGAAATTAGGTTTAGATACAATTAGATGCAAAGGAAATTTGTTTGTGAGCTTTTGTGTTTTTTTTTGTGTGTGTGTTACTTTGGAGTCACTTGTTGTCTAACAGCTGCACATATGTGTGGGTGTGATGGTGTCTGGTTGTGCTGTGAGGCAAAAGTTGCCTAAACTTGTTAAATAAATACCCCCATAATTGGCCGTGCTGAGACATCTGTGCAGGAGCACAGCACTGCCTGCCTGAGAGAGGCTAAAGCTAAAGCTCATTGATCCTGCTGGGAGCAGGGGAGTCTGCTGTTATCACACACATACACACACACACACACACACACACACACACACAAACACACTCACTGCCAGAAGTGTAGGCACACACTAGTCTGTCTGTATTTGTGTGCGTTCCCTGCAGGAGTGTTTGCGTATTATAGTAGTAGTAGCATAAATGTGTGTTGTAGAGATGTGTTTTCCTTAAAATCTGGTGCTGCACAGCAATTAGAAGATTCATGTCTAGTGGTAGATATTAGTGAGTCGTGTCTGGTGCTGCATGCAAAATTCTTCCTCTGTTCAGCGTCTCTCATCAGTCACATCCCCCTGCTGTCTGTCTCTCAGTCTCTAACTGACTGCTGATGCTGTTTGTTTGATCAGATGCATTCAGCCAGTTTTCCCAATATTTGCCCAGCTGGTCCTAGGTCAGTTCAGCTGTGTGGCTTCATCGGAGAAGCATACAGAGTAGATTGGCTGGCGGGTGGAATGCAGAGAGATGATTGGCATGATTTAGCGCAGTGGAGATGTCATCTTCTCCCCCACAGGGCCATCAGGATAGAGGATCTCATGGAGAGGAGGAATGGGCTTTATAGTGCCCGGCACACAGGAGGAGGAGGACAAATTGCTCCATGAAGCTTTGAAGGCTGAACAAAATGCTGGATATTTACTAGCAGAGATCATCTGACATCTGAAGCACTCATCTGCCTCACTCAGTGACCTGCCTTTTCTCACACACATGAACTGCAAATAGCTCCTACACACACACACACACACACACACACACACACACACAAACACACTAGCATACACACGCACACGCACATGCACACACACACACACACACACACACACACACACACACACACACACACACTAGCATACACACACACCCTCAGTGTCTCTCTCTTCAGGTTTTCATTTAACCACTTGCAATATTCATATTAAAACCAGACTGGAGTTTTACAAGAACCACTATTCTGATTTGTTTTGTTTTGTTTTGTTCTGATTTGTTTTTATAAATAATAATGATAAAACCATTCTTTTTGCTTTTTGCTGTCTTTAAAGTTTCAGAAATATTACTTGGGAGCAACTCGAGGCTGTCTTTCATGACTCAGTGTAGTTGTCTAGCGTGTCAGAAAGAGAAGGCTCACTGTAGCTTGCTCATAGCACAGAGACTAGGGAACCAGGAAGTCTTTGGTCTTTCTTATTGTTGCTCTTGGTACCATAATAATCATCTGCAGTCTGCTGAGTAGCTGAGAGGAGTTGTGTCATGAAGAAAGCCATCAAGAAAGTCAGGCAGGTAAGAAAGTTAAAGTCGGACTGGGACTACACCCTGAGGTGCAGTTGAATCACACATCAAAATTTATACCCCCGTTGTTATGACAGAAGCACCACTGAACTCTTCAAAAAACACAGTGGAAAAAAAAAAACTGTTGGTACTTGATTTTGCATATGAGATTCAGTTCCTCCAGATGTTTTTAATGATGCCTGTCAGCACGTGAGATGAAAGCTCACTTTGTAGTTTTGAAGATGCATATCCTCTCTCCCATTTCCACCAATTCTGTAAACACACTCTTCTCACAACGGTGTTATCGTACTCTTGTGTTCATTGCCAGATATAATAGCACTCCGCGGTTCTGCCTGTTCCGCTAGTGCAGGTATTCATAACTGCAGTATAAACAACAATGCATCGTTCACTTATGATGAAATGATGCACACCTGCTGTGGTGTAATGCTACAAACCCTTGAGGATACTTTCAAAAGAGATGCCCGCAGATGTGTTCATCCCACCTGCAGCACAGAAACCACTCATGTTTGTTTGTCTCAAGGCATCTGGAAAGAAAAGACATGGTTGTAAAAATCTGTGACACACAAGGAATAAAGTACCACATTCACAGACTCTGGGGATAAATGTAAAACTTCAAACTTCTGAAATCTGTGTGGGAATATACCGACCTTGTTTCAATGGACACAAGACCACTGCTGACAGCTTCATTTAAAAGCCAGCCATTACTTGTTTCTAGCATTACTGTATCACCTGCCTAGTTTCCTATGTTGTCAGGGCAACATTTTACAGTAAGGACATCATCAATATGAATGACATGAATATGTCCTTGCTTTCCCTATTCCCTATTCCAAGGCAGTCAGTGTTGTTATAAACACAAGAGCCACAAATGAGGCCAGGAAGGGGGAGGGGGGTGTTTTGGAGGGGGAAGGGGTGTTGGTGGAAGAGAGGAGGAGGAAGGATGACAATGACATCTTGGTGCAAGAGAGATATTGACAGCCGATAGCTGGGAGAAACCACACTGGGACCAAGTAGCATCACATGCACATCATGAAGAAATGCGGGCCATAATGATAAACCTGGAGTCTGCACAGTAAGGGTTTTTTTTTTTTTTTGAAGCCAGTGCATACAGCAAATAAGAAACTGGGCAGGTCTACCCAGAATCCCCCATTGTTTAGATCCACGTTCAATTTATACTAAACATCAGCTGCCCAGTTTTTTTCAGTCATTGTTTTTTCAGTCATTGTTCATTTAGGCTTTTTTATGGGTGCTAAAATTGCAGGTAGATGGTGTTATGCAGGAAGCACAACTCTTGTTCTTTTCCCAGGATTCAGCCATTTTGTGTTGTGTTGTGCTGCATTGTGTTCAGTGAGTCTCTTTGCTTGTGTGTTCTTTCCCCTAAGGTTGAAATGTTTTGTGCTGCACTGTGGTGTATTGTGTTGGGTCACTTTGGGTTTGTGTGTTCTTTCCCCTAAGAGTCAGACATTTTGTGCTGCATTGTATGCGGCGTGTCTCTGAGTGTGTGTGTGTGTGTGTGTGTGTGTGTGTGTGTGTGCAAGCTTCCTGGCGTGGCGTTCATTCCTGCTGTTGAGCACAGTGGAATAGAACTTAGGGCTACATCACAAAGGGACGAATTCCCAAGACCACTTTCCCCTGGAGGACAGAAAAATATCCTCTCTCTCTCTCTCTCTCTCTCTCTCTGCTGGCCAGCCCCCCTGTGTGCTGTGCCTTTGTGCACCTCATGAGGATTGAACCTGCAGATTGTGTCTGAGATGGATTTCTATGAAGTAAACCAGCTTGTCTTTCTCTGTGAAAAATGTGTGTGTGTATGTGTGAGTGTGTGTCTGTGTGAGTGTGTGTGTGTGTGCACCTTGTAGCCACCTCTCAGAGATGGTTTACAGAAAATGTGTTGCTGTTCTTCTGTGTGTGTTTGTGTAAGTATGTGTACTGTGTGTAAGTGTGTGACCAGCAGGCTTTTTGTGTGAGAGTTTGTACTGAATGTGAACCCAGTACTCTCATAATGTATTAATCTCACTCTCTCTTGTTGCTCTCTTTGTGTGTGTGTGTGTGTGTGTGTGTGTGTGTGTGTGTGTGTGTGTGTTCTGTATAGCAGCACAGAAAAAATTACACTAAACTAAAGGGAACCCGCTTATTACATGGCTACCTATTGAATACATCAATAACATGATAACAAAACATGTTTATCATTGCGTTCTGCATTCTACAGCATTATAAAGAGCTGTGTAACTAAATAACTAAAATTATTATTGATAATGCCTATATGATTTAGCTTATCTACATGTATTGGCACTGTTGGTGTAAGTTACAAAACAAAACCCCCAAAAAACTGAGAGCCCAAAACTATGAGCTCCATAGTTATATGCACCTTTAAAGTGTTTATGTGCAACAGATAGACATCTCCATTTAGTAGGCTTTTGAAGGTTAGTTGCTCTCTCTCTCTCTCAATTCAGAGGATTTAGATTTTTTTTACAAATCAATTTCAAACTGTAGAAATATTAGATCAATATCACGTATGATAATAACTTTCTTTGTTTCTCAGTTCAATTCTAGTCTAATCAATTGAGAGAGAGACAGACAGACAGACAGAAAGAAAAGAGCAAGAAAGAGTCTTTTCATGCCCAAGAACTCTCTCCATAATTGCAGGTCAAGCTCTCGTCCTCTTTGTCTGTACGCAACACCATCCAGTGGTGCCCAATTCTCCCTCCCAGTCCTCCGCCCTGCAGTTTGCAGCCCCAGTGTTTGGGCAGAGATGACAATCTTACTCCTGGCCCTCCTGACCCCCACTGCTTTATAGTTTCACCGAGCAGAGAAAATCAATATGTGGCTCAGCCTGTTGCGCTCAATGGATGGTTCCCTGAAGCGAGCGCTGAGCTGGGATGTGCAGGCTAACTTCTTTAGGAGATAGAGCACACCGTCTGGCCGCAAGGCAGGTGGGTTTCATTTCACCTTTGTCCAGAGGTCACTCAGAGGTTAAAGACCCATTTTTACACTGAAGACTATATTTGTCCATTACAGAGTTGTCTTTCATTTATTCTATGTTTGGATTGAACTCGTATTATCAAAAGACAAAGACCACCCTGAAAAATATATGTGCATTTGTATGTACACACAAATGCGTGTGTGCATGCACACACACACACACACACACACACACACACACACACACACACACACACACACACAGACACACACACACACACACAAAGAGAGAGCGAGAGAGAGAGACACAGAGAGAGAGAGAGAGAGAGAGAGAGATGAACAAGAGTGCAGGTCTGTGTTTTTAAATTCTAGTGAACAGGTGAGTGAGTGAGTGAGTGAATGGGACATGAACGAGGTTAACAGGTATATCCCTACTGACTAAGAAAAAGTCCCTCCTGGGTGTAACTCTGTCTGCTTCAATTTGCCCTCAGTTTGTAAATCCTCGGTTTCTGATGGCAATCTGAGAGATCTGCTGGACTGGATTATTTCAGATTTGCCATGTTCCTCTCAGAGTGTAATTAGCCACCGGGCCTGTCCTAGAGCACATAAATCTGGGGCTCTCTCTGTTACTCCCCCCCCCCACACACACACACACACACACACACACACACTTCTCTCTTTTTCCGTTTCTCTGACATATACACACACACAAACACACACACACACACAAACAAACACACACACAAAAATGAAGGGGCTGGAGGCGGTGGCCACTGCTGCTTGTGTCCCAAGCACTGGGTGGCAGTAGATCAGACGAGGAGGCCTGGTGAGGAGACAGCAGCTGTATACTATGCAATACATATAGATAGGCCTATATAATACTATAGCTCAAAGCAGACAGGCCATGAGGAGGGGAAGAGAAGAGCTGAGGTTCTGCTGCAGAGCTTGAGTTGTAGCCAGAACCATGGTGTAAATGTGCTTTAAATGAAGGGTTTGGGTGTGTGTGTGTGTGTGTGTGTAAGGGGGCTGTTTCAGAGCTGCAGCCCTGTTAGCATGCGTGGCCAGCGCTGCGATGGAGCAGGCGCTACGGAAACAACCACGCTCCGAGTGTGTGCTGCTCCCAGGGCCAACGCTGATCAGAGTTTGATGCAGTACATTCCTCAAAAGCCCCTTCTCCTTCTATGCTGTTTGTTATAGACTCTTGCTATTGCATGCTATTAGAGCACTTAGTCCTCCAGACACACCCCTAAAGCCCTCTCTTATCACTCACTCACACACACACTTACACACACACACACACACTCACACACATACACACACACACTTACACACACACACACACACACACACACACACACACACACACTTACACACACACACACACACACACACACATATACACACACACACACACAACACACATTTGGTCCTGCAGGTGCTTCGTTCAGAAACCATCATCAATAACTGTCAACATAGTTTTCTCCCCCAGGTAGCTTTGCTTAAAAATAACAGTAATACCAACACCACTCCTCTCTAAACTACTTTAATTTCCCGATTATTACCCAGTCTGATCTGGTTCTAATTCAATAAGTAATGTTTAATTAAACTGTAGTTGAGATGAGATGTTTTTTGTTGTTTTTTAGTTCACATACAACACTGACCTTTATACATGGTACACCTTACATTTGCAAAGTTACTATTAACACTTAACTCAAGCTTTGGTACAGCATGCATTAAGCATTATTCAAATACTTGCAACAGGTATTTACATTATTTATTTTATCACCAGTATCTTATATAAATAAAGTGATCTTGTGTGAAAACTGAAGATTCATGGGGTTTATGGGAAAGTCCTCTGTTGCCCTGACAGACTTAATGTGAATGTGACAATAGAACTTATCTGTTCTCATGTGTGAATGTACTGCTCTGTTCTTCTATGCTAGTTAGCTAGAGGATGAACTGGATTCTGTTCTGTTCTCCTGGGTGAGCTTATGGAACTGTGATGATGGAATCCATCTGTTCTCCTATATTCTTGTATGGGAATATAATGTTGGAATTGTTCTGTATAGTTCATGTTGTTCTCCTTGGTGAGTTTATGGGAATATAAAGACAGACCTCTCTTTACCTGGGTGAATAGATGTGAATATGATTATGGATCTGTCCAGTTCCTCTGTGCAGTTTATGGGACTTTGATCACAGAACTTTTGTGTTCTCCTGCGTGTGTTTATGGAACACTTTTGTTTGTGTTCTCCTGCATGTGTTTATGGAACACTTTTGTTTGTGTTCTCCTGTCTGCCAGTGAGGGCCTGATGCCAGGCTTTTCTGCTGGACATTTCCGCCCTCATCTTTTCCCTCCCTCTCTCCCCCTCTCCTCTTCCTCCTCCTCCTCCTCCTCCCTCCCTCCCTCCCTCTCTCTCTTTCCCCCCGTCTCTAATTGAATCAGTCCATCTCCTGGGCCTGCTGGAGGTGCTGTGGTGGCACTCCAGTCAGATTAGTGGGTGAGACAGGAATCTAATATGGCGGATGGAATGTGTGTGTGCCTCTATGCTCCTATAATGGGTCTCACTAAAGCCTCCCCTGAGCGCCTAACAAGCACACACTCATGGCCACCACGTCCTTCACCGACCCTATTGGCCTGGGTGATAGTCAGCGCTGGTTTTCTGCATTTTATGGTTATCGGCATCTGTCACTTTTTCCACTGATATGCAGATAACGTATATTTCTCAGGTGTGTCTCAAGTGTATGTGTGTGTGTAAGTGTGTGTGTGTATGTGTGTGAGTGTGTGTGTGTGTGTGTAAGTGTGTGTGTGAGTGATAAGAGAGGGCTTTAGGGGTGTGTCTGGAGGACTAAGTGCTCTAATAGCATGCTTAAGAGTCCAGAACAAACAGCACAGAAGGAGAAGGGGCTTTTGAGGAATGTACTGCATCAAACTCTGATCAGCGTTGGCCCTGGGAGCAGCACACGCCTTTAGAGTCATTATTAATGCATCTGCTACTCTGCTAAAATTCCCCATTGCACATGTGGAGCAGGCAAACTTTTAGTTGACGAGACGAAGCAACAGAATCTTTGTGACGTTTAGCCTACAAGCGTGGGAAAGTATCTGTATCTTTCACATGAAGAGTAGCCTTCAGAAAAGTTACATTTTGGCTTCTATTTGACTCACGGCCCATTTAGAGCAAACAAACACTCTAGCTAATGTCAATGAGTGTAGGCTATTTGATGATAATCAAAGCACATCGGTGGGAGGGCCTGTCATAAGAAATCCCCATAGGGGATTTATCTGTTGCACATGTTGTTGTCAGCCATTTTTTGTAATCCAATTTTTGTCAGTAGTTTTTTTTTTTTTTGTCAATAGTCAGTACTGGTATCGGCTCTGAAAAAAACATATGGGCCAAACCCTACTTTCATCAGTTTGCCTCCTCGGTATATGTAAATAAATTAATACTGATTAAAATTAATAAAGATATCTAATAAAAAACAAACAATTTAAATGGCATTTAAACACATTTAACACAGGCCAAATAAAAGCACAAAGCAATCTAGATCTGGATGATTAGACTTTAAGAGGCTTGTGAGGATAAGTGGATATTAGAAGAAATTCAATTTCCTTGGCTCTCAGGCAAACAACAGAAAATGAACTGGCTTTAAACGTCAGTATGAAAGCAGACAAACAAGATTTTTTTTTTTTTGTTCTTAGTGTGTGTGTGTGGGTGTGATTGTGTGGGTATGTTTTAATTCCATGGGTGAATCACTGATATTATCTGGGGGTAGTTTGATCCAGTGAAAGTTCAGCAGGCTGTTTATCAAAGGGAGGCTATCCTCTCCTCTCCTCTCCTCTCCTCTCCTCTCCTCTGTTCAAAGCCCCAGCTGGCGCCAGACACACAGAGAGACCAACAGCATGCCAGCTTCACGCTCAGGGACCAGAGATGATGCCAGGGTGACACAGCTTCTCATCCTGATTTTCAACTCACTTCATCTCTCTCTCCCTCTTACATACACACACACACACACAAACACACAAAAGGCTCATACTCATACCTCTTTCACACTAGCTTTCTCTCTGCATCTCTCTCTTTGTGTGCATGTGTGTTTTTATCCCTGGGGAGAATGTGTGTGTGCGCTTCAGTACAGCTTTCAGGCAGAGGAGGTCTAGCGTATTACCCAGGATGTGCTGGGGGTGACACATCACGGCTCCAGGATAATACGCCAGCCCACATAACCACTGAGCCATAAAGTAGCACCTGCATGCATAGCGCTACAGTGTGTGTGTGTGTGTGTGTGTGTGTATGTGTGTGCGTATGTGAGTGTGTGTGTCCGTATGTGTGCGTGTGCATATGTGTCCATGAGTGAGTGTGTGTATATGTGTGTGTGTGTCTGTCAGTATGGCTTACATGTCTGATCCTAAAGTTCCTCTGATTGGCTGCACTGCTTTACAGATGAGACACAGTGGGGGAGGCATCGCACCTACCCATTACCCAGCATGCACTGCAGGTAACGCATAACACCTCCACATTACCCATGATGCCAAGTGCAGGAATGCACAGGGGGAATGACCATATAAGGCATTAAGAGGCACCTGTCCTCCCAGCAGGTCTTGAAACTGGAGATCTATGGTGCGCACTGGGAGAAAGTGGTGTAGGAGAGAGAGCGAGAGCGAGTGAGAAAGAGAGAGAGAGAGAGAGAGAGAGAGAGAGAGGATAGGATTAACTTTGATACTCCACAAGGGGAGAAACTCAAGTACCACCATGGACAACATATAAGACACAGGACAACATGATGCAAAGTCAACAAATAGGATAAACCAAGCAGTAGCAGACAATAACATAGTTAAAACAGACTGCAACAGAGCAAGATACAAGACTGTACACACAGAGCAGTAGCAGCATACCAAACCTGTAGAAAGAGAGAGATAGAGAGAGAGACAGGCAGACAGGAGGAGGAGAGACAGCATAATACAGGTAGTGAGATAGAGAGAAGAAAAGAAGGATAGACAATGAAAATCTCTGTGTGTGTGTGTGTGGTTGTGTGTGTGTGTGTGTGTGTGTGTGTGTCTTTGTGATTCTGTATGTGTACCAGCTGGCTGCAGGGTGTTTCTATGAGCTGTTCAATCACAGCAGTTGACAGTCAGGAAGAAAAAAACAAAACAAAAAAAACAAACAAACAAACAAAATGTTAATGTCTGCGTATCTTCATCTGCAAACAGTCAGGTGTCAACATATTATATGCTCTGCATGTACACAATGCCTGGTGTACAGCCACATACACCATCAGCACTTTCTGCTCTCCTGATCTAGAATTACCTGGCAGTGAAATGCAGACTTTAAGCTGGTGAGACAGCTCTCATCCATAGTGATTGTAGCGGTCCACATACCACCATGGGCTAATGCTAAGTTAGCTTTAGAAGAGTTGTACTGCCTGATGCAGATGAATGCCAACCTGGAGGCAGCTGTGATTATAGCTGGAGACTTTCATCATGTTGAACTGAAGGTAGAGGTTTCCCAAATTCCACAAATCCACAACTTTCCCACAAGAGACAATAACACCTTGGATCAAGCATACAGTAACATCCCCAGAGCTTACAAGGCCACAGTGGCTCCACACCTGCGCATGTCTGATCACATCTCTGTGGAGCTGATTCCTGCCTACAAGCCTCTGGCCTGCGGAATTAAGCTGACCACCAGGACAGTACATGTTTGGTCTGAGGAGGCCTCCTCTGCCCTTCAGGACTGCTTTGAGCACACATCAAGGATTAGTATGCATCATCTGTGCTGTCCTACGTTCTGTTCTTCCTGTTAAGACCATCAAGGAGTCTCCCAACTAGAAACCATAATTGGACACAACAGTACTGTCCCTGCTGCCTGCAGGTCTGGAGACATGCTGGCTTACATCAGCATCCCAACACCTACATTAAGATGCTATTTGTAGACTTCAGCTCATCTTTTAACACTGTCAAGCTGGTGCTGAAGCTACATGAGTTGGGTCTGCCTACATCACTGTGCCACTGGATCAGAGACTCTCAGGTGGTTAGAATAGGTGACTCTACATCATCCCCAATGGTCCTTAACACAGGCACACATAGGTGCAAAGGGTGAGGAGGGCTTTATGATGAGCCCAGCCCTCCTCAGCCTGTGCACCCATGACTGTACTGCCATCCACTCCACACTCTTGAAGTTTGCGGATGACACTACAGTAGTGGGTTTCATCTCGCACAACAACGAGACCTACTACGACAAGGAGGTCCAGCAACTAACTCAGTGGTGTTCAGCCAACAACAATCTTCTGTATCTTCTGGCTCAACTCTGGTCTGCATAAAGGGGGATTTTCCCCTGTCCCCCTTGCAAAAACTGAACACAGAACTTATCAAACATTTGTGGTCAACACGCTATAACACCCCGCCACCCCTGCTTCACTATAACACCCCACTACCCCTGCTTGTAGACTACACACAATAACACCCCACTACCCCTGCTTCAGTATAACCAATGACACCCCATCAGCCCTGCCTCTACACTACACACTCCAACACCTCACCAGCCCAGCTTCTACAATACACACTCTAACACCTCACCAGCCCAGCTTCTACACTACACACTCT